>BCLC01000003.1:3276-603276 GCA_001600855.1 Saitozyma sp. JCM 24511 | reverse complement strand
GCACCAGCTCCGGCGGAGCGATCTCTTCGGGTCGAGACATGGTGCACGAAACAGGTGAGCGGAGGAAGTCGCGTGTCTATATCTATGCGTGACAAAGCCGGAAGATGCAACAGACGGGGCAGAAGCTAGTCGGAGGGTGAATGCAGAGGATGGGAGACACCACCTAGGACAGGGGACGCCTTGTTGCTCAAAAGTCTGGAGCGGATGGAATCACGTGACAGCATCCCGGCGACCCGTGCCTGGCCGCAGACACACTCTTCCAAAGCCGTTGCGTTGTTGACAAGGATTGTATTTCTCTCACTTTCAGCCAGGTTTGCTGCGTCCTGATACAACAGCTCTTCACGACGTCCGAGGACGTGCGGAAGGGCCTGTAATACCGCGTCATGGCGGCCATCGACCCCGGACCGAGCATCTTCCGCCTCGCACCACTGGACCTTCCACCTCCCGACGCGTCCTCCCTCCCGACCCTCCCGGATGTCCAACCGAGATTCGTCCTTCCCTTGCTGGACGAGTACGCGTCGGGCACGGAGAGGCTACTTGGGAGCCTACGGAGTGTGTCGGGATATGCACTTCTCCCGGAGACGCCATCCAAGGGAGCAGGGAAGGGCAAGGAGCGGGTTCTCGAGCCGGACACAGGAAGCGAAGATGTTGAAGATGCGGACGAAGCAAGGAGACAGGGGGAGGTGGACCTGTGGGAGCAAGTCGCAAGTGATGAGGCGGGACCGAGTCGTCCAAAGGTGTTCCAGGTGTGTATGGAGGATTGTAACCTCGGCGGGATTTGACGTTGTCGCGCTTTCTCACCAAACATAGCCCCTTCGGAGTTGGGACGTCCTCGACCCATCTCGCGCCGATGCGCCCCCGACACTCTCAGAGGACGGCCCGGGGTTGTTCGAGGCCCTGATCATAGCGTGAGCTCCACCACTGGGTTTACTCGAGGAGCCAACGACTAATGGCTTGTGCAGATCTGAGCCGCCCCTCAACATCCCGAACCTCAGATCGGATCCACCACCTCCTGCCATAGACACGACCGAGATACTGGACCTGATGGTCCGCGCGACGATGGGCACGGTCACCACTGCGCATCTCCGATGGGAGGGCAACGCAGCACGGTTCGTATGGGATATGCAAGGAGGGCGACCGGAGGGTCTCGAGAGGAAAACGGCAGCTTCGTGAGCGATCCCCATTTCAGCGGGCGGAGAACAGCGACTGATTGAGAAGCACACTCGAGGGCTTCCTGAGCATCGCAACCGCGCTGCGTAGACTTGAAATCATTGTCGACTCGCAAAGCGTCAAGTGAGTCGCGTTTTCAGAAAGCACTGCCGGTACATCGCTGATCTGATCCACCCCCAGCGCCCTCACGCCTACGCACCACGCGCTGCTGCACGCGCTCTCGACGTATCTCACTTTTATCAAACAGCGGCTTTCCGCCGCGATTGATGAGAACGAAAAGGAAAACTCGGCGGGGTACAGCAAGTGGTCATCCGCGCTGGCGGACGTCAGACTGTTGTTGACGACTCTTTGCGAGGTCATGTGTTGGGTGAGTCCAGCTTGGATTAGATCAAATCGCATTAAACTGAGTTCGAGTAGCCGCTCGAGGAGCCTAGATTTGTCTCATTTCCATCACGGGCATCCTCGTTGCTCACACACCTCTACTCGCACCTTGTGGCTCACCATTCGACTGCCTCGTTATCATCCCTCCGCGGCCCTGTCGTCCTCTGTCTGGCCTATCTTTTGTCCCGCTCGTCATCCCCCCTGCTTGCCCTACTACACCAGTGGGTCGGCCTCGGCGATTCCGGTCATCTCGATAACGAAACCGACCCGGAATCACAGCCTTGGTCGGATCTAGGTATCACTCGCAGGGCCGTACGGGCGCAGCCGAACAAGTGGGAATACGACTTTTCGCCGAGACGGATGCCCGGGTTCATCCCGCGTGAATCGAGGAGAACGCTATTCGAAGCGGGGAGGAGCTTGCGATTGCTCAGAGAGGCCTCGGAGGGGCAGCATCCATTGTGTGCAGGAGGATGGGGTATCCAGGCGAGATGGACATGGGGCGAGACCCAGAGCTCGAGGTGAGCATCGCAGAACACCGGTCGATGACTCGTCCGCTCACGGCGATTCAGCGTTGCGACGGAGCTTTCTGCGCATTCTAGGAGGGTGCAGAGGGAAATTGAGCATTGGAAACGGTCAACACGGGACAACCGCAGGCCACTTTCTGGATCAGTGACTCAAGCTCGGCTCCGACCACATCGAAAGGAACGCAAGAGATTGCCGCCGGAGTTTCTTGACGCAGCGCAAACCCCAGAGGCAACTGAGAATGCTACGGAGATGCATCAGGAGGAAGACGAAGTTGCAGATCCACTCTGGGCACTGTTCGAACGCCCGCCCGGGTCGCACCTCGCCTCCGCATCATCAGACCCGCTATGGGCACCCAACCCACTCAACGAGTTGCACGACTTCATTTCTCTCCACTCGGACCCCGATCACCCGCTGCTACCACCCGACAGCCCCACCCTTCCATTGTACATCAACAACCATCTCCTCGCCCCCTTGCTCACTCACTCCGCACTCGTCTCCACAGCGCTGGTATCGCTATACCTAGACGACCTGCATCTGCTCGACCACCTCGACGTCCTCCACGCGTACTGGTTGGCCGGCGACGTGTCTTTCAGCGAGCGAGTCAGCGGAGCTTTGTTTGGGCGGGAAGAGGCCGGCGCGGGCGAGGCACTCGGTCTGGGCAGGAGAGCGAGGACCAGAGCGCGACTGGGTCTCGGCGGAGGCGAAATAGGAACCGAGGGTGGCGGGGAGTGGGGTATAGGTCTTGGTTTGGGCCTGAGCGAGCGAGCGAGGTGGCCCCCCGGAGGCGCCGAACTGGCTTATGCGCTGAGGACGACGCTGCTTGGCGACGAGGCGCCAGTGTCAGAAAGCGGGCCAGTCTGGGAGAGGATTGAAGATCGCGTGTCGTTCGCTATCACCCCTCTGCCCGAGGGCGATGTCGATGGCGAGCGAGCCAAGTGGCTCAACCCGCAAGGTGAGTCTAGTTCGAAGTCTCTCTGCGGGTGGCAGCTGACATTGCCGTCGTAGCGATCGAGGCTCTCGACTTTTTGTACCTCGCCTACTCCCCCTCGCCTTCCATCAGCGTTCTCCTGCCTCCCGGCATCATGAGCAAATACCAATCCATCCACAATTTCCTCCTCCGTCTCTCACGTGTCGAGGTCGTCCTCCGGAGTCTGGCGATGGACGTGCTACACCCTTCCGACCCGTTCGGCGAACCCATCAAACTCGGCGTGGACTCCGGGCTCAACAGACCGCCCTCGCGCAGCGGACCGGTCGACCACCGGGGACGAGGGATGCTCTCTGCGGATCCGACTTTGGAGAGGCTGGTGCAGAGGCTGAGGTTCAGGATTAGCGGGTTCGTATCGTCTCTGAGTCATTATGTGGTGGACACGGCGATCGGAACGCACTGGGAAGTCATGCGTCAGAGACTTGACAAGCTCAAGAGGCGAACGGCGGGAAAGCAAGAGTCCCGGCCGTCCTCCCCCGAAGGTTCGCAGCGGGGAGAAAGAGATGCCGATTGGTGGACTGCTGAAGCTGCCGACGACCGCCAGGACGAAGGCGACAGCGACGAAGCGGACGACGGCGCAGAGGAGCACAACTTGCACCAGCTACAGTCGATCCACTCGCTCGTGTTGTATCACCACGTCACGCTCGACAGGATATGTCGAGCATGCCTCCTCGCCCCTCATGCGGGCTACGAGGTCACGTACAAGCTTCTCATGACGCTGTTCTCGCTCATCCTCGACCTCGGCAAGGCGGTCAAGGAGGTGGAGCGACGGTTGGTGGCATTCGAGGAAGCGGGGGAGAGGATAAGAGAGGTGGCACGGGAATGGAATGAAAAGGAGGCGGTATTTGTGAGTGGGCCGTGTTCGCAGTGGTTATGTCGCGATGCAGCTGACGGATCATCCAGCTGCATGCGCTCGAGAGGCTGTCGCTCCGCACCTCGACCAAAACGCTGACCACCGACGGCGCGGACGCTGCTACGGAAGAACGCGATTTGCAGGTGTTGCTCGGCGGAGAGGGGCGGGATGAGGATGATCAAGGTGTTCAACAACCAGGAATTGGGAGCTCGAACCGGCGTGGGGCAGGAGATCTGCAGGAACTGCTCCTCCGTCTGAGGCTTTTCAACGGTGACGGCAGGCGTGCCGGTCGGTACCACCAACATCACTCGGACGAAGCGGTTTAGCTGGACGAGTGCGATGCGTGCGGCGTTATGCATTGGCTGCTTGTCGAGTAACCGCAATGGTAACGCAGTGACTAACGGGGGAAAGTCCCAATATGATCGGGTGGTAACGATTTTGTCTGAGACAGCAGTTGGATGCCGTATCGGGTAAGGCTGTAACGGGCGGGACAGGTGGGGGTATACCGGGAGCAACTGCGTCGGTACCCTGACGACCTCTGCCACCTGCGTTACTTTTGGATCGCAGTGAAGGCACTCTGGTAGCTTTCGTTCCTCGACCACCCACCGACGCGCCTGCAGCATATCGTTTCGTCGTGGACGAGGCGACCGTGACTGCAGCTGCAGCTGCGGCTGCGTCTGGCTTCTGGCTTCTGGCTGGTCGTCGCGGTGGTGTCGATAGATCTAATACATCATTAGAGATAGAGTAGACTGGAATAGGGCCGCTCGACACTCGGACACGCGAGAGCCAGGACGGACACCTACTCAAAAGTCTGTTCGATTGCCTGTTTTACGGCTCAAAGGGGCCTAGCACGTTTCGGATCGACTCTGGGCTCTTCCAAACGACGCTCCCAGCATCAACGTTCCCGACATCCATCCGTCCAACCATCCAAACCACACCCATCCCTCGGCTCACTTGAAAGGAGGGCCGTGTGATCCCACCGGCTCCCCGACCAGCGGTCCAAGCGGTCCAAGCTCAACTTTCTTCTGCACGCTCGAGTCGTTGTTGTCGTTGTCGTTGTCGTTGTCGCTTGCGCTCGACCCGAGGCACCGGAGGAAAGCCAGCACGAGTAGCATCACTGCTACTGCTCGTCCACGCCATCGTGCAAGCTACTACTCTCGACACGTAGCGGTCTGGGTCTGGGTCTGGGTCGGCGGCCCTGGCGTAGGCGTTGGACCAACACGCTCGGACCAGCCGCTTGGGAGTTGCGACCACGCGTGCAACGTGTTGCCCTAGCTCCAATCCGTGTCACACTCGCTACATCATCCTGTCAGTCTCGTCTCTCTCTCTGCTTGTTGACAAATGACATCCAATTATTCCTTACCGCTTGTCGATCACGCTGACACACTCGCCCCTACCAGATAACACAGAACGTCCCCTCCACTCTCCTCTCTCCACATCATCACGTCGCGTCGCCGACACCGACACCCGACACCGACATCGGTGCGTACCGCTTGGTCCCCTCACCCCGTTCCTGCGCGACAGTTCCTCCATCATCCACCTCTCATCCATCTCTTGACGACTGCTCTGGTCTCTGCTCCCCACGCATCCCAATTCACTGCTTGCACCTTGTCCATCGAACCATCGCACCAATTCCTGCAAAGGGGCCAATGACCCCCCGGCTCCGACCCCTCGCCCCCTCCTTTCCCCTTCGCCCCTCGATCCCACACCCATCGCACATACCTCGCCGCCATCACTGATCGCTGCACCGAGTCTGTCTGACCGAGACTGATATCTCCAATCCAGAGACAATCTCGACGACGCCCTCACAGACCTGTCTACCTGTTCACCTCCCTGACGACCACTTCTCATTGTGATTATCCTAGTGCCCGACATCGACCCACCCGACCCACCCGACCCACCCACCCATCATGTACGGCTCCCGGCGAAGCTCGGTCATCTCGCCACCGCCCCTTTCGCCCATGTCGCCATCTGCCATCCCGCGTCCACAGTCCGCTGCGGGTCAGACCGCCCACTCGAGGATGATCAGTGACACTGTCAGTGTCTCGGAGGGCAGCGAGCCCGAGAACCGGAATGTCAGAGTTGGTGAGTCTGACGTCGACGCTCTCTCCAATACCATCGAATTGGGACCGAGACCGAGCGCATCTGTTCGCATGTTGACCAGGCCAGTCCTCCGTATCCGCCCCAGCGATCCCGACGACGCCTCGGTCCCTCCTCGATTTCGACAAGTACTCCTACACCCGACTTCCGCAACCGATGTGCGCGTTGATGTCGACCCGGCTGCGCTGGCAGGTCAGACGCCCACGGCGGGAGGCCCGAGCAAGAGACATCCGACGTTTGCGTTCGACCATGTGCTGGGAGAGGAGGCGAGCCAGGAGGATCTGTTCGACTGCACGGCGCGGGACGTCGTGGACGAATTCCTCAAGGGCCACAACGTGACCTTCCTTGCGTGGGTGATTTCGATGCGATGCGAGGGGGCCATCTGGCTACCGAGCCGGTCCGTGCTGACCCCCCCGCAGGTATGGTCAGACGAGTTCCGGCAAGTCATACTCCATGGGCACGACGGGCGACGACATCGACTATTCCGGCGCCGAGTTTACCGCTCGGACCGGACTCATCCCTCGTACAGTCCAGACCCTCTTTGAGCGGGTGGAGGAGACTCGACTCGCCTCTGGACCTGGATCGAGCTGGGAATGTCGTCTCTCCTTCCTCGAACTGTACAACGAGGAGATCATCGACCTCCTGTCCGGGTCGGGATTGCAGATCACCATCCGGGAAGAACGAGAGGGGCGAATCGTCTGGGCTGGAGTGAGGGAAGTCAAGGTGAAGACTCTGGCCGAGGTGATGAGCCTCCTCCAGCAAGGATCAGAGAGGAGGAAGACGGGCGAGACGAGCATGAACGCCTCGAGTTCGAGAAGTCACGCCATCTTCTCCCTCACCCTGGTCCAGAAGAAGAGGGCCAACACCGCCGGCTCACTCACCCCCTCCACGGACCGGCCAAACACACCGACAAGAGCTCTCAAACGACCTTCATCCACGATCGGGATGTCTGCCTTGCGCGCCGGCGCGGGAACCCCCACGACCACGAGGACAGTGCCCCCCTCGAGCTTCACGGGCAAGTCGGGCATCTCGGGCATCCCGCACCGGACATCCATATACGGGTCGCCCGCGCCAAGCCCCCCGGCGAACGACGAGTTTATCGTCGTCACCAGCAAGTTCAACATGGTGGATCTGGCAGGTTCGGAGCGACTCAAGAGAACCGCAGCGCAGGGAGAGAGGATGAAGGAGGGTATTTCCATCAACAGCGGGCTCCTGGCCCTGGGCAATGTCATCTCGACTCGTGAGTCAGGACCTGCTTGAGCTGCCGGTGACCAGGACGTCACCGAACTGATGCGTTGTAGTCGCCGACCCGATCAAGGCGCGCGGACATGTTCCCTACCGCGACTCGAAGCTCACGAGGATGCTCCAAGACTCGATAGGCGGCAACGCCCTAACCACGATGATAGCCTGTGTCTCGCCGATCGAGTACAACGTCACCGAGACGCTCAACACGATCAAGTACGCTTCTCGCGCCCGCAACATCAAGAATATCGCCAAGATCAATGCAGTCGAAGCGGGCTGGGACGACGTGGAGCACCTTCAGGCGACAGTGCTCAAGTTGCGCAAGCAGCTTGCGGCGCTTGACGGGGACGGCAAGGAACCGACCGGCAGCGGTGTTGCGGCGATGAGCGAGGACGGACAGCGGCAGACCGAGAAGTTGATCCAACGTCTTGCGGAGCTGCAGAAAGAGCATACCGAGGTGTGTCCAGGTCGTGGATGAGGTGTGCGAGGTGTGCATCTGCTGACGGCTTCTTAGCTGTACGACAGATACCTGCAAAAGTGCAGCGACAACATGCGCCTCACAAACGAGCTCCGAAGCTCAAAGCCGGGGGATGCAGACGCACTCGCAAAGTTCAACGAGACGGTTGAGCCCGTCATCCTCGAGTACGAAAAGGTGGTGGCTGCACTGAACAAGCAGCTTGACGATCTGCGCATGGAGATCGTACGTCGATTTCTTTCTCTCACTCAGAGCATGGATCCCGCGCTGACGAGTCTCAGGGAATGATGAATGACTTGTACGAGGAGCAAGCGAGGCAATTGCAAGAGGCTCGGGACATGCACGCGCAGAGCGAGACGTATGCCTCGGAACTGCGCAGTCGTGTCGCAAAGCTCAACGAGCGCAACTCGTCTAGCGAAGTGAGCGGTGCCATGGCTCGTCGACACGGTCACGCAGAGCTGACAATCGCAGGCCCACATCCACGATCTCGAGGCGAAGCTCAAGGCGCACGCCGACAAAGGCGACACACATAGCGAAGCCATGGCCGAGGTCCAAAAAGACATGTCCAAGCTCAAGGAGACCAACTCGACTCTCCACCAGCACACGTCTGATCTCGAGGCACGTTTGGACAAGTCCGAGGCCTACACCGTCGGCCTCCTGGCCCAAATCGAGCGGCACGAGCGAGACGCCGAAAAGAGGGAGGCTGCGTATCGTGATCTCGAGCAGCACATCAACCTGCTCGACACGAGCAAGGACAACAAGTTGCTGCTTGCCGAGTTGGAGCAGCGAGATCTCAAGATTGTAGAGCTGGAGAAGCAGTTGGAGGTCTCGAGCGACGCGGCTGGCCAGGAGCGAGCCAGACTAGAGGAGGCAGTTGCAGGGGCGTCGGTGGTGCAGACCCAGCTTCGAGATCAGTTGTCGGCGCTGCAGGCGACCCCGACCTCAAAGTCCGAGGGAAGATCCACGCCCCTTCGATCAGCTGCCACCGTGCTCCGCCAAGTGAAGCTTCCCGAGAGCCCGCCGCCGACGGACGAGGATACCGATGCGGACGACCCCGAGAACGAGGTGGCGCGTCTCCGACGAATGCTGGAAGAGGTCTCGGCGCGATGTTCTGCGGCAGAGACTCGATACACAGAAGCCGAGGGGAAGATTGTTGATCTCACGACGCAGCTTTCAGAGCTGCGGGAGATGGACGATGTGGTCCCGTTCTCTCCCGCGCCCGGATCATCAAGCAACGGAGATGAGACGAGCGAGAATGGGTCGACGTCGACACTGCAGACGCCCAAGACTCACAGTCCGACAACGTCGCCAAAGTCGAGTCGAAGAGGATCAATGCCGCTGTTGAACAACGGGGCGGCGGTGAGAACGCGGGATTTTCGGGGAGGGAGGGGATACGGAGAGTACAAGCGAAGCAGGCGAGTGCACCGTGTCACGAGGAGATCTCCCGGGCTGACGCATCCGCAGGCCACAATCGCTATCGCAGGAGCTGTCGTCAGCATCGTCATCGGGCTTCTCGCCAAGAGCTTCCTGGAACGGTCCTAATTCGCTTCTGATCGGCGCCTCTCCGACCAGGCTCAGCATGCCTCCCATGCAAAAGCCGCTGCGATCGCAGCAGTCGTTGGAGGCAGAACTGAAGTTTGTGCATAGGGTGAGTTGGACTCGCTTTCGGCACGCTTGAGGCGTCAGCGTGCGGTGTCTCGCTGACTCGCCTACAGATCGTAGAGGAACGAGACGAGGAGCTTCGTGACCGCGAAACATACATACGGCAGCTGGAAGATTCTCTCCGACATACGCACACTATCCCCTCCCGCAAAACAAGTGCACAATCATTACACACCCTTACCGCACACCCGTCCTCGGCCTCCCTACCTCGGCCAAGCGACATACCCTTGCCGCCCAGTCCAACCACGCCCGCCATCGCGCTCCCGCTCCCCGAAGAGCCCGAGACTCCGAGGAAGGGATTGCTGAATCCTTCCTCTGCCTCGCTGTTGTCGCCAGTATCAACGAAGCGATTCGACGCCCTGCGTGACTCTGTCGGTCAACTCGAGAGAGGAGACGTCGACGTCCTCGAGGCTCACGGAAAGGTCGACGACCTCATGCGGTGAGTCGATACTGCAGAGTCTGTGCGATGCTGTTCTGATGCCTCGCAGTGAAATGGCTGCCAAGGAGGCGTCGCAGCGGCACGTCATCGAGCAGCAATTCGTCCAGATTGCGGACCTTCAGAGAGCCAACCTGAAGCTACGCGAGGAGTTGGCGGACGGGGTGAGTCATGCGAGGTATCTGAGTCGGGGCATCGCTCACGCAGACACAGTCTCCAGGTCTTGAGCGGGCACTCGAGGAGCTCGAGGAGCTGCGGCAGCAGCGCAGTGATCTGAACAGGAAAGCCTCGAGGTCTTCCATTATGGTCGAGCCAGTGCGAGATGATCCACCGAGCCCTGCGCCTTCGATCAACTCTGCCCTGAACAAGTTGCGCGAGGAGCATGCCGAAGAGCTCCAGGCGGTGATCAATGCTCATGCGGAGAGCACCAGCTCGCTTCGGGAGCAGCACACTGCGGCTCTCGACGAACTCCGCGCGACTCTCGAGAACACCAAGACCGACTTGACCTCCCAACTTGCCAGGCAGCAAGAGGACCGCGAAGCGGCCATCGCCGAGCTGCACTCGGCCCACCAGGCGGCAATCGAGGCATTGCACCAGGAGAACGAAGCCCTCGCTGTCGAGCTGGAATCTGCGCTCTCGTCGAGTGAAGAGCAGAGGCGACAACTCAAGATGAAGGCCGATCAGGCGATGTTTGAGCTATCCCGCGTTCGGGACGAGCACCAAATTGCCCGAAGCGCGGACTTGAAGCAGCTCAGTGAGCTCAACAAGAGCAGAGCAATGCTGGAGAAGACGATCTCGGAACTCGAAGGCGCCAGGGCCGACCTGGCCAAGAGAAATTCGGAGCTCGAAAACCGGTGGTCGAAGCGGACCACGGTGCCTCCGCCTCAAGGCCCGCCACCGAACTTGCCTCTCCCACCGCTCCCCGCGGGCATGGCGGCGACAAGTCGGACCCTGGAGGAGGAGCGGACGCGCAAGCAGAGCGGGGGCAGTAGCCAGGGGCACGGATGTCGCGCGAGCGACAGTATTGCGGAGAGTGAACGAGCAGCGGATAGCATCCGCGCCGCGGACACGGACGGGCAGAGGGAGCAGCAGCTCGAGGCTGCGAGAAAAGCGATGGTCAGTAGAGTGCGGCTTGTTGAACAAGTGATGTGGAACGTTCCGACTGACCCGGAGCAGGAATCAAAGTTGCAAGAGACTATCACCAAAACTGAGGCATTGACCAAGGAGCTCGCTGACTCCCGCAAGACCAGTGAGCGTCTCCACCATCTTACGACTGGTCTACCTCGCGAACCTGAACCGCGCTGACATGGGCATTCTTGCAGATTCCAAGCTCAGGGCCCATCTCGAGGACGCTCGGCAGGAGAACAAGCGCGCCGCCGAGACTTGCCGATCGCACATGGAAGAGCTGGACGAGAGGCGGAGCGTGATGGCCGAGCTGGACAGGTCGAGGAGGAACGAGAGGGATTCGCTCGTCGCTGCGAATGCTCAGGTGGCGAGCCTTCGTGCGCAGCTCGACAGGGCGGTGGACGCAAAGGTCAACAAGAAGCTGAATAATAAGCTCAAGGTGGGTTACTCCGGGGGTATGGAGTCACACATCGGCGATTCGTGCTGACAATCATGTGTCGCAGTGCTTCTGAAAAGTTGATATGAGTATCCGTGAATGGGGGGGAATGGTTCGATTTGGATAGGTGTTTTCGAAAAACCGGTAAATACGGTACGGGTATACATACAGTGTCCACCTTTGCCGGGCACAGGTGGCTGACATTCGCGATGGGTCATGATGTGGTTTTACGTTCTGGTCTGTACAGGTACTAGGTTGAATGCATAGTGCTATGAGTACGATCAGAGCCTTCAGACTGGTTGCAATGTTCATTTGGCAAGAACAACGGCCCCGCCCCCCGCCCTCTCTTCGCGTGTTACGATCAAGACGAACAGACGTACCGCCTCCGCCGGCCTCCTACTTGATTGCCTCCTCGTACAGCTGTCGACGGATCCCCACGCAGCCTCCTCTTGCCCTCTTACTGCGCATAGCCAAGATACACCCCCGCCGCCCCGGGTCCGCCCACGGCTTCGTTGACGACCTTTGCCAATCGCAGTCCGGCCATAGCCATGAGCCTCTCGACGGTCTTGTCCCTGTTGATCTTTCCGATGTACTGGTCCGTGTCGAGCTCGATGAGAGGTTGCCCGTGCTCGCCCGTGTACTCCTTTGGCCATACGACATCGCAGTTGAGCTGGTGCATGTTCTTTGCCCAGGTGTAGGGACACGCCGGGAACTGTTCGGACGCAAGGCGCTTGCCTGCCGGATCGTTGATCTCCAGCACGTCGATACCGAGTTCCTCTGCCATGTGTTGCCGCGCCCGAGTGATCCCCTCGGGAGTGAGCGAGAGCATCTTTTCGTTGAAGTGCTGCACCTGGGCGAGGGGGAAGGGGAACGTGTCGTGGATATAACCCGCAAGGGAATCGGGGAGGTGCGACAATGCAGCGTGGGTGTAGGCCTTGATCTGGTTGAGGAGGGGGTGGGAAGGTGGGATGGCAGAGTTGGAGGAATGGGGGTATGGATCCCCGTCGGCCGGGCAGGAGAGCCAGGAAGGGAGGTCGGGCGTCCACCACTCGCGGATACCTTCCCACACGATCCAGCGGACGTAGGGGTCAAAGATCGCGCCGAGGAGGGACGACTCGATTTGTTTGCTACGGAAGCGTATCAGCGATCAGCGGAACAAGCCGTAGAATGAGGATTGAGCCCGGGGAAGATTGCGAGAAGTGACGAAGTGACAAGGTGAGACTGCGCTCGGGTCCTCACTCACGAGGGCAGCGGCGTTGTGTAGTTCCCGAGCTCGCGGATCTTCTTCGTCAAGATACCCGAGTCCCATACCGAGTGAAGGCTGCGAACTCGTCAGCGTAACGCTCTCATGCTGCGGGTGACGAAAGATCCCGGCTCACTTCCGATGGTGTCCTTCCCAGAGGAACATGGCTACGACGATCAGTCTTGACTCCTCGCTGCACAGCCGACCCAAACCGCACTCACCGCCATTACCCCCCTTGTCCCTTCCGCAGAGGTGCAGAGGCTGGTGCATGTCCCCGACAAAGTGCGTGAGGAATCGGAGCGGGATGTCCCTAAAGCACAAGTCAGGCGGTCAGGCGGTCAGGCTGCAGCGAATCGCGTATCGGAGCAGCCCCACAACCCCCTACTCACCCTCGGCCGTCCATGACCTGCTGCGTCATGTTCATGATCGCCGTGAGGACGTTGACGTCCTCGTCGGTCCAGCCGTGTTCTCCGAATGAGCACTTCTCGGGCGGGTGGTCCTCGTTGGCTACGAGCGCGAGTGAGCTTGGGCATAACACACGCGGGGGCTGGACTCTGTTCCCCTGGTTCGCTCGTCCGCTCCTGAAGACCTCTTCTCGTTCATCGTCTGGTGCTTCATCGTCCACGACCCCGATTCACCGCCCCGGCAATCCCAGCTGGCTACCCGTCTGGAGCTCCCGCCTCGCACTCACCATTGATATAGTGCATAGGTCCCGTGCCGGGATACCTCGTCCTCACCTGATCCGCCCAAGCCGCCACGGGGGCGAGATGGCACCTGGCCTGAGCAGGGAGGATCGTGCATAGTTTCTCCTTGACGTCCGGATGGAGGTGGATCTGCGCGATGGTCGCGACGATCTCGTGTCCCGCTGCGCCCCATGCGAGTGCAGAGGGCAGGAGGGGCACGAGGGCGAGGAGAGTCGGGAGGAGGTGCATGGTGGCGAAGGGAAGGGGGAAGGTGTCGGAATCGGTGGAACGCGGCGGGTCGTGTTGTCAGGATAAGGAGGAAGGTGATGGGTGGCAAGACGAAGGAGGGACGGGCAAGGAGAAGGGAAGGAAGGGGTCGCAAGATGGGCAAGAAGGGTTTTGTCCGGCTGGAAGGGAGACGAAGTGGAAGAGCAAGAAGGGGAAGATGAAGAAGACGTCGAGGAGGACGAGGATTGTGGGCGTGTGCTGTTGGCTGGTGTCTCAACCCTGTTCACTTCTCGCTGTCGTCACTACTCTCTCCGGCACCGTCACCGGCACCGGGTCCCCATTCCCGGCGTTCCGGTTTTATTACAAAGTTGCCTCCCCTGGTATTAGCGGGATCAATTACACCCTGCAACATCTGATTAACCCTGATTTGGCTATCCTTCAAAGGACTGTGGCTACTTTGGCGCCTTGGGGGTGGAGGTCGTCCAGGCGACGAGTCAACAGATCCTTTGTCTTCCCAACCCGTCCACCATCGTCCGTCGACACCTGCAGTCAACCAAGCGGCGGCGTCATGGGCAGCTTAGACGGGGACGACGACGTGACCGCCGTAGCGGACAAGATCCTACAGGCGTTCGAGAGGTATGACCACTGCGTTCGGCGTGGTCGCGTGCTGATGACCATGTGCAGCACCCCGTACGATCGTCGTCTCCTCGTAGCGATCGCAGGGTGAGCGAGCCTCGCCGGGGACTCTAGCATGAGGTCCCTCATGCATCGCTTCGCTCGCGTGCTGATGAATTGCCTCCAGACCCCCCGGCTCCGGCAAATCAACACTCGCGTACCCCCTCACGGATCTCCTCAACTCGCGTCTTCTCCAGCGGCCTCCTCCGGCTCCCCTAGCAGCGGACAATGACACCTCAACGGGGATTGTATCTCCCCCAGTACTGGAGGGCGACGAAATAGCCATCTGCGTGGGACTCGACGGATGGCATTACTCCCGTGCCGAGCTGGATAGGTTCCCTGATCCCGTCGAAGCGCATTGGCGCAGGGTACGTCGAGTCCACCAATACCAGTCCTGGACTTTCCAGGGGTCATCAAACAGTGTCCTCAAACATTGTACCGTGTGCCGTGTACCAAGCTGGACGACAGCTGACCCAAACACAGGGCGCAGCATTCACATTCAACCTCCCCTCTTATCTCGCTTTCCTCACTTCTCTTCGACTCCCCCTCTCCCCCAACCCGCCCAAAGGCATCCCATTCCCGACGTTCAATCACGCGCGGAAAGACCCCGCGCCATCCGCAAACCCGATCCTGCCCCGACACCGTATAGTCCTCGTCGAGGGGCTGTATACCCTCCTGGACAGACCTGGGTGGAGGGATACCGCGGACATGTACGATATAAGGGTGTTTGTGGACTGTGCCAGAGAGGTCTGCAGGGAACGCGTGATCAGAAGGAACTTTGCAGCGGGGATCGTGGAGAGCTTGGACAAGTGCGCGGAGAGGGGTGAGTCGGGGCGATCCGGGGCTTGACCTCGAGGACCTGAGGCTTCGACCTCGTTCTCGTTCGCACAGCACGGGACAGACGTGGCGTGTGGGAGTGAAGGCTGACTCGGTTGCGCAGTCGACGCCGTCGACATGGTCAATGGCGAAGAGGTCCGGAATCACCTGTTCAACCCCACTCACATCGTCCGCCCAGCCGACGAGCCAGAACGGCATCGGCCGGAATCGTCGTGAGGGGCCCACCGACTAGATTACTACAGGGAGCCTCATCGATCAACGTGCACTGGGTAGTGTGCCCACTTCGCTGCAAAAGCCTTCCGGGAGCTCGAGCCGACGACAACGGTTTGGGGCCGAGCTCAAGCTCAGGGCAACGTTCTGGACCTCGCCTGCATACCAATTGCTTGACCATCGGGTGTCTTTTGGCAACAACTCCATTCCTTCATCACTCTGTGCATTGCGCCCTCTTATGCATATGGCGTATAGCCTACGCGGCTTTCCTTATTGCCTTGTGGCAGGATTGCACCACGTCTCAACGCTCCCCGTATCCCACCCCCCCCTCAACCAGTCCGTCTCCGCTTTGTGATCGGCCATCTGCGATCGGTCCCACGTCTTGGGTCGTCCGTAGATCACTCCGGACTGGAACTCACTTAGGTCCCTCCTCTCCGCCCCGCCCGACTCGACGTTCGTCATATATCCGCGGAGTGACTGAAACTTATCAAGAACATCGCCCCACCCCTTATTGGCATGCTTCCTCATCTCTGACTCGAATTGCATGACGTACAGACCCCCAAACGCAGAGTCTGTAGCGGACTGATAGACAAGGTCCATCCCGCCTTCGGTCGAAGGGTATTGCACGTGAGGGAACGCTACCTCCAGGCCAGGGATTACTTCGGTCATGATCGCCAGCTCGACGGTTCTCCTTGCGGCGGTAATCGCCTCGCTTGGGGGTACGCGGGGTGCCGTCTCCCCGGGATCCGTGGGCTGGTGGTCGGACCCATGGAGAACCAATCGTCGTCTGGAGCGGGTGCCGGGATCTCGATCGAAAGGATTTGGGCCGAGTCGATGGCACGATCAAGTGTGCTGATCAAGGACGGGTCGGGCTCCTGGATTGTGACGGCTTCATATCTCCCTATACGGGGATCTACACAAAGCCTAGGCCCTCGATGGGCGGTTGACTGGCCGTTCCCGGAGCTGTTGGACTGTTGAACAGGCGACATCATACCGACTCAATTAGACTGGGAATGAGTGCGTGAGTGCGTGAGTGCGTGAGTTGTGAGCCGAATTGAACGGCCAACTGCTCTTTATACCTGGTTGGCGGGCCCAGAGCGGAGCAATGTCGCGCTCTCACCCCGCCAGACCCCATGAAACAGATGGTCAAAGGTCAGGACCCCAGTCCAGTCCACTTTCTCTGAGAGCGGAGTCGGGCCGGGCTCTCTTCACAAGGCAGCGGCGCGTGGGGAATGAAAGGATGACCAGGACGATCCCTTTCCGGGCTGGCTCGCCCGGACTTCACCCAGCGTCTGATGCTTTCTCCGCCCAAGTCCAACAACGGAGACAACGGAGAGAAGCGCTCCAGTCGGGCGGAGACGAAACGCTTCTGTGGCTATCTGCTGATTGAAAGGTTGAGGGGTGACGAAATGCTGGGGAGCGCGTGTGGTTGCAGCACGAGTACAGTAGTACTGTACAGTTGCAGCTGCATCTGCATCCAGGCAACGCAGCTGCTCATGTAAAGCTGAAAACGACCCTCGGTCCTACACATAACACGGACCATCATCACGCCTCGGGCCGGCCCCGGGATCGCGTCTCCACCCGCTGTCGTCGGCGACACCCCGGTGTAGGCTCAACCCCGCCCTACTTCCCAGCAAGCTTCGCCACCTCGTCGGCCTCTCTTCTTCTCCTATCCGCCCTACCCTGCCCGGCCGGTCCTCCCATCACCGCCGCCCCCTTGCCCAGCTTGGCCAGAATCACCGCGAGTCGCATCGGTCTCACGGCGGCATACGATGTTTGTCGGATGGACGATTCCATATATGCCGAGACGGCGTCGCTGAGGATGATGTTGATTGTCTACTCGAGAGTCAGCCACGGGTCCCGAGTCCGTCGCACCGAGGCCGTGCAATGCTCACCAGTCGGACCTCGTCAAAGACGTGGTCAAGATCGGGCTTTTCGAGACGCTTGATCTCCGTCTCGATAAATTTCACGTCTGCCAATACGCTCGCCAGTGCCGACTCGTTAAACCTGACCACGTCCTTGCCGCACAACGTTTCCTATAACGGCTCAGCACTCGCGTCCACCTACGTAGTCTTGCCAAACAGTGTCCACCGGCTCCACCGGCTCCACCGGCTCCACAACTCACCATGAGCCACTTGTTGATCCTGCTCAGAGCAGCCGAGTATGCTCTCGTCTTGATCTCCTCGCTCAGACCGATGAGCACGGAATCCACATAGGCGGTCAGGAACGTGATCATCTCAAAGACGTAGGTGCTCGGTTCGGCCGCCGTCGACTGCGGTCGGGCTGGCATCCAGTTGTATTCCGCCAGCTCGAAGAATGACTCGAGCTTGGAGCCGATGACGCTGTCGATGCGTGATTCGGCGAGGGCAAGGGCGGCGGCGAACGCCTGTACGGACGAGAGTTTGACGGGCCCACCGCGCTGCGATGCCCTAACGACGAGTCAGCGCGCTGGATCCCGTATAGCGGTGTGATCGACTCACCGCAGGTTCATCAGAACCCCTTCGAGCTCTTCGCACGCCGTCGCAAAGTGTTCGAGGTTGATGACGACCTGCGCGATCTGCGAGAGGTTGCTCATCCCCTTGAGTCGGTTTCCTACAGTCGCCGCCACGTGGTCCGACAGCAATCCATCCAAAGACTGGGCTCAAGTCAGCTCGGGCTTGCGACTGCGTCGGACGAGAAGCAAACCACTCGCCTTGCGGAGGACCTCGTCAATGTCGACGTGATGCTGCGCGACGCCGTCGGTGAACTGGTAGAACTGGTCGACGAAGTTGCGGATGTTGATACAGCACATGGGATATGTTTGGGAGAACGGCATCTGCTGGGGGAAGCCTTGCCTGAGGTGATCGGAATTGTCAGCGTGACACGCCGTTCGCAGAAGTAGCATTCGGGGGGAGACGAGACATACATCGCGAGCGACTCCATTTCGCCCGTGGCGAGCCAGCAGACACCGGCGACCTGGTCAAACTCCTCCTGGTCGTTGACCATCATCGGTTGGTTATCATCGTCGTTGACGATCTGATGTACTCTCAGCGCATCGTCTCATGGCTAAAAGCGGAGGATCACGTAGGGCAGCGAAATACCGCGCACCTGGTCAAAGTCTGTGCTGAACTTGCGGCGTAACAGATCCGAGTACCTCTCAAACAGGGTGATCAACAGCCCGTTCAGCTCGGTGACGTTGTACTCGTAATCCTAATGTGGTCAGCCCTCCATTCCTCCAGCAACCATTCCCGTTACGCCCTCCAGGTCTACCGTCCGAGCACAGACTCACCTCCAGGGTCTGCACGAAGAGCAGCACGTTCGTCTTACTCTCCAAAAACACTTCGGGGGCAGAACACCCCTTCAGTCCCTGGCCCATGACCTCCACCATCCTGCGACACATCGTGTCCCACAGCTCGTCGACGTCGCGCTGACTCCTGAAATCCGGCATGGAGCGGAGAACGTGCGCTTCGATGATGAAGAACCCGACGAGTTCTTGCATCAGCGCTGGGAGGGTCGAGACGAGCGTTTCGGGTGTGGTGGATAGCCGGGAGGTGAGGATGAGGGTGAGTTGGGTCTGGCCACGGTGAGCGGGTATGAATGGTGTGGGGATAGTCTGTTCTCGCTCACCTTGCGATCTTCCTGGAAGCTGCGCTGCAGCTCGGGCTTCGACTCGAGGGCCTCGTAGATGTGGATGCACTGGTAAAGCGGTTTGAAGTCGACGTTGATCTCGTCGTTGTCCAATGCGTCGACTATGTCGCCATCAGCGCGGCTCTGCGAACCCGTCTACTACCAGCCCTGGTAGCTGGCGCGGACAGAGCACGGACAGAGCACACCCGGTGTCCCGGTGTCTCCGTGTCTCCGTGTCTCCGTGTCTCCGTGTCTCCGTGTCTCCGTGTCTCCGTGTCTCCGTGTCTCGGTGTCACGATGTCACCGTGTCACTCGGTGCCACTCACATTCTACCCGTTCATTATTGACCAGCTCCAGGGCCGCTCCGACTCTGGCCAGCCTGACCGAACCCTCCTTCTCCCTCCTCGCTCTCCACTTCTTGATCCTCCCGGCCATCTGCTCCAGGGCGAGTTTCCCGACCTTCGCGCCGCTCTCCCGGACGTCGAAGAGCCACGATTTCGTCGACGCCGTCACGGCGTCTTTGATGGACAGTCGGAGGGAGGGCAGGGACGAGAGGAGGTGGGCGTAGAACGGCGTTTGCGAGATGGACACTGGTGGGAGGTGGAGCAGGTCCTCGAGAGACTGGTACGAGCGTCAGAACGTCAGAACGTCAGAGCAGGCGCGTGTGTCTGCGTCTGTCTCTCGAATCGCATCCACGCACCCGTAATGCACCCCAGTATTTCCCCTCACGGATCATCTCCCCTACCCGATGCACCAGGTCGAGCAACCGCAAACACGTCTGAAGCGTCTCGATCGCGTCGTCCATATTCCGCGCGACCTTCTTCTGCTCCAGCAAAGCGCGCTTCTGCTCGGCTTTAGCACCGGACACCGCGACAGCTGCACACACAGGCCGACCGACGCACCTTCTCGCCTAATGCTCGGCCGACATCTCCCATCTGGCCATCAAGCTCGCCGATACGACGACGGAGGTGGACCGTCCCTTGTCGGATCGTCAAGAGCGTCTGAACAGAGGACACGAAGTCCTACACGCAGCCGATCATCAGCAACACTTTAGTTACGAGGGTCGTGGCCGTGTGCTTGGTTCCCAGCGTCCCCACCCACCTCGTAGTTCCCCTCGCATATCCGCTCGATCTCAGCCTCCTTCTCGCCGACAAACGCATCGAGGCTCTTGAGATAGATCTGCTCGCTGTCCGTGTCCTGTATGGACCTGACGAGGGGTGCGAGCGCCTCGAGGTTCTCCGCAGTGGAGGAGGAAGGGTCGAGGGTGATCTGCAGCGTTAACGGTTGACCATGCCGGTGCGGGGCGTGGACATACTTGTTGGAGTTGTAGCTCGAGCTCGGCGCTCGTGAATGTTGGTCTCTGCTTGCGGATCATTCTGCGAGTCTGGGCCGGGATCCGCGACCGGCTCTGAGTCGTCAAGGCTCTGTTGTCGTTATCGTCGCTATTACTGCGGTCGTTGTCGTCGTTGTCGTCGTTGTCGTCGTTGTCGTCGTTGTCGTCGTTGTCGCCGTCAACAACGTCCTGCTCTGAAGCTGGCTCGTCATCGGCTAACCCATGCTCATCGCCCCCACGTGGATTTGATCCCGTCGATCCAGTCGCGACCAGGAGGAACAGTCTACTTTAAATTCAGCAACCTCGTTCTTGTGAACATTCTCGACCTCGTACGAGCACACGCCCCTCCAGCACCACCGCCAGCGCCATGTCGGAAGAACCCGACTTTGTGCTCCTCGAATCAGCCGACGGCTACACCTTCGTCGTCGAGCGCAGGATCGCGTGCGCGAGCGGCATGCTCAAGTCGATGCTGGACGAGGAGGGTGAGTCGGGGGCGGTCACAGGGGTCCGGGTGCTCGGGGGTTCGGGTGCTCAGTTTCCTCTCCCACGATACGGGAGTCCCGGGAGGGACGAGGGGAAGGAGATAGAGATGAAGACAGAGGACATGGAGTTGGCGTCGGAGTTGGGCTTGGAGTTGCGGTTGCAGTTGGAGTCGCAGTTGGATCGCTGATACCCGCAGCTGCGTTCGAGGAGGCCAAGAACAAGACCTGTCGGATACAGCAGCGGTGAGTCGGGAGTTGGCATTTGATCGGAATCGTTATCGCGGTCGCACTTGAAGTCGTGGCCGTGATCGTCATTGTGATCTACCCTCCGCTCAGAATCATCGCTGAACCGCTCCAGCGGCGTGGTCCTGCTCAAAGTCATCGAGTACCTCGCGTACAAGGTCCAGTACGCCGACTTCAACACCGAGGACATCACCGAGGACTTTAGCGATCGGATAGACCCGTACATCGCTCTCGAGCTGTGGGTTGCGGCGCCTCACCTCGCCTCGCCTCGCCTCTCACGCGACTAATCTTTGGAGTTGGGTTCGTTATCCATGGCTGACCTGTGTAGTCTCACTGCTGCGGATTTCCTCGATACCTGATCACGATTGCACCTCACCCCCGAGCCATGTACTCGTACTTGTATAGTACCCAGAATCCATCGCGCTGGGATAAAGGTGCTTGGCGTCCAGGAGCAGTGGAGCGGCACGATTCACTTCTCAGACCCGTCACCATTGTAAGACTAACTACACCACAACGTCATGCATGTCCTGTTTATATGGACTCCCCTGCTCTTGTCCGCCCACGCCCACCCCCACACCCACGCCCTCATCATTTCCCCCTCCACCGCGCCATACTCTCCGCCACGCCGCGTCCCCTCTCCAGATCCTCCCGCACCTTCTCATCCGCCAGCCCCATCTTCTCCGCCAGGTCCATGACCTCCCCTACCCGCCCAGCGGGGATCGCAACGCACCCATCCACGTCGCACAGGAGGTAGTCGCCCGGGCTGACGGTGATACTCGGAAAGGGCGGCTCGGAGGCGGGTGGCAGAGGGTGGATGGTGAGCGGCTCGGAGAGCGTGGAGGGGCGGGTGAAGGTGGATTGGCCGAGGGTGGAGTGGTGTCGTGCGAAGACCTGGCGTGGGGTATCCATTAGTCAACTCGCCATTGAGAGAGACATGTGACGGGCGACGGGCCACGGGCGATGGGTCACGGCCCACTGACGACGGGAGACGGCGACGGCGACGGGCAAACAATGCACAAGGGAGGGCTCGACGGTCGTCTGAACATCTCAAGCTTGACACTCTGCTCACCGGAAACTCGAGCTGCCTGTGCTCCACCAGGTCTCGGCACCCCCCATCAATCACTACCCCTCGAATCCCCTTCGCTTGCGCAGCAGTAGACATGAGTCCTCCCCAGCATGCCGATTTCGTCCCTGCACAAAGCTCAGCGGAGGCCTCGGTACTGTCACTCCGCAGGGCGGGGCGGAGGTCGCAGGCTGGAGTGTGGAATGCAGGCTGGCTCACCCGCCGGAGCCTGGATGAGCATGATGTGGTTCGCGGGACAAGCGTCGACCTGGCCGTGAGCAGGGTGAACGCGTAAGCAGGGTGAACGCTTCGGCGGGTATGTGGCATGACAATGTGCCAGCCTCACTCACGAAATGCTGGGAAGGCTTGGGGCTGGTCGTGTCGCTGGCGTGGACCATCTGGACGTATCGCGTGTCAGCGGTCAGCTGCCGGTTGTTCCGAGCTCGTTCGCGAGCTCTGAAAGGGGATGCAGTAGTGTTCCGAGGTGCACTCAGTAATCACTCATTCCCCGTCGCCCAGGCCTGGACTCTCCGTCTTATCGGACACTCATCTCCGGACCACCATACTCCACCACTCGACCCACCTTGACTGTAAACGCCGGGCCCGCGATCCGCTTACCCTCATCCCGGAGAGAGTAGGCATTCATATCAGTGATCAGCCCGCCGTGGGCTATACCCGATTTCACCAGCGCGTCAGACACCTGCAACTTCGTTTCAGTCTCGGCCAGCGGAGTGGATGGAGGCAACGAGTTGTCGTATCTCGCACCTGGCATGATGAGAGGTGTTTGAGACGGGTGATGAGGGCGTGGTCTACCTCGGACATGGTGGAATGAGTGATCACCGCGAGCAGATACGAGGATCAGAAGGTAGAACGGGTAGACGCGGGAAAAGCAGACGCAAAGTTCAGCACATCCGGCGGCGGACCTCCCGGTTAGTTGGCTACCGGGAGCGTGGCGGCATCTACAAGGAGAACACGATCCGACCCCCTAGGGACGGCTACCCGAGGATATGCATACGACATGTGTAATCGTGCGGTACGATGTACTTGCTGCGAATCAATGCGCTCGTGGTCGTCCGTCGCCTTGCATTCGTCATGTCTGGACCACCAACCCACTCCCCAAGCAACCCCCACTCCCCGGTCCGATCACTCTGGGCCACGTCCCCGCCACGTTCCCCTCCCCATCTTTCACCCAGACCGTCACGTTCCTCCCTGCTGGCACGTCGACGATCCACGCCGCGGAAGACCCAGAGGGGACGACGATAAGCTTGTCGTCGGCGTCGGCGTCGGTGTGCGGACTTGTCCAGATGGGCTCGGTGTCCGAATCGACGATGTTGAGGGTGTAAGGCCCCACGGTCCGGGTCCAGGTGAGGATGGAGGGCTTGCATTGGTACAGTGCGTCCTGACGGTTCAGCGGGGACTCGAACGGCACAAAGCGAATCAGGAGGGTCGTAAGAGGGTGTCAGGTATCGGAAGCACACCCGTAAGGGGGGCAAGTATGATCGAGGACCGAGACACTAATGGACAACCGCGAACACAACCTCTAACCGACGACAGTGAGGAGCCGCGACGTACCGGCGTAGTGATGCTTAGCGCCGCGGCCAGATGAGCCGTCAAGCCGAGGAGTAGAACGAGGAGAGCCCGTTGCATGTCGTGCGAACCAGTCGCGTTGGCGTGCTTCGGAGCGGGAGTAGTGTCGAGTCGAGTCGGCGAGGTGAGATGAGACGAGGCGACCGCGACAGTCCAGGTCGGGGTCGGATGGTTGGGATCTGGTAGAGCAAGTGTAGATGCGAACGCGAGTGCGGAGACCGATTTCGGAGCCAAGATCGAGGTCGAGGTCGTGGTCGAGGTCGAGGTCGAGGTCGATGCCGATGGCGCTGTCCGAGTCGCAGTAGGAGAACAAGGGAAACAAGGATCACGCTGGACCAGCCAGTGTAATTCTAATCTTGGAGCAAGTCGAGCAAGTCGGGTCCGTAAAGAGGAGGTGAAAAGGGTTCCCAGCGTCGAGCTGATGTCGTCGTATACGGTACCGGTGCCGGTGACGTCCAGACGTCCAACCCGAGAAGATGAGGACGAACAGAAGATAGAACACCACCAAGGGGTGGTTAAAATCAGAACGGGCGATGCACCACCACCGTCCAAGCGAGTCTGTGCGTGGCCGAGTGCCCTACGCTGTCCTTCTCGTTCTCCGAGACTCCGTCTCTTCCTTCTCCTCTTGCACCACCTTGTCCTTCACTCGCCTTCTCTCCTTCCTCGACCACGCATACGCCGCAACAAAAGATATACCTCACACGACGGTCCGAGCGGTGCATCTCGTCGTCGCCGTATGTCCCGCCACGCTGCGCCACACCCAGGATAATGGGACGCCACTTTGGCGAGGGTATCTGGGTACGGTACGTACGCGTATCCTCTGGCGTGGCGTGGCGTAGCGTCGTGCAGTGCCTGTTGGGAACGCGACGATCACGAGAGGTGACGAGAGCAAGTGGACTAGAGGGTTTAATACTAGCTACGGGGTGCAGTCGTTGGCGAAAGGCTAGTAATCCAGCTTGACTCTAGGCCGCCGTACCAGCTTGACTCTAGGCCGCCGTAAGCCGCGAGAGGCTCGAGCGGCTCGTACTCGTGCAATGAGTTGGACACTGGAGCTGCCGAGGAATCAGGATCGCGCCCGTCTATGCGCTCGGGCCGAGCAAAGGCGTAGACGTCCAGGGGCCGGCTCTGCGTCCGCACTCCCGCGGACCGACCTTGGGCAAGATACAGACATTTAGTACGTCCAGTATGAATGCGAGGCACTCTGTCCTGTGTGGATATGTGCTGCGACAGGAGAGGGGTGGTTGCGCGTGCATCGCTGAAGAGACACGAGATCGTGCAGCACGTCACAGTGAAGGTTCATATGCATTGTACTCGATCTTGTTATGCAATTGTCCACATCTGTCCACCCCAACTTGACTGGCACGCACAATTCTATTCACCTCCCCCTCACAACCCACTGCTCCGGCTCACTTCCCCCTCACATCCCACTTCTCCTCCACCCTCACCCCGGCGCTCTCCAACTCGTCCAGAACGCCTTCCCAGACCTCTCTCTCATAGGGACCCTGGACCCCCCTCCCTCTCACATGGCCATCCGCGACTCTCAGAGCGGCGAACGCAAGTGTCTTGCCTACTGTTGTAGACATGGCCGAGGCTTCGGCAGTACCATAACAAGTTAACGAGGCCGTGACCGTGTCGTTTCGTCTCTCCGCGTCGTTCGAGTCCCTGGCCAGCAGATCACCAGGTGCAGGGTGCGACGGAGCGAGCGAGAACGAGTGGTGTAGCAAAGCCGAGTCGCGCTCATGAGGTTGGTACGCGAGCTTGAGTGCAAGTAAGGCCGCAAAGTTATCGATCGGCACCTTGGACAAGGGCTTTGGCACGCCTGCGACGTCGTGGGCATCCAATATCGACAGCCTGAACGTGTGAGCGGCACACTACACCCTGGGAGTGGGTCCCGGTCGCGACAGCCCCTAGGTACTCACCACTGCAAGACCTCGACGGTCTCGGCAGCCTGCTCTCCCAAACACGCAGCGACCACAGAGCGGAGGTGGTCCACCCGAGCCACATCCTCGCCTGTCGCCTGCCCGATCGATAGCCGCAGGAACTCCGCCCAGCTGCTCGGTACCACCGCCAACGGCGCAGAGCTGAGCAAGCCCAGTCGGCGGAACGACTCCAGCACGCGAGAAAATCCTTGGTATCTGCCGTCAAAGTCAGTACCGCGTTATCCACATAGGATACTCGATGCACTCGCCTCAAGGTGCCGCGGAAGAGGTCTTTCAGTCCGTCGACAGGACCGAGACCGTACTTCTCCGCATACGGTATCGAGTCGCGATTCGCCAGTCCCTCGAGCGCGAGACCTTTCCACAGGTCCACCTTTGGGAAATGTTCCGCCAAAAGTCGCTCGCCGGGGATGGTGCGGATCTGGGATCGTCAGCGGCTGTACCCACGTCACTGAAGAAGGCGGGGCGTTGTGATTGCCGGAGGACAGCAAGAGAGCCACCTACATGGCCGTTGATCTTGAAGCGAGCTTCGTTGAGCGCCGCGGTGAGCACTGCCTTTGGGCTCCAAGAGAACTTGTAACCCAGTGGGACCTACTCCCTCAGCTCCAAGCCAGCATCTCGACTGGGTGGACAAGTCGCACGTACGTTGCTGGCCGAAGGCTCAGGCAGACCACCACACCACGACACGAACGAGCTCACACGCCGACCGTCCCTCTTCACACGATCGAGGATCCGCATCGCAGCCCTGCAGATGTCAGCGCGGCTGTCCTGTAGAGACGCTATTGTTTGCGAGTACACCCACATCGAGTCGATGCCGGGATCCAGCCCGCACTCGCCCAGAAGCAACACGTCCTTCTCCCTCGCCCTGGTTCATAAGCTTCTATCCACCCTCGACAGGAGCCGCATTACTCACGCCTGATCCAACGCCTTCATCTCCGGCGATATATAGCTGGCGGTGACGAGATGTCGCGCGTGTCGGATACAGTGCTTCGCCACGACAGTATGCATCGGCGCAGGCAACAGGCTGGGACGAGTCAGCCCGATCAGTACATCGCTTGACAACGTCGCGCACCTGACGACGACATCGGCATTTGAGACTGCCTGCTCCAGCTTGTCTGCGTCGGAAATATCCAGACTGAAGGCCTCGACGTTCTCGTGATTGCGGATCAACCCACTGGCTTCAGCGAGATTGTTACTAGCTGTCAAGGAGGTCAGCAACCTTGCATTGTCCGGCTCATCCTGGATACACCTACCGATGGCTAGGTGAACATCTTTCCTCGCAGCGAACACCTCCACCGCTGGTCCGGCCACGAGTCCACTGCCGAGCAACAAAACCTTCTTCTTCGCAGGACTCATCTCCGCCGCTCGCCTAGGCTCCGGATCCGACGGCGCAGCTTGACCGGTCGATGATGTGGATGATCCTCGCCACGCCTGAACGGCCGGAGCCAGCCAGGCGTGTTTCTCAGTCAGTTCCCCATCGCGGACGATCGTGGCGCGATGCAGTGTTTCGCGGACTTGAGGGTCTGTCTCTGGGGAGACACCGCCGCGAGTGAATTGCCGTACATAGGGGAGAATCTTGGAGGAGAAATGCTCCGAGGCGTCTTTGGCTGTGCACTGTCAGCACGATACCGATCCTGTTTGGACTTTCACGGATATGGCGGGGGATATGTAGACGGCACATACGCAGCTCGGAAGGAAGGATATCTATCGTGCTGATGAGGATCCCTCCCGGTCCTTCGGCGTAGGGACTATCGATGGTTGTGTGTCGATCGACAAATTCGAGACCGCCCTGCAAACACCTCAGTCATCCCATCTCGAATCGAGCACGCAGACGAGGGCGTAGACAGCCCACACTCACCTTGAGATCGCAGGTGACATCCTGCACAGCGACGAGCTTCTGCTTGCGGTCCTGCGACTCGATGAGCCCATCGAGATCCGCCGAAGACATGATGCGCGGGAACGCCGTCTGCCAGCCCGCGCCATTGACCAGACAGGTGATGTGGGGAGCGATCTGAGGAACGTCAGCGCAGGCCCCGTGATGTTGATCAGTCAACAAGCTGCGACGGAGAGATGGGTATACCTTCTTTGCGAAGTCACTCCTGTATTGAGTCGGGTTGGCGTAGTAGTCTGCTCTCTGGTACGGTGCTCCGTCGGTCCTGGTGAAGTATGCCGAGGGGGGGACTGCACAAGCGTAGATCTGAAGGGGTTAGTACATTGATGAACTTGTCGCTTGGGATCGGACGTGAAGATGAACACACCTTGTCTCCGCCTCTCAGTCCAGGTAGGTCCTTGGACTGCACCCATTCCACGCCCAGTTCTTCCAGCATCGCCCTCGCGCCGGTCGATACATTTCCTGACCTGAATTCTTCAGCACCTGCAAAACCTACCGTGTATCACGGACGTGGCACTCACCCTGTCAAACCGATTACAACCGGTTGATCGCTCAGATCGATTTTGCCTGCCGCGACATCCTCCTTAAGCACCTGGGCAGTGTGACGGAGCGCGGCTTTGTATTCGCTAAGCGAAGAGAATGTATAGGGGCGGGGCAGATGCTGCAGGTCCTAAGCACAGACGAGCAGAACGAGTCCCCACGCTCGCGCCACTCACCAGCAATGGGGAGGCGATCCCTCGCTTGAGCAAGGCCAAGCCAGTGAGACTCAACGCCTCGCCGGCTCCAACCGCTTTGAACGGTAAGTACATTCACGAGTCGACCCGAAGCCCCAATTCCCCGCGGCTCACCTCCAGCGAACCACCCAAACGCAGCAACGCGCTTCAGCTCGCCCTTGTCGCCCGCTGGCGCCGTGAGCAGCTCATAGTCGATCAGGTCCTGGTGCTTGCTCTTGTCCATGAACGCAGACAGGAGCGGCACGTTGTAAGACTAAACGTGAGGTCTGAGCAATGTCCCGAGACTGCATACAGTATGCAGCAGCAGCGAAGCCAGGCTCACCTGTCCTTTGTGCGTGTGAGAGAAGACCATCCATGTTCGCTTCTTGTCCGACTGATCGAGCAGGGAGCTGACGGAGGAGACCGGCGGTTCCTTGATGCCCAGAACGAGGTCGACGGAGGGCTCCAGGCTGGGGACGATGGTGGCGCCGGCCTGTGACGGATCTGTCAGAACACCGACCCCGATGCACTAAAACTTGCTCGAGGTGTGCGGTACCCCAATAGGCTCTGACTGGCTCAAGATATGTGATGTGCTCGTGGACGTGCGAGGCAAAGCGCGACTCAACTCACCTGGACATACGCCGAGTCGGCAAAGCACCTCCTCTTACAACTCTCCACCTGCACCCGCAGCTCTTCTTCGCTCCCACCGGCATTCCCCTTGCTCTCCTCGAGAAGCGTCGCCACAGCCTGGGGAGTGAGGGGCACACGGCGCTCCCATATCCTCGCTGGATCCTCCCGCCTGATCCCCAAGGTGGTGAGCAGCCTGGTGTCGCGTCGTACGCGACGAGCAAGGAGGCGGCGGGGGAGGAGCATGTTGTGCGATGACCCTGGAGCAGAGTCGTGAAGTTGTGTAGCGGTATCGCTGGAGATGGAAGAGAGATGATTGAGGGTGATACACAAGTGGTTGGGGGAGGTTGTGCTGTTGTGCTGTTATCTATCCACAAAGGAGATGTAGGTGATGCGAATCACTGCCAATGGAGACACAGGTAGATGTGAAACATGACGAGGGCACAGTCGCCAGTGGATAGTGGGCAGTCGCCAGTCACACCGGGCAAGTGAGCTCTGGGTAAGCTACTCTACGTGGCCCGTACTAAGCGCATGACCTCGTCTGCACTGACTCGCCAGCAAACGGGTCCACGAGCGAGCAGCGACGGCACATGCCCAAGTCAAGCCAAGATGCGAGGATGAGTGACTGCTCACTGCTCTCGGCTACTGGGACGCGCCTGTCCGGGTGGCAAATGGCCCAAGGTCCGCCCGGCAAATCTAAGCGCCAAACGCTAAGCGCGGCGGGAGCAAATGGGGGGGCGAGGGGGGCAAGGGCGAGATACATTTAATTCCGGGATTGTGCTGTTATTTCCACGTCAAGGGTCGTCACGAGCAACCTCCCCCTTCTCCTTCCCCCGGCTCAATGACCTCTACCGACCACTCTGCCTGGACAACCTCCAATCTTCTTCATCTCGTCCCACTCTTCCCCATCCGCTGAATCTTTCCCTTCTCTCTCCTGTCACTGTCACCAACTCTCTCATCGACCAGCTGATCGGGATTCGAGCACGTCAACTGAGATTGCGCGATCAGCATCCCTCCTTAGCAGTGTCGAGCATCAGAAGGCTGTCGGGCTGGTCTTCCGAGCACGCTTCACGCTTCCCGCCGTCCATTCATCCGTTGTGGAACCATTGCGCCCTTCGGAAGCGCATCGAACCTCTACCCGCCTTCCTTTTGGCTACTCCCTCACCCTGTACTCGCCACCATTGCCAAACTCATCCGGGCTAGTTCATCCTATCGCCCGTCATGTCACTCGCCTCGGGGACCACCCTCGTCTCGCCAACCGCTACAGTCCGCACCCAGTCCCAACATCCGACGCGACGCACCTCTGTGCACTCGACCCATCACTCGGCGCATGGCCATCACGCAAAGCGCCGAGCCTCGACCCATGCGCACTCCCAGGCTCACGCGCAGGCGGGACCAAGCCGGCGGTCGTCCGAGGGAGAGTCGGGCAGGAGGGCGGTGGCGGCTGGCTTGGCGATGCACACGCTCCAGCAGCCCGGTCAGCCGAAGCGCAAGGGCTCGGGCGATGTGAGTGGTTCAAGGGAATCCGATACTATGTGAGACTGGCGTGCTTATGCTGATCGCTTCGTCCCCTCGTGCAGAGACCGCTCCCCAAATCATCTCGCTCGGATACCCACCTGCCCCGCCTCTCTCGGCAAGTGTCGAACACGTCCGACGCCTCTCGCACAAGTCACAATTCGCGGGCGCGGGAACGTCCTCGCCCTCGCCAAAATAGCCGGAAGCAGTCTGGCGAGTCGGTAGAGATTGACGATGAAGGCCACGAAGCGGGTGTGGTCGACGAGGACGAGGAAGGCTGGGAGTCTGGCGAGGAAGCGAATGGGAGTGGGGGAAAGGGCAAGAATCGTCAGCCAGCGGATGATCCAATGTCGGCGGCAATGCGCCGGACCGTGAGCGATACCGCTGCGACTACTGCGTCCCCACACGTCGAACCCGAGAGAGTTGCGGACGACTCGGCCATCATCGACTCGCCGACGCCACTGCCCGTCGACAAGCGTGCGCCTCCGTCGCACATCACACATCTGACCAGGGGCTTTGCGGGCTCGGTCCACACCCCTGACCCGGCAGCACAGACCCCGGCACACACCCTCAACGACCCGACACACATCATGCCGGCCCATCAGATCAAACATCAGGCGAGTGCCAGGTCGCTGCATGCCCTGGCGACGATCGAGGGGGATACGTCGCGGAAATCGTCATCACGCCGCCTCAGCAGCGTGAGAGCCGAAAGCCCACTCTCAGCGACTCGAACAGACAGCTCGAGAAGCGCCGGGGAGATAGCACCTGGTCTTCGATCTGCTTCGGGTACCACGGGTCTCCCCGATACTCAGGTGGCAAAGGCCAAAGAAGCCAAAGAGCCCAAGGCGACATCGCCCTCGTTCCCATTCCCCAAGGTCTCACCTTCTCAGCCACTATCCTCTCAGCCGATCTCGACCTCGCCAGAAACGGCCCCACCAAGAGCCGCCGAGCAAGCAGATACCGCCGAGGCGGCGTCAAATGCACCTCGTTCCCGACAGGTCTCTGGAAGGCACCCCGTCATTCGACACAGACCTTCAAATTCGTCCATTCGCTCTGTGCAGTCTCTCCGCGCGCCACCGCATCCGCTGAATTCCCCGACCGGATACCGCACTGGCATAGCGTCTACGACTGCCACGACAATGGCGTCCCCAATGAAGGACAAGCGCGGTCCAAGTATGCATCACCCGCCCATCGCCCCGCCCGTCGTCTACCCCGAAGTCGCCCAAGGTCAGGGATATCTTCCGGAGAGTGACGAGGCGGTCCCGATCCTTGCCGCTGCTGCGCCTAGCGAGGTGGTCGGGAACGGGCCCGCTCCGAAGATGCCGAGGACGAGCTCGTTCTCCTCCGCACGATCACTGAAGGGCATCTTTGGGCCCACGCGGAACGACGCCGCGTCCTCTGCGGGGAGTTCACAGCCTCCAACACCGGCGAGACGCAAGACTGCGCTCGAGCTCGCTTCGGCGGCTTCGAGACTACACTCCACGAACGACCCGGTGCAGTATCACCAATCACTTGGGCACTCGTCGACAGTGGCCGAGACGGCGCATTTGATATCTCGTTTCCTGCCGCCAAAGAAGATCAGGCGGCCCAGCTGGGAGATCCACAGCCAGCTCACGCCGGAGGGATACCTCAATGTGGGGCTCCAAAACGGGGACTATCGCGAGGCGCACGAATCGCTCATCCGGACGATGAAGACTCTGGGCGTGGACACGCCCTCGGGAGTCGGTTCGCGGCGAGGGATGTCGCGCAGTGTGAGCCATGGGCATGGCTATGGGCATGGCACTGGGCTGCTTGGGCTGGGAAGCGGTAGTGGAGAAGAGAACATGGGTCTGCTGAGGGGCAAGAACGGGCCGATGGTGGTTAGCAGGGGAGGATGGAGGGGGAAGACGCCCTTCGAGCTGAGTGTGGAAAGAGTCATGGCGCAAAGGCCTCAAAGGGGGTTATCGGGGATGTAAGTGGGCGACCGTATGGTGAGGCAGTATCGATGGTGGTGGCCTCGTATATTCTTGGCGAGAATGTTAGCATGGGTTGTATCGACAGCAGACAGGCAAAATGCATCTTCAGAATAAGAAGTTTGAGGACCTGGGGAGGGGGGGTTGACTGGCGCCACACTCGCAATTTGGTCCCGTCCGATGTCATTCCGCGAAATCTCGTCGCAGCAGAGAGAGCTCTGGCGGCGGAGTGGAATAGACGTCTGTTTTCGATCTTGCGTTGTCTGTTCCATCCTCAATAACACTCAACATGCCATTCTCAGACGAGACCAAGGACAGGTTCAACGCCGCGATGGGGTGAGTGTGTGGTCCATCCGAACGATCCGGGTTTGGCGGGTGGTGTGGTTCATCGGCTCGTGCACTTGCGCACTTTGCCTTCCTCGGTTGGGAACCTTGCTGACATGCTCTTAGTGTTCTCAAGGTCAGTCCGGCGTTGATGGAGGCAGCTCAGGTGTCCAGCTGTGTACTCCACGAGAAGACCAGGTACTGACGCCGCCAGACCATCGTCACTGTCGGATGGATCCCCGCGGTCATCTACATCGGCTACCGCAACTCCTACCCCCAGCCCTCGCTCATCAAGTGAGTCCACCCCCCGCCGCCCGCACGTCCTTCACATAACTTGTATCTCGCGAAGCCCTTCTGCGGTTCACGGACGTGCCACCCTCTGATTGCGATCTAATGCTGATTCCAAACAGGCTGATCACGCCTTTGGCATAATGGAGGGAAGGAGGTCATAGGTGAGTAAAGTGTTCCTTGAGGACTCTATTACACTGCCAGGTCCCGTGCTGAAGCTAGAAGGAAGAGGTGTACGATACGCTCCACTCATGCAGCCATATGATATCAAATCTTTCGGCACGATCTTGCCGTCTCCGCTTCAGTCCGAGGTGGATGAAAGTAGCAGGATCGAGGCATCACTGTCACTCACCGCCTTTTCCCAGATCTCTGCTCAATCGGCCTCTGGCTAAACTCACTCCGTTCTCCTTCTCTTTGCCTTGGCTCGGCCCCTTCCCCAAAACGCACGACTTGGCCCCATACCCCCGGCCCCGCACAGCGATGATGACCCCCTCCCGAGGATTCGCGCCAGCGATGACCCGCGGCGCCCGTCTACCCGCCCCCACAAAGGGCGTGGAAGGGGACAACGGAGGCCCGGCTGAGCTGGTTGATGCTGGATGTGGCTCGATTTCGAACGCCCATTTCGGAAGTGAAACCTTGGGGGGCTTTTCTGACGGAGTCGGTGGACTCTGGGCTCTGCCTTCCTTTGGTCTACGAGTCGCTTGTCGCTTGGCGAAGAGGAGAGCGAATCGGGGATGGGGACGGGCATCCGTGATGCCATCACCGCACTTGCCAAGAGGGTTGGCTGAATAGAACGAGTGTTCTCAAGCTTCCCACAGCACTCCGAGTTTCGTGATTAGGCCAACTCCCACGCTTATCAGGGAGAAATCTACCCACAGATTCAGTTGCTGGACCACCGCTCCATTCACGCTCCGAGTCACTTGTCTCAGCACAATGGGTCGTGGAGGCGGGGTTCCATGTAGCTGTTACAATCGGTCAGATACCGCTCGCGCACCTTTGCGAGAAGCAGGTGTACACAGTGCGCCCGGCCGGCAGGTCCGTCGCGTACCGTGGGAGCAGCTGTTCCTCCTACCTTTGTCACTCCGATGGACGGGCAAGGATCGGGAGATGCGACACATCGTCGGCGCGCGAATGGGTTCTAGCGAGGTCTAGCGTCGTGGATCGTGGACCGTGGATGGTGAATGGTGGATGGTGGATCGTCGCGGTTATACATACTTAAGCTCGGACGACCCGCTCTCACTCAAGGAACAGCTTTCCAACTTCCTCATCACCCGCCTTACGATCCAAGCGTTAAGCCAACTACCGGCACCACTGTACCATCCGCACAGCATGTCGTCGTCAAACGAAGGAACCCAGGACTCGCAGGTCCTCATTGATTGGCAACTTGTTCAAGGTCGCACGATCTACTCGACCCCGAGCCACGAAGAGGATTATCCCGACTTTTGGACTTGGGACTACCCCACTGCCTCGAAGATGGTGGACGAGAACGATAGCTCCAAGTCGCTTTTCCGCTACATCCCTGCCAGCGACAACCGAGCTGCCACGCTGATTCTCACATCGGGAGGGCTGGACGAGCTCCTCGATCTGATGCGAGACACCGCAACTCAGGTCCTGAGCCAGCAGCCCACCATGGATCGCAACGAGATCAGGGATTGCGCGGACGAGCTCAACACCTGTTATATCCATCACCAGCTCACCATCACATCGCCCGATACGCTCAAGGCGCTCAGTGGCAAGTCGCTTAACACTGTGCTTGCGAGAGGCGACGAGGTCATGTCCCTGAGCAGCGTGGCGGCTACCGTGGAGGCCTTCCTCGTGAAACTTAGGGAGCAGTCGATCAGCTCCCAGCAGCCCGAGCAGCAGGAACAGCCCGTGCTCCCTCGTGGTTGGGCCTCATGAAGAATGAGAGCAAGTGTAATCAAGGAGTGAGCTTCCTCTGGTACCTTAGCTGTGAAGTCAGTCTCGAGATCGTACGGTACGCGACAAGGTCAGTACAGTATATACAGTATACTGTACATATGTAAGTGGCGTCGGTGATAAACGAAGAGGGCACTAAAAAATGTGATGAAGAACAGTATCACCTGGACGTCGAGCACATGTCGCACAGCAGAGCGGAGACCTGACGCTGAGCGGTCCGAGGCGCAAGCGGGTGGTGGCCTGCGCGCCCCGATGCCGCAGCAATGGCGCTTCACGCGAGAGCGGCCGTTCAGTGTGAGACCATCTCAAGGGTACGCAGACATCGACTGGTACGCCCTCGCTTAATTTGACCTAAGTCCAGCACAAAGGATTGGTGAGCCGTCCTTCCGTTCAGCGAGGCTTGACACTGGGCGGTTGGACCCTGCTGCTACCGTTCAATCTTGTACTTTGCACATAAGACCGTAGGGTTACTCCGCGCCCCTCTCCATCTCTGTGTGAGATACGGTTCATTGACTTCTTCTGCACACCTCGCTTACCCCCTATGTCTTCCGAACAAGACACCGAGGCGCCGCAGGTCGTCATAGACTGGAGACTCATCGAAGATCGCACTGTTGATTCGAGCCCAGGGAGGGAACATTGGACGCACAACTTCAGCTCGATCCTGATCGACAAGAATGACCGATCCGAGTCGCTGTTCCGGTTCATCCCGGCGCGCGACGACAGGCCTGACCAGCCTGACCGGATCATCCTCTCGTCCGGCGGCCTGAACATTGTGTTCAACAGCAGGGCGAGTGTGGGGAGCATGAAATGGACGGCGATCAAACATTTGTCTGACATGAGGTATAAGGAAGATATCATGTGTGCCGCCGAGCTGAACACATGTTATGTGTATCACCAGCTGTCCATCACGCCGACCGAGACCCTCAAGCAGCTGAGTGGCAAGTCGGCTTACGATGTGCTACAAAGAAGCGCCAGAGAGGACATCATCTCGTTCAAGGATCTCGAGCCCACCATCCAGGCGTTTAGCACCAAACTCCACCGTCAGACGTGGCTTTCAAATTCCACACCGCTACCGAGAGAGTGGGAGGCGGGGCGGTCAGGGTCAGTGCAGTAGCCCTCAGAGAGAGGCAGTCAGAAGGCGTGCGATGAGATGCATGGCGTTATGGAAGCAGGCGCGAATCAGCTCCGAGCATCAGCTATCTGTTCCGGACCCTCTTGCCCCCGCAAAAGTGGATGGACACAGGCTAGAGCGCAATTGGACTTTGCGACAGTGTAGATACGCACCATCCTACTGCCTGCTGAGGGAGACCGTGCGTTATCATGACGACGAGAATCGAGAGGGCCAGAGGCGGAGCCAGGCGGACTGATAATCGCTGAAGCTGATCACAACGGAGCGAGAGTTCCATGTCCCGTGTGTGAAGGGTCTGGAGGACCTTCCCCCGGCACAAAGGACCCGCGAGCCCTCGCCGGTGAGCAGAGAGCAGCATCGGACCACTGCGGGCATCTGCTGTGACATGGCCTCTGCCCGTTTCCAAATCACGACCTCTCCTACTTCATCGACGGTGATATAATCAGCCACAGTCATACCCGCCCTCGCGTGATACCAATCGCCTCTCACGCGCTCGCACACCATGTCAGTAACTCGGAGTGTTGATACCGACACCGAGGCTTCGCAGAGCGTCATCGACTGGCAGCTCGTTGAAGGCCGCACTTTCGCCTCGAAGCCGTCTCCTGAGAGTTGGACTGTCAACTACAGCTCAGTGCCCCCGATTGATAAGAATGACTCGAGCAAGTCGCTGTTCCGATACGTCCCCTCTCGCGGGGACAGGTCACCCTGGCTCATCCTCTCTTCCGGCGGCCTGGATAGTCTGCTCACGATCATGGACGAGATCACGTCGCGTTGCTTACTCCTGACTGCCATGAGCGGCTCAGAGATCATGAACTGCGCCGACGAGCTCAACACTTGTTATGCTGTTCATCAGCTCAGAATCACCCCGCCCGAGACCCTTCAGGAACTGAGCGGCAAGTCGCTCAATCAAGTACTCTCGAGGGGCAGCGAGGTCATCTCCCTCACAGAGCTCGAGCCCACAATCCAGCACTTTATCAGGAAACTCCGCGCGCAGTCAGACCTCATCGCGCAACGAGAAGCAGAGGCAGCCAGGCCGGTGCTCCCGCCAGAATGGGGTTCGGGACGGTCGACGCAGTGGTAATCAAGTAATGGAACAAATATGCATGATTGCTCAGGGACTTGAGCTTGACGTGGACTATACACATGGCACTCGACCTACTCCGAATCATACTGCTGCGACGACTGACATGAACTACACACACGGTAAAGGACGAAGCATTTGTTGCCACCCTTCACGCCTTCTGACTCTTGGGGCAGCCGGGGCACGTGCACGCGCCGGGAGCGCACTTGCAGTCGGGCTTGCAGCTGAGACGGACAGTTAGCTCGATGATCCAATCATCTCGACGAGTTCCTCTCATCTCCGCATAATGGTGGGACGGTTCCCGGCAGACGCGTACAGCAGTGCCGGATGGAACCGTCGTGATGATGGCAGAGAGAGGCGTGTGGGCGCACTCACTTGCACGTCGCCGGCTTGTTCTTGCTCGAGTTGGGGCAGGTGCCGCACTCGCATGTTCCAGGCGCACACTTGCACTCGGGCTTGCAGCTGCTCTCGAATCAGCACGGCACGCTGCGTTAGAAGCGAAGCGCCTTCAAAGGCGGACGGTCGGATGGCAGATCAAGTACGACTTCAAAAGGCATGTCGTGCAGGACGGGAGTCAACGTCGCGGAGTGGTCACTCACGTGCAGACGGCTTCGGCGGGCTTGTGGGCCGGGCAGTTGGTGCAGGTGCACTCGCCAGGTGCGCACTTGCACTCGTGCGTGGCCTGGCAGCTGTGTGGGGACGGAACGGGCACGGAACGGAACGGGTGTGGTGTGGTTGGTAGCGGGTCGAGTGGTCACGCGAATGGATGCGTGATGGCGACGGTTGTAGAGAAGATTCGTTGAGGTTGGTTGAGCGAACAGGAGGAACGGCCGTCAGCACCAATGTCATCACTCACGACGGAACGGACGAGACACAACCCAGCATGGATTGGTGTGCCCCAACTTCGATTGCAGCGGCATGGAGTCGGAGTCTGACTCACTTGCAGGTCTCGCCGGCCTTGGTGGTGCTGCAAGAGCAGGCGGTAGCGGGGGTCTGAGCGGACGAGCTGGACGTGATGATCAGCCATGAGATCAGGACGACGTGAAGCGAGGGACAGTGTCGACTCACGACATGGCGGTGCGGTGGAGCAGAGAGGGCGGGGATAGAGGTCTGTTAAAGCAGGCTTGGCTGGGTGTGGACGATGATGAGAGATAGATACAGAAAGAGGAATGGGAACGGATTGATCGACTGTATTTAAGTGTTTCGGACGGGAAGAGGCATTTTGGCGGGGGATACAAGGAGGGACAGGCCAGGCGGCAAGCCGCAGATCAGAGACAAACCGTGACGTCGTGTCAGGTGACTAAACCCTAATTCAGTTACTAATGCGGGCGTCACTCATTACTCCACGGCCATTACAGTTCCGGCACTCCTCATCACAAAAACGAATTCTAGCCCTGCCTCAGGCACGCCGCAAAACCAGCGCAACGAGTCGCCGCACAAAGCACTCACACCCCAGAGCAAGGGAGACCGGGCAGAATGAGCGCTCATGCCTGAACGCATACGGTGACAGCGCATCGCCATCACATCGCGGAGATAGGCCACGCGGAGATCAAGTCCCTATACCATCTCACCCCGCCCGAGCCCTCTTCTGCTTGCTCGTCCCTCACTATCCCCTCGATCACTCCGTGCCTTGTGGCTAGCGATGGTCCGCCCGAGACTCGCTCTACTTCCTCTATCAGCTCCTTGGCGAGTCCGACAGCCAGGCCCTCGTGCGCAGCGATCTCGATGAGACTGAGGCTGGGTTCCCCGTGGGCGTTGGAGTCGTCGCTGGCAGCCTCGCCTGGCTCGGATGCTTCTGCGGAGGTAGACGGGGTGAGGATGGCGAGGAGACGGAATAGGATCGCTTGGGGCGAATAGATGGGGGAGTAGAGGACCATGAGCGAGGAGGGCAGAGTGAGTGCGCGGATCGGTGGGGTTGTATGGGCCGATAAGAAAGGGAGGATCGCGATGAGCGTGCTGGGCGAGAGCAGAGCTAGCACAACGTCAGCCGAGAATTTGGCAGTGGTCTTGACGCTTGAACAACCTAACGAGGCGGGCTCGGCGGACCCGGTGTACTCGGTGCGATCGGTGTACTCGGCGGACCCGACGGACTCACCTACACCCCTTGCACGCATCCACAAACCCCAAACCTCATCCAAGCCTATCACACCTCGTCCTCCGGGTCCAACCATCAACCCGTCCCTCGCCTTGCCTCCACGTCCGCCTTCGTCCGCATGCCCCGTGAGCAGCCCGCCAAGCTCTATTGCCAACCCGTCGTGATACTCTCGGTCCGACTTGACCATGTCCGACGTCAGAGCCGGAGCGGGCAGACCGAGCTGGACGAGGGAAGTGCGGATAAGCGTGGCTTCGTCTGCGGACGGCGCGTTCCCCGCGGATTGGGACGCCGTGAGCTTGGCATTGAGATTTTGGGCGAGCCGGACCTGGTGATATCAGCGCGTTGGACGGGATTGGGCTCGTCGGGGACCGCGGACGTCTATAACCGTGTTGACAGGGGGACATGAAGAGGACATGAAGAGGACATGAGACGGGTATGAGGAAGACATAAAGACGACATGAATGAGGGCCCGAGGAGGGCACAAGGAGGCAATGTAGGGATAAGGGATCACGAAGAGGCAATGAAAAGCACATGGCTCGTTCACCCACCATCTCGCCAGCGCGGACCATAAGCACCTCGAGATCGCGGAAAGCCGACTGCATTGACTCGTCTTGCGCCTTGGTCTCGAGTGACATGGACTGGAGGATACCATCTGCACGAGTGAGCGTGGTTTACAGCGCATTGTGTTGGATGACATACCGATGCCTGCTCCTGGACGGGGTGACGCTCGTCCCTCGTCTGACGAGGTATCTGGCCTGTGACCTCTCCTGGCGTTGTTTGTCTGATCGCATCAGGACGGGTCCCAACAGTCGAACCGCATGAGAGACACGAGGAACACGAAAGTCAGGGTGGCTTTGCACTCACCTCTGTCTCCCACGCTTTGGCCGTCAAAACGCTCTTCAGCTTGCGATACGCCTCCTTCTCTCCTCCTTTCCGGAAACTCAGGCGCACGACCTCGAGTCGGTCACCACCACTGGATCCGACATCCGCGCCTCCGCTTTCACCGGCCACAGCCGTGACACCCCCTTGGGCGCCTTGTCCTTGACTGGCTCCAATTCCGGCTTTGCGCGGTAGCGGGGTCGAGCAGATCTCACATGCCGCCATACTCTTATGATTTAAGAATGTGCACGCGGGACAAGCGATCCCCTCTTCCGTTGCCTCGGCACTTTGTGCGTTGGAGACGTCTGATGCTGTTTCTGGTCCCGGGGCTGATGCCGCCTTGCCTGGCCTGTCCGGCTCGCGCGAGCCGGGTGGACCCGGCGTACCAACTCGACTTGGAGGGATGGCCGAGGTCCGACTGGCCGAGTAAGCCACGCCGCAGAGAACGCATTTGGCGCTGGGCGAAGGCAACGTCTCATGAGAAGCGAGCGAGTTGACCATCCCGCATACACCGCACGTCCATGTCCCGCCTCCTCCCGAGGCTGTTTCCGATGCTGGCCCGGGAGCAGGTGATGACGAAGCCGCGGCGGTAGGGGACGGTCCGAGGAAGAGAGTGATCTTGGCAGAAGACCGCATGAAGCCGTTGTAGAACTCTGTTTGTCGGACATATGACAGGTTCGTCTGCAGTGCGGGCGGGCTGGAAGATCGAAGTGAGGATGAGCCGGATGTGGGTGACGGAAGAGCAGTGTCGGGTGAAGGGACGAGGAGGAGACGATGGGTCGTCAAGTGCACAGCGAGGATCTGGTACGACGGTACCTTGTTGTTCCTGCAGTCGCCAAATCAGCTCGCCAACCTCGCCACGACTGGACACGATCACGTATCGGTCCGTTGCCCGGAGACTACACTCACCCCTCGTAAAGCCCCACATTGTCCCATGAGCCGATCCACTCCTCGCCCGGCTCGAGCGAGTCAGACACCCGTTTTTCGGGGAAGAATGGCCGCCAGAACTGAGCGGACAGACCGTTCGGTAGGCTCATGCTCGCCCGAACCAACGGAATGATCGTCTTAGACAAAGAGATGGATGTATAGCAGGAGATGACGGTTCATTGGAGCGCACTGGATTGTTGTCGAGGGTGTAGTTATCGGTTGCAACCGATGTGGCGGCCCGGTGGAGGTGGCGCGTAGGCGCCGTTCAGGATCCTCCACTGTACGAGGGTACTGTATGCCTTGCCGTGTCCTTGTGGCCCCTTGTCTTTCGTGCCGTATGCACTCATGCGAGAGATGCCAGAAAGATGGGCGATACGGGATAAATGCGTATCGCCTCTCACATCCGAGCCTGACGTTTGAATGGCCAAGCGCAATTGCAGTTGCATCACGCTCCCAACAAAGTCCATGGTGGACGACAATATGTATTCTCAATCCCTAGAAACTGCAGCAAGACCACGTATAAACGTCTTTGACAAGTTGACAAGGATGATCCCTCCTATCTTCCCTCCGTGCTAGCTCTCCATGCTCAGCCCATACCGCTCAAACCGCAGCCTCCTTCTCCTTGTCGCCACCCTCGAGGGTCGCCTCCTCGACGGTCCCCGTGGCGAGGACATCGTCGTCGAAGTGGTATCCCTTGAACTTGCGGGTGGCGACCTTGTGCTCGAAGAGGTAGTCGAGCTGTTCAAGGGAGAATCCCTTCATCTCAGGAACGAACCAGAAGACGTAGAAGATGTTGATGATGGAGAATGCGCCCCAGATGAAGCCCTGCGAAATGGGTCAGCGGGGAAAGGGGTCCCAAGACATCAGGTCGGTGGGAAGCGAGGCATCATTGATTCGTCTCGTTTCGTGGACTTACAATCTTGGAGCCGAGGTTACCGTAGCCGGCGTCCTGCATGTAAGGGGCCACGAAGGTAATGAGGAGGGACACGCCGAAGCCCCAGAAGGTAGCCATGCCAAGCACCTTCTCGCGATTACGCGTCGGGGCCGACTCGGCGGTGACGATCCAGATGAGCGGGGACTGGACGCCAAACGAGAACTCCCACAGGAAGATGAGCGCAATGGACGCCTTCTGGGTCGCTTCCGAAGGGTTCGTGACCGCGGTGGTGATGATGGCGATGATGATGAGGGTGGTGGCGCAGAAGACCGAGGTCCAGATGAGGATGGGTCGACGGCCAAACATGTCGGGGAGGAAGTATCCTGTGCAAACGGCCACGTAGTACAGTGAGTAGAGACCCATTATGACAGGGAAGACGTTGGTGACGCCGGTTCCTATGCATGGTCAGAAAGATGGACACGGATGAAGATGGAAGAGGAGAAATGAGGGATGGGGATGGGACGGGGGTGATTTTGGTGATCCGCCACACTGGAGCAGAATGAATAGGCCTGCCGCCACTCACCCTGGAGGAAGGACACGACGTATGAGTTCATGTACGATGAGCCCTGAGCCTGCTGGAGGGCTTGGATACCGATAGCGATGAGCATGCGACGGAGGTCGGGCATGCGGAAGACGTCTGCCCATCCGGAACCCCCCTCGGCTTTGTGCTCCTCCTCGAAGGCGATAGCGAGCTTGCCGCAGTAGTCTGCCGCGTCGAAGCCGTTGGTCTCGGTGGCGAAGAGGGCGTTGGCGGCCTTGATGGCCTCCTCGTGGCGGCCGACCCAGACGAGCCATCGGGGCGACTCGACCAGCAGAGGGGTCACGAGCAGGATGAGACCGGGTGCGATCGCCTGCACTCCCATAGGGATGAGGTAGGCCGACCTGTCGGTGCGAGTGGACACGGCGTAGACGCAGCCGGCAGCGACGATGACGCCGATGATCTGGATGGACTGGTACATGTTGATGACGAAGCCTCGGGCCGAGGAGACGGAGGTCTCGGAAAGGTAGATCGGCACGACGTTCGCAGCGAGACCCATTGCGATCGAGTTGATGACCTTGCCAGCGACGAACTGACCGAAGCGGGCGTGGGATCCGACCGCAGAGGTCATCTCGATGACGATGCCGACGATGGAGATGAGGCCGGTAAGGACGATCGTCCTCTTACGGCCGATGATGTTGTTGATGTACATGGCGAGAGCACAGCCGATCACTCGAGCGAGGTCAGCGATGATACCGACGCAAGGAGCGGCAAAAGCCAGGTGGACCGGCTGGCCGGGCTGGATCACTTCGCTTCGTACTCACTGACACCAGCGGACTGGACACCGCTACCGGCCGACTGCTGCGAGGTGGACAAGTTGCAGCTGGTGACGCCCTTGACGGTGACCTCGCCTCCGTAGTCGCACAGGAAGGTCTGCTCCCCGAGCACGGTACCCCACCAACCGTTATCGAAACCGAAGAGGAGGGCGCCGAACGACGCGAGCACCATGACGAGGTACCCGCGCGGGGTGATTCCCTTGAGGAAGCTCATGACGGGCGGTTGTTGGGAGGTGGTCTGGCGTATACCTATGGGTTCGGTGGTGCGATGCGATGTTGCGGGGGAGTATCCGATCCCGGTGACTCCTCGAGTAAATTTGGCTGGCTGTCACGCGGTGGGTTGACGCTGCGAGGTGCGAGGTGACTTGCAGTTGCGATGTGACTGCTTTGACTGCTCGTCTGGATAGCCTGTGATGGCGGGGACGAGCCCTCGCGGGGATGATGTTATATATGCGTGTGACTCAGATGGACGATAGGTCTAACCAACGCGACAGACGGCATTGGCCGGGCCAGCACAGTGCGAGACATCCAGCTCGCCCGTACCCGGCCGCGACGACACGGGCGGGTTTGCGCCCAGTCGACCGTCAGCTGATACGTACACGCGAATCGCGCGATAGATGTGTAGAGGACGAGTCGGACGGACGAGGGCTGGAGGCCTAGGATTGGGACGAGACTCCGGTCCGGACTCTGGGACGTCCCTGAATTGGGAGGCACTGGGTGAGGGGAATGCCCATAAAACATGGGATACGGTTTTCAACTTTGACTCGAGAGCTCGACGCCTGGGGGAGGGGGGACGTGGCTTTGCACTGGGCTTTCGCTATTCTGCTGTTTTTTTTTTCTCTTTCCTATCGGCAACTCTTCCCGACGCCGATCACCCAAATACTTTCCCAAAGTAGCATTTCCGAAGCTTCGGGAGGATTTTCCCCCGAACATGGACCCTTAACATGCTTTGCTTGACGTTGACTCGTGCTTTGCCCTGTCTATTCTCGACCGTGACTCTTCTCCACAACACCTCCCCCGCATTATTCCTCCTGGATCGAGATAACACTCCAAAGCACACTCGTCATGATAGGACACCCATCCCGAGCACGATACGTCCCCGGCGGCTCGTCGTCCGCATTCCCGCGACTCCGCGACTCCGGTATTGTGCACACTGCAACCCCCATAGAACGTCGCGGCGCCGCCAGTCCGTCGCGTGCCACGCCACACATGAACCGTTGCCTTTAGCTCACCCGTGCTCGACCGTCCGCCTGTCGAGCAGTGAGTGACTAGCTGGAGTCTCGTGACCACTCTTACGTTTCCCTTCGGAGCGGAATACCGACACCGGCGCCACGGCGCCGACGAAGCGTCGAATTCACCGTGCAAGGGATGGAACCCGAGCGCCGGTGGTGTAGGTGCGAGGTCGCGGTGGTGTATGTGGCCAGCGGACGTCCGTTGTCACCCCGCAACGTCGGCACTGTCGGACTTAACACTGGATTCAGCGGGGCGCAACTCCGCGACATACAGAGGCTGGCCTGGGACTCGGTGCTCTCCGAGAGGCTTGTTCCTCATGCTGCCCGCGGCCCGACAATCCCCTCTCAATGGACTGACCGCCGCACATTGATGCAAACCTAGTAACATGATACATCGTTGCGAACCATCATTGGCGATGATGTACCTGTCCCTCGAATTCCTCGAAAACGTTCCCGTGTTCGAGTTTCCGAACCCCCCCCCCCCCCTCCCCACCTCTTCAGAAGCACGCATATACGTCTACGCGTCTAATGCACGCCTAATACACCTCATCCTCGCTATCATCTTCGTCCAGCCCAAAGATCTTCTTGATATCCGCTAATGATGCCGCCTTGTCCTTGGCAGCGCCGCCCGCGAGCGAAGCGTTGACCAGCGCGGTCTTCGATCGTTCTGAGTCGGCGTCAGAAAGCGTCGCCCGTCTACCCTCCCGCCAGCCAATTCGAAGGATACATGGCCGAGCAACCCAAACCGACTCACGGATCTTCATGATGCGCTTTTCAACCGTCCCTTTGATGATGTACCTCGTGACGAAGACCGGCTTGTTCTGGCCCAAGCGGTGCACCCGATCGATAGCTTGCTGCTCGATCGCCTCGTTCCACCAGGTATCCATCATGAATACGTCTGGAGCAGAGGTGTCAGCATCAAAACCAAAGCTACATCAAACGACCGCGATGACCGACTCACGGTTCGCCATTGTCAGATTCAAGCCCACACCTCCCGCCTTGAGCGAGATGAGGAGGATCAGAGGCTCTCGCGTCTTCTTGCCAAACTGCTCGATCGTAGCCGCTCGTTGCGCCTGACTCATGGACCCGTCGAAACGCCTGTGAGACGATCAGCGGCTATTGGGCCCGGCAAAGTCGCTCCCACTCACAGCCAACGGTATCCCTCCTTGGTCAGAGTCGTCTCGATGAGATCTAACCCCACCATCAGTACCACCACGCCAGTGCCACTCATCGAGCGGACAGGCTCACCTAGGAACGAGGTGAACTGCGAGAACACCAGAGCCTTGACTTCCGGTTCCTCTATCCTCATCTGATCAAGCTTCCGCACCAGCGCTCGGAGCTTGGTGCTCGACACAAGGTCAACCTTCCCGATCGTCACTGCCGTATCCCCCTGCGACGCCGACACTGGATGCCCGTCATCATCCGTGAATGCACCGGTGAGGGGGTTGATCCTCTTCCTCCTGCGCTGGACCGAGCGGAGATCAGACATCTTGTATGGACCTTTATCGCACATGGGGCAATTGGCCGGTCGATTCTGGTCCTCGCAATTGCCGATGTAGTCGACGATACAGTCCTGGCACCTGTCAAGCTGTGAGCATTGTTCGGATCAACGAACCACTGAGCAAGTATGGACTCACCCTCGATGGTAGCATGGTAGAAGAACCTCATCAAAGATCTCGCTCGTGCAGATCGGGCACTCTGATGTTCCCTCCGCCTCTCCGATCTCCTTGAGCACTTGAAGAGCATAATTCGAGTCGTGTGGTACATGACCCTCCGAGTCCGCTTGAAGTCCGCCGGCATACAGCGCAATCATCTCTTTGAGACTGCCCTGCGCATCGCCGGTATCTGGGTCAAGCAGCCTATCGCCTTGCTCGTCCTCTTCCGCAGCTTTGCTGAGCACCAACAGCGGATGGTCAACACACTGTCGCAGCCTGAAAACCTTCAGCAACATTCTCGACGGCTTTGAACGACGCGCAGACCCGACTCACTTCATCAGCATCGCCAAGATGGACGTATAGTTTGACATTGCCCTCCCCTCGGCATCGAGCTGGATGAACCGCCGCTTTGCCCGATCCTCGAGATGCTTGTAGATCTGTCGCTCGGGACGCGAAAAGTCGAGGACTTGCAGGTCCACCGTCTTGGGCGGGAGGTCCACGATGAGCCGGCCGTCCTTGTCCCGCATTGATTTCTCTCGGCGGAGGAGACACGACTCGAGGATGTATTGGACAACATTCAACGCCTTGGAATCCTGGTTGAGGAACGGGACGGTGACGAACGATCGGAAGAAGGAGTAGTGGCCCCACGGCTCGAGGCGGAGGAAGTGTCTACTGCGCGTCAGCATGGGCTGTACTTGGGATGGCGACTCCACTCACAATAACGAGTATAGGTCGTCGAGACGATTGACTATTGGGGTACCTCGGCGGACGTCAGCCTAAGCTCGGCATAGTCGACAAAAAGCATACCTGTCAAGGCCCAGCGGCGTTGCCCCTTGAGCTCGTAGCAAGCCTTGGAGACCAGCGCGGTCCGGTTCTTGATATTGTGTGCCTCATCGAGCACGATGCGCAAGAACTCATCTGTCACCGCGACATCAGCTCGAGTCGAGGCAGAGCCGTGCGTGTCCTTGTCTACTCACGATCATAGATACTGCCCCCTTCGTATGACGGCTTGTCCTTGTTCTTTCTCCACTTTTGAAACTCGCTCGCCAACGTGCCATAACTCGTGATGATTACATCGACCTTCTTCCTACCTTCCTGCGCCAGGAGCTTCTCAATGTCCGTCCGATCATTGCCGTACCACATGAAACTAGTCATGGATCCCTTGTCGGACATCTTTTGCAGTTCCTCGTGCCATTGCGATGCGAGGGAGACAGGGCAAACCACGAGTGTCGAACTCGGTGGCTTGTTGGCAATCTTCACGGCAGTTGGGATCGCCCGCCATTGGTTGGACAAGGTGACTTGTTTGAATTTGGGACGTTTGGCGAGCTGCTCGTCCTCCGCTTCGGCGTCTGCTGCGGTTGGCACCTCGGGAGGGGCGTCGCCCTCTCGATTCAAGTGCATTAGCGAGGCCATCATGCACGTCTTGCCCATGCCTATTCCGTTCAGCTTGAGTGGACTCGAGCCCGCGAAGGAACACATGGTCAACTCACCCATAGCATCGGCGAGGATACCGCCCTTGGCTTTGGTGTTGGATGTCGGGAACGTGAGACTGAGTTCTCCGCTGTAAGGGTTCCAGTAGAATTTACGACTCGGATCGATCCAATCATCGTCGTCTTCCACCTCAATGGGCTCGCCCTCTTTGTGCTCCTTCTTGAACGCGTACCTGGGAACGCCATTCAGCAGGGTCAAGACAACGAGTCACGGAAGCAATACGCTCACTCCTCCCATAACGGGTGAAGACCTTGATCCCGAACGGTCTCGTCTCCAGCCTCCCGAGCGTTCATCCATGTCAACGCCTGCTTCTGATACGGTCTGAGCGTGTAGAGGAAGGTATCCGGCGGGTCCATCTCGTCCAAGCGGGTGTCTCCTTGCTGAGCCCTGAGATGCGACATCAGCGAAGACCCTCCAAGATTAAGCTCCTTCCAACTTCCACTGCGGCAGCCACGTACTTGCGGTAGATCTGGTCCAGCTCGTTCATCTGCTCATCATTGAGCTTCTCCGCCTCATCCCCGCTATCCTCCTCCTCCTCGTCATCATCATCACTGTTCTTCGCCGAGCCCTTCTCCTTGCCCTTGCCCGACGACGAGGTCTTCGACGGGCTTGCGCTGCGTCGCGCGAGCGCGGATGAAGGGGGTTTACCCCCCTTACTGTCAAAGTGCTTGAGCGAGGTCTCGTTGATTACTGCTCGACCGTTCTTCTTCTGTGCCAGTAGCAGCGCGTTGGATCGGAGCGGTTTCACCCCGATACGCCCTGGCGAGTTAGTATCAGTACATCGCAGGGAGAACGAGCGGAGTGGAGAGCGCACCAAATAGCAGACCAAGAGCATCCTTGCGCTTCCTCATTGCTTCTTCCTCGCCCGTCTCTTTTTGCTCTTGCCAAAACGAGCCCTGCTCCCCCCTCCCGTCCTTCTCCACCTTCTCGAACGCGGCACGGGCTAGATAGACCTTTACATTGAGCAGGATGGTGCTTCCTGTGGAGAGCACCTGGGGGCAGTCGATGACGTGGCCCTGCAGCGAGACTGCACGAGACGGGATTGTCAACCGAACCATCCAGCACGAATGGACTGCCGGACCAAAAGCGAAAGGGTCGGTAAACTCACTGATACCTGTATCCAGAAGGTGGACGAGGAATCCCGCCTCGGTCACAGAAAGTCGACCAACCTCGAACCCCCGCTCGTTGCGGAATCGGATGATCTGATCCACCTGCGCCTTCGCCGGACCCTTCTTGACAGGCTGCGCATGTCAACGAGGTGACCTTCGACCTTTGCTGCGTTTCTCGCGAGACGGAGGATAACACACTCACCGGTGGTGGCGCCTTCTTGCTCATTCCCATTGCTCCCAGCGTCATCTGCTTGCCAGCTACCGGCTTGCCCTTCGCATGCACGACCTTCCCATTGACCAGTCTCGCGGGGCCCACCTTCTCCTTACTCCTCGCCAAAGTCCTCGCCTCGTCTTCCACCGTCTTGGGAGGTTTCGGCCGTTCAAACACAATCTTGCTACCAGGGGAGCAATAGCCTTTGCCTTTGGAGAGCGACCAGCCTTCGCAGACAAACTCGCCGAGGTACCCGCCCGTGAACCCCTCGGGGATGGACACGGACGGTGATCGAGCGGGGGCAGCGGGAGAAGATCGTTTTCGCGATGGACCGGCGGAAGGAACTTCGAGAGCCGACGGAGCCGGCGAGGAACGGGATGAATGTGAGGGTGATAGTCTGGCTCTGGGTTTCAGTTTGGAAGAGACTGGAGAAACGGGGAGGATATCGCTGTCTTGAGAAGCAAAGAAGGGGATCGGCTCGTCTGATGTTGCTACCAGTGTCGAGTCGGAGCTGGTCTGAGGCTGAGCCTGAGCTGCAGAGGAGCTGCCCAGCTCTCCTCTGACTGTCGAGGACGAAGGGACATCACGGACGGTGCTGCTTGGGACGGCGGCCAGGATCTCGCCCTCATCCTCGTGTTCGTGCTCGTCCTCCGAGTCGGAGGCGGGGAAGAAGAGGTCGGGCTCCGCCTTGGCCGCCGCGACGGGAGCGACGAGGGGCGAAGGCGACGGCGAGGGGCTCATCTTGGACCTTGTACCGTCCCTAAGCGTCGTTATATTGAGCTGTACAGATGATGAGGAAGGGAAATGGACGTGGTGGGTGGCCAAATCCCAAAAAGCGCGTCGCGTACTGTAACAACGGTCCGATCACCTTTTTCCCGGGGCTCCGGATTTGTTCCGCAACGAGCTACATGACAGGGAGCACCGATGCTATCGCATCGCAATTGTCTATTCAGTCGATATGCTCCCAAAGCAGCGTTGACTTGCTCGACAGGCATTGTTCGTCCCCAGCCGCATCTGCCGCACCCTAGGGAGCCGAGGACCAGGACCAGGTCGCTCACTACCGCCGATGGACGACCGCCTGGCCTTCCTTTGGGAGGCGGCTGCGTCTCCGGAAAAGACGGAGACGATCCCGGACGAGCTGCCTGTTCAGTGCAGCTTCGCTCACCGCGCACCGAATGCCGAGGGAGAGGTGGAGCTGCAGTACTGGCCTGCGAGAGTGGGTTGCGGAAGCCCTCCCGAGCAGCTGACGGTGTTCATCCTCGGTGAGTATGGGTGCGTGCGGCGGCGATCCTCATCTCGCAGCAGCGTCTAAGCGCTCCACCCACCCCATATAGTCAGATGCACGACTACCGCAACGTCCAATCCTCGCCTCCTCTAGTGTAGTGCCCGTATCACCCGTTGACTCGTGACAGGTAACCCGGGACTGCTCAACTACTACCTCCCCTTCCTGCACCACCTCCACGCCCTCCTCCCTCCGACCCACGCGATCCTCTCCACATCGCATATCGGCCACTCTCCGTCCCTCCCCGCGCCGCCGACCCCGCTCGATCTCCCGCAGCAGCTCGAAGCGAAAGTCGAGCTGGTCTCGGCGTTGCGCTCCACCCTTGACGCATGGCATATTCAGGCGATCCTGGGCAGCGGATCTGACAGCAGTGCTTCGGACCATGACGCCGGGGTCGGCGGAGCAGGAGCCTCCCCACCCCGACTCGACCTCATGGGGCATTCGGTCGGGGCGTGGATGTTGTGCGAGGTGATGAAGCGTCTGCCAGGCGATGTTGGGAGGGGATTCATGCTCTTCCCGACGGTCGGTTGGATCTCCGAGTCATGGAACGGGCGGACGTTATGGGTGAGTTTGGCAAGGGCCCAACGTGGGCCAAGTGGTTCAACGTCCCGGCGTCCCGTCACCCCATCCCGACGTCCGTACCCACTTCAGCGCCCATCTCCGTCTACGTCCGCACGGTCGCGGATAATGTCTCTGCCCATCTTCCAGTCGCATCGCCGTCATCCGCGGAAAACTTCCCTCATGTGATCCTCTAACCCCCTCAGCCAATATTCCACCGACCCCTCCGTCCCCTCCTGCCAATCCTCTCTCCACTCCTCCGGCCCATACTCCCACTGACCTTCCTCCCGCCCACCACACTCACCCTCCTCCGCTCTCCGCGCACCATATCCGCCTGTCTCGCCCTGGCCCGCTCCGAGATGGCCCATATCCGCGAACCCGACCTGGCTTGGTTCGCTGCCCAAGCGGAATCCCCCGAGGTGGGTGTTCATGGAGTCTGGTCGGGCGCACACGGTGATGGGTGGGTTGGAAGAGAGGGGGATCTGGTGAGATCCCAATTGGGCGGGCAGGAGGGAGGGAGGGTCAGAGTGGTACATGGTGTACCGCATGCCTTCTGCTTGAGTAAGTGGGCCGAAGTGAACCACGGTACCGGTATATCCAAACCGCTGACCTGGCTTCCGCACCGTCTCATCAGCTCAAGAACACTCGGAGCTCGTCGCAGAGATCATCGCCCATTGGATCAACCCGTCGATCCCGACTCCGCCTTCAGAGACATCGGTCGAGCCGCCCGAGCTCGCTCCAGTCCCGATGTAGCGAGCGGCCCTCAGAGCTCGCCTCCGTCCCGATATAATTTGCCATCGGCGCTTCTGCATCGCTGAGCACCAAGTCTGCGTAGATAGATCAGATATGACACATGTAGACGCCGCGGGATGATGCCCGGTCGCGCTGCGCACCGTGCGCTGAGCGGCGGGCCGCAACATAACAGAAACCCGTGCAGTTGCATAGACATGGGTATCGCTCCACTCCGCACTCCTACTCAATGCAGATGCACAACCCCTCTTCCTTTCTAAAACCTCTCGACCAGGCTGAGGACGAACCTCTCCTCTGCGCCGATATCCTCCGCTTCCTTTGCCCGCTTCTCCGTTCCCAGGAGCTTTGCGCCCTCGCCCGCCTGGCTCGCCTCGATGGGGACCGCGCCAATCGCGCGGGTGAGGTACTCCTCATTCCCTCCCACTGCTTCCCTGATGAGATCCTGCTCGCCATCGTCGTACTTGTATAGCACGTCGACCTTGTCCGAGGGCTTGAGTCCCGCCTCTTTCCGGAGCTTGTTGACCCGCGCTGTCAACGCTCGGAGGAGTGCCATCCTCTCCAGCTCTGGATGTCTTCGGATATCGAGCAAGACAATGACGTCCATGTCGGTCGCGGACTCGTGCGTCTCGGAATCGCCCAGCTCGACAAATCGCGAAACGATAAGATCCCCTGTGACGAGTTCCACGCCGGAGACATTCATCTTGCCCTCGGTCACAAACGCCTTGCACTGGTCCGAAGTGAGGGACGGCAGGGCACCTCTGACTTTGCCGAGATCCTTGCGGAGCTTTCGGCCCAGCGTCGCAAAGTCCGCCGTCGCCTTGTACTTGATACCCACAGCGGACTCGTCGGACGTGTACACAACGTTGACAATGTTGAGCTCGGCGGCGATGTACGACTCAAGGGACTTGACGTCGTCGAGGTACTCCTGGTCGTGGTGGAAAATGACGAGCTCCTTGAGCGGCATCTGGGAATGAGTCAACACGTCGTTTCGTGACCTACGCTCGAGTGTTCTGGAGATCGGCCCCGCACTCACCTTCACTTTGAGCGTCTTGCGATCGCGAATGACTCGGCCGAGGTCGATGACCGCCTTGAGGCGCTGCACCTGACGCTCGATGACCGGGTCGAAGTACTCCTTCCGCATTTCGGGGAACGACACGAAGTGGACGGACCGGACGTCGGCAGAGGGGTCCTTGGGGGGAGGCGAAGTCGCGAGGAGGGACTGATACACCGATTCGCTGGTGAAGGGGGTGAACGATGACTATGCATGTCAGCACAAGCCGGCAGAAAGAACGTAAAGACCGATCGCATCGAGCCGGATGGACGCACCATGGTGAGGCACAAAGTGTGAAGAGCCTCGTACAGCGTGTTGAGCGCGGCGCGCGTGTCCTCGACACCGCCCGAGCCCTTGAGACGTTGTCGGTTGAAGCGGATGTACCAGTTGGTCAGATCAGCGATGAGGTCGAGTAATCGGGGAATGACGGTGTAGAGGCGGTAAGCTGTGCGCGGGTCAGCTATGATCCAATTCTCCCTGAATCGACTCACCGGCCATCTCGTCGGTGACGTGCTGGATGAGAGTCTGACACCTCGCGAGGATCCACCTGTCCATGACGTTCTGGCTCTTGGGGGCATCGTGGTCGTACACAAACTTGTCTCCCTGGGCGAGGTCGAACATCTCCACTGCGCCGAGGTAGAAGTTGAGCGAGTTGATCCACTTTAGGATAACGTTGGTGAGGATGTCTTTGACGCCTTCCTCGCGGAATCGGAGGTTGTCACCGCGGACGACCGGCGAGTTGACGAGGAAGAGACGGACACAGTCGGCACCGTATTTGCTGACCACTTCCATCGGGTCAGGGTAGTTCTTCAGCTTCTTGGACATCTTCTTGCCGTCCCTACGCGGGTCGTCAGCTTGGAGCGGAGCAAAGAATAGCGAACCGATAATGTGACTCACGCAGCGAGGACAAGGCCCGTGACGATGAGGTTCTTCCACGGTGCCGTGTCGAACAGCTGGGTACCGAGCACAAGCAGGGTGTAGAACCACCCTCGGGTCTGGTCGATACCCTCGGAAACAAAGTCGGCGGGGTAGCTCTTCTGGAATCGCTCGACGTTCTCGAAGGGGTAATGAGACTGCGCGTAGGGCATGCTGAAAAGATATTCAGCGGAGCTCCAAGTGAATCCGGCGACAAATGGAGTCCAAGCTCGTGCTCACCTTCCCGACTCGAACCAGCAGTCAAACACCTCCTCAATCCTCTTCAGCTCGCCCTTGCCCTGCTTTGACGGGATAGTGATATGGTCGATGCTCTCCCTGTGGAGGTCCGTGATGCCCTTGACGCCCGAGAGCTCCTCCAACTGGCTGATGGAGGTGATACAGACGATCTCCTGAAGGTCGGCTGAAGCCCAGAGAGGGATCGGAGTTCCCCAATAACGATTTCTCGAGATGTTCCAGTCCCTCGCGTTCTTGATCCAGCCGCCGAAACGACCTTCGCCGACATTGGCGGGCACCCAGCGGGTCTTCTCGTTGTTGGCGACCAGCTTGTCCGAGATGCTCGCGACGCGGACGAACCACACGGGGACAGCGCGGTAGATGAGAGGAGTACCCGAACGCCAACAGAAGGGGTACGAGTGGATGATGTCGGATCGGCTGATGAGGCGGCCCTTGGACTTGAGATCCTTGATGATGGCGGCGTCGGCGTCCTGTAAATGTCAGAGGATGTCCCGTCTCTTCGTTGCTCGGCCACTCTGCAGAAGGTGACCAAGCACTGGGCCGGCCGTGTTCGGTTAGCTCACCTTGACATACTGCCCCTTGTACTCTGGCACCTCGTCGGTGAAGCGACCCGACTCGTCGATCGGGCACGGGGGGATCTCGTCGTCGCGGACGACGCCATGGGCGACGGCGATGCGGTGATCGTCCTCACCGAACGCAGGCGCCTGGTGGACGATACCGGTACCGGACGAGTCGGTGACGTAAGTGTCGGAGAGGACTCGGAACGCGCGGTCCTCGTACTGAGTGTAAAGCGTCAGCACCGGTGTGATCTTGCAACACATGAGGAGGAACCGCACACACCTGCTCGGTGAAGTAATCGAACATGGGGACATATCTCCACCCGACCATATCCTTGCCCTGGAAACTGCCGACCTTCTTGAACTTTGGCTCCTTCTGGTCCTTCTTCGGGTCGGGCTTCTTGCCTCCCGCGTACTCCTTGTAAATGGTGCCCAACAGGTTCTCGAGGAGGATGAAGTTCTGATTCCGCTCAAAGTCGTGGATCTTGATGTAGGTGAAGTCGGGGTGGACGCAGAGGCCGAGGTTGGATGGGAGGGTGTACGGGGTGGTCGTCCATGCGAGGAGCGAGGTCGAGGGGTCATCGACGAGGGGGAATGCGACGGTGACTACGGCGTCGGAGTGAGTACATGGTTCTGAAATATCGGGAGAGCGGGGTTTGGGGAGAGCGGGATTTGGCTCACCGGTAGGATCTCTGGTATCCCGGTAGTCCTCTCCAGCCTCAAAGTTACTGAGCGGCGTAGTGCAGCCCGTGGAGTACGGCATGACCCTCAAGCCCCTGTAGACCTGGTTCTTCTCCCACAGCTGGCCAAACACCCACCACACCGACTCCATGAAGGTCGGCTGGAGGGTCTTGTAACCCGACTCAAAGTCGATCCACCGACCCATGCGCTCGACCGTGTCCTTCCACTCCCCAGCGTAACGCATCACGATCTCGCGGCACGCGGCGTTGTACTTGTCGATACCGAGGGCCATGACGTCGGCTTTGCCCTTGATGTTGAGGGTTTTGTCAATCTCGTGCTCGACGGGGAGACCGTGCGTGTCCCATCCGAATCGACGCTCGACATGGTGGCCCGTAGAGTGGGCATGGCGGGTGACGACGTCCTGGCCCGGGTCAGCGGTTGTACCGATATAGAGGACCAGCATCCAAGATACTAAAAGCGCTCCCGTCTCTCCACTCCGCAAGCACACAGACAAGTGACTCTTGGCGTCTCAGATCATGACCACCCAACCCACCTTGATCGTCCCGGCTAGCAGGTGCCCGTAATGCGGTTTGCCCGTAGCGAACGGCGGGCCGTCAAAGAAGCTGTACTCGGGCTTTCCCTCCGAGAGCTTCTGCGATGTCTTGAAGGCATCAATCTCGCGCCAGTACTCGAGCACGTTGGTCTCGGACGTCGGGATGTGGATCGGGGCGGACGCTGTGGTGAGTCAGCCCACGCCGGGGGAGAGCGTCTGCATCCGTGTTCACAGCTCGGAGCTACGGAAAAGATGTGCCAGGTGAACGATGTTGGCGGCGGACGTGGGGCAGGTGGGAGGACCTGGGAACTCACGGTTGTGTAGCTTGAACGGCATGGTGGTGGCGATCCGTTCGGGAGGCGAGGAATATCAACGATAGGTAGAGGAAAACGGATTGGAGTTCGACGTTTGATGAACGACCCGACCAGGTGGAGGTGATCCACTTTCGACTCGACTGAACGAGCTCAGAGCTTCCTTTGAGAGGGAGCCGGCGCAGGCGTACGAGCCGTGTGATCGTGCGAGAGGTGATGAAGAAGGGTTGAAGTTGGGTAAGACTGAGCAGAGCTGTGAGTCGTATTCGAGGTGGTCTCACGAGTCGACTTTTTGGTGCGACCCACCCCTCGTGCTTTGCGTGTCTAATCTCGCCGCGGCCCGCCTCCACAGCGGCGATTGTCGGGGAAAAGGCGACAGAAAGCGCATTTGATCCCGCTAATCCACCAATTGACGCTATTACACCAGGTGTGTAATCAAATCCCCTTACAGCCTAAAGCCGGGCCTAATTCCAACACCACTTGTCCAGGTGGGTGTGGAGAGTGGAGGCGAAGCGACCACCCAAAGATTTCGACAAGGTCGACGCAGCGTCAACAATAATCATTGCCTGACAGTCCCTTGGCCACCTCGTCAGCTTCTTCTCTGCGTGACGTGACTACCCGCCAAGCGGAGGGACCCGACTCCCCATGCCCTCCCAACGCCCCGGTGCAACTTCCCCGAAGGGCAAGAAGAACAAGGGCAAGTCTCGCGCGCCGCCTCCCCCCGCCGGCCCGAAGCAGGTAGTCACGCCGAAACGGCGGCGGCGGAAGCCCAAATCGGAGAAGGGCAACGCTGGGAATGGGGAGGTCGTCGACCTCACACTCGAGGAGGGGGATCTGGTGGAGGTGGATGATGGGCTAGATACGCCCGATCCTGGCGGAGACGGAGGAGGGACTCGGGCATTGAGCTCGAAGTCGGATACCATGACAGGTCGATACGCGCCTACTGCGTTTACTCCGCTCTCGCGGTCCATCTTATCTGGAATGGCGCGGGTCACTCCCGATGAGACAGACATTGCCCCTGCTCCTCCGGCATCCTCGCCCGAACACGACACCGCTGCTCCCACTGAGCCACATCACACCGCCGACATTGTGATCGAAGAAATACCTCGCTCCACAGCATCGCCATCGACCAAGCTCGATCGCTCTTCTGCGGGACAAGGGCACGACCACTTCGATCCACCCGGCCTGTTCTCCACTTCCCTCATGCCCACGCTCGTTCCGTCGGGTAGCAAGTCTCCGCACGTCGAGCTGCGCCCCAGCGAGGAGACCGTCGAAACGAGTCGGGACGACGGTTCAGGGAGCAACGACGAGGAGCAGGGATTGGGGTTGTTGTTGCCCTCGCATGTCATGCTGGATACGGTGGCGGCTGTGGATGAGGCGGATGAAGAAGACGGGCCAGTCGGTGATACCTCGATGGAGGGTTTGCATTTCGTCGACGACGACGTCGCCAAGGTGGGTTGGTTTGGGAATCGCCATCCCCACCTTCTGCCCTATGATTCACATGTGTGGTTGATGGATAGTCTTGTCGGGATCTCGCCGTGTACTGACACATACTTAGGGAGTCACTCGCTACTTCGACGATTCCGCGGGAGGGATCGACGAGACCTCATTCCTGGCCACAGCGGACCAGTCCAAGATATGCAGCAACTGCAAGAAACCGGGGCACAAACCCCGAGATTGCCCGCATATCATCTGCACAACCTGCGGGGTGATGGACCAGCACGAGAGGCGGGACTGTCCTTTTGGCTTGGTGTGCTTTGCATGTGGACAAAGAGGGCATCGGCAGGCTGTGAGTGGGGGTCTGACCTGGGAGCCGACGCCGACGTGATGACTAATACGCCGCAGGAATGCCCCAATCCCATGTCTCGCTTGGAACGGCGGAGTGGGTGTGCCCGATGCGGTTCGAGGGAGCACAAGGATATCGTGCGTTGAGCATTCATTGCCTGCTCCTCATTGAAAGTTTCACCTGCCGCCGCGCCGCTGCGCGCTCTCGGTCTTACGCCCATGACTGGCTGGCTTACACTTGCAGTCGTGCCCCTCGTTGTGGCGGGTGTATACCTACTTCTCCACCGAGTCCCGTGCGGAGGCGATTCGCGCCAAATCCGTGCTCACATCGTGGGAGAAAGAAGCCGCGTGCGGGGGTGCTTCCGAGCAGTGGTGCTACAATTGCGCTCGGCAGGGTCATCTGGGCGACGACTGTCCGTCTCGTCGCGGATCCCTCGCGAGACTCATGACCCCCTCGGCATTTTCCGAGCAGATGTCCTCGCGCGGCCCGTTCCGTGGCAAGATCGCCGGAAGTGGGAAGGACAAGCTGGTAGAGGGTGTGGCGAGCCACATGCGGTTCGACGAGGACGTGGATCTGGAAGGCACTGTCCGGGAATGGGGAGGGCTTGGGGCCGGACGAAAAAGCCGAGAGAAGGAGAAGAGGAAAATGGTCGAAAGGGAGCGACGAGCGGCTGGATCGGGGAATGGGGGTGAGGAGGGGGATTGGTTCGATCGGCCAGATCAGACAGCTTCGGTCGGAAGAGGGATGAGTATCCGAGGACGGGGCAAAGGAAATGCCACTCCCACTGGTCTGCCGCGGAGACCATGGGAATCCGAAAGGCGTGGGCGTGGTGTTGGAGGAAGGGATCGAGACCGATCAGCCTCGCCGCCTGACAACCGATCTAATCCCAATCCATTCGGACACGGACATCTCATGTCGTCTCATCCCAACGGGGCGTCTTCCGCCCCAGCCAGCCCGAAAGGCAAAGGGATCGTCTTTGGCAAGCTCTCCCTTCCTGTAGGAAGCAGGAGCGGGAGCGCCGATCGATTCGGCAGTCCAGCCGGGAGTGTCGATTCGCCCACGGTCTCGCGGGGCCAACTGGCAAGCCGTGGCAAAGGCGCAAAGACACTGGTATCGCGTGCATTGGGACTGGGACTGGGTTCGGATAGAAATACCACACCCACATCATCGCCCTCGCCGGGGTTGGCGTCCGGGTCGCCGCGAGGAAGTGCCAATCCGAGCCCCCTGGCAAGTAGGTTGGGTAGCCGGGAGAGCACGCCCACGAGCTCGAACACCAGCACCAAGGGCGGTCCGGGGGGACGGAAGAGGCGGAGAAGAGACCCGGAGGAATCGGGTACGGATTGGGAGGCCGACTGGCGTGCGGAGGGCAAGTTGGGGGGCAACGTTGCTGCGTGGGGGTCGGAGATGGATCAGGAGGAGCGCAAGGCGAAGAAGAGTTTTGAACGGGAGAAGGGAGGAGGAATGGGCAAGGGTACGGGTAAGGGCAAAGGTGGCGCGAGTCCTGCGCCGTCAATAGCCCAGGGGAAGCAGCAGAAGGGGAACAAGGGTCAGAGGTACCATGGGGGGTATTAGCCGGGCCCTATAAAGTCAAAGACATCAACGGGGTTTGCAGGTGAGAGGGCCAGTCGGAGAGGTGGCCGGACTATCGGCAGGTGTCGCGTGCGTTCTGCGCACAGAGACGGATCGTGTCAAGGCTGCGAGACCTTCACATACGCATGGCATATAACAACGGGCACCGTGGCATAGCACGTACTGGTATGAATCGCGCTTTGATAACGCGCATGTCGTGGCTCATTCGGCCGTGGCGGTGCCACTGGTCCAAGCGGTTCGAGGCGGATTGCATTTGACAACGACGGCCCTGGTCAACTATAACGCGACAAGCGCACACCGCGGCGCGGTCTACAAAGGGAACGAGCTTGTACGACGAAGGCGACAACTTGGCTCTAGCGGAAGACAACAACTATAAATGCTCCGTCTCGTCCAGCGAGACCTTCCCCACCCCCACCTCCTTGCGCCGGCGTCATCTTCCCTCCGCCTCTACCTCGTCTTCCGCTGACCGCCCTCTGCTCGGTTCGCGGTACCATCCCTCGACCCATCTCCTCTCACACTCGAACTCCACCCACTTGTGTTCCTCCTCGAGCTGTTTCCGGCTCGGGGTGGGAGAGGTAGTCGTGGAAGTGGCAGAGGACACGACGGTGGGGGACGATGATGAGCGTGACGAGGACGAGGACGACGAGGATGAGGGTGGTCGACAGAGGGTGGTCGACTCGGAGACGGGGAGGGCGCATAGCGACGACGTGGCGAGGTCGGGGAACTGCCAGTCGAACGCGAGGAGGGATTGGTGCCGCTCATATTCGGCCAGAGCGGCCTCCTGCGCGTCGTGATGCCGGCGAATGACGAGGAGGTCGTCAATCACCGACGATCGGGCGTTCTCCCGGTGGTCTGGAAGCGTCAGCAAGGCAACAGGTGGTGGTCACAGCCGATATGCCGAGGGAAGGGAAGGAAGAAAAGGAAAGCGGGGAAGGAGGCGAGACGGAAAGAAACAATGAGCGTCGCGCAACGAGCATCGAGAAGAACGGAAGCAGAACGCCGATCCCGAAGCGGGGCGTGCACTCACACCCTTCGTCGCATACCCGGCCGCACTTCGGGTCCGCCACCTCATTTATGCACCGCGTGCCGTCCGCAAGGAGCTGAGCGGTGGGTCAGGGGCGGAACGAGGAAGATCCGAAACATAGACCACTTGGGCGACTTACGACGTTGCACGAGTGCTGTTGAGAGAAGAAGAGCAAACGTCAGCGAAGGTGGCAGGTGGCAATCGGCGGGTCGCGGGTGGCGACTCACCCATGAGCAGAACAGGCTCAAGCCCGTCTGCGGACGGTGGCACGGAATGCCGGTGCGACCGTACTGGCGGTAGCACTGGGCGAGTCAGCTAAGTGTAGAGTACGATGGCCCGTGCAGGTAGGAGCGTGAATGACGTTGCTGAAGTAGGCGTGCGTACTCACGATGGGCAGGTCGAGGGCCGTCGTATTCCGTGAGTTCACGGAATTGAACGGGCCCTCCATCGCGTTCGCCCGGAGCTTGGCGTTTCTCCTTGCCTCGCTCATGGCGATGCGGCGGGGCGAGGAGATGGCGCGGGGAGAGGTGGTGGTGGCGATGGCGGCGGCGGAGGAGGAGGCGGAGGAGGAGCAGGCGGCGGTGAGAGGGCCGCTTGGGGTGCGGCGAGGGACGGGTGCAGCGGAGATGGCGCTGAGGTGGGCGGGAGCGAGAGTGGGTGGCGAGGGCTGCAGCGGCATGACGAATAGTATGGTCGAGATAGACTGATCGAGAGACAACCGCCGAGGTAGAGGTTGAGAAGAGAAGGGAAAGTCAAGTGGCGGAGTGTGTGTTATATAGTATCGCGCGCGGGGCGCGGGGTGGGGCGGGGCAGGTCCCGGGTGGCAAATTGGGGAGAAGGAAGAGAAATGACAACCGCGGCGACGAGGACAACAGCTTCAATGACGAGGAGTGTGGGGCGGATTGTTTGGTTCCTATGATCCGGGTTAGGATCGGAGCAGGCAGTCTCAGGCTGTGCGGGGACGTCACGTAGGAACGTCAAAGTCACGCGGGAACGTCAACGTCACACGGGATGCACAGGACGTGCACGTTAGGGATGGGAAGCACACGGGGAATGGGGCTGGGAACACGGAGAATGGGGAATGGGGTTGGGAATGCTGCGGCTGCGGCTGCTGCCTGCCTCGCCCCGGAGGCGTGGCGAGGACAAAGGAATGTGAGTGTGGGAGTGAGTGCCGTCCGCAGTCTGCCGTCGGCACAACTTGTCGGCGACGAGTAATTACCCAGAAGCTTGGAGGTAAAGGGAGTCCACGGGAACGAAATGAAAGTGAGTTCGGGTCGGGTTGAAGGGAGTCCCCTTCATCCCGAAAAACCGAAGGACGTGCAGGGGTTCGCTTAAATGAGATGGGATGGACAAGGAAGGAAGGGAAGCGATGCGTGCACGAGGTTGTTGCCGAACCCAGTTACTGCACATACCTTTGAGAACCGATGCGGGATGTGCGACGTGCGATCGATTTGCAGGGAAGGGAGTGCACGCGAGCTTGCGTTGAGCTTGTCGCTTGTGACTCGTTGGTTGACAGGGTAAGTGTGAGACCGAGTCCGAGTCAGCGTTGCGAGGGTGCGAAGCAGAGTGAGATGCGATGAAGAGGGGGATGAGGGTTGTGATGACTTTTCTCGTCCCTATGTATATGAGGGTCCAGCCTGATGACGGGGGGCGGAGGGGGGTGGTCGTCGCCTGAGCCCGACAACGCCGGCGGGAGTCGGCGATGGACAACGGTTCTATCTCGGGTCGTCCTGTCTCCTGTCAAGGGTCCTTTGGGGATGGACTGGTTAATGATGTTGATGCAGTGCCCATCTCCTGGGCGCGGCGCTTCGTTTCATGCTTCGTCGTCGCTCCCTCTTCCCACCCGGGATCGGGTTCCTTTGCCTGCTAATTGATCAGTGATCATCGGCCACCGCGCTATCGTCGCCATGCCGAGACGCGTCGCCGTGACCACCCCAAGTGATCCGCCCGCGGCAGCGGTAGTGGTGGCGTGGGCGTGATGGCGACAAAGGACCCCCGAACCCCAAACTCCACCCGGCCCGGTTACGCCGCGCCGTGTTTGTGTGTGCTGTGGCCCCCAAAGCCAAAGCCGCCGAACCCTCCTTTGGGACCGTTGCCGCCGTTTCACCGCCAGTTATTAGGAATCCCTCACGTGGCCGCTCGGTCCTCTTGCCCCCCTTTGCTGGCCCGGGTTTCGTACGGAACACAAAACCAGTGCGACGGTGCCGGCGGTATCGGCTGGAGGCGGGGAAGCGGGGTCGTCTTTGCGTGGAGACGACGCCGCACGGGATGTTTGCGGTCGAAACGGGTCTACCGTACTCGTACTCGCACTGGTACCGCCGACTTGCTTGGCTTGACAGCGGTCGCGGGGGACTTGGCAATGAGACAGGACAGCACCGGTGTCAGTCAGGATGAGGCCGTTGTCTCAGCGAGCTCGCGAGATGCAGACCTCCCCTACGATCCGGGTCCAGACACTGCGCCCACTCTGGACTGCTGGGCGGCTGGTGACGTGCCGAGGACAGATCGACGACCCAACCCCACGCTCTGGGTCGATCAACATCAGCGGCAATCAGGAGAAGCGGATAAACCCATGGCCCGGTTCAGGGGTTGTCAACAATGAAGAGACCCCAAAGGATCCCTCAGGCTCCATCAGACCCACCTCGCTTACACCATCCATCAATCAATCATTGGCCCCGTGACTTGCGCCACGCCGGCCCCATCACATCCGCCACACACGCGCTGCCGGACTAGCAGCGAATGACTGTGGACCTCGTTGAGTTGGGAGGTATGCATAGGTTGGGATATTCTTGATTCGCCAACCACTTTCAGTGACGGGTCGCAGCACGGCGGCCGACCATGCCGCGACGAGGAGGAACGGTAACAAGGGTGTCACCCTCCCAGCCACCGCTTGGTGCCGGCGGCAACGACTTGAGGGTCTGATGTGGGCCAATTTCTGGGCGTGGGCAAAGCCACCGAGAGGCGGACTGATGAACGGTGGTCCTTTTGGAGCAATCAGCTGGGCAATCTGGTGGTCAGAACCAGATCAGACCGCGCCCAAATCGCTCGGCGACTCCGGCACTGGATTGGAGTTGTCACCATCAGTCGCGAGGGTTAGGATTGTTGTTATCTTGGTCAGCAGAGTGACTGGTCTATATCTGGGTGGGTATACATAAGCAGGGTAGTTGACTCTCGGCAACGATTTCGGGGCCCTTGTGTATGCTAGAGATAGACGCTGGACGACGGGGCGCGGCGTGTAAGCCCGGATGACGTGGGGGCCGTTGCTGGTGCCGTCGTCGATATTGATGTGGGGTTACTCGAACTCGGTGGAGGTGCTGAGCCAGGGGAGGTGGCTTCCTGAATGACTTTGACGCCTGTCAGCGAGTGCACCCCACAGACTCATCGGCCCCGGCAGCCAATGCTGATATGTCCGGGGTGACATGCCGACTCACCCTTGGCCCACTCTTCCACCGCCCTTTCATCTTCATCCTCCTTCCTCCTCTTCTTCCTCCCGAAGATAGCCTCCATCCAGCCCACGTCTCCTCCCTCGCTCACCTCCCCCTCCTCCTCCGTCGTCAACCTCCGTTCCCTCAGCCCGACCATCTCCAGCTCTCTCTGCACCTCATCGTCCCCGACCCTCTCGCCATTCCGTATCCGCCCAATCAGACCCTCCAGGACAGTCACCTTCGCGTTCACCTTGTCGAGATCCTCCTTCGATTTGATGCGGATACGGAGAGAGTGCACGGTGAGAGAGGTGATGATGCACCAGTAGATGAAGAAGGGGAGGAGGGGTCGGAGACGCTGACGGATTGGTGGGGGTTTGAACGGAAGGCCGGCATAGCTCGAATTGGGGCGGGCGAACGAGACGAATCGTGGGCGAAGTGTTGGGCTGACGGTGACCGACGTGGGTCGTAGCCGAAGATACGAGTACGTCCTGCCGAGATGCGACATCGTGGGCGAGTGGTAGATGGCGAGAGGAACGAGCAACGCGTCCACCGAAATCGACATTGAGGAGAGGAATGCATTCGACGAGGCGAGGTTTGGTCACGTGAGCGTCGCCCGTAGCGCCCAGCCGTGCCGTAAAAGTCGAGCCGAACGAGGTCCGAGGGAGCGAGGGGGGAACCTGCCCACTGTTACTCGTTACCGTAGTCGTGGTGACTGCTCGATGCACAGATACCGTACATACAACTACATCGATCAAGCTGACATCTTTGCATCCCCATTGCATCCTTCTTCGTCTCGTGTATTTCTCCTCTGCTCGCAACGACCTCCCGCGTCGACCTTGGTCCTTTGCAGTGCGAGAGACGGCAACTCGGTCATCACGATCAACACCGCATCAACAATCGCTACGCCGATCACTCACCCACGCTCGCTGGCATTCCTTGTATCCGTATCCAGCCTGGCTGGTGAGTGAGACGCCTCTGTCCGACGGTTCTCCTTCGTGCAGACTGCGCAACATACTTGGCTCCTGGTCCTACTCTTTGAGCCATGAAGTGCGGTGTCGACGAGTCCGTTTTGTGGACAGTAAGCATGATGAGAACTGCCATCACTCCTCGCCTGCTTTTTTGGTGTCGTTGTCTCTGTCCGCCAGCCCTGCTCACACAATGATGTTGCTCGCGCACAACAGACTAGACACAAGTGCTTGTACCCGCTAACACAATCAGCTATCCGTCCCTCCTGTCACCACACAAAAAGCATCTCGGTCCGACCGTCATCGTCACCGACACCGACGCCGACACCGACGCCGTCGCCGTCGCCCTCATCCCCGCACTCGCCGTACCTCCTCACACATCCCTTTACGCCTAATCAACTACGAAATTAACGGCTCCATACCCTCGCAGCCGTGAGGAGGACGAAAGGATGATCGTCGTCGGCTGACCGGTCTGACGTCAAACTCCAAGTCAGCCCCAAGCACACTCTGTCCTCTTCCCTCCCGAGTGAGTATTCGCCCCCTCCCGTCTGTCCCTCTGGACCCCGTGTCCCCCTCCTTCACTGGCGTCCTTCCGTTTGTTTCCCGAAGAGAGACGACGCCGTCACCCCAACCACATCCTCCTTTCGTTGTCGGCAAAGCTGTTAGGGCGATCCCGTTGATCCCTCTGAGCGATCCTCATGATCACCACGTCGCGTCTTCACTGACCAACACCCTCGACTTAGATCCTCTGCCGAATTGGCCTGTCTCGTCGCCAGTCATGCCTGACCAAACGGCCCCCTCTTCATCCCGGCTGGACCCCGCTTCATCTCCTCACGCAACTCTGCTCGGTCCCGGAACGTCCCCGCTGGCGGGTCCGAGCCCCACCCACGCCTCTGTCGGACACGGTTCGCCCTCTCGCAGTCCCACGCGATCTCTCTCCCTCTCTGCCCGATCGCGGGGTAGAGGAACAGGCGCGTCATTCGCCGGAACAGTCGCTTTCACCCCCAGAGGAGATATGCCGGAACCACTACAATTCGGGGCTCTCCTGAAACCGCCCTCCCACCCCTCTTCGCCGTCCGCACCCACCACCCCAGGTATACACACCGATCCTTCGGGCTCTTCCCCACCCCTCCGACGCGCCGTATCAGAAGAGGACGCCCACGCCCGCGCACAAATGACGACTACACCGACGCGAGACGGGCACCGCCCAGTGGCTTCCGATCCTATCGATGCGCAACAGGCCGCATTGCTCCAATCCGCCAGGATCAAGATGTCGTCCCGGGATCAGGAAGCGATGCGGAAACTCCGGTCATCCATGAAAGAGCATTCCGATTCGGGATCGTCCACCAAGTCGAACTCCCCTCGCAGCCCGCTCTTCCCCTCCGCCGCGCAGATGCCGATGCAGATGAGCGTGGGCATGGGTGTCGGGGTGGGAGGGCCGAGCACCCTCAGACCGAGAAGATCGACGCTGTCGAGGCAGGTCACGCACGGGGATACTTCGAGAGACTCTACGGAGGAGGGGGAAGAAGAGGAAGAAGAAGAAGAAGAAGTTGAGGTAGAAGAGGAAAGCGGAGAGAAGGAGGAGAACGACGCTCAGCAGCAGCTGGAACAGGAAAGGACTCCAAGACCGCCAGTTATTGATCGACACGACAACGTGAGTGCCACGGTTCCCATCCCGCGTCCCGGTCTCTCCGACTGAAGTCTCAGAATCTGCCGAGATCAAACGCCGACTACGTGATCGCCGTGATAGGCCATCAGGGAGTTGGCAAGTCGACGGTGATCCGCCGGGCGCTCAAAGCTTGGGGGATGTCGAACCCAGTGACCGTCCGCTCGCCCCAAGGCTTCATGAGTGAGCTCTAACACGCCCCTCAACGTCGAGTTCGAACACCTTGCTGAAATTGTGTCAGTATCATCGTGCTTCTCCCATGCACAGCCCGGCGGAAAGCTCAAGCATCCGTGGAAAGTCGAGTTCATCGAGATGGACATTCGGTCTCTCGACATTACTTCCGTCCCTCCCGCTCCAGCCTGGCCGGCAATCGCCCCTGCTGTATCAGGCGCTATCGTTTGCTATGATGCCGGCCACCGAGACACACTCGACGGTATCGCTCCGGCTCTACGTGAGTATCGTAATTCCCATCTCAAGTCCTTTGGGTTGGCTGCATGCGGCGTGAGATGTCTCCCTGGGCCTTTCGCTAAATCGTGGGATATTCCTTGCAGATCGCCTAGCCCTGGACGGTCTCCCCTTGGTTATGTTCGCATGCAAGTCCGACCCGGACGGTCCGATAGACATCGAGCCGGCATACGGCAATTCTATTGGCGAGCCGTACAACGTCGGTCTGATCGAGGTGACGACGGCCACCTCCGAGGGGAAGAGCAAGATGCGGAACGGGCTCAGGTGGCTTTTGTACAAGCTCGAGCAACGGCAGCGTGAGTGTGGGACACTTTGTCCGTGATGGCCGATTCAAGCCGCGTGTGACAGGCCTTTGGTCTCCCGGAAACCGGAGGCTACCACGCTTATGATAGCGCCAAAGGATGGACGGGATGGGATGTGTGGCGGCCCTTGCACCCTCGCCCTGATTGATATGGGTGCTGATATTGATGTCGATCAGGCCGCCATCAGCGCAAGGTGTTGTCTTCTCACTCTCATCCACACCCGACAGAAGCCGCTCCCAATCACGCCCTGCCCACCCAGTCTCATCCCCCCGTTCACCCCGCTCACCCGCTCTCTTCCTCTGCCTCTTCCTCGCGATCCGGTGCCCGCCGTGCAACACCACCCGATATCCTTGCCCCATCGCATTCAGAGATGATCTCGCATATGCCCATGCCAACCCCCCCAGCCAGCGCCATCTCCGCCGATCTGACGTCGCAATCGCAAGATAGCGACGCGTCTTCCGGCGCCGAACGACTCATGTATCGTCGTGCATTGGGGATGACACCCGGACGGGATGGGACTCGGAATCAGAATCGGGATCGGGGTCGGGATCGAGACCGACGGGAACACGATCCGGGATCGGACACAAGGAGTAGCAGTAGTAGTCTGCAGTGGATGATGAGGGCTACGACGGGGCAGGCGGGGCAGGCGGGGCAGGCGGAGACTGCGGAGAATGTGGAGACGGCTCCGGTGGCAGGTGACGCGGTGCCGGTCAAACAGATTGGCGAGACCACGGCAAGCGGAAACGTCGACAGGGAAGGGAGTATACCTGCGTCAGTGTGAGTCACGCGAGGCGCGAAACATCGCAACCCAGGTTCAACAAGTGTCCAGAGCTGACCGAATGCAGCGAGAAGTCTTTGTACATCAGTTTGGAAGATCTCTTGGGCCAGTTGTTCGCCACTATCATCTCCAACGAAGGTCAGTGTTTGGTGCGATATGGACGCGGATTCTTGAACCGATGCTAAGACGCTCTAGACGATACCTTTGTGCGGTCATTCCTCATGACGTACCGGCGGTTTTGCACGCCGCTGGAACTTATGCGCGAGTTCCTCGACCGGTTCAGGGAGGTCGAACAGTATGCCGTCTCGAAGGATATCAAACTGTGGTCCTTGATGAAGTGAGTGGGGCGAGCGAGTTTGGCCAGATTCCTACATGCACGATTCATCGATACTAGTCATGGGCACCCGTTGCTGATTGTTTCCAGGATCACAGGCGGACTCATCGACTGGACGTCGCGCTATCCCGGTGATGTCGTGGACGAAGACACCCAATCCCTCTTTCGCGAGCTCGTGGCGATCATTCTCCGCCACGCGTTCATGGTCCACCTGGCCGCCGAGCTCGTTCAGATCGAGCAGACCTTGTACTCGACCGTTGACATCGATCGATCGTGGGCACTTGGCGGCCGATCGCCATCGTCCCGCAAGAATGATGACCCATTACCTTCCTCGACAGGGACGGAGCTCGTCATCGACAATGACGTTCTTTACGAGCTCGACTCGAGTGCCACCCCTTCGGAATCCGAGCGGCTCACAAAAGAGAGCACGCCGTCGACAAAATCCATGTCAACCTCCAGTCTCGGTGGTTTTGATACCGACTCGGCGATGTCGATGTCGGTTGGCCTAGGAACAGCAGCACCGCCTTTACCTCGGAACGGCTCTGGGTCCGGATCAGGATCGGAGTCGAGGTTGATTGGTGCATGGACGGCGGATGATAGAGGTGAAGACCTGGGCTTTGCGAGATGGGCACAGGCCTTTGCGTTCGTGGTCAACTCGGATCCGCGCGTGTTTGCGGTTGAGTTGACGAGGATGCAATGGGGCCTGTTTTCGGACATCCGGGTGAGTTGATCGGTTTAGATCACCTGATGCGTTCCCCCGCGTCGCTATCGGAGCTCGCATGCTGACTCACGCAGCCGCGCGATGTCCTGCGTCACGATTTAGGCAAAGAGCGAGACGGACCGGTCGGCAAATTTATTATCTTCTTCAATCACCTCTCTCGATGGGTAACGACCATCATCCTCGCCAACCCGAAACCCAAGCATCGTGCGAGGGCGTACGAGCGTTTCATGCTAGTCGCGCATCAGCTCCGCCGGCTGAACAACTACGACTCGCTGTACGCCGTGATTTCCGGGATGCGGGAGACGTCGGTGCATCGTCTGGCCGCGACGCACTCGCTGGTGCAGGTGGGATCGGGAGTGCAGAAGGAGTGGCAGAGCCATCTGAGGCTCATGGACCCAAGAGGAGGGTATGGGACTTATCGCAAAGCCCTGGCGGCGGATATGTCCCATGGTTCGCCGGCGATACCCTTGATGTAAGCGGGCGCAAAATGCCGTCTGCCGTGCACGAGTCAAGCGATGTTTGCTGATCAGACCAGGACCACACTTCTGGGTATGGTGAATCGCCTTCAAGCCATACGCCCCGAGGACGTCCGCCCAGACGGGACGGTCCAGTGGGACAAGTTCGCAAAGTTTGGCGAGTATCTCGGCGTCATTCCCGAATGTCAGGCGAGGGGTTCGATGGTTCCCGGAGAACCTTCGAGCGCGTTTAGAGCTCTGATCGAGGACACGCCGATCATCACAAACGAGGATGTGAGTGAGGCGCGGCGTCGTCTCTGCAGGAAGAGGGGTGTGGAGGTACTGATGCGTGCAACACAGGGTCTCTTCGAGCGGAGCAAGATGCTAGAACCCGGTGGGGGCCAGATCAACACCGGCGTGAATATGTTCAAGCGACTCGCCAACCTGGGTTTGTGAGGCGCGACCAGGACGAAGCGCGACCAACGAGCTGCGCCGGGTACATTTCTTTTAACAGCGGCTTGGAATCCTGTATCATCACACTTTCATTTTCACCAGTTGCGTCGTTTTGGGTACATACATGGGTCACGGGTGCTCGCCAGTACCCTCGGAGGTGGCGTTGCATGCATTGCAGCTCTGACACACATGTCGCGACCAGCGCAGTCCGCTCAGTCAGACTCTGCCCCGAGAGGATGTGGTTGGGTCACGTGATTGGCTTAGAGCTTTCTGGAATTGGACTCTCTGGCCGATGTCATCGCGACGACGCAGAGACAAAGACCAAGACGAACGAACCTCCTAGACCTGAGACTCTATACCGACTCAAACTCATAGCGCTCAGAGCTAGAGCAGCAGAACCCCCCAAACCCATCGCCGCCGAGAGCATGTCCAAGTACGGGCCCGAGCAAGTCAGCGGGAACGCCCAGCCGCTCACGGCGTTCCAGCAGTCGTATCACTGGCGGGTGAGTCTTCCGACGACTTTGACACGGTTTCACTCCTGCCTCACATATCATGTGCTCCACTTCTGGTGAACCCAGCGGCTGCGGCGAGCGTCCAGGCTCCGGCATCCGGGGTGATGCGATGACGAGCTTGGTTGTCCGTTCTGCAATCGGGTGTCGGGTGCTGGGTGTCGGGTGCTGGGTGTCGGGTGCTGGGTGTCGGGTGCTGGGTGTTGGGTGTGGGTGGGACACGGCGCTGACTCCTTTCTCCAGAACAAAAACTGCCGGACATGGGCGCACGACTGGGTGAAGCGCTCTCTTCCCGGCCTGAAAGTCCACGGAGACGGGATCGACGCGGAGGTCACCGAGATCATCAATGTCAGCGGGGACTGCGATCTCGGGCAGCGGAAGGGCAAGTGAGTGTGCGGTGTGTGCGGAGTGAGCGATGTGCGCGGTGTGTGCGGTGTGAGCGATGTGTGGTGTGAGCGGGGTGTGCTGGGTGTCACGCGGCGTCAGAAACAGTGACGGACGAACTTCGACGTCCCGGACGGTTCGAGTCCGGGTGGGGAATGGTATCTGGGTTGTGAAGAGTGTTGGGATGTTCCAGAATGGGAGGGCGAAAGCCCGTAGTCCGACGCCCGACGGCCACGGACGACGTAGCGACGTAGCAATGTAGCAACGTAGCAACGTAGCAGCGTGGCGACGTATCGACGTAACCCTGTGGAGCGGGAGCCTAGCTGACCCACCAGACTCCTGACCATCTACGACCTCGAGGTGGAGGCCAAGTGGGTGGGCAAGAAGGGCGAGGACGCGGTGAATGGGACGCTCAAGATCACCGAGTTTGGTCACGAGGCGATTGACGGTCTGTCCGAGTACGAGGTGAGTGACGCCGACCGTTTTGCTGCGGGTCGGAGCATCACCATCCTGGCTGCTCCTCTCGCCTGCCCCTCTCGCCTGCTCCACTCCCTTCACGAGTCCTCTTACGTGGATGTGCGAGATCTGCGAAACTCGCGAATTCCCGAGCCCTCCTCCGAGATCTTGATCCAGATTGTGCTCTACCCTCCGCGCCGCGCCCTGACACTCCGCAGTACGCCCTCTCGTCGAGCGACGCTTCCCCCTCTCGCGACCCCGTACTGTCCTACGCCCGCCGCGCCTTCCCGCCCGTGCTGACCGACAAACTCAACTCGTTCCGCGCCGAGCTCCTCGCGGCGCACGGATCCGTCGCGGCCGAAGCAGCCGCCGCGGCGGGTATGTCGCCTTCCGCATCAGGGACTTCCACGCCCACTCCAGCTGCGGCTGGAAGCTCCAGCTCTGCCCCCGCCCCGGCCCCTCCCGCGGCCAAGGCGGCGACTCCGGCTCCTGCCCCTAAGGAGGAGAAGAAGAAAGTGGGCGGGACGGCAGTGGTCCAGGCGGAGGCGAACCTCCAGGCTTCGGCGGACGATATCTGGGGGCTCTTGACGGATCAAAACAGGATCCCAATGTGGTCCCGCTCGCCAGCAAAGGTGGGTGAGACGAGGCCACTGCATTGTTCGGATGGCGCGCCGCCCCGCGCCACACCCAACCAAGATCGCAATTACCAATTCGAGCTTGTGCCCTGTTGCCTCGATCTCGCACGATGTCGAGATCAGAACGATCGCTCTGGGCTATTCCAATCACTAGTCCCATGAATCCTTTCCGCACCAACTCCGTCGCTCACGCTTCACCTCGCAGATGTCTCTCCAGCCCGGCTCCGACTTTGAGCTCTTCGACAAGAACGTCCGCGGCAAGATAGTCTCCTCCGAGCCGCCCAGACAGCTCGTGCAGTCCTGGCAGCCCAAAAGCCCCAACTGGCCTTCCGACCACTTCGCGACGTTGACAATCACCCTCAACCAGGGCTCCGACTCGACTGCCGGTGAGCCGAGCGGGTTCCTTCACCTGAGAGCTGAGACCTGAGACCTGAGACCTGAGTCCGACCTGCGGGTTTGTTCAACTGACTGATGCTCGGTGTAGTCACTTTCAAGTTGGAGGGGGTCCCGGTGGGTCAGGAGTCTGATATCGAGAGGGCGCTCGACACGTTCTACATCCGAGGGTGAGTAGGGGGTCTTCTCCCCGCCACGTCCGACCCATTCCATTTCTGTTCTGCGGTCCATGAGATCCAGACTCGATGTGTTCGTGTGGCACCGGCTGACTCGGAGCAGACTCAAGCAGATGGGGTTAGTACTCTCCGTCTCTTTCCGGAACTACCGCACCGTCCCTTCCTCTTCTTCCGCTTCTTCGAACCCATCCCGTGCCCGTGCCGGCGACAAGCGAAAACCACCACGTCGCACCGGCGGGTCAGCCTGGCAATACGCCACTTCCCCCCAGCTCCTCGGTGCCGCGGCGCTCATGGGTCTCTCCGCCGTTCTGGCGGGGCTCGTCGCGTCGTCGTTCTCTTCGTCGCGATCCGCATCGTGACACTGGCGCTTCTGGGATGCTGGGGACGGCACGGGCACGGGCCGTGCGATGAGAGTCCGGTGGGAGAAAGGCATAGGGCATTATGACTGATGCACCACCTTCTCCATTTAGGTTGGGCACGTTCCTCTAAGTCGATAACGATCAGTGGAGCTCAGCCCGAGCTCGAGTCCGAGAAGACTCAGGTCGTGAGGAAAGGCGGAACCGAGCGATCAGCGAGAGCGAGAGCGAGTGCGAATGCGGGTGCACGTGCACGTGCTAGTACGAGTGCGAGCGCGAGCGCCTGCAAGGGCGTGTGCTGCACTAGGATACGGGCTGAGGAGCGAAGTAGTATACAGTATGTAGATTGTGGTCTTGTCAAAAAGCAATTGCATAGGGCCGATCGAGTATGCGACGTATCTCATACTCTGCGAGTACTCGTACTGTGTTTCCCAGTGGTGCATCGGCCGGGTGGCAGATCTGAGATTAGATTCACGCAGCTTGGCACCACCTGTACCAACTCGGCACCAGGTCGTCCGCATCATGTACAAGTACATTCCCCAAGTGCGCAACGTTATGGAGCTATAGATACAGTTTAAACACATCTTGGCAGACTAGACGTCCGCTTTTGAAACCCCGATAACGATCCGATTCGGACTGAGTTCACGCTACCGGCCCGGGAGGCTTCCATTTTGATGACGATTGAGTAACGAGCAATAAGTAACGATTGATGAGTGATAAGTCATGAGCAATGAGCACTATGAATTTGTATGTTGCGTGTTGAGCTTTCGTGGTGTTGTGCTTGAGGTGCTCATCAGCTTGTTAGTGAAATCCGCAGGATCACATGGTTGCGAACTCTTGCAATGCGATCAGAACCAGTTGAGCTTCTGGGCGGCCCATGGCGTACTGAAAGAATCGTCAGTGTGGACTCTAACGAGGATGGGCCTGGGAGGGACATAGACCGGGACCGAGGTGACAACGGGGGACTGAGACGACATACCGGTGGGTGTCCCATCTGACGCCAATACGCCACAAAGCTGATGATTGCGGATCGTTCTTGCGGGGTTCTGTGAGGCGGCATGTCAGCGAGTCGACTCGTGATCAGTGCGCAGTGTCTCCGAGCCACCGAACTGCACACGCAGTACTTATGAGTAGCACGACGGCATAACCGCATGCACCTGGAGAGTAGGCCGAGTCTGGAACAATCACGAGAGGTGAAGCTAGAGAGGGCAGCGGGATAAAACTATACGCACAAGGGCATCCGCTGAAAGATCCTTTTCTGGAGGACGCGGATAAACGTCTGTACTTCAACGAGCCAGTGACGCACGCCGTCCGGCCCGTTCGACATGATCAGCGCGTCCATGAGGCGGTTTAAGCAGTCGAGGCTGGGCGTGGCGTCAGCGACGATGCGACGATGCGACTTGGAGAATTGGGCATGTGTCCATATCCATCGCGATTCGAAAGATCCCAAGACGCGACGCGGCCACGACCACGAAGCCGCGAGGCAGTGCGCCGAGCGGAAGGAGTGAGACCGCGTGTAAGTGTGTCTGAGGTTTGAGGGTGTGCGTGCGTGACTCACTACTTGATTACCATGCCGAAATGCGGATTCAGCACCGGGGCCGCCTTGAGCTGTCCCAATTCCATCTGGATGGCCATTGCGCCTCCACCGCCTCTGGGCGACCCAAACCCGCCTCCGAAGGGGGTTTGCATGGTGGCGAACATTGCGGTATGTCTGTCCGGTTCTTGCGCGGGGGACGGGGTTGAAGTGCAGACTCAATGTGAGTGGGAGAGGTTAGGGAGCGGGTTTGGGAGCGGGACTTGTAGGTTTGAGTGCGAGACGGAGTTTGGATCGGGGTGGAGGTGGGACTCTTTGAGAGGTGTCCAGGATGAGTCAGTGTCGTCGGGTCCGACTTTGGAGATGGGCGAGCGATGACGCGGTAGAATGGCGAGTGTACGACCGCGGAGAGAGTGGTACTGGAAATATATGAGGACTTGAGCTTGGCGTTGTTCGGCAACGGACAATTTATATACCCGTGATGTTACTGGGGGTCGAGAGTGGGCGGAGTCGGCGAGGTCAGGTGTTCAGCGGAGTTGGAACCTTTGGCGAGAGGCAGAGTAAGTATCCAAGGCCAAGTACGAGTCCGAGTGGGCGCGCGACCGCGGAGATTGGTCCAGCGGAGTGAAGACGGGAATGTCAGGGGGGCGAAACACTGATGTTGAATTCGTGGTTATCGTGGTGGTCGTCACGGTCAGAAATGGCCAACAGCAGGCTCGAGGACGATACGTCGCATAAAGGTAGTCGTGTCGTGGGCGTCGCCTGCGTGCGTGGATGGGGCCGACGGGGCTCAAAAACGCATCATCGTGCTCGGCCGCGTCCGTCCAGAGCGGGTGGCAAGGGCAGAGCACGAGCACGCGTACGAGTACGAGTACGAGTACGAGCACGAGGGCCGCGGCGGCCGAGGAGCAGACGGACGCGAGCGGGGTGCGAAGGCGATTTGGAACTCGGAGATCGAATTGGGCGGAGCTGAGCTCGAGACGGTCCGACCTGTCGAGCTGCCGAGCTGTGTGAAATCTATTCTGCGGTTGCAGATCGTGGGCGGAGCGGGTGAAGGCGATTCGTAGTTTGTCCGTGAAACGGTAAAGTTGCGTCGGTGTGGACCGCGGGGTCGTGTTGAAAATGAGACGATGCGAAATGTACGAGTACACAGGAAGGAGAAGGCCTGGATTATCGAGAAAGCGGGGAATGACAGCGGCCCGACAGACAGTGAAATGGCGAGCCTGGGGCGAGACGCGCGGAGTGGAGTCGATGACGGACGCAACGAGAGAAGAAAGGGAGGACAGAGCACGCCTGGCCGACGAGTCCGACGAGGACTCGTCTCCTGTTATCTCGCGAGCCTGATAACGTCAGTAGGCCAGTAATGTCAGTCAAGTCGGTGCTCAGCCGTAGATAACGGGCGCAGGATCGAGCGCAATGGGTAACGACAAGTCGGAGACGTTGGTACTGCCCGCAGTATCGCTGCAGGTCATCTCGCATCGGCACGTCACCACACCGCGTCAACATCGTGATAAGATGCGAGACGAAAGGCCTCGGCCAATTGGGCCTCGAAAGTGAGAAGCACGTTGTTGGTCGGAGTCGGAAATGGGACTTGAGTGAAAGGATGGTGGTTTGCGTCAGCGGTGTATCGGGGATTCCAAATCGACTCGGCGTAAGAGACCTGTTCGTGCTCCTTGTCCTCGGGTCACCCGTCAGTCACGCGACGCCACCTCGCCCGCGGCCGATAGAGTTGTTGGATGGCGATCGCCTCGAAGCGATCGAAGGCGCCGTCGAAGGCGCAGGGCTTCGGAGGGAACGACACGCAGCGCTCGAGCACCAACCAATTGCATGTCCGTCCAAACTATGGGAAGTCGAGGTGGAGTACCCCGCCGACGACCCTCAAACGAGGACGTGGGGATGATTCCCCCCGATATGGCGACCGACTGCCAGAGCTCCACAAGTGGGAGTGGGACGTGAGGGACTCGAATAATCAAGGCCGGCCGCGAGTTTATGATTGAGAAGAGAAGAGGGGAGTTGAGCGAGAAGGAATTTGGTGTCGTCGGTGGATCGCGCGGTTGTTGCGGAATCAAAATTGCAAGGGAGGAAAGGTGCAGAGAGAGCCGACATGAGGCGCATATGAGGCCTAAGAGAGCATCCGCTTCGCGCAGAGCGCACTGGGGTCTACAAACGCAGAGAGAAGCAGTGATGTGCAGGTGCTCGGCGTCGCAGGGTTGGGTGACTCCGAGCGCGAGCGTTCCGGGGTACGCTATCAACGGAGCGGACGGGCGAGCACGGTGACCGAAACATTCCGCGCTCCCGCAAGCTCCCGTTTCTTGGGCGTGAGATAGATAGATGCTCGATCCGGTGGACCGGAAATGAGTTCGTTCCCAAGGAAAGGAAACATGGGGGCCTTGGAGATGGAAGAGGGGTGCAGAGGGGTGCAGTCCGTGGCATGTCAAGGAGCCCAAACAGTATTGATACAATGCGTCATCTTCCGATGTCATGTCATCTCCTGGCCTCCTTCCTGTTCCGCCAAATCGACAATCGACGCCGGGTCGAGGGAATTGGAGCGACGCAACGCGGGTGAGAATGAGATAGCGGAGGGTGTGGATAAGTAAAGAGAGGAAATGCAAAGGGGGGTTAACCAGCCAGTCAGCACTGTTACAATACCTAAACGGCGATGACGACTCACTCTAGCAACACCCTCGCCTCGTTGACTTTCCCTGCGAGGTAAGGCGATCCTCCCCGATCGGGGTGGTTGGCGAGCATCAATCGGCGATGGGCATCCTTGAGCCGGTTCGAGGTGATTGGATCTCTGCGGGGCGACGTGGCCGAGTGGGCAAACGGGCGATGGAGGCGACGCGGAGACAGTGGGACAGCGGGTGATCGAATCGATGTGAATCACAACCAGTCGTTCATGGATCAGAAGATTGCGGGGCCGGACAGAAGGGTACGAGAGGAACAGAAGGAGAAACGTGATCAGCACACCGTCACCGTCACTGTCACGTTTGACCGTCGCGCTCACCTCAATCCCAACACCGCCATCGCCTCGGCCTTGTCCATCTTCGCCTTGAAGCCGCCCTTCACCCACTGCTCGGCACCTCCCCTGCCCGCTCGCATCATCTGGAAGGCGACCCGGCCGGCGAGACCCGCGCCGAGGAGTCCGAGGCCGACGGTGAGTGCGGATGCCATGGTGCGGTGAGGTGGGAGGAGTGGAGGGTGGCAAGGGTGAACTGGGAGTGGAAGGCGGGCAACGGGGGTCTGCGGCGGTTATCGCTCGGTGGTCCAGTGGCTGAGAGAGGCGAGGGGTCGAGTAGGTCCGGAGAGGCGAGAGCGGTGATGGGTACGAGCAAGTATCGAGAGTGAGAGCTTTACGAGTTGGAGGATGGCAAATGTCGTTACAGGCCCGGAAACTTCCATAGTCATAGCCTCGTCCAGGCACGCGTGAGCCAGCGTCTCGACGGGATCAAATCAGAGACTGCCACCGCCGCACCTGCCTCGGCGTTTTATGCTCCGTTTCCAAACGCCGAACTGGTTCGAAACTGGCTCCCAAACTGCCACACTGGCGCTTCCCACCCACACCCACCCACTCGTCTCCTCACCGCCCTACCCTGCCTGCCTGGCTCCCGCTCAAATCTCTTTCCATCCATCCATTCTCCCTCCTCTCCATCCTTCAACACCCAATCCCACTCCACCAAAATGGCCCCCGTCAAGAAGTCCAAGTCGGCCAAGAGCTCCGAGTCGATCAACTCGCGTCTCCAGCTCGTCGTCAAGTCGGGCAAGGTGCGTCTGTAGTTTCCAAACCCGAGAAGAGCAAATACAAAGCTTGGAGGTTTGGCGTCGTCTTTCGCTGATGGCGGTGCGTTCTTAGTACACGCTCGGGTACAAGCAGGCGTTGAAGCAGCTGAGGAACGGCAAGTGTGAGTGGAGCGGACGATTGCTTCGGATCGGTTTGGACTGGTTTGGATTGGTTTCACTGGACGCGGCGAGCAAGGGGGATAGTCGTGGGGGCAATGGGCCGAGACGGTGTCCAGACTGGAACGAGAACGAGTTGTCGTCGTTGTCGTTCGCTGTTCGGAACCGTCCTGCCCCACCCTCCGGACTGGTCTCCTCCGCTCGCCGCACGCAGCTCGCTCGACGTCACCCCGCACGACCGCTGACCCCCGCAGCCAAGCTCATCCTCATCTCGAAGAACTGCCCCCCGCTCCGCAAGTCCGAGCTCGAGTACTACGCCATGCTGTGAGTGAAAACTGTGAAAACATGTCGGGTGCTGGACAGACAGGCAACCCATCCGTCCCCGCGTGCACTTGGGCACCCGCTGACCCCGGCTCAGGTCCAAGACCTCGGTCCACCACTACGACGGCTCCAACGTTGACCTCGGTACCGCCTCCGGAAAGCTCTACCGCGTCGGCGTCATGTCCATCCAGGACGCCGGTGACTCTGATCTCGTGAGTCGGAGCCCGAATCATGCCGTTGGTACGCGCTGATACCCCCGATAGCTCCAGGTCGAGGTTGCGTAGAGGGGATGCATTGTATCATACGTATCGGGCATGGTGTGCAGGGTGTCAGGGTATCGGCGACAAGTGAACACGGACAAGATGGCAAGGCAGGGGATCTGGTTCGTGAGGCTGTGCGGCTGGGGATCGGGCGAGCGAGAATCGTTCGGTGCAGGTGGAGATGAGTGGGTTGGGTTCGGTGCAGGTGGAGATTGCGCGGTGTGCGATCGCGGTGATCGAGACCGGGAATGGATTCGAGGCCTGAGCTAGTTGCAGTCAGAGAGAAAGGGGGAGTGGGCACGGTATGACGACCATGCGGATCCGATCAGGCGGCAGGAGCCCTTGGTGTGATCCGCATGATACGGACAGAAGCGGAGCGATCCAGTCCCGAGTCCCAGAACGTCGGGTCGTCGTCGTCCATGGGGCTCAGATCGAGCGTGTCGACCAAGAGGTCTTCCTTCTCTGCGCGTTTCTCAGCTATCGGGGGTCTCGCTGGGTTCACGAGTTCGTGATTCGTGGTCAACGGACGTGTGGGACGTACCGCAGGTGTCTCGGAAGAGCCGGAGAGTCGCGGGGTTGCGCACCGTCGCGGCGATGATGGCTTCGCTCTGGCGACGTTCGTGGCTCCCGCGGTCATGTCTCTGCTTGGCGCCGATGAGGACCCGGATCGTTGCAACGAGAGGAGGGACGAGGTCGGGGTCGTATATCTGAGGGGTGTCAGAGGCGTCAGGGGTATCAAGAGTTGTCAGAGGTATCAGAGGTATCAGAGGTGTCAGGTGCAGCCGGGTTGTTCCGGCTCCATTCAGGTTCGGCCTCTGAATGAGGGAGCAGGGAGCAGCTCTGATGATGACTAAACGACCTACCACATCTGCGGCCACGACCGTCCTCGGCGCCATCAACGTCCGCCAAATGCCAGGTCTGTCCACTTCGTCCCGCGACGCGTCCGTCCAGTCCAGCGCCTCCACGCGAAGTCGTCCTCCCGTCGAAACCTCATCTGAACACATTAAGCCTTTGCCTTTGCCGGAATCTCATAGGCCGCGCGGATGGTCAATGCCGATACCGACCACTCACTCAGTCGCGCATTGAATTTCAGCCTTTTGAACGGCGTCTGCTCGTCCCCCTGCGAGTCACCCGGCTCGCCCAGATCCGTGGAGATCACGTCCGAGCCGAGTTGCGCGAGGAGTATCGAGAGGAAGCCCGTCCCAGCTCCGAGCTCGACGATGTCGAGGGGAAGCGGGGATGTATCGTCTTGCGAAGCGGGTTGACGGAAGAGCAGCTGTGGATGACGGAAGAGCAGATGTGGATGAGAGAGGATGTGGTGGCCCAGATGCAGCCTAGGGAAGGAAACACCTATAAGCCGTGTCCGTAGCCCATGTCACTGATGCCATGAGAAGCCGCGAGGAAGCTCACTCACGCAGCGGTCCTGTATCGACACGTCAGCTAAGAGAGACAGCGTCGATATCGCGTCGACACACCGAGACGGAATCATGACGGCCGTGGGCGTTACTCACCAAGTCCTCAGCCCCGTCGTTCCCGCTTGCAACACCACCTGCTCCTCCAGCAGCGTGATCCGCCGTTCCCGCGCCGTCGCAGCTCCAATGCGGCCCGACGCGGCCCAGTCCGGCTGATCGTAGATGAATGTCCGGTGTGATTCGGGCGGTCTAATGATATCAGCTGCGTGCGTCCTGCTGCCCCTCAGTGAGTAGAGGAACGGCGACGGCGGTGTCAACGGCGACGGCGGTGTCAACCTACTCTGTCGAAGATCCGCTCGAGCCGGATGCAGAGACCATGAGGTCCGCGACGGCCTCGTAGATCCTCTCGTCGACTTCCTACGAGCAGTGTCAGCGCCACTATTGGAATTTGCACGGACACTACTTCCTGTCACCATTACCAGCACCAGCGCCAGCACTCGAACACCCTTCTCACCCTTCTCACCCTTCTCATATTCTCATACTTCGCACCATTCATCTCCTCCCTTCAAGCAATCTCACTTTGCACTTTGTGGTTAAATCGCCCCTCACTCACCAGCTCCAGCTCCGAGTCCACCTCCCTCAACATCCCCACCCCCCGCTCCACAACCCCCACCACCTTCCTCCAGAACCCCCTGCGATACCCCATTTCGGGCCCCGGCAGCTCTCCGGCCCCATCGCACAAGATCCTATCCACGAGGAAGGCCTGCGCCTCCTCCGTCCCCAGGATTTCTGGCGGGGGTACCCGGAGGAGATAAGGCGGGACGAGGGCGTAGTATTGCTTTCGAAGGGGTTGTAAGGATGTTTCAGGCCTTCTGGGTGGCTCAGGATGATCAGGAGGGTCGCCCATTGTATCTGGAAACGGTGGAAAGGGGAAGGTCGAGGGAAGGTAAGGGAAGTTGCATATGGGGATGGATCGAGTTTGGTGGACACGAAAAGTGGAGGGAGAGACACGAGTCTGAAATCTGTCCATCTGTCCATCTGCCTGGTGGCGCTCCCTCGGCCAAGTGCCCTGGACGCCTGGACGCCCGATACTAGACGAGACTTGGATCGATTCGTTGGATCGGTACCGGCCCACACACTGATCCACCGCACCAGAGCCGATGCAACGCGATCCATGCAAACAGGCTGGAAGAGGTGATGCTCGCTACAAGTACCTCGAACGAACTTCGATTGGCTCGACTCTTCTGGCTGACCGCTCTCACTCCTCCCACCCAGCAACAGCGGTCGACGACACTGTCTGTGCCGCCTTGCACTCGTTCTCTTGCAAACGCTTCTGCTGCTCTCGCTTCCACTCCTCTCCAGTTCTTCTGTCACTCTCCTTTGCTATGTTTGCTTTGTCTGCCGGCCTGCGGTGGGTCTGCGTGTGGGTCTGCGTCTGTTGTGGGTCTGCGTCTGCCACCGCACCCCTCAGATCTCCTCGTTGCCCGCCCACCAAAGCCCGTCGAGCTCCTCAAACGCCGGTAGATCCATCCCTTTGATCATCATGGCGCTGACCAGGTTATCCCCGTACCCGGCCAACCAGGCCTTCTCGACCGGTCTGCTCCTGAACGTCCACCCCGTGCCATTCCCCTCTCCTCCCGACCCGGCGCTGAACCCCATCGTCTCCACATCCCCGCTGGCAGAGACCGTGCCGTTGAGCACGCCGAGGGTCTCGCACACTCTCCGACAGAGCACGTTGAACGGGTTGTTCTTGAAGTCGCCGCGCTGTCCCGCTGGGGCGGTCTGGAAGATGATCCGCATGAGGACGTTGGTGATTCCCGGGATGGAACGCATCGATGCTCGGACAGACAAGGGGGAGAGGAAGGCGAGGGAATAGCAGGAAAGGGCGAGACATTCCGTGAAACCCAGAAAGTCCTCCACCGTGTGCATCGCCTCGAAACCTCGTCGGTCCACGGGGAACAATCGGACCAATCCCTCGAATAGCGCGACCAGTTCGTCGGCCGGAACACGCGACAGGACCTCCCGATTACTGTCCGATTGGGCAAGCTTGCACCACGCCTCGACGGCACGGTTGATCGAGAGGATCACCGGCGGCGGCGCATCGCGGATAGACGGCATCGGTCCAAAAGGCGATTCACGGTGGTGCAACGACTCCCAACCCGAGGTGAGAAACGTTGCGAGAAGTCGGAAAACGGCGAGGACCGAGTCGGACGAGACTTTGCGCAGGTCAACGATACCTCCCAGATTGGTCAGGATCGTCACGCAGTCCCGGCGCACCCGCGCGAGCTCGAGGATGGAGAACGGCTTGTCACCCGACCCGGCCGACCCGAATTGACCGGGCAGACGCGCAAGCCGCGCATCCGATATCCTCCCGAGGAGATGAAACAGGTCGGGCACCTGAGCCATCGTCGCGTGGTTCTCTGGCATCATCGAGAAATTGCGCAGGAGATTGAACCCGGTGAGGATGACGTCCGTCGAACCGCCTGTGTGGTCGCGTGCTTTCTTGGTAGGGATCTGGACGTCCAAACCCATCCCGTCGAGGTCGAATGAGAAGTCGAAATCCCTCCCAAGCTGCTCGAGCTCGATCCAGCTCATCCGATTCAGGTCCCCGCCTGCATCCACACCCGCAGCCACAGCCCCGCCCGCTGCACTCGGGTTCGATTGCGCCTCACCCTTCGCCCAGGCATCATATCCCTCCTCGCCGAAGGCCGCTTCGGAGATAAGCTCGAGCAACTCGAGGTATATATCCTGCGCGTGGAAGAGCGGCAACCCTCCAATGTTCTCCTCTGGATGAGGCATCGACAGCATGCTGAGCACCGTCAGAGCGTAGCCGAGTTCCCGCGGAAGCCGCGACCGGATGCCCATGAGGATCGCCTCCATGTCGACGAGTCCGAGCTCATGGATTGACCGTGACGGGTGACCAAGCATGTGCTTCGGGAAAGTAGAAGCGACGGCGCGTTCGTCCCATCCAGCAAGAGAAGACTGAGGGTGATGGAGTGGTCGGTATTCCACCTTGTACCGCGCGCGTTTGGGTGTCGGGGGTCGCTCCGGCTCTAGAAGTGGCGCCGGGATGACCGGCGTGGGCAACGTTGTTGGCGTACCGGTGTCAGAAGCCTGCACGGGTCAGTTCTGCCAGTGCATTTGGTGGAGGTAGACTCACGATGGCGGACCGCGGACGACCATCCGATTTGCGATCCTTCTTGCGCTTCTTGCCTGCTGCTCCATCGGCTGTGGGCGTACCTATCGACGTGGCGGGCGAGGGCGCCGCATCGGTTCGGATGGGCGCCGGCGTGGGCTTGCCCCCGTCTTTCGGCTTTCCTCGCGAGGGCGGACGTCCCAGGGCTGTCGGGCCGGTGGGCGCGTCCATCGAATTTAAGGGAACCGCGTATGACGGAGCAGTTCCGATGGCAGCGGGTGAAGGGGCATTTGCGGCGGCGGCGATCACAGCTGGGCTGGGGGCGCTGGCCGTTGGCGTCGGGGCGCCAGGGGTGGGGGCTTGCGCAGGCGAAGCAGCCGAGACCGGTGCGGTTGCAGCACCTGCACCATTCGCCATCATGGGCGGAGGCGGTGGTGGTCGACCGGCCGCGAGGGCGGCTTGCGTCGCCTGCTGGTGTTGTCGATGCAGAGCTGCAGCTTGACGATGTCGAGACATGTGTTGCTCGAAACCCTGGAGATAGGCGAGGTAGGCAGCGAGGATGAATTGAATGGGGTTATTCGTCATCGTGACTGGGAGGGAATCGTCGGCGTTCCCAGGACGCGGGAGTTGGACGGGTTGAGGCAGGGGGTTTGGAATGCCCTTGGCTGTGATGAGAGCCTGCCACGCCGGGCTGTCCTGACCCTGCTTCATGACCTGTGGCACGTCAGCTCCGAACATCAAACACCAAACGTTGACAAACGGCACGCAGACAACCACCACTCACATTGGAGATCCCTCCACTCCGCATGACCGTCATGAAGACCTCGACCAGCTCGACCCAGTAATCGCCCATCTTGACCGCCCCGTCCTGCTCGCCGTTGAAGACATCCGGGTGCAACGGGATGTTATTCTGTTTGTGATAAGTAGTGAGCGAGTGGAGGAACTGCTTGCGCTGCTCCGCGACCTGGGGCGAACGTCCTGCCGGCGGGCCGGGACGAGCTGCGGGTGGTTGAATGGGGTTCGGAAGGGAAGGCTGGGAAGGCTGGGGTGGAGCAGAGGGTCGGGAGATCGCGGTGGGTTGTTGAGCAGTGGAGGGTGACGGCGCGGTGGCCGTGGGTGCAACTGGGGTACCCGGTGCAGGGGATGCTGCCGACGGCGCTGACTGTGGTGGCTGAGGCAGTGTTTGTGGGGGTCGCTGTTGCTGCTGCTGCTGTTTCAGCTGGGCTGTCCGTGCCCGTTGCTGTTGGAGCAGGAACTCGCGCTGCTGCGGCGTAATTGAGCTCAAGTGTTCGATCGTGATTCCTCCTGGTGGAGCTGGCGGTATTTGTGACACGCCTCCGACAGGACCCCCAGGAGCAGCGGGTTGCGACGATCCGGGGAGAGGAGGGTTTGACGGATTCGGTGTGGACGCGGATGCCGCCTGATCGCCCGAGGTCGGGGTCGGGGCGGCGGGAGATGAGACGCTCATTGCTGAAGGCGAGGGTGCGACGTTGGCGGCAGCGGGGCTGCCTTGCGGATTACCGCCGGGAGTGACCGCTGCGTTCCCAGCCAGTCTCGCTCGTTGAGCATGAGTGTTGGTCAGGGCTTGCAGCTGGTTGATCGTCAGCCACACATCTCACCCGTCACCCGTGACCCCTCACACCTGCCCCGCACCCACCCCCGCCGCCGCTTTGAACATCGTGCCATCGAAATCAGGCTCACCTGCTTCATCATCGCTTCCTTGCTCGTCGTCGCTCCGGGCATATTGTTGAGCATGCCCATCGCGCTCGCCATGACCGCCCAATCCTGCGTTGGGTTTGACCCAGACTGCGGACCCGATGTCCTCCTCACCCCGCCGTCCGTTGAGCCTTGCCCTGCTCCTACTCCTTGTCCTTGGCCGTCTGTCGCCTCCTGAGACACTGGCGGTGGTAATGGTAGTGATGGTGGTGGTGGCTGACCCAGTTGTTGCTGCTGCTGCTGCTGATTCTGAACCTGACCCTGCCCCTGCCCATCCGCAGCCGCTGCTTCTGTCTGCCTCTGCATGCTCGCCTGCATGGCCTGTTGCGCGAGGGCTATGCGAGCCCGCAACGCAGCGGGGTCTGTCGGAAGCGGGAGCTGGCGGTCACTAGAGTTACTGGCACTGGCACCGGCACCGACACCGGCAGCACTGGTCTCATTTCCATTGCCATTGCCATTGTCGTTGCCGTTGCCGTTGACGCCATTCGTTGTGGCGGAAGGGAGTTGCGCGGGACTCGGCGCGGAGGGAGAAGGACGACTGGGTCCAGCAACGGGTTGAGCAGGGTTGAACGGCTGGGTGCCGACCGGAGGTGAGGTAGAGGCTGGGCGAACTGGAGCGGGTGCGACAGGGGCAGCAGCAGCTGGTGCAGATGCTGGGGTTGGGCCTGGGACTGGGGTCGTGGTCGTAGCTACGGACGGAGGGCTACCGCTCAGAGGTGGAGGCTGGGGAGGTTGGGCCGGCGATCCGGAGGAAGAGAGTGTCGGCACCGGGACCGGAGGGACGACGGGTGACGCGAGCGCAGGTAGCTCAGATACCGTCGGGGCGGTGGGTGTGGAGGTGGACATGTCGTCCCGACCGGGACCTTGACGTGGACCTCTGTGTTGACCTCAGCGTCGACCTCTAACGATGAGTCAGTGGACCGGAAACAGTCCTGCGGGTGAGAGTGGGTCCGAGGAATGGGGGACATACCGAGTGGACTACCTCCACCGCACCAAGACCGAGCGGATTGGGTTGTTTTGTCGTGGTGACGCGTCGGAAGGAGGGAGGGGATAATCTTGGTCGCTCGCGCTGGGATGGGAATCTCTGGGCGCCCTTAAACGTGGTGACGGTGACGGTCACGGACGGATCCTCCGGGTTGGCCGGGGTAAAGGGGGGCGTCGCGGGACGAGCACAAGCGCGAGCACGACCACGTCGGCTTGTTGGGAGGGGAGAGGGGGTTGGGGTGCGATCGGTTCGGTTGATTCCCACTATACCCACGGCAGGTCACGTCCACGTCCAATGTCAGGCAGCTCGGTCGGCGGGGTAAGCTTATCTTCCCGGGCGGGGTGGATCCAGACCTGACCCGTTAACGCGTCGTGTCACTGTCGGGTGATGTCGTGTTCGTGTCGTGTCGTTTTGTCGTATCAACGACGAATGGGCAGCGGAGGGGCCAGGAGGCAAGTCAACGACTCACTCTTCGGCCGCAGTCTCGCCGCCACAGCCCCTTTCAAAGGGACTTTCCGCATCGGGCAAGGGTGGGAGGGTCGGCAGCGGGAGCAAACACACCCCGGTATAACGCCGAGTGTGGCACCGGCTCACTCCTAAGGTCTAGGCCTGGCGACTAGCGCGCCTGGACGGAATCAAATTGCTCGACCGGCTTACCAAGACAGCTATTGTTTCGGTGCCGAGGTGGCCCAGTCGCCACGCCTGCTGCTGCTGCACCGACCACGCCACTACTCTGCATCTCTCACCTTGGAACCTTGGAAACCTGGGACTCGTCGTCGTCTCGTCTCGTCTCGTCTCGTCGTTCCCATTCACAACGTCGCACCCGCCTCTTCCTGGGTGGCCATCACGTCCCATCGGTGTCATATACATACATTGTCATTGACAACTGCGTCCGACTGGCCAACTTTTCGCCTCGCCGAGATCCCCGGAGTGCGAGTCACACCACGACCCACTTGGCCCGCTCCGCACCATCACAAACTTCGCCGTGCAACTCTTCTCGATCATCTCAACATTCCACGTCCACTTCGACCTTGATATAAGCCCTACTGCATACTCCACTGGACACTGATTCGACTTCCTTTCATCCGCCTATCCACCTCGGGGCGAGACTTCCCATAAGCCTAGGGAACGACTTGACCCATACTCTCCCTTGCCCCTTCTCGAACGTGCTTCCTTAGTGTTCCACGCCTCTCCAGCCCTTCCGTGTACTCGAGGCGACAACCACCCCACATCAATCACTCGGCACATCCTCATCCGCGCACCCATCACCATTCACCATGGACGCCCTATCCCCCAACACCGCCGCCTTCCTCGACTACCTCTCCACGTCCGCAGCCGCCGACCTCCAATCCTCCAACCTTCCCAACTCCAGCTCCAACCCCAACCCCACCTCCCTCCCTCCTTCCGCGTTCTTCCCGATGCCCGTGCCCGGGCGTGACACGCCCGAGGCGACCCCCGAGTCATCCAACAACGACTCGGTCTCGCCCCCGGGTCAACAGCAGAAGCAGTCGTCGTACATCGTCTCGGACTCTGAGGGGGAGAGCCCCGATCGGAGGAAGAGCTCGGGCGGAGCAGCAGCAGTGGGAGCCAACAACAAGAGGAGGGCCGGGCATAGTCACGGAAAGGATGTCGAGGAGGAGGACGATGATGGTGAGTTGAGTGGGAGTTGGGCACGATATGCCCGGAGGCGTATCATATCACGGCGATGAGCCAGGGCCTTTACAGAGAGCACTCCTGACCCCGTCTCAGACTCCGACTCGGACGCGCCGTCCGGCCACGAGGACAAGCGCCCTCACGCAGCGGCCAAGGCGAACGGTGCCGCGGCCGCGTCGGGCCGTAAAGGTGGTCGCAAGTCCGTCGGTGACGAAGGCCAGGGCAAGCCGGGCAAGGAGCAGAGCAAGGCTGCTCGGCGCAAGGAGCAAAACCGTGCCGCGCAAAAGGCTTTCCGAGAGCGACGAGAAGCCAAAGTGAAGGACGTGAGTAGTCACTACAGTGAAAGATGCGACGTTGCGACGTATCACTGACCTTCGCAGCTCGAGGAGAAAGTCGCTGAACTCGAGGCAAAGTCGTTTGGCGTCTCTGTTGAGAATGAGAACCTCCGAGGGTTGCTCAAGCGCCTGCAAGAGGAGAACGTCGCGCTCAAAACTTCGGCATTCACCTTCTCCATGCCTGTGTCCGGGTCGACTTCGACGCCCGCCACTGGCAATGGCACGGGTACTGCCACTCCGGTGAACCCGCCTCAGTACAGCAAGCCGCCCTCCCCTCCCCAGAGCGAGGACAGTCTCCGGAGCATCCACGATGTTCCCGGTCTCGCCCACCGCGGCTCGTCCGCGTCCGCTCAGGGAGGGGGGCCGGTCGACAGCCCAGAGTCTCTTGTCTCGATCGACTCGGTTTCGAACAAGGCAGTCCCGAACCTGGACAGCGCCGACACGTTCAACGCTTTTGCGATTGGCACGCGGCCGGTCTGGGAGGCGCAGCTCCGCGCGAACAAGCAACAGAGCACGCAGAGCACACCCGACGCGTTCAGCTCTTTCTCCCGCTCAGACTCGGGCATCTCGCCGTCGTCGTCAAGCGGGAACAAGTCGGAGATTGAGGCTCTGTGGGCGAGCTTTTACCCCAACGGCGTCAACGGGATGGCCAATGGTCAACAGCAGCAGCAGCAGCAACAGCAGCAGGCTCAACAGCCCCAGCAGCAGCAGCAGCAATCACAACAGCAACAGCTGCCTCAGCAGCAGCAGAACCATCAGCAGCAGCAGCAGCAGGCGTTCAAGAGCACGTCTTTGGGTAACGCGGGCGCTGGCGTTAATAACCAGTTCAGCGCGTTCGACAGGTCAAATACGTTCAACATGTTTGGCTCCACCGACATGTTTGCCAGCACGGGTCTCACCCCTTTCATCAACGCCGCGAACAACACGAACCCCATTGACCGGATGGCCTTCCGGGATACCACTGCCGCCGCGGGTCCTGCCAACCCATCACCGCCGGCGCCCGCTGCTGCTCCGGCGTCCACGCAGAACATTGACTGGTCGAATCTTACGGGCAACAGCGTGGACGACTTCCTGTCTTCTCTCACTGGAGGCAATAACGATGCGAGCCTTGACGCCGCCGGCGCGGACGACGAGTTCCAGGCGACATTGCAGCAACTACTAAACCAGTCGTCTGGTAACTCCCCCAGCAACATGTTTGCGTTCCCCCAGCAGACCAATGCATTCAGCCCCACAAACTACCTCAACATGTCGCCCTCCCCTCTCGCCTCGGTTTCCAATTCGCAGTCGCCCTCGTCGCACGCTCCGGGATCGACCGGCGCCTCGCCAGAATCAAGCACGTCGTCGAACCCCTCGACGGGCGAGTTGGGTGGCGGATTCGGCACATTCGGACCACCAAAGGTCACGGGCGATATCGTGCATGTCGTGGGAGAGGACGGCAAGGTGATGAAGCCGTCGGAGCTCTGGGTCCGCATGGGCATGCAGCATGAGGTGAGCGGAATGCTCCGAGTGCGTGCGCTTGAGACCGGTGCTGACGCTCTGCAGACCAATGTTGATCACCTGTTGATCGACGACCTGTGTGACCAGATGCGCGCAAAGGCGACTTGCAAGGATGGTTCGTGGGAGCTGCCTCCCGGTGTGTATCCAGGCGCTGATAAAGTTTCAGGCCAACATTTCCTCAATGTTGACGACGCCGAGCGGATGTTCCGGTACAGAGGAGACCCCGCGCACGACGCCAAGATGGAGAATGTCCTTGACAAGACAAACGGTGCAGCGGGACAACGATTAGGGGCGTGAAGGGGTCGAAGGATGGGCTCTTGTGTTGTGTCGCGCTGTGGAGGCAGGCAAGCGGGCTGGCAGGCATACGTCTCAGGCGGCCATATCGGCTCTCCTCACTGGGGGAATGTCGGGGGCAAGCCGTGATATACAACCAATCGTGTGGTCGGAACTCTCCTCTGTAAGCGGGAGGAGCGGTTCAGCCTCGATATCAGTCACTCTATGTTTTCAGACTTTTCAACTACAACTCAAAACCCGCCGTGGGGTTCGTGAGGTCTGCGCGTCGTGCGTATCAGAAGGGGGATGCCCTGTGTATGTACCAGTATGGCCTATGCAGAGAGTGCGGGCAGCGACGCGTCTGCGAGCAGGTGCAATGAGTTGATCGATAGGCAGCCGAGGGGCCGAGTGCCTCGAACAGAGTTGGCCTCCACCGGCAAAGTCCGGCGTGCGACTGGTCAGACTTTTGATGTCTAGCTGAATTGAAATCTCGTCTTGACCGCTTCTTTGTTGTGTCTTCATCGTGTCGTGACATCCCCGACGGCTCTCTCAGAGTATCTCACCTGACCTCGCAGCGCGTAGCTGCCCTCCGTCACAGTTTGGCATTGACCGTTTGCTGCCTGTCCCAATCGTAACCGCCCAAATGACCTCCGAACTCCCTTCATCATGGGCCGACTTCGACGTCCCTATCCCGCCTCCCCAACCGGTTTCTTCCTTACTCACCAACTACTCCTCTCCCATCAACGTCCTCGCCCCTCTTGTGCGATGCGGCAAACTCCCCTTCCGACACCTGTGCAGCCTGTACGAGACGCACGTGACGTACACCCCGATGATACTTGCGCAGGAGTTCAGCCGGAGTCAGAGTGCGCGCATGGCCGATTTCACGAGCAGTAAAGACGAGAGAGGGGTGTTTTGGGTTGAGGACCGAAGAGGAGAGGGGATCGGGGAAGGAGTGGAAGTAGGATCGGTCGTTCAGCCGACGATCTATGGCCATCCAGAAGACTTCCCCAATGGTCAGCCGGACCTGTCCCACCTCAATCTCGACGATCCGTCGGAGTTTCAAGCCGACTCCGACTCACGCCCAACCGCCCCGCATAAGACCTACTACACCGCTCCTCCCCATACCCGCCTCCCGCCTTCCTTCCTCCCACCAGCCAAGCACTCCACCCTGATCCGCGGCTCGCTCATCGCGCAGTTCGCCTCCCCCAACCCCGGATGCCTCGCCGACGCCGCCGAACTCGTCGCGCCCTACGTGGACGGCCTCGACCTCAATTGCGGGTGCCCCCAGCGCTGGGCGTACAATGAGGGTATTGGTTGTGCGCTGCTCAGAAAGCCGGAGCTGGTAAGGGATATGGTCAGAGCCGTAAAGGGGAGATTGGGCTGGGGATGGCCTGTCAGCGTGAAGATCAGGGTGGATCCGGATCTCAAGTGGGTGTGGCGTGGCGCACTGGCACACGCGCTCTCACACTCACGCTCGCACTCGCACTCGCACTCGTACCGAGATATTCCCTTATACCTCATCACCGAGACCTAGCCGTCTGGTACCCCGGTGCCGTGCCGTGTCGTGGTGTCGTGTCGTGACGTGCCAGCTGACCCCCCTCAGACTCACCGATCAGCTAGTCCGCTCCGCCATCTCCGCCGGTGTCTCACATATAACGATCCACGGTCGGACGCGACACCAAGCCTCCACGGAACCCATCTCGCTGCCTGCTATCCGCTTCGCGGTGGAGTCGGCACGGGGCGAGGTGCCGTGTGTGGGGAACGGGAGTGTGTGGAACGTCCAGGACGCGGAGGACATGAGGGCGGAGACTGGGGTGCGGGGGGTGATGGGCGCGAGGGGACTGTTGGCCAAGTGAGTGCGAGCGAGTGCGAGTGCGAGTGCGAGTGCTAGTGCAATGCCAGTGGTTTGAGCGGATTGGGATCTGTGCTGTTGCCGGGGGTTTAGGCTCACATTGCTGCGGTGCGATGCGGTGCGATGCGGTTCGGTGTTGCGCTGTGTAGTTGTGACAAGGACGTGGACTGAACTGATCGGTGGTATCAGCCCGGCACTGTTTGCGGGGTACGACCGCACGCCGAAACATGCCGTAGAGCAGTTCGTGTCTCTCTCGGTGGACTACGGCCTCATCTTCCCTCTCTTGTAAGTGGTCTGGTGGTCTGAACTCTGTCTGCCCAGCCTCCTCTGTACCGCAAAGTAATGACCCCGCTATCCGTCCACATCCACGCTTGTTCCGGGCGGATCGCTGTTGCCCCACCACAAGCCTAACCGGACCGCATCGCGCACTGACGCTTCCGCCATAGCCATCGCCACCTCGCCTACATGCTCGAATCCCACTTCCACCGCTCCGAGCGGATATACTTCAACGGCCTCACTTCGTCTGTCGCCGCGATCGATCATCTCGTATCGAGGGGTATTGATCTTGAGGCAAGGCATACCGAGCCGATATGGGATGCGCGGCGGGGTAGGACGTTGTTGAAGTGAGCAGCTGAGCCGGCTCTTGGCGACACCACGCCGCCGCGACACGCGACACGCGACACGCAACACGCCACCAACACCGCAACACAGCGACACAGCGACACCGCCGGGGCTTGGCGCTCACCCCGATTTGTCGACTTGGCTGGCCCCCAGAATCAGGCGAATCGCGTGCCAGATGACCAGCGTGATCTACTATTGCTCTTGCTGGGGCCATGTCCCCCTGCCCCCGTCAAATATATTATAACACTTTACATCTGATATCCTGCACATCCTATACCGTTTTCCGAACAATGTACCAGTACTCGTTGATGCAAATTGTTAAGCCTGTGCGACACGCTGCGTTGGTACCACGTCTCGGCGACTTGCTCTTCCCGTGTCTCCTATGCCCGCTTCTCGCATTCCGCCTCTGCGCCTAATCTATGTTCCTCGTCCATCCCGTCTCGTGCGCCGGTTGATATGGACCGACCTGCCGAGCGCAACGATGCCTCGTCCGCTGTCGTCCCGGCCCGCCTGCCTGCCTGCGCCTGACTCGAGCCCTAAAGCGCGAGGCGCCCTCGCCCTCGCTCTCACGCCAACCTCGACTTGCTCTCCACAGTCTCCTGTGACTGCTCCGACCCCGTCGTCTCCTCCTGCACGTCATGCACCGCCCTCGCGACGTGTCGATCGGGTAACGCCTGTGGCTGCAACCCCCTCCCGCGGGGTCTTTCGGCCATCTCGAGCCCGTCGTCCGTTTCCCGGACTTCGAGCGCACGCGTCCGGCTCCGACTGCGCGAATGGGAGCCTCGACCCATCAGAGAGGGCGGGACGGGGGACGAGCCCACCGCGTCCGCTACCCGCGTCCGCATCCGGGTGCGAGAGGAGGGCTTGTCATAGTCGTCCCGTTCTCGACCTCGTTCCCCGTCGTTACCGTTACGATCACACTCGTCGGGATCACGGCCCTCTGGGTGATAGTTCCCCTCAAGATCGCGCTCGTGGTATGCGTAGTCCGCGACGTATTCGCCGAGCTCGACCTCCTACAAAGAACAAAGCGTTAGTCCTAGTCCAAACCCAACCCTGGTAGAGTCCAAGTCTGTGACTTGACAAAGTCTTGGCAGCAGGCGGAAAGGGTGAGAGGGAAAAGATCCAGAGGCGCGCCAATCGCACTCACGTCCATCCCCACAATCTCCGCCTCCATCGTCGCTCGGAACTTGCAACCAGGAATGAGGTTGATCACAAACATGATCGCGTAGGTGACGACGAAAGTCCACGAGAGGCCGACGCAGGCCCAGGCGACCTGCTTGCCGAGCTGAACCCAGTTGTGGTCTAGCCAGCCGCCGTCGATCTGCGAGAACCCGTCGTTGGCCGCGACGGATGATTGGGCGAAGCTGCGCGGGTCAGCGGGGCGCCGAGGGACCGAGGTGGAGCAGACAGAGCCAGGGCGAAGACAGGACGGGATGGGAGAATAGGGGCGGGGCAAATCGGTCAGGTGGGGCGGGGCAGTGTTAGGACGGAGGACAACATCAGGTGTCAAGGGGATCGACAATGTCGAAACACTTACAGGCCAGTCATGATAACTCCTACGATACCAGCCAGAGCGTGCACCGCGAAGATATCCATTCTGCCAAACGTCAGCTACGTACCGCACTTTGCCCCACAGGAGCGAGTCCCGAGCTCGACCAGCGGAAGCATGCACTCACGGGTCGTCCACGCGCATAGTGTTTTTGAGCCGGGTACACAAGTTCGATACCGCGGCGGAAACGAGGCCGATGAGCGCGCTGGCCTGGAACGGGAGTCAGCGCGAGCTACGACGATGGAGGCTGGATCCTCTACGCGGGCCCGGTGCCCGGCGGGGACGGGACAGTCCGCAAGAAGAAGATGGACTCACGGGAGCGCCGACAAAGCCCGCTGCAGGGGTGATCGCGACGAGACCTGCGATCGCGCCTGTGCAGAAGCCTACGACGGACCACTTCCGCTCAAGTCGGAAGTCCATGATCAACCAGGTGATACCACTGCGGCGCATCAGCGGGGGTCCCGACACTCCACATATGCCCCACCGCGGCAGAGGGGCGATGGCAATGACGGGTGGATTGTACTGAATTGACAGCCGAACCCGACTCACCCGACCGAGCCAGCGAGGTTGGTGTTGAAGATCGCCAGAGCGGCTTTTAACGATGCAGCAAAGCACGAGCCTCCGTTGAATCCCAGCCAGCCGACCCAGAGGAGCACCGTTCCGAGCACGAGTTGGCTACACGAGCAAGTCAGCACCGAGCACCATAACACTCCATCCCCGCGCCGCATTCCGAGCGAGAACCACGGTCCAGGTTCGTTTCCACTCACCTAACGTTGGAAGGCTTGAACACAATCATCTCGGTCCCATACCCCCTCCTCTTGCCGATGAAATACGAATACGCCAACCCCCCTGTTCCCGAGGCGATCTCGACCGGCACACCGCCCGCATAGTCCAACACACCCCACTTGTACGCCCAGCCATTGACGGACCAGACCCAGTGGGCGAGCGGGTCGTAGACCAGTGTTGTCCAGCAGAAGATGAAGATCATGGCGGGGAGCATGCGGGATCGTTCGGCGGCGGCACCGAGGAGGACGGCGGGGACGAGGCATGCGAAGCACTAGAGCGTCAGAGGAGACCCTTCACACATGAGATCCGAAGATCCGGCTGATTGTTCATTGACTCTGGGTCGTCTTGGTCGCCCCCTCGAGCGGTCGAGGCGGCCCAGACCCGGAGGTGTGAGGTGAACGCCGACTCACCATCTGGTACATCGCAAACACGATCTCAGGGAGCTTTCCATTCGACTCCGGTACCGGTCTCTCCAGAACCCCGCGGAAGCCCACATTGAGCCCATCGCCGAGGAACGTCCCGCCCGTCTCGCTGAATACCAGTGAGTAGCCGATGAAGAACCACTGGAAGGAGGTGATGGCGAGGGCGACCATGGTGATGAAGAGGAGTGAGAGGGCGTTTTTCCGGCGGGCGAGACCGGAGTAGAGGTATCCCAGGCCGGGAAGCTGCAGCGGGTTCAGCGAGGTCTTCGAAAAGCAGACAGGAGCTAGCGCCCCGGCGAAAGCGATAGAGGTGCGAGAGAAGGGCGAGTGAAACGCTGGTAGGCGGAGGTGAGGCAAAGCGAAGATGACTCACCATGAAGATGATGAGAGCTGCACATGCTAGGACGAAAGCCACGTCTCCTGGGTCGAATGCTGAGAGAAGAAGAGGTCAGCCCGCTGTCTGTCCACGGAACGGCAAGGAGACACAGAGCGACTGAGACCGACCAGAAGGGGTGCCTCCCACGGTTGCAATGATGTCGGTCCCCAATGGATTCATGACCAAAGACCCGTCGGTGGAGCCAGCCGAGAGCTGGCCATAGGTCACGTTGACCATGCTGGAGGAGGAATCTCGACAGTAGCGAGGAGGGATAAGTGGAGTGGGAGGGGAAGGGGGAGGGGGTCTAGGGGGATCTGAGTTGCAAAAGGATTGAGTGCGCCAATGGTGGTTTGTCGGTCTGCGATGTTTCGTTGGCTTTTGGTGATGTTGCTGACACCGATACTATGCTTGTTTTATGTTACCACGATGCCTGTCTCGAGTGCCGGGTGCTGGGTGCCCCTCCTGATGGCGCTATGCTATGTATGATGCGTGCTGAAAAGTTGCTGCAATGGAATGACGAGCGATGGTTGTATGTTGTTTTGCCCCAATGGTGTTGGTTCTTTCTGCCGATCCGACCGGTGGTTCTGCGAGGTTTCCGGGACGACAATCGGCGATCAGCCTCGTTCCGTCGAAGCCGACGAGACGTTCTCGGAGGTCGAGCTCGAAGCGGGTCGAGTGTGGTGGTCTTGTGACTCTACACACGATATACAGTATGTACAAAGTCGTCGATTGTTCCAACGGTTTTTTCTTGCTTCTGAATGGTCTGCGACTCTACTCTGGGCCCGGAAAGTAAAAACAGACCTACGGACTGGACCAGTGGTGTGCGACGACTCGTTCGTCCAATTGGATCGGTCTGTTGGACTTTGCTCCTGTATCCCTGCTCGCCCCCAGGCCCAGAGCCCCCTTCCTTACCCAACGCTGTCATTCCGCGAAAATCAACGGCATGGGATCAAATCCAGCCGTGCGTCTGCCTGCTGGTCTGCCGCCACTTGCCACGTTGCCACCCGTGAGCCTACTTGATCGAGGCACCGGGTCCCGGGGCAGTCCGGGGTTTTGCGGAGGCAAACCAGGTGGGTGGGTGTCGTTGGCCAGTGACAATTCGTCCAGCTTTGAGTCTGTCACTCTGCAGTATGCAGATAAGAATACCGATGTCAGGGGTTGCAATTTGCGGCTCGCTTGTGTACCAACCAGTGAATGGAAGCTTGGAAATCCATAGTGGGAGAAGGACACGGCGTGGGACGTTTGAAACTGATTGATTCCCCCGATGAAAAACCAAGTCGTGACCGTGGGATAGTTGTTTCGGACCCGTCGGAAGCGGTTCGTTGGGGAAAGTCCGCCGAGCTGTTCAACTTTCGAATTCATACACATCACGCACTCGAACGCACCCGTTGCTTCTGCACCCGTCACTGTCACGCAGACCAGGACTCCGCGGTATGTCCCAGTTAGACACCCGCCTCGGCACGCTGCTCGAAGACAGGAAGCGCAAGAACAGGTTCAGGTCGCTCAAGGAGTACGACCCGTCCCGTTCTGGGTTGATCGACTTTGTGAGTGTGGCCTATCCCTCCCATCCTTGCATCCACCGAAGCGGGGAATGGGCTAGTGAGACCTTGACTGACTTGACATGCAGTCATCGAACGATTATCTGTCACTCACGAGCTCCCGTTCGCTCCGGGACGCGTTCATCTCGCGTTTATCTACTTCATCGCAGATCGTTGGATCGACGGGATCTCGTCTCCTCTCTGGAGGGACCCCGGCTCACCGGCAACTCGAGGACCGCTTGGCCGTATTCTTCAACTCCCCCGCGGCCCTGCTGTTCAACTCCGGGTGGGACGCCAACGTCTCGTTCTTCTCGACTGTACCGCAGCCAGAGGACTGGGTGGTCTACGATGAACTCGTTCACGCGAGTGTTCATTCTGGCTTGCGGGCATCACGTGTCCGCCCCGAACGGAGGATAGGGTTCACACACAACGACCCTTCGTCACTTGCCTCGGTGCTTCAGAGGATAACGAACGAGCCGTCGGGGTCTCAGCAGGGCACGGTGTTTCTGGCGCTGGAATCGCTGTACTCGATGGACGGGGACATGGCGCAGTTGCCGAAACTGCTCGATGTGCTTGACGAGCACGTGCCGAGGAGCAGGCAGTGCGTCGTGCTTGACGAAGCACACTCGACGGGCGTGTATGGGGAGGGAGGAAGAGGTATCGGTCACGCGCTAGGCGAAGAGGGAGGATGGTGCGATGGGGAGGACAAAGGAGGAAGGGTTGGCGTTAGACTCATGACTTTTGGCAAGGCTGTGGGCAGCTCGGGGGGTGAGTCACCGCTAAAGTGATCTCGTCGATTCAATTCTCAGCCAGTCTGACGCCCGTAGCTGTGCTTTTGTGTTCCCCAACGATTCGCTCATTCCTCATCAACTTTGCCCGCCCCCTCATCTTCTCCACTGCTCTCCCGCACTCCACCCTCATATCTCTCGAATGTGCTTGGGACCTCCTTTCAGGTCCAGACGGCGATTCGGTGCGTCCACATCCGACATGTTTGATTCTAGAGGACGCTCCCTGATCCTCGTAGCGGCGTGAATCGCTCATGAACCTCGCGATCTACTTCCATGCCCTGCTCTCCCCTCTACTGCTTCGCACACCACGCTCGATTCTCACCCTCCCACCTTCATCCGACGCGCCTTTCCCCAGCTCAACCAGTCCCTTCCTACCTTCCAATCCCCTCTCACCCATCATCGGTCTCCTCACACCGGCACCGCACGCCCTCTCATCCTTCCTCCTGGCCAGAGGCTTCATCGTCAGGCCGGTGGTCCCTCCAACTGTACCCCCCGGAGCGGAGAGAGTCAGGATATGCCTCCGCGCTGAGATGGACAAGGATGTGGTGGAGAGGCTGATCAAGGCGCTGGGAGAGTGGGTGGACAGAGAGATCAGGCCGTCGACTCGAGGAGGCGGCGAGGCACCTCCTCGCGGGCTGCAGGTGGTGTCGCTGAAGGCGAAGCTGTGACGGGGAGTGGGTATCACATATGCACGTTATACATCCCCAACCTTGCGTCAAGTGGCCAGCTTCAATCCGTTTTGCACCCAGCAGGACACCTACACATTGCCGTGTGCTGTTGTGCGAGTACAGCCTCTTGAGAGCCGCTTCGAGGCGCCGCAACGCGTCGCCACAACGACGAGAAGCGGTGTCGGACCCGATGGGCCGAAAGTCCAGTCGAGTTGCGGGATCAAATCTCTTCGGCCGACGGTCGAAAGCGAGTCGCGGCCATACTTAGAGCCAATCAACGCTCAACCGTTTGACCACTGTAGCTATATCTCTCTCCCCCATCCCTCATCCGACCACCCACTTCCCTCTCCATTCCATCTTGCATCGTTCTCTTCCCATCTCACCCATCTTGACACAAAAAGGCGAGACTTCGGACTCGCGCCACCTGCATATATCAACCCATCTGTGAGTCTTGCCCTTGTCCGACACCTCCGCCGAGCTCAGCGGCTCGCCACCGACTTTTCCTCCCAACTGAACCGCGTCACTGACCTCGCCCAGTCGCGTTCTCGCCTACCCATCATGCCCGCTCCCACCTCCGCCCCTCGCACGCTCTACGACAAGGTCTTTGACGACCATGTTGTCTACTCCGGCTCTGGCGATACCCTCCTCTACATCGACCGACACCTCGTCCACGAGGTCACCTCGCCTCAGGCATTCGAGGGACTTCGGAACGCCGGCCGAAAAGTCAGGAGATCAGACTGCACGCTCGTCACCGTCGACCACAACATTCCGTGAGTGCTGAGAGCCACTGAGGTCAAAATCAAACTCACACTCGAGCCAGCACCATCTCGCGAAAGAACTTCAAGAGCATCTCCACTTTCATTGGCGAGCCGGACAGCCGGGCACAATGCGCCGCTCTCGAGGACAACGTGAAGGAGTTTGGCCTGACGTACTTTGGCATGGACGACAAGCGACAAGGTGAGTACTTTTCCTTTCATCCTCTCTCTGCTTCACCTTTTCTGACTCGATTAGGTATCGTCCACATCATCGGCCCTGAGCAGGGCTTCACCCTTCCCGGTACCACCGTTGTCTGCGGAGACTCGCACACTTCCAGTGAGTTGTCACATTCCGCCAGAGTCAGCACCTTGTCTAAACTTGTGCAGCCCACGGTGCGTTCGGCGCCCTCGCTTTCGGTATCGGCACATCCGAGGTCGAGCACGTCCTCGCCACCCAGTGTCTCCCTCAAGCCAAGTCCAAGAACATGCGCATCTCGGTCGAGGGCAAGCTCGCCGAGGGTGTCACCTCCAAGGACATTGTCCTCCACATCATCGGCATCATCGGTACCGCCGGCGGTACTGGGTGCGTCATCGAGTTTGCCGGTTCCGCTATCCGCAACCTCAGCATGGAGGCTCGCATGTCCATCTGCAACATGTCGATCGAGGGTGGTGCGCGCGCGGGCATGATCGCTCCGGATGAGATCACTTTTACTTACCTCAAGGGCCGACCACTGAGCCCCAGGGAGGGCGAGGAGTGGGACAAGGCCGAGGCGTACTGGCGAACTCTCAAGAGCGACGCCGGAGCAAAGTATGACATCGAGGTCGAGATCAAGGCCGAGGACATTGTCCCGACTGTCACCTGGGGTACCTCCCCTCAGGACACTGTTGGCATCGACGGTGTCGTCCCCAACCCAGAGTCCTTCCCCGAGGCTCAGCGCCCCAACGTCGTCCGATCCCTCCAGTACATGGGCCTTGAGCCCGGCACGCCCATGGACCAGGTCAAGATCGACAAGGCGTTCCTCGGCTCGTGCACCAATGGCCGCATCGAGGACCTTCGGTCAGCGGCCCGTGTCATCATCGCCTCGGAGAAGAACGGCGGACCTTCAAAGGTCGCTGCGCATGTCGAGGCTATGATCGTCCCCGGTTCAGGCCTCGTCAAACAGCAGGCCGAGGCTGAGGGTCTCGACGTGATCTTCAAGCGGGCCGGCTTTGACTGGCGAGAAGCAGGCTGCTCGATGTGTCTCGGCATGAACCCCGACCAGCTCAAGCCCCAGGAGCGTTGCGCCTCTACCTCGAACCGAAACTTCGAGGGTCGACAAGGCGCCGGTGGCCGCACCCACCTCATGAGCCCCGCCATGGTCGCCGCCGCTGCTCTTTCTGGCCACCTCGTCGATGTCCGCAAACTCACTGGCACCCACGGCGGCGAGGACGGCGGTCTCAAGATCACCTCGTACTCGGACTACCTCACTCCCGTCACCGTTCCCGCCCCGGCTGTCGAGCCGACTGAGCAGACCGCCGAGGGTCAGACCCCCGTCAAGGCTGCCGCGGCTGCCTCTGCTGGTCTCCCCAAGTTCACCGTCGTCAAGGGTATTGCCGCGCCCATGTGGGAGGCCAACGTCGACACCGACAAGATCATCCCCAAGCAGTTCCTCAAGACCCTCCTTCGCACCGGTCTCGGCGCCGCTCTCTTCTGGCCACTCCGATACGACGTCAAGACCGGCGAGGAGATCCCCGACTTTGTCCTCAACAAGGAGCCCTACCGCCACTCTTCGCTCCTCGTCTGTACCGGCCCCAACTTTGGCTGCGGCTCGTCTCGAGAACACGCACCATGGGCGCTCAACGACTTTGGTATTCGATGCGTCATGGCTCCCAGCTTTGGTGACATTTTCAAGAACAAGTAAGTCCACCGGGGTCATCCTCTATTGGTCATTCGCGAATACGTGCTGATTCTCGCTCAGCTGCTTCAAGAACGGAATGCTTCCGCTTGAGCTCCCCCAGGCCGATCTCGACGCGCTGTACGAGGACGCCTCTGCCGGTCTCGAGCTCGCCGTCGACCTCGAGAACGAGGTCGTCGTCCGACCGAACGGCAAGCCCGCGGTGCCGTTCAAGATCGACGCCTTCCGCCGACACTGCCTCCTCAACGGTCTCGACGACATCGGACTCACCCTCGAGCACCGCGCCGAGATTGAGAAGTTTGAGGAGAAGCGGTCCGCCGTCTGGCCCTGGCTCGACGGTGTGGGTTACGCCAAGAAGGGACAAAAGGTCATTGCGGTCCCGGTTGGTGGTGCGAAGAAGTCGGCGACGGAGTGGTAGTGAAGAGTCGAAAAGCAAATGCGCTGTCGCGCAGAGCAGGAAAAGGCAGCATTCACTTGGATCGGTCTGCTTCGAGTTACAGTAGTTGTACATACCAGGGATGCGAAGATACTACTTGCAATAACTCTGCATCCGGGCATGGCTTCTCGTGTTGTCTTCATAATGAACTCGAAATGCCTTCCCGTCAAGGCCCTATAGTTGCCTTGGAAGCTCGAAGAGGTGTTCCCGCCGGTGCTTCCCAATCCACCGCGTAGATACCTGCCCCACTGCTATCCACGAAATACAGCGTCTGAGAATCCGCAGCCGTGCTCCCGAAAATACAGTTCGTCACATGGGCCTTTCCCGCCGCGCCCCCTGGGCCGGGGATGATGATTCGCGCCTTGGGGATACCTGTGGGTTCGACGACGAAGACGCACGAGAGACCGGGATGACAGATGAAGAGGTTGCCGAGGGAATCGACGGTCAGGCCGTCTGGGCCAGAGGTCCCGAATGAGGTGACTGGGTGGGGAGGATTAGGTATGGGTTGCTTCTGTAGGGGGCAAGGGGGAGAGAGGCGGAGGGGAAGGAAGGAAGCGTGGGGGGGGGGGGGGGGGAAGAGAGGAAAGTGGGGGAAAAATCCCTCACCCACTCACAGAAGCGCACTACCTTCGTAGTCGTCCCGTCTTGATGGAGCGGACACCGCCAGACCGAATTATCCCTCGTCATAGCAACGTACAAGAACCTCTCATCTGGGCTCAGAACGAGCCCGTTGGGACTCGGCCCGTTCGTGATCAGCGCGTCGAGCTTGCCGGTGGGTCCGAGACGGTAGACGTGGCCCGTTGGGTCTGTCAGGCCGGTTTGTCCCTGGTCGGTGAAGTCTGCGGGGGTGTGAGCGATGAGTGACACCAGCCTTGTCCTGCTTGGACTGGTATTACCGGCCTCAGAGAAGCACGCGGGCAAGAGGGTCAGGGGAGGGAAGGGGAGGCGGGGCGAGGAATGGTTGAGAGCAGGCTGGCAGCCACTCACACATATCACCGTTCTTGGCGTAGATGAGGTCGTTGGGGCCTTTAAACCGCTCCAGATTCCGCCGAGTCAACAGCGGGGTGACCTTCCCGTCCGCAGGATCCAGGCGAAGCTTCAAACGGTCAGTTTCGAGTACCCGCGTGTCAATGGGAACGGTCGGAATCACTCACCACACCTTGCTTGTAGTCGGCCACGACGAGCGTCCCGTCATCCCTCAATGCCAGACCATTCGGCTCCCCATCCCATTCCGTTACTACCGAGAACTCGCCGCTTCCGTGCAAGTCAAGTTTGAGTACTCTCCCATACGGCACATCCACGACGTAGAGATTCCCATTCGTGTCCGTCGTGATCCCCTCGAGGAAAATTGGAGGGGGTTTGAGTGTCGATGCTGAGCCGTCAGTGGACTTGGTCGGCGTGGACCATGACTCACGAAGCAACCACTCGGTCTCGCGCTGGGCGTACAGCTCGGAGGGCACCTTCGCGACCAGCCGAGCAGTCAGAGTTGGGGGCACAGGGTAGAAGCCAGACATGACGAGCAGAAGCCACAGTAACTAGTACAAACACGGAGGGGAGCGTGGCTGTGGTGCATAAATGGAGGTGCAGAGTGGAGGCCGTCGGCTGAGATCCCGAGGGCCGAGACGGGGCGGTATCCATGCCGCTCCCGACTTATATATGGCGACGGCGTTGGTCTCCGCCAAGGCCAACACGAGAGGCGATGTGCAATACAGGAACCGGGAACGCGACTCGGACAAGGGTGGAGTAGCCGTGGACCCATGACAGCCCCAAACTGCCCCCAGGGATCGTATTCTACAAGTACAGTCCTCACTGTCGACGGGCGACCTATGTGGAGGTGCGAGCGTCTATCCGACACTGCAGCAGGACTCTGCAATGTGCTTGCTTGTTCGTGGCACTATGTCTTCGGCGCGATATTCTTCATGTCACTCGAGAGACAAGTGTGACAGACGTCCGTGGTCCTCTAAGCCGTGCGAACACCGAATGCATCATCTGCATTGAACTCTATGCCTGTGGATCACGACCACTGTCGTAGATCCCCCACCGCACCCCACCCCCATATCCTCCAACCAACCCCATTCAGTTGTCGACGGGTACTACCAAAACAACTGCCAATCAGCCTACGGCAGGTACCTAAACAGCGGGTTCTTCTTGTCCGTCTCGTCCGCCAGACCAGCCAGGATCCGGTCCTTGTCGCCCTGAGTAGTCACTCCCATCTCCTCCATCGCTTTGTCGCGGCGCTTGTTCTCGATGTTACAGATGAAATAGAAGGCGATGGAGAGGATGATGAGCGCGGTCTGGGCGGACATCGTGACGATCACGCCGTCCTGGTAGCGAGGTGATTGAGACGCCTTGAATGATTGGGGCACAGCGATGTTGGATACGCAATCTGGATACGGGTTAGCTCTTGGCACGAGCATCTTCTTGGAGACGGACGAAACGCTTACACATCGACCAGACGATGGCCACGGCTGTTTGCCTCTTGGTGGCGCCACCAGAGTTCTGTCCTACCAGAGTGTTGATCATAGGATCTGTGCAGGTCAGACAACGCTCGTGCCTCAACAGAGTATGGCCGACTTACAGATCGACTGGTCAATGCTGAGCAAGGAGATGAAAGCGAGGGGGATGACCTTGTTGACTCCGACAACGGGAGGGAAGATGTACAGCATCACCTCGCTGACGAGACTGATCACACTCAGAAGGCCAATCACCAACTACGAGGAGTCAGCACTCGCAACGCCAGCCAAGTCTTAGATGCAATAGGACTGCTTGCTCACACTCTTCTGCTTCCTAAAGGCTGGCACGTAGGTGGTCAAGTACCCTGCCAGCGGGGTTGCAACGCAAGGAACCGCCCAGGCCGGGATTTGGAGCAGGAGACTCTGCAGTCCGGTAAAGCCGTAGCCTTTGATGATGATACCGCTGAAGTTGCTGACGATTCCCGGCGCGGGCTGCTGGCACACCAGCATCAACGCGCAGCTGATCCCGACAATCAGCAACTGCACAAGTGGCAAGTGGCGAGGTTGCGCGTCCCGGTCAGAGAGTGAAGTCACACCTAGACTCACATCCACACTTTGATGTCCAAGAAGGCCTCCTTGATTTGGTACGGCTTGACCACATGGTTCTTGATTCCCGTTTGGGCTCTGGCGATGCGCGCGACGGCCAACGCCCGCTGTCTCGGAGTGAAAAAACGCCAATTACTAGGGGAGTCGGGGAGGACGAAGAACATGACGACACCGATGACCAGAGTGAGGCAGCCGAGGAGGCAGAAGATCCACCTGGGGTGGGAAGCGGGGTATCAGCCCGGTTCTACTCGATGCAAGCCCGCCGAGCGATTTCCAACTCACTTCCAAGGAGGTAGGGGATGCGGTGAGACCGTCCCGATGGCGTAGAAGATGACAAGGAATGGAATCGGGAAGATGGTATTGCCCAGTGCCCACAGAGCATACCGGACAGGCTGTTCCTCTGGCGTCCAGAATCGGGCGGTGACGAGGACGAAAGGCGGGTTGTTGGCGCTCTCGAACACGCCGAGTAGGAAGCGCACGACGAAAAGACCGCGGTAGTCCGTCACGGCCTGAGACGGGTTTAGCACTGGGTTTGGAGCCGGCGCATGCTCAGTGCAAGCCGCACATACCATGGTGGTGAGCATGACTGTGCCCCAGCAGAGGTAGGCGATGCCGACGACTTTACCGGTGTGGAACCTCTGGCAGAGCAAGTTGAAAGGGTCTACGGCGGCTTAATAGGAGCGCACTATTAGAAGCGAAGTATGGATTTACAGGTGCCTAGGAGGAGACCAAAGACTACATGACATGAGTACATGACCGCGTTGACTGAGATGGTATGAGCAGTCTGTGCTCACAGTAAATGCTGACAGCCCAGGAGTACTGGGTTCCAACGAGGTGCAAATCCGTTTGCAAGGTTAGAGTCGCAGCGGATCCCAAGGCGGTTTTGTCGACCAGGAGCATTCCGACACCGCATGCTTTGGTACTCGTCAGCGACTTTATATCCCGAGTATACTGTAGATGCCCGCGGAGACCCACCCATGAGCGGTACAAGGATGAAATCCATTCTGCGGCGAAGGGACTTGAGTTCCTCCTCGGTGGCTCCGAGTTCCTGACTGAGACGCTTCAATGCCACTCTTCCCCTGCCCCACTGAATGGCTCACCCTTCGAGAGCTTGCGCCGCGTCGTCGCCCTCGTTCGCGAGCTCCTTGGCTTCCATCACGGTTGGAAGCTCCTGCCCGGCTCCGCCCTCGAGATGCTGAGCCCCGTGCTTCTGGTCGATCGTCGCAGTGGACTCCTGGCGGTCCATAATTGTTGAGTGAGGCATGGTGCTGATGGAAGAGAGGGAGGGAGGGGGTTACAGACCGCCCCATGGGGAGGTAACAACCTCTATATATATAGTTGCATGGGGCCAAGCAACTCAAGCGGCATGCCCGAAGCTCGTATTCGGGTCGGCATGTCCTGGTCGTAAAGTCGTGTTGGGGCGGGTCGGGGCCCACGGCATGATGCCGCCGGGGCAAACAGAGAGCGGCAAGATCCCGATCCCGAACGGCATGACTTCGTCGCGGAGTCCAACTCCGACAGCGCTCGCGCACATATCCCGAGGAGGTCGGAAGATCATCTACGCGTGCAGATCCTGTTAAAGTGCAGATGGTCTGGGCCGACACGATGTTGGCCTCTGTTGTATCTCCCACCTGACAGTTACCGCCCAATACTGCACCCAAAGCCGAAGCCCTCGAGCCCCTTGACCGTCGCCGCCTCACCATGTCCCCCGCCGCCGTGCCCGTCAAGCCCCGCGTCTTTGCGCTGTACTACCTCGAACCTTCCGTCGTGGAATATGCTCGCACCCTCTTCGACTTCACCGCCTTCAATGAGCCAGGTAGCAAGAACTGGCGGAGCGACGCCGAGGGGATCATGGTGCGATCCGAGAACATCACGGAGGACGACGTGGCGAAGTTCGGGCCGGGAGTCAAATATGTTGTCAAACATGGAGTTGGGACGGATCAGCTGGCGATGAAGGCGCTCAAGGAGAGGGGAGTGACAGTCATGAACACAGCCGGTGTCAACGTGAGCCTGGAGGCACTCTGAACGAGGAAATTGGAAGTTAGATACGGCGGTGCTGATTCGTTCTCAGGCTGGAGCAGTGGCAGAGCTCGCCCTCGCTCTGATGATGACTCTTGCGCGCAACGTCCCTGCCATTGACCGCCGTGTCCGCGCAGGCCATACCGTCGACAAGGCAGCCGAAGGTGCCATCGGTATCCAGCTCACGGGCCGTACTCTCGGTATCGTCGGCGGCGGCAACATCGGTTACACTTTGGCCAAGATGTTCCACGGCGCCTTTGGAGGCAAGATCTATTTGTTTGACCCTCACCTTTCTCCCGCTTCCGCGCAGAAGTGGGCGGATCTCCTCCCGACTTCACACTTCCAAAAGGTCGAACAAGTGGATGATATGCTCCCGCACATCGACGTCCTCTCGCTCCACGTCCCGCTGCTCGACAGTACCCGCGATCTCATCGGGGAGAAGCAGCTTCGGGCGATGAAGAATAGTGCGATCCTCGTGAACACCGCTCGAGGGGGAGTGGTGGACGAAGAGGCACTTACCAAAGCACTGGACGAAGGTTGGATCGCAGCGGCAGGGATAGACGCCTATGCCATTGAGCCGCCCACATTGGCCGCCTACCCCAAACTCGTCACCCACGACAGGGTCCTCTCGACGTGAGTCCGCCTTGGGCGCCGGCATTGCGCCGAGCTGATCCCTCTCAGACCACACATCGGAGCAGCCTCGTTGGACGTCATCCTTCTCACTGCGATGTCTGTGATCGACCACTTGCACGAGGCCTTCAGTGGCAAGCCGCTCAGAGATGTCTGCAACCCCTGAAGACCGATTGCTCGATCACCATTGCCGATGCAAGTGACGGCGCAGAACCAGTGATACTGTACGAGTACATTTAGACATCTCTCATGCAGATACTTACTCAACTGGGCCACCATCCCGGATTCCACTCTGAGCCAGTGTACGGCTCGAGCGGATTCGCCGTCGACGGCATAGCCATCATCCCCTCGAGTATATCCATGCGAGTTCCAGGCGGCTGACCTGCTCTGAGCCAGTCCATCCCATCCGTCGACAGGGTACCAGCAAGGGCATCGCCCGTCGATCCGTACAGCGAGTCCCAGTCGATCAGAGGCGAGTCCGACGACCCGTTTGAGAACTGCAGGGAGACTGCCGAGGTGCTCTCGTTTCCCGAACCTGGTTGACGATCCTCCCGAAACATATCGTCTTCCGCAGAATCGAACTCTGCGGGTCTCTTGGACCCCGTTTTGATGGGGGTTCGTAATCTTTGCTTGATGATCTCAATGGACTGGTGGTGATCAGCTCAGCGATGTACATGTACACACAGCCACTCACCCTTTTGGTACCCGGCATCTGATGACTACCTCTCTCCAGCACGTGGAGGGACATTGACAGTCGGGGACTCGCCAGCGCAGCCTTGGCAGCGTCGAGGGATTGGAAGTCAATCGCGTTGACTACGGCGGCAGAGTACTGAGATGCGTCAACGGAGGCGCCAGGCGCAAGGTGCAATACAGCGCTTGCGCAAGCACGAGTACAGCACGTTTTCCACGGTCAACTCACCATAGACCACGCATCGATGAAGTTGAGGTTGCGCAGCTTGAACGTCTTGGCGTGCAGTTGGAACAACGAGTCGAGTTCCTGGGCCATATGACTGCAGGTCGACGCTGCTTCGATGTAGATACTCGCTGGCGCATGGGTGCGAACGGGCAGCGAGTTGGGAAGGAAGAGTCGGTAGAGCAATATCCAGGCGGCGCGATAGAAGACGCTGCGGGGAGTCAGCGGTGCTCGGGCTCTGTGGCCCTGCGAGCTGAGTCGCGCTCCTCTCCGGGCTTACTTCGTGGTCACAATGCCAGGTGGGGGGCATTGATCAGGAAGGGACCGCACGTCAAGCCTGATTTCCGCTGGCAGGCTCGCGAACCAGTCGTTCAGTCGTTCCTTCATCCTTCCGACAAATGCGATGTTCCGCAAACGCTGCGGACGACCATCATACAGCCGCATGATGATCTTGCACATGATTTCGCACAGCTGCTCGATAAGTTCCGAGCACGAATCAACGAAGTGTCCCAAGGCAGTACTGACTTTGATGAAGTAACGCGAGTTGAGTGTGGACCAGCTTTTCTGAGGCGGGTATTCCGCGAGACCTGCTGACACACTCCCGTCAGAGATGTATGGCATCCACTCGTCATTGTCCTCGGTGTCGTCCACTGGCATTAGCAAGGCAAAAGCCTGAAGCTACGCACCGATCGGACCCGGCGAGACGTTCTGCCACGCGTTGAAGACAGGTGAACGCCCCAGTGCGAGACTGATCATCTGGATCAGATCAGTCAGGCAGCATCGCACGTCGCGGCCGAGGCTGGAACTCACCTTGTCCCACGTGTAAGCCGCCCAGAAGAGTCGTCTTCGTATCTCGCGGTCTTCAGCTGACAGCATGCCGAAGCCAAAGATGGGCAGTCGGTGACAGTCCAGGTGGCAGCCCAGGTCCCTGCGGGGTCAGCCACCAGCCAGATTTCAGAGTAACTCGTGTGATTATCCTGCATTGCGTCTCTCAAGCTGATGTTCCCCCCTACATGGACCAGATTAAGGGCAGGGGAGCTGAAGCGACATTGTATGTAGGGCCGATCAAGACTCAACTGCGCTCACCTCATCATCGATAACGCCATTCTAAGCGTCAGCGAAGGTCCTGCCTTCCACCTACCCAGTGTACATCCATCCTTGCGACAGATTTCCATAATTGCACTCTCTCTGCCCGAGCAGTAGCAGGCCCTGCACACAGGTAACGCTCGAAGGCTGCGGTGACAGCTCAGCAATCAGTGGGATTGGGCGGACCTACATTGTCCATCTCCGAGGCGAGAAGGAGCTTGGCCTTGGCGAAGAAGCTCTGCGTGTTCGTCTTCGAGGATATTCCCAGGGTCGACTCGGGTCTGTTGGGACTCTGTGAGTCCGGCCGGTCCGAGTAGCTTGCAGCCTGTTTATTAGATGGTCATTTCTCGCCCACTCACATAGGCACAGATCGCGTTGAGAAGGAATGCGCTGAAGTATGGACCGCCAAGAGCCATGTCGCCTGTCGTCAGCTACCTCCACACTCCAAAGACGTACGGATGAAGACTGGTCGATAGACGATGCAGTGGGGTCCATATACTGCGCGTTAGACGATTCACGTCGGATGGTACGTACGCCAGCAGAAGTACACCTGTCGTCAGCAGTGACAGAGCCAGTCAGCTTACCTTGAGGAGGTGGATGATGGTCTCCGCCGTGGCTGCGTCGGAGTCGAGTTGGAGCTTATGATACGCCACTGCAATGTCAGTCATGCCGGTATCGTCATTGGACTCACAGCTCTCCCAGGCGCTCAGCATCGACGAGTTGGCTTTGAGGATATCCACGTCCTCCTCCAGCCCGATGCCCGTCTCCTCGGTCGCCCAGACCTCCCAGTCTTTGCGATCCCTCTCGCTCCACATGGACTTGATATCCTCATTCAAGGTGCTGCGACTCGCGGATTGTTTCTGAATACCGACTCGGCTCGTCGACAAGCGGCGCTGCAGCCTCTCGACCACAGAGTCGGAAGGAGGCCGCCAGAACAAGGAGGTCATTCCGAAATGCCCGTTCTGACACGTACTCTTAGTGCCCCGTTTCATCATCGATTTCGCCGACCTTGGTTCGGTTCACCCACCTGACCGTCATCTGCCAGACTCATGTGCATGAGGAGCTCGTCCACCTCAGAGTCGCCTGTCTCCCCTTCTTCCATCGTCTCCGGGATCGGCGGCCGAGCGACTGACGGCTGTCTCTCAGAATCCGGAGAAGGCGCAAAGTTGGGAAGAGGATTCGACTCGAGGTAGTCGCGTATCCTCTCGCGAAGGCTTGGGTCGGTCTGGTCGCCATCGCTAGAGACTATTTCGCGAAGGAAGTCATACGTCCTGCCAAGGAGAGGTGCCAGGTGAGGGGACGGGTGGTTCCGGGTATTACTGTCTATGAGCACGTCGTCCGTCTCGTTGTGCAACTCACGTCTCGTAAACGCATTGCTCCTTCAATCGAAGACACCTCGAGCAGGCAGGTGTTTGCGCATCGCATCGCTGTTTCCTCTTACGACAGCCCAAGCAAGACGCGCCGTAACGCGCACTCCTGTTGGGCCCCTGGGGGGTGCTCGACACGATTTCGCCTGCCGGGGCCGGGTGCGGCCCGCTCAGGCGACTTTCTGGCTGCTCGACCATGTCCTTGAGAATATCGACGGGGCGGAGGTGAAGGGGATGATGCAGTAAACACTTGAACTCCTCAGATCTTGCTGGGAGCGAGTCCTGCGAGGCTTCTGCAAACGCATGAGTCCGAGCCCCATGGCCCGCGGGGCCTCAGGCGGGTTCCGAAGAGGGGCTCATAGGCAGCATGCAAGGGAATGGCTAAAAGTCGTCCAATATCGGCATCTCGCTGCCTCGGCCCGAACGGGGACGAGCCGTCGGTATTCAATGCCGCTCCGACCTCGAGTGTTGGCTTGCTGCGATCAGAGGGTCCGGCCAGGTGACCTGGAGAGGTAATGGCTGCCATTTACTTCCGTACATCGAGCATGGAGAGGACACTGTGTAAACCTCATCTTGCCTGATATTCGCAAGACTACCTATATCCAGCATATGTACGCTCCGCTCTCAAAATCATCTACTTGTAACTCGTCCGACATTTGCAGTGGTGCAACAGCCTTCACCCTTATCCTTATCACTTGCTGTCCGAGTGCGACTCGCTTCTGTGCCTCCTCTGCCTGCCCTCCTCTCCCTCCACCAGGGAGATCCCCGTGTGGAGCTTCGGCGACGTACACGTCTCCCGCTTTGCCACCATCCTCGACCACGCCCTCTCGTACTGCACCGCCGGGGCCACGGCCGCTCCCAGTTCCTGGGCAGCCTCGAGGGGCCAGTCAATGTCCCGAAGGACCTGCCTCGCGAGGAGGACGACGTCGGCGTCGCCACGCAGGAGTATATCCTCGGCTTGATGTGCCTCGGTGATGATACCCACCGTGCCGACGAGGATGTTCTTGACGTGCTTCTTGATGTGCGAGGCGAAGTGGACCTCTGCGTGACTTATCAGCGTGGATCCTCACTCTTCCCACTCGAATTAAGTCGTGAATTGAGGACATACGGTAGGATGGCCCGACGGCGATTTGCCCGCGGAGGTCGTTACCACCCGACGACACGTCGATGAGGTCGATACCGATATCCGCCAGCTTTTGAGTGAGGATAGTAGTTTGCTCGAGACCCCACCAGGCCCACTCTTCCTTCTCGCCGGAGCTGGAGCCCTTCTTCTCCGGTCCCTCGACGTTCTCGAGCCAGTCAGACGCCGAGACGCGGTAGAACAGGGGCTTGTCCCACGCCTTCCTGATCAGCTCGGCAACCTCGAGAGGGAGGCGGAGCCGGTTCTCGAGGTGGCCGCCGTACTCGTCGGTGCGGCGGTTGGTGAGCGGCGACGCAAACTCTGAAATGGTAGCGTCAGCGACGCGCAAGCAGTACATCGGCACAGTAAGGGCTTCAACAGCCTTTGTGAAGTTGTAGCTCGGTCGATACACGTACCGTGGAAGAGGTAACCGTGAGCGCCGTGGATCTCGATGAAGTCAAATCCAGCTTTCTTGCATCTATGTCAACGTCAGACCATTCCCTCCAGCGAGCGAAGCCTCACGTACCGCTCGACAGCATCGAGGTATGCCTGCTTGAGCTTCTTGATGTACTCAGAAGTCGCGGCAATGGGGTTCGGGTACTTGCCCGGCTGGAACGAGATCTCCGAGGGACCAACGACTGCCCGTCCGACATCAGCTTATCCCGCAGTCACAGCGGTCCCCACGAAGTTAGGCTCACCATTGTTCGGCCATCCACCCACTTGCTCGGACGGCACGGAGCCTCCGTCCCATCCCTCGTCGTTGGCCATCCTCTCGACCCACGGAGCGAGCGTGGAAGCCTTTCGGCCGGCATGGGCAAGCTGAATGCCGATCTTGCCTCGGTGGGCGTGGACAAAGTCGACGATGCGCTTGAATCCCGCAATGTGCGAGTCGTCCCAGATGCCCTGGGGCTGTCAGCGGGACGCGGAACCACGCGGTGGGCACGCAAAGAGGGTTGCAGAGGGTGGAAGATGGTTTGCTGTGCGGATTTTGGGGAAGGATCATGACAAGCCGCCCACTCACGCTATCCTCGGGAGAGATACGTCCCTCGGGCACAACAGCAGTAGCCTCCACCATGATCAGACCCCAGCCCCTCATGGCCATGCTCCCGAGGTGCACAAAGTGATGATCCGTCGCATGCCCGTTGTCCGACGAGTCTGCGCAATCCCACATGAGCACGAAAGCACCAAACACCATCGAGAGTCTCGGAGGATGCAGCTTACACTGGCACATGGGAGCGACCCAAGCTCTGTTATGGAAAGTCTGTCCGCGGATGGTGAGCGGCTCAAAGAGCTTGGGCGGGCGCTTGTTCTGCGGGAACTTGTCACTGCTGAGTAGGCTCCCAATGGCCTGGGGCTGCTGGGGCAGGAACGTAGGGTACCCGGGAACGCCGACATTGGGGAAAGGAGCGATCTCGGGAGCAGCGACCTGCCCATTAGCGGCAGACTGGGAGATCCCGAGAGCGCCGTTGGAAGCGTGTTTGGTCATGCTGAGTGGACGAATTAGCAAGGATAGCCAGGAAGCTTCGACCAGATGAGAAACTCCCACTCACCTGGAAGGAGTTTCGGAGAGTAGAACGGCAGTGAGTGGACGGTGAGGAAGAGAGAGTAAAGAGGGTTAAACCGCAATGAATGTTTGCGTATGCTTTGAGTAATGTCGTCACGCCCCAAGTACAAGAGGAAAGCTAGTTGAGCTGCCTCCACCGTCCTCCACCTGTTGGCTGAGTGAGAACGGAGGAAGTGCAAAGTAGCCGGTTAATCCGGAGCCATACAACTACACCGGGGAGATCAATCCCTTCCAGGCACCGGCCCTCTAATTCTGTTCCCCGTCTCTGTCTCTTCGAGAGACCGAGTCAAGTGAAGGCGCTACATGCATACATGATTCTCAGAACTCTCAACGTGTGACCAGCATGACCAAAGAGACGACCACCCATACACGGCGTTTTGGCTGCGCCATCACAACTGCCATCACTACTAATCCTCTCCGCCGCCGCCGCCGCCACGCTCTTTCGTCGACACCCTCCGCTCCGAATTCGGCGTCGCTTCATCGCGATCCGTCTACGGTGCGGAGCAGCTCCTCCACCTCTGGTCCACCATCATTGATGAACCCATCGAAAGAGTCGAAACTCTCGTCCCCCGCGCTATCCGAGCTGGGCATCTTGTCGTTGAGGACAGGTGGTCGCGGCGGTCCCGCGGCGGTCCCCGCCATCGCGATCGGGTTCCGCATCGACGTCGAGGCAGCCGTGACCACAGGAACTCCCTTGGCAGCAGAAGAGACGTTCGACTTGTTGGGTGGTACGGCTGTTCTGTATGATCGAACGGACGACGTCGCTCCCGGAGCCCGCACGGGTGATGCCGCTGCGACCGCTTCGCGCTGGAGTCGTCGAGGACTGGATCGGACGCCGGGCTGACGATCGAGAAGAGGAGGTTTGAAAGCGCGACTTGGGTTGGTGACTCCAGGTCGGATCTCACCAGATCCAGAGGATCGCAGGCCGATACGAGGTGCACCGCCTGATTGGGATGACCGCGGGAACGACTGGGACGAGGAAGCTGCCGGCTTTGCCGGCGATCGGGACAACGCAGCTCCATCGGAGCCACTGACTGGAGGTGATGGGACCTTGGCGTGTACTGGAAGGGGTTTCGCAGGTGAAACTGAGCTTGACTGGGCGACCGACTGCTTGGGCTTTGACGAGTCGGGCATGTTGGACGGTACCGCGATCCCATCTGGGAGATTGACGGTGCTCGTCGGACGCAACGCGTCTCTCGATTGTCGAGTCTCTGTCCGTCCCGAGAGCGTCGCGTTGAGCTGCGGTGTCTGCAGGTTGAACGTCTCCATCGCTTGCTGGAGGAGTGAGTCCAGTGCTCCGCTTGGTGCGGAGCTCGATCCGCCGGTATTGGGAGCGAGAGGCGCGGATGGTGTCGCGGCGGTCGGGAGGGATCGATTGCGGCACTGGCGTTTTCGTGGGTGACGTGAGGCTGATGGTTGGGCGGGGACGATGGGTGAGAGTTTGGAATAGGAAGGCTTTTGCGTTGGCGTTGGGGGTTGGAAGGTGTCTTCATAGAATCAGCGGTTGGATCAGAGCAACACACCATGGCCGAGGCTTCAGCATCGATTGCGTGGATCATGCTGCCCCGGAGGTACACCTTGATGTTGACACACAGAGCAGTCCAGCCAGGCAGACCACCCCCGTCTCACTCACCATGCTCCGTCGCTTCCATCACCATCTTCCTCAACTTGTTGTCATGCACCCAATGCACCGACCCTCCCTCGTCGTGCGACCCACTCGGCCCAGCGCCGGTATCGCTGCCCAACACCGTCTCGCGCCTCTTCCGGCTCCTCGTGTTGGGCGTGTCCATCGGATGCTGCGCGACAGGTGTCGTTACGAAGTGAAGTGGGGAGAGGGATGCACGGGAGCTCGGTTCTGATGTCGCGATTTTGAGGATGTATGGGTGTCCTGTCTGGAGAGAATGAAGAGCAGACGCAAAGCAAGAAGTGCGCACCCAAAGACAGGCGCGCTGAGCTCTGTTTAGGAGCAACTGATAACCAACCGCGCGAGACGGCGGCTTGAAAACTCCACGTCAGATATAATTTGCTTCCGTCCCCACCTTTGCTCGCTCGCCATGACGCCGGCAGCGTACAGCAACGACAGCGACAGGTGCACCGACATCATCCTCTGCAACTGCTACTCTTTCACCCCGTTCCCCGACAGTTCGATCGAGACGCATCTCGTCTCACTTCACCGCAGCGGACACCCAGGACAGACCCGCCGCCATGTCCCTCATCCACGCCCTCGTCGCACGGGGCACCGCCGTCCTCGCCGAACACGCCACCGGCACCGCCGAGCTCAAGCCGGGTGGGTATCTCCGCGTCGACCTGTCGCGCTCCTTGGGGCGAGGGCTTTGCATGAATGGACCGTCACTGACCCCTCTCAGCTGCACAGATCACAATCCTGTCCAAGATCCCACCGAACAACTCGAAGCTGACCTGTGAGTACCCATCCTGTAATGCCGCACTCTCCTTTCATGGGTCCGCGCTTGTCCTCTCGCACACCGATGCTCGTGCGGCAACAGTCGGAATGGATGCCTGCACCGCCTGCACCCCCGTACAGCTATACATGAGGCCTGACACATCTCGCAGATGTCTGGCAAGACCGACTCATCCACTACGTCTCATCGGACGGAGTCGTCTACCTCGTCATGGCGGATGACTCTGTTGGACGGAGAATGCCGTTCGCTTTCCTCGCCGAGGTGGAGCGCAAGGTGCGTGAGGCGACCATCCGTAGCATATTCGGGACGACTGCGACCCGCGGGCTGCCAACATTGCATCAAATGCTGACGAGCGTAGTTCACCAGTATGTTTTCGCCCGACGTGGTTGTCTCGGCGGGAGGGCACTCGCTGGAAGATTTCGAGCCGGAGCTCGCTAGGGTGAGCTCTGAATGGCCGATCCTAGCATCCGACAGCATGATGCCGGGTGACTCGTCAGACGTCTGCTGACGTTTCTAGCTCATGCACCAATACACCACGGCTCCGCCTGCCGACCCTCTCAAGCAAGCCCGAACAGATCTCGACAACGTGTGGGTTGCGGTTCCCCTATCCTCGAGTCCAGCTCAGGCCGGGCTTGTCACGGGGCGAGTACGGGACGAGATGACCTGACGTATCGCAGCAAGGACATCATGGTCCAAAACATCGACTCGATCCTGCAGCGCGGCGAGCGCCTCGACCTCCTCGTGGACAAGACCGATACTCTTGCGGGCCAGGCATATGCCTTCAGGAGGGGCGCAAGGAGCGTCAGGAGACAGCAGTGGTGGAAGAACACGAAGATCACGGTCTTGACGGGAGTAGTGGGCGTGGTGAGTGCAGCGGTCCACGCAGTTCCGGCTCGCGCTTCGGACAAGCCACTGATGTGGTGGGACGCTTGCACTGACGACTATGCAGTTGATTCTGTACCTGTTCATCGCGCAGTTCTGCGGGGCGTCCCTCACCCACTGTCGAGGGTGAGTCGTCGGGTCCGCATAAATATGTTTCCGTCTTGGCCGGGATGTATGTTGTATCGATTCTCGCCAGCTTTGTAAGGAGGCTTCCGGTGCTTCGGGTAGTACCCTGCCGTCTGTTTCCACGATCCCTCAAGTATACGGTATCTGGGATGGACGGCGTACGGTATCTGGGATGGACGGCGGAGCGATGACGGGGCGGAGTGAAGTACTATGTGTGGCGATCATGCCAAGCCTCGCTCGACTCGATCACAATCCACCCTGCCCATCCCGCTGCCCTGCACTGATTTATCTCTTCCTTCCTCTTCGACATACCTGATCGTCAAGGCAGACTCTAAAACAATGTCCATTCCCATCCCCGCCGAAGTCGCCCAACTTCCCTTCCTACACCGATACCCAGCGATCCTCGCTGCCGTCCACGGCGGAGTGCCCGTACCCACTCCTCCCGCCTTTCTCACTCAACTGGAAGATCTGGCGGACGCGGCCGCCGACGCGGATGTCCCGGATGATGTCCTCGCGAAGATTATGATGGTGCAAGACGATGTGGTCAACTTCAATTATCATTATGGCCTTGAGAGGTAGGTCATACCCCACTGCAGACCTGCTGAGCGACACAGTGATTCAAACCGGATCTGATCGGCCTGGCTTCGCAAGGAAGACTGAAGCCAGCCTTACAGAGACAGGGAAAGGAGAGATGGGCCCAATCAGATTCCCAGGAAGAGCTATCCACATGCATCGTGTCATGTCCCCCCGCCCCTTGCCTTCGCTCCCCGCTCACAGCTCCGCCATCACACCCATCGCGAGGTTCTGCGTCACCTGGTCTCCCATCGCCTTTTCGACCGCCTCGGCAAGGTGCCTCTTCGGGTCGAGCTTGCCGACATGTCGCGTCTTGAGCTGTTCTGGTGTGAGGGTTGCTTCTTCCTGTACGGATTTGGTGTATGCGGAAGCGAGGTTGTGCATTTGCTATAGCCCATGTGTCAGTCGACCAAGATCTCGGAACGACCCCAGAGTACTGTAGTTGCGACATGTTGCCACACGGCAGCTTGTGTTGGAAGAGAGGAACCTCGACGGCGACTCACAGTCAGAGCCGCCTCGTTGCTCTTCTCCTGTTCCTCGAAATCCCGGAGCTTGAGACCCTCTGTCCAACCCCGCTTATGCAGGTTGAGCAGCATGCCCTGCTCCGCCTCGGTCTTCCGATAATCAATTGCCAAGCCTGTCCCGAGTCAGTCGAAATGAAGCCAGCCTTACGGAGAAAGGGGAGGTAGACTCGACCCACTGTAATAATGCCTGTTCAAGCCATGGATCAAAGCCTGGATGCTCGGCTTGTTCAGATGCCCAATGTTGCTAGTCGTCTGCCTGCTCTCCTGGCCCTGCACGAGTGATTGCGGGTTGATAGACCGGAACGCGTCGATGACGACTTTTCCGCGAACAGACTGGATCGGGTCGACGACGACGGCGACGCATCGGGGGTTGAGCTGCTCGAATGACTGTAAGGTGTCACGTCAGCAAGTTTCGAAGCGCACAGAGACCAAGGGGGAAGAAACAATGGGTTGGGTAGAGAGGGAGTGATATCGATTCAGAACCGGCAAGACCTACTTGTTGAGTGTTGATGTCGACGCTGGATAGCCAACAACCGAAACCAGGATGAGAGTGGTACCACCCAACCACCATCTCTGGTCTGCGACTCATCAGAACGACTCGACACTTCCTGCACTTCCTGCCGCGACGTCACGCCATGACCCACCTTCCAGTCTGCTTGAGCATGTCGAGCATCTTCGTCTGGAACACATGGTCGACCGATTCGACCGTCACTGTGGTACCCGACTGGGGCATCGCGAAGACATCGACGCAGGAGATCTGCCCGATTTGTTAGTCGCAGATTCGCACCACGATGCGAGGACAGGAGCGACTACTCACAGTGTAGTCATCCACGAACTCTCCCAGCATCAGACCCATGACCTCCATCGGCACACCTGCCCGTCCATGCTTGAGCATCTACTCGAGTCAGCCTGACGTAGCCCAACTCCTCCCCTACATCCGCACATCCTCAAATCAAGCACCGGTTCCTCGCTCCCACTCCAACCTGCAGCTCCCCCTTATTACTCGCGTCTTCCTTCTTCCGCCAAGACGCTTCCGCCTCGAACTCACCTTAAGCAACGCTAATGATGAAATGTGCACCGTCTCGCCGCTGACGAGTGATCAGCAAACAGCTTCCCCTCCGCGCAGCACAAGCGAGCTGCGTGGCAGCTACATGGCACAAGTGGAGCGACTGACACCACTCACTTATCCGCCAGAATCGTCTCGCCCTGCGGCATCCCTCGCTGTCCGAACCCTCCGCGGGCGCCTTGCAGCATGCGCATGAGGTTGGCGTCCATCGTGGGCAGAGGTCTGTGCTATGGGAGGTGGGCGAGTGAACCGGTCAGAAGGACTTGATAGCAGGCACAGGAGGCTGTGTGGTCCGCTCTCTGTGTGAAACCGGAGCGGTTCTGTGAGGCGAACAAGAGTGTGTTGGGGACGGAAAGATGTGGTTGATGTAGAGGTGGACGATGACGGACAGTCAAAGTGGGTGTGGGTGGGTGGGTGGGTGGACGACGCGCGAGCTCCATCGGGGCAGGCCTATCATTTACGAAAACACAGAATTCAGAAACCGGTGTGGCACGCCTATTTAGGCAAAAAGTGAGGTTGCGCGCCTATCCCTTGCAGGGCTTCTGGTCAAGCGACCGACAGGCCGCATGATCACCCAATTCTCTCCCACCTCTTTCGTCTTCCTACACCTCTTCCCATCGCTATCCCTCGAAGTAGCGCCCCGGCGTGATCTTCAGAGGGATATACGCCACACCGCCCAGCTCGGTCCCGTTCTAAGTGACATTCCCCCGCCCCGGTGTCATGTCGGACGTAAGCCTGCCCTCAAAGCTTCCTCACAGCTGGAACCAATTCGATAGGATCATCATGAGGGAATACTTGCGCCGAGCTGATAACGGCTTAGTATCAGAAGATCAAGGCGCGCGCGCTGGAGCTGCAGCGCGAGAAAGAGGCGGAGATGTTGCGCGAGCAAGCGAGGAAGGCGGAGAGGGAGAAGCAGCTCGCAAAGGATGAAGCGGAGGTGGGTTGGCCTCTCCGTATTCCCACTTGCCTCTGCTTGTTCGGAGCGGCGTCACGGCATTCCGTCATGTTCGCCTAGCGAGTGAGACGTGATTTGGGCGTGACTCTGACTCGGAGATATGGAGATGGGGTTGCGAAACCGGGCTGACTCTGCTGTAGCGGAAGAAACGCATGGAGCAGCTTTCCAGAGATGCCCGCGCGCGAGAGCTCATGGCGGCGAATGCGAAGCTCGTGAGCGGTCCCGGTGCGAAGCCTGGGGGGCCGAAGGAGGAGTACGACCCGTTTGCAGAGGACGAGCGTCGACCCGCCTCCGCGTCTGTCGCTGGTCCTTCGAAGCTCTCCTCTGCAACAGGAAAGCTATCCGGCAGGGCGCGCTCGTCCAATGGTCACGGTCACGGCAACGGCAATGGGCATGGGAATGGCGCGAAAGCTTCACAAGGCCCTCGTGAACCTTCCAAAGAACGTACCCGCAATCGAGAAAACCGAGGCGGCTCCCCCCCTGCTCTTGGCAGGAAGGAGAAAGCTGCAAAGGCATTTGCGCAGAAAGCCAAACGAGGCGGAGCCGCCGACAGCGTGTTCTCTGTGCGAGCTCTGGTGGAAAGTCGGGAGGGGCGGGGAGACAGTAGTCCGGCTCATGTGACTCCGGGCTCGATGTCTCCCGTCAGGATGCCGGTGTCGCATGCGCATGCGCACGCCAACGGGACGGCTGGTGGTGGAGGAGCGCGGAAGACTGGATCAAGGAAGAAAGAGATCGTCGGGGATCTGCTCAAGTTGTGTCCCGAGAGAGAGACCAGGGATAGGAGGACCATCGACGAGATTCACAGGGATATCAAAGTCCGCAAAGGAATCCTCCCGGCCACCGTCGATCGAGAGCGAGAACGCCCATCGGAAGCAAGAGCCAACTTGGCAAGGACGGATTCGGCTTCGGCCTCGCCTGCTAAAGCTCCTGCTACCTCAAGACCCAAACCACCTCCGATCCCGTCTACAGCTCGGCCTTCCGCTGCCACCACGTCCGCCTCCCGCCTCCCTGCACCCTCGCGCTTCACCAACGGCCACGACCATCCCCAACGCCATGGCCAGAGCCAAACGCATCGTGGTCGTGGTCGCTCTTCCTCTCCTTCCACCTCGTCATCATCTTCCTCCACCTCTCCTCCGCGCAAGCGGCCTCGACGTGGCCTGGGCCGGTCGCCCTCCCTCGACCCTTTCGATGTATCCGCTACGATCCAATCCATGTTTCGCCGCCCCGGCGCGGCTGCTAGGAGGTACGACGACGTCGAGAGCGAGGGTTCCAGCGATATGGAAGCGGGGCTATCGGATGTGGAAGCTGAGGAAGAGCGGGCGAGGAGGATCGCGAGGAGGGAAGATGAGCAGGCTGAGAGGGAGGAGAGGGAGCATCGGCTCATGAAGGAGAGGAGGAAGAGGGAGGCGGAGAGGCAGAGGGCCAAGGGCAGGTAGGGCGACTCTCTTTGCTGTGGACTGGTGGGCATGTTGTCTGGCGGTCGAGGGACGATAACGGGGGCCCGGGAGTGTTTTGTAGCGCATTAGCGAGCGAGTTTGGACGGCATTGGCGCGAGGCTCTGGCATTGGCTGGGGCGGATTGGGCGCGCAGCCATGTTCAGCATTGTACTTGAGTGTAGGTACTTCAGTCACGAGTGTCACATGTATGCAGCATCGTTCTCAATCTCGACAGATGCGATGCGAATGCGGTGAAACACGCTGATGATCCGCCACCGCCACCTATGTTTGAGTTGCGCGTCGCCCGCATAGGCTTGTTGCTTGTTGATTGTCGATTGTTAATCGCTACTTGCCTATCGTTCTCTTCTCGCAGCTCTTGGATGCTTGCGAGTGACGGGCTCATCAAACCAATGTGCTAGATCGCCACTTCTCGACTCGAAGGACCATGTCCGCGTCATCATCCCCCTCCTCGCCCGGCTCGACGTACGACCCCGTGCTCATCACGTCCACTACTCTCACGCCTCCCTTCCCATCCCGCGGCCCTACTGTCCCCACCTTCCCTCGCCCCAACTCCCGCTCTCGCACCCGCCTCCCATCATCTCTCCGCTTGACTTACCCGTACCCCCTCCCTCCCACCGCCATCCTCGACCTGGCCTACACTGTCCGACACATAGCCCACCACCCGACGCCCTTGTATCTCCTCCTCGCAGCGGTGCTTCGAGCACTCGTCCTCGCCCTGATAGTCGGTTGCAGCACGCGATGGCGATCCCGAGGCGGCTGGGTCGCCGGATCAAGTGGGATCTCAATAGGAGCGGCGGTATGGATGGGCTGCGAAGGGGTGATGAGGAGAGGTAAAGGCGGGTTGATGCAGGCAGAGGAAGAGCTGGATGTGGGTGCGCAGACGGCGTTTCTCATAGCGGTGAGTGGAGGGTACAGCGTGGCAACCCGCGACCCAGATCTCTCAAAAACCCACACCTAGACCAGCACCCATCATCGACGAGCCTCCCACCTTGCCGTGGTAATCGAAGTGCCCGCTGACGAAGGACAGACCGTGGGCATAGCCGCATCTGAATACGTGCGTCCGACTCTCCCAACTGATCTCGACCACAACCATCTCTCCGACACAGAAACGCTCTACGCAGGCTATGGCTCATCCGTGCTAACCCTTGCCCCGTGCCCGTGCAGATTCTCTTCCTCCTCCTGCTCCGCCTCTCCCCCGCAGGACACCGCACCCACCCGCTCGCCCTGCGCTTACCGCCCTCCGCCATCCAATCCCCCACCGCCTTCTCATTCACGGAAGAAGCCCTCCCTCCTCCGAGCCCATATGGCCCTCGCCGATCACGCGGGACGACGAGTTCGGGTCATCGGCGGTATCCCAGTCAGCGGACGTTCCGCTCTGTGCGGTCCGCCCATGTCGAGCGGGACGGGCAAGGGCACGAGCACGAGCACGGGCCATCGGGATTGGGGCCGTCTGGCCAGATTAATCGCCACAGCCCCGACGATGACGGTCGGGATGAGGATCCGGCGCATAGAGAGGAACATTCGTCTTCTGATCTATCCGGATCGTACGAGCCACACGAGACGGATGGGATCTATCAAGGCGACGACCACGAGGAAGACGACGAGGCAGGCCCTTCGTTCTCCGAAGACGGATTCTATTACTCCTCGCTCAATGGTGTCGACGCCGACGCCGACGCCGATGCCGATGCCAACTCCGAAGTCTCGGCCTCGTCGGACGCCTCGTCGATCTCCGAATCATCAATCATCGACCTGCCCCCTCCTCTCAAACCGAACCGCATCATCCCCCCAAGTCTGAGCATGAACAACGGCATCTCCCTCGCAGCAGCTGCAGCGGCACTCGACAGTTCGCCAGTCCTCGGACCGCTTGTCAGGCGGAGCAGAAGCGCGCGATTCCTAGGTCGGAGTTGGGGCGATCGGAGCGATCTTTCCAGAGACGGAAGGGACGGGGACGGACAGGGGGAGGAGATGGAGGCGGGTAGAGCCGGGTTGAGGAGGGAGTATGGCACGTTTCAACAACAATAACGATGACGGCGGGGCTAGACCAAACCTACTCGAGAGTGACGACTGCGACGAGCAACACCACCTCAACGGCGAATTTCAACAGGCCGGTCACGCCCAACGTAGCTCTGCCTTCCCCAGACCTTCATACCCCGATACTCGAAGCGTTGACGCCGCCGCTGCGGACGACGACGACGTCTCTGTTGCTGCTTCTTTCTGATCTTCATGTTCATTCACCGTTTCGTTGTAATCGTACAATGCTCATCTGTTTCCGCTACATCTGTTAATGCGCTACATTATGCTATTAATGCAGAACTATGACTAGAACTGCTACGTGTAACTATGACTAGAACTGCTACGTGTCAATGTCACGGCAAGAATATACACTTGCGCTCACGCCCCAAACCCCTGCCAAACGTCCACTGCCAAAGTCCGAATGCCAAGCCAACTACAATCGCGCTCTCACTTGCACTCGCACTGGCACAAATAATGACAGACCGGCGACTGTCCTCTGCGCTTTCTGGAGGCCACACTGGAAGCCACACTCCAAAAGTCCTAGCCAATCGTCCCGGCGCATTAGCTCCTTACTCCTCGCCTCCCATCGTTCGATGGTCCATCTGCCGCTCATTGTCCATCTGCCGCTCGCTCTCCATATGCCGCTCATTGTCCATCCGCAGGCCATCCGCCGACCACACGGCGATTCTCACAGCCCCACCCACTCCTCCCTTCCTTTCCCCTTTCCTTTCCCCTTTCCTTTCCCCTTTCCTTTCCCCCTCCCCGATCCCCCTCCCCGATCCCCCCTAGTGCCTCCTAGTTGATCAACCTCACCACCGTCTCCTCCGGCTCCCTAAACGCCTCCGCCCCTCTCTCAAACGGCACCGTCTCCCTGACCACCGGGTGAAACTTGGCCATCCCCGGATCCTCGAGCACATCCCTGCAATCCATCCCCGAGGAATCTACCTCTGGCTCGCCCGATCCGGCCGGAGGGAGGTGTTGGAACGCTATGAATTTGGAGGTCTTTCTCCGGGACGAGAAGGCTGTTCGGAGGGTTTTCAGGCCGGAGGGCTTGGCTGCGGCACGGATGTCTAATGGTAATGACGAATCAGGAGCCTGGAGGGAGACCAGCCTAGAATGTAGTGATCAGCTTTGACCGGGACGCTTCGATGGAGTCGCAATGCCGCATTTCGCCGGTGGTAATTGCGGAACCACTCGCACTCACCTCGCTCCGTCCTTCAACATCCGTTTCGCCGCATCATAGACCCTCTGCCCTCCGACTGTATCCAGCACAAAGTCCCAGCCATCCTCCTCCAAACTCAACATCACCGCCGCCGGGTTGCCGGTCAGAACACCCCTCGCACCGTTTGCCATGCACGACTCGTGAGCCTCGACCGACCCGTCCCCGCCGCCAATCAGGGCGGTGACGTGCACGCCCGACTTGGATAAAGTCTGGCAGACCAGTGCGGCCACGCCGGTGTGCGCGTCCATGATGAGCGCGCGGGCGAAACGGTTCAGAGGGGTCCGCATGGCTCGGATGGCGGGGATACCATATAGTGGTAAGAGGGACAATTGCTCGAGTGAGAGCGTTGTCGGATGTGGCGCTCGGGCGAGACGACGCCTGTCGACGAGAATGAATTCGGATAGCGCTCCGCTCTGTTGCTGCAATCAGTACGAGTGCAAGACTTGCCGTAAATGTCTGGAGCGCGGGCCTCGACTCACCCGCCGAATGTCGAGCAGACCCATGACGAGATCCCCTCGGACAAGGTCCTTCTCCTCCGCACCGGCCGTCATACATCTCCCCACAAAGCTCCTCCCGGGCACCCACTTGCCCACATCCGCCTTGGTCTTCTCTTCGAGAGACTGCACGTCGATCTCGTCCAGCCCTACAGCATACACCTGGACGAGACATTGTCCGCTGCCTACTTTGCCAGGCGGCTTGAGATGCGACGAAAACTCAACGGGAGGAGGCAGGTGCTTTCGCAGATGCGACGGGGTCATCGGCAAGCGATGAGCCGACGTCGAGAGCGTGATGGACGCCATGGCGGCATGGGGCAGTCCGAGGATGCGCGAGTTGAGCTCGTTCGGAGATTTTGAAGGATGCACAGGGGTGTACGCTCCCGCGGGTAAGACCATGTTGCTACGATTTCATTGGTGTCAGCGAGATTTCCGAGATTCCGAGCAAGTGGAACAGGGGAAGCAAACTCACGTGTAGCCGGTGACTGACTCGCCTACCCCATCCGATTGCATGAGCACGCCTTCGCCGTAGCTGCTCCCTCCATGCATGCTCTCTGGCCTTCGATGGCCCATGGCGGACTTGGCCCTCCTCGGCAAGTCATCCACGAAGTCCTCGTCCTCGTCCTCGTCCTCGTATCGATCCACGCCACCAATTTCACTGCGAGAGTATCGTCCCTTCCCATCCCACACGCTGGCCGACCGCCTCAAGCCTTGAGGACCGCTTGTGCGCCTTGACCTACCGCTCTCGGACGGCTCGGGGCGATACGTCCACGCAGAGTCCTCGGGAGTCATCTCCGGTAAGACAGTGAGCGTGTCAGGGTCGAGGAAGCTGGGCGGGTCAAAGCCTCGGACCGACTGAGCAGCTGGCGTGGTAGGCCGCGACACAGGCGCCGAGCCGGGGACCATTGCCGATGGAGATTGCCATGCAGGGCGCGGCTGATAGGAGTCCGAGTACGTCGGGTAATCAGGCGAGATTCGCACGGGGGAGTTGTTACGCATGTACAGCGAGTTGGAACGTGTTGGAGCGGCGAACATTGAGGCCTCGCTCGAACGGGCGTTGGACCTCGCGACACCTGGCCGCTGGACATTTTCGGAAAAGCGCCGAGAGGGGTTCTTCGGCGGAGGAACAGGCGGAGCCGAGGATGTGCTTGAAAGCCGACGCGCGGCGGGAATCTCGTGATTTCCCCAGAATCGCTGCGGCAGCTCAAAGTCCGCCGAGATGACGCTGCTCTTGGTCTGCCCGTCCGTTGGAGCTCGACTGGCATACGACCTCGAAGGCCTGGGCAAGTCATCGTCGTCATCCGACAACTGCGAGTAGATGCTCGGACTACTGCTCCGGGTCGCGATAGGGATTTGGAGACCTCCGTCGCTTGCCGGTGCACTTGGCGGTGCATTTTGTGAAGCACTTCTGATCGATCCTGCAGCACTCTCGCCTCGGACGAGTCGATCGAAAGAAAGTGGCTGAGACGCCGGGGGAAGTGCCGTGAACTTGCTTTGCCTCGGGGGTGGCTGGAAATGCGCCCAGCCATCGTGAGCCGCCGCGGGGTTGTACAGCATGACCGGTGACGATGTCCTTGAGCGCTCTTCTCCCACCGCCGCTGCGGCCGCCCAGCCGCCCTTGCCATATCCCGAGATGCCGCTGCGGACACTCCCTTCCCTGGCTGATCGAGCCCCGAATGAAGCCTCGGAGAGCGGCATCGAGTTGCGCCGGTTGACGACGAACTCGTCGAATGATCTGCGGGGAGAACGGCGGGATGTCGATTGACGGGACATGGCGCCCGGACGGCCATCGACTGAACTCGCCGGGGTCGATTTGATGACTGAAGGCGGACAGGAGCCTCTAGCCTGGCTCGCAGGAGAGGTCAATGTCGTCGGCCCACTCTGGAATCCGCTGATACTGCCCACTAGAATACCTTTGCGCTCCGACTCCTCATCTTCGTCGGTGCCCACATCGCTTGCCACGGAGTGGGCGTCGTCCTCGTGGGCTTTGGCCGGTACAGGGGGAGGTAACGGTTGGGGTGGCGGTACCGCGATCACTGGAGTTGTATCGGTCAATGAACGCATGAGGGGTTGTGTGGGTAGTCGGTCTGGGTGGAGTGAATCCAGTATCGGGGATGTGGGCTCGGAATGGAAGGGGGTGCCTTCATCCTCCACGGCTGCCGGAGTTGGCGGCAGAAGGTTGAACAGTGGAGGTGGAGGCATCTCTTGGATAGGCGTGACAATGACAGGTGGCTCTTCGATTATGGGGGCAACGAGCGACTCCTGGGATCCTCTCGGGGTGTAAAAGACGTCTTCCTCATCGTCCGTCTCGTCGTCTCTCAAAACCTGGAACTGCCCAGGCATGTCCGGACGCCCAATCTCGGCTCCTTTGATCACGACAGGTACCGTTGCGGGGACCAGCCTTGTTGGAGAAGCACGCAGCGCCGAGTCCATAGATGCCTCCCGCGAAGCTAACGATGAGCGGGTGCTCGACATGATCGAGCTCGGAGGAGTGAGGGGTGCAACGCCATTGACAACGCTCTTTTGAATAGCTGAGGGAGTCGGTCGTTGTCTGCTCTTCACCTCCTCCGAGCGGATGGAAGGTATGATGGGGGGATCAGATGGGCTTAGTTGCACCAGCGGGGATATTGGTCGGAGAGAGGACGAATCGGCAGAGGACGATGACTCGCTGTGATAAAGTCCTTTGCGGGCTCGAAGCGATGGCGGTTGACTGGTCGAGTACGAGGACATGCGGGAGGATGAGCCGATTGATTCGGAGTCCGCGTCCTTGCGCTGTCCTCCAGCTCTTTGCCTATCTCGCCGAGAGGTGACGGTCGACGGCGAGGGCGGTCGGGCGGTAGCGACGGACACAGCGCCGGTCGAGCCCGCTCTGGACCTGTTCGCAGACGCCGACGCCAACGTCGATCCCGACTTCTTCTTCCTCCTGACCGTCGTTGAGCGAGACATCGAACCCCCATCTTCATCGTCCACCCCATCCCCTTCCAGCCGAACAATAGCTCCTTCCCGGATGGCCACGCTGCTCGCTACTCTCCGTGCCGGTTTGGGGAACCTCGAGTTCGACGAAGTCTCTAGGACATCGCTGCTCATCGAGACGGTCGACTTGACCCGTCTCGGCTGACTCGGACCGGCGTGAGGAAGGTCGTCCCTCACCCCGAGACCTGTGGAACCTGTGACGGACCTCTTCTCGGCCTGGTATTGCGACGCATAGCGACCCGCGGGGGAGGGGAAGTGCTGGTGATCGTAGTGCTCGTCTGGCTGTTCTGCCCAAGGCGAAGCCGCACGAGGGTCGGCGTAGGACCTCGTCGGCTTGCGCAGGACAGCCTGCATCAGAGTCGGCTTGGGCATGGTGCGACGAACTCGGATTCGACGGATTGACGCCGGCCTGGGCTTAGGTTGGGATCGACCGAGAAAAGCGGACCAGCGCCTCTGTTGTCACCGGCGGGGCAAGGCGAGGGTTTTGGGCCGAGTCGATGGATCGCCGGACGGTGAAAACAACAACAATACGATTATATCATGACTGAGCGCGGCGAGTGAGGATTCAACGAGGTAGACATGATGGGTGGATGGAGGATGTCGGAATGGAGTACTCGTACTGTTGTGAGGATGTGTATGCCGTCGAGGGGATGGATGCATGTACGTAAATGCAAAATGGGACGGGCGATCGAGACCAGAAAGCTGAGGCGGTGACGCACCAGGAGAGAGTCGACGGGATCAATTAAACAGCAATGTAGTGAGTGAGTAGTGCGCTCGGCGAGGTGTTAGGTCGGTCACTACTCTCTCTCTCTCTTGTCATCTTCCACTCTACAATCGCTTCGCGACACTAACCACGGCAACAAGCAGTCGCCAGCAGGGACAGCCCACACCGGGCTCGCCCTTCCCTCGCTCGCCTCACCCAATGCTCACGCCGCCCTATCACTTCTCCATCGTCGCCTCGTCCCTCCTACCTTCCACGCACGATGCCTCCTCGACCGATACATCCCGACCCAGCGAGACGCTCTACCGGGGATCCATCCCCGCCGCGCGGAACCTGCCCTTCCTGAAGCGCCTGGGTCTGCGTACGATCGTCCTCCTCCGCAAGAAGCCTCTGAAAGAGCACGACGTGCTCCTGCGCTGGGCTAAGCGGCATGGTGTTGACGTGAGGTGGGTGAAAGCCGAGGGGATGGGAGAGGAGAACCTCGGCATGGGGAGAATAGAAGTTGGAGAGGTCCTCAAGGTGAGTACATCAATCACAAAGGGATCATCACTAGAAGCCTAGAGTGAGAGTTGACCACCAACCTTCCCAGATTTTGCTCGATACCATGGCGTACCCAATGTACATCGCCGACGTTGACGGCATATCGCACACCACTCTCGCTGTCGCCGCTCTGCGCAAGCTACAAGGCTGGCATATAACTTCGATCATCGACGAGATCTTCCGGCAAGTCAAGTCCCTTTCGCGTCCGTGAAATGACACTTGTATCCGCTGACCATTGACCGTTCTCACAGGTTCGAGCCGGACCACGAAGATCTACCCCTCGTTCCGTTCATTACGGCCTACCTGACCTCTGGCCCCTCTTCCGAAGCCCTCGCTTTACCCCTACCTCCTTACCCATCTTGGTTATGGCCTGCACCGGTTGCACCTCTCAACTCGCTCTCACGGACAAGCACCACTGTGCGCGAACGAGAGCGAGACCGGGACCGAGAACCCCGCGAGAAGGACAAGGACCGAGATCGAGGAGATCGAAACGATCGCGATCGCGAGAAGGACCGTGATCGAAGTGATCGGGAAAAGACCAATTCTGGTACCTCCTCCACACCCACTTCTACATCATTACCATTCTCCCACCCACTCACATCACGAAAACACCCTACGATGCGACTCGTTTTCCCGCCCGTACCACTCCAAGCGCCCACGTCGACCCTCTCCCGCGTGCCATCAAGGAGGGACAAGACCCTCTCGCCTACACAGACCGTTTCGTCCCCCCCAACCGATTCGGGCCTGATGGGCACCGCCGCGAGCCTCCTCTCGGGACTGGCGGGCGTCGTCGTCGGTGGAGCGGTGAACGCCACGGAGGGAGCAGGGGGCGAAGGAGCCCGTGCACCGAGGACAGTCAATTTCGGAAGTGGTACTGGCAATGGAACTGGAAATGGGCGAGGTCAGACGGTATCTTCCGGGTCTAACAGCCCGGAAAAACTCAGTAGGGTCACCACCCTCTCGTCAGGTATTCCGGTCCCGCCTGGCCTCGAGGAGGAAGAGGAAGGGCTGGAGGAGACGATCGAGAGCGAGGAAGAAGACGAGGACGAGGAAGAAGACGAGGATGAGTACGGGGAAGAGGACGAGGATGAGGACGAGGACGAGGACGAAGAAGAGGAAGAGGAAGATGACGAGCTGCAACCCACGTCGCTGCACATCAGTGCTCTCGACCTGGCTGGATACGGATGATCACGATTCTACTTTCACCAAGTGTGGCCCGGCGCCGGATTGCAGTCGTGCACATAGTATAATGGTGTCTGCATGTCACATCGTATCCCAATCTGCTGCATCTGGACCAAGGCTGTGCAATCACTCCGCCTTGGCGAGCTCGTACATGTATGTACCGAGCAGCTTAGTGCCCTGCACAGGGTCAGTCATTGCCAAAGCCGGATCCATCACAGGACCGCACTCACCCGGATGTAGTTATCCGTGTCGATCTTCTCGTTGGTCGAGTGAGCACCTGGGCGGCTTCGTCAGACAATACTCCGAAGCGGTAACGGTGGCGCGCGCCACTCACCGTCGTCACCACGACCAACCGGCAGGAGCAGCACGTTGAGGTTGAGGATGTTGGCAAAGTCCAGGGTGACGGGGATAGAACCTGGAATTCCCGATCAGATCAACGAAGCCTGCCAGCGGAACACGTCGTGCGCCACTCACCTCCTTCACGGGTGTAGTCGGGAGCCTGGCCGTAGACCGCCTCGGTCGCCTTGTGAGCGGCGCGGTAAGAGTAGTGCTACAGGGGTCAGTGCCGGTCGGGCGGCCGAGAATATCGCAGCTCACGTTAGGGTCGGCCTAGAAGGATGGAGTCAGCATATGAGTGACTAACGTTGCCGTTCGATTGCACGTTGCCAATGCGCTAGACTCACAATCCAGGGCTCGCCACCGTGAGTGAGCACACACTCCATCCTGTTCTTCGAGCCGATCTTCTTGAACTCGTCGTTGATGTATTTTACCACGAGCTCGGTCGTGCTCTTGATGCCGAGGTTGGGGACAAGGCGGATCGAGAACTTGCCTGGGCGCGAGTATTAATCACGGTACCGGTGCTGGCTTCATGTGTCACGTGAAAGCCACTCACCCTTGACGGACGCAGGGATGACGGTCTTGGATCCCGGAGCGGCTGTGGTGTTGTCAGCGAGAAGTCACTGTCATCACAGGGTCGAGATGACACGTACAGAAAGCACCCTCGATACCGTGCAACGACAAGCTCGGGTTTCCTGGTCCGATCAGCACCGCGCGATGACATCTCAGTAAAAACTCGCAGTCTCGCTCACTCATCCTGCCCATGAGCGTCGTGACTGTGTCCTCGCTGATGGTCTGGTCGCCGCCCACTGCACCGTGGATGTCCTTCATCTCAAAGTGGATGGCCTCGAACTTCTTGCGCTCGTCCTCGGTGACGGGTGCGATCTGCTCCTTGACACCCGGAATGAGGATCTCGCCGGTGGGGGAAACGAGCTTGGACACTGGGGCAGCGTCAGTGCAAGTATTTCCCACAGAACACGGGCCAAAGTACGATGGAACCCGCTGCGACACTCACTCAGGAGGATCAGGTCGGTCATCGGCTCGTGGACTGTACCGCCAAAGACACCCGAGTGGAGGTCCGCGCCCGGTCCCGAGATGCGGATCTCGTAGTAGTTGATACCCCTGAGACCGTACGTGAGGCAAGGAGTCTTGGTGTCGAGCCAGTAGTTGTCTGCGCGACGTATCAGCATCGTCGAAACATCCTCAACGAGGGTCATGTATCAGGTCACGCCCACGCACCGGAAATGCACATGCAGTCAACGCCGGTGAAGAACTTGTCCTTCTCGCTCGCGATGAACTTGTCGAGGTTCTCCGAACCGTTCTCCTCCATCCCCTCGAAGCACATCTTCATGTTGACCTGGCACAGGGGTCAACTCTGCCCCTTCGCTCGTCCACTGTCTCCACCCGCTCTCCGACAATTCGCTCCGCTCCTCGATCCCATCACCCATATCGAAACACGGCGCAGAGCTCGAATTCCGACTCACGGGAAGAGGAATACCGAGGTTCTTGTGCGCCTCCAGCACGTTGAGCCAGCCCATCACCGGTCCCTTGTCATCGGTCGAGCCTCGCCCGTAGAGCTTCCCCGTGCCCTTCGGGTCGCGGGTGAGCTCGAAGGGAGGGTAGAGCCACCCGTCCTCCTTGAGCGCGGGCTGGACGTCGTAGTGGCCATAGATAAGGAGGGTTTTCTGTGCAGGTGTCAGTGATTATCTCCCTTGATGCGTCATCGCGAGAATCAAAGGATATATAGAAGGCCTAATTGGATCCGCGACGAGAGAGCGGGAAAGGGAGGGCAGTCGCAGTCGCAATAGCGGGCGTAATGCGCACCTTCTTCGGGTCATTGCCGATCTGACCGATGATCACCGGCGGGAGGTCGACTTCCTTGCCCTCAAGCACGTGAGTGCCAATCGCACGCTTCTCAGCAGTCACGCCGAGCGTCGTGAGCTGCTCCAAGAGGAAGTCGCCCATCGCCTCGACATCCTTGACGTAGCTTCAGGACAGTCAGGTGCAGGTTCCGGCTCCTCTGCAAGACGCGAGGAGCTGAGGGCGGGGTGACATACCTGAGGTTTCCGGAGACCCTAGGTGCGAATCAAGAGTGAGCGACGAGGTATATGCAGGAAGCACAGAGCTGCGGGGACTGGAAGGAGATGCACTCGCACTGAAACTCACGAAGGGATGGACACGGCCTTTGCAAGACGCTGGATGTACTCCTCCTGGTGCTCGTCCACGTACTTGAGGAATTTCGGGTCGGCCATGGCGCTGGTTTCGTCTGAGTGGATCTGGGTGGACGTATGCAATGACTCGTGCAGAAGAAGGAAGATGGGGAAGAAAAGATCAAAGATCTAGAGATTAGGATTTGGTTTCGCATGGGTGGCCTGACCTGTCCAAGAGAGGACCACACGATACGGTAAGCTCCGACCCGAGGTCACGTGACAGTTTCAGCCGGGGCTCCATCTGGCACGGCGAGTGTGGCACTTCGCTTGGGCATGGGAGGGGTGGGCGCCACGGACTGCTTGTGCTTGTGCGCGTGCTTCTTTACCTCCCCTTCTTCTGCACCGTCAAACGTCTCTCCTCGTGTTGTACATAGATACAACCGCGTCGTATCTGTACATAGCTAGGCTTGGGATCCCTGAGTCTCTGATCGTCCTGTCGATACCACCCATGACGTCCCCCACTCCTTCTCCGAGACACCCGGCCAAGGCACCCTTCACCGGGGTCGGGGACGACGACAACCCCCTTCGGCATCGTCCGAGGGTGACACTCGTCCCCCGTCGTCCGCCGAGCTATGTAGATACATCCCGACTTGTTCTGCGTAATCCCATGTCCCTGGTCTCCACGAATCATCAGTCTCCTTCCCAGCCGTCGGCGTGGTTTCCGCTCACGGCAGTCTCGGAGTGTGAAGAACTCTCGCAAGAAATGGCAAGTCCTCCTTCCCCATTTCGAGTTCACGGCGCTTCTTCGACTGTGAAAACGTTGATCCCAGGGCATACGTAGATCAGGAGTCAACGCAAGCTGATGGTAAACCAGGCAATACCCACATCCAAGCGCTCCAAGTTCCATATCATCGGACCATTCACGCCCCAATCACTCGAACTATCCTATTCGTCATCCGGAGAGTCCACCAACACCAACCCAAGCGACACGAATGACCCGAGCGACCCGAGCAACCCAAGCCAGTCTTCCTCTCATCCTTCTCATTCTTCCCCACAACCACCCGGTCCAACTCCGGTCAAACCAACCTCTTCCTCCCGTTCCGCTGCCTCCTCGCGCTCTCCCGAGTGGCGCGACACGGTGAGTAGGGCAGCGCCGAACACGCCGGAGAGCTCGGCAGGGATAAATTGGCAGGAGTACGGAAGACCAATGTCTGGGTATGATGCTGAAGAGTCGAATCCTCTCGTCGGGAGCGATACCTCGACTCCAACTACGAGTGAGGACGGTAACGGCGAGCATGAATCGAGCCCTGCGATAGACGATGCAGGCAGAAACGACCACTTCGTCGAGCGGATCGTTGCTAGGACGGAACTCGTCGTAAGCGCTAGTGGACGGATCGGACACCACAGGCTGACAAGCTCACAGGCAGAGATACTCGCCAGACCAGAGAACGACTCTGAGACCGCCCAGTCGAACCTCGTAACCACTGCAGAGGCCGCGTCGCCCGCTCAAGCGTGCGGGAACGACAAGCCATTCGCTTCGTCACCCCCTTCCTCGCCCATCCAGTATCACCCACGGACGCCAAACTCCGACTCGCACGAGCCCCTCGGAGGGGAGGCTTCTCGAGCCGCACTGATATCTCGACTCAATCAGCGTTTCGTTCATCCCGTCCATCCTGTCCAACCCGTGCAAAGCCCTCCACACGGTCCACTCTCACCGGTGTACACCCCGCCCTCTTCGCCCCTGCTCAATCAGACAGCGGCAATGGAAGCGACCTCGGGATGCAGCGCATGTGGCAAGACCCGTCGCCAAGGAAAACGGATGCAGCTTGTACCCTGCGGAGTAAATCAGCGTGACGATTTCCCGCTTTTCCGAGAGGTACAAGGTCAAGCCATCGTTGCTGATGTACACGCGTAGGACGTTGTATGCTCGGCATGCTTCTCGTCGTGCATTGCCGCGGTGTGCGTCACGCTGGGGGCCGTCAAGTGCCCGGCGTGTCTCAAGCGTTGCAGCACTTTTCGCCGCTTTGACACCGCCCCTCTCGCCCTCGATCACATTCGTGACGACAGCGACGACGAGGTGGGCGATCATATCCTCGTACGATCTCCGCAGCTTGACGTCACGACCTCCCCGTCGATCGCGGCGGTCCGGGGTTACGGGTACCACGGAAGTCCCCGGCCCAGGAGGGAGCCGCCCACAGTAGTCTTGCGGATCGATAACGTCGCATGGGCCAGTCGAATCCTTCTCGTTGATAAGATATTGTGCCAAGCTGAAACGCTCAACCGCAGGACCTGACCCCGGAGATCGTCGAGTCTTTTCTCCCACGGGACGTACTACCAAACGACCACCCTCATCCCATTCACATCCCCCTCGACCGTTTCGACGGACGCACCAAAGACTACATGGTGAGTGAGCTGAGATGCCCTCTCTTGCGGGCGGTGTGGACCGCCTCCAAATCGGAGATCACGCAGCTGATTCGCCAAAGTACGTCGAGGTCACATCCGTCGAGGCTGCCAGGGAGGTGTTGCAGACCCGGCAGAACACTTTCATGCCGGGGGGAGTCCTGGGCGGGAGGAAAAGACCAGTGACGATAACGCAAGTGACGCATGCGGAGCTTCTTGCAGAGGTGAGTTGACGCCTGCCTGGGTGAACGCGTCTCGTCCAGGCCTCGGAATGAAATCGTCCACTCTGAAAACGATCTCAACGAGCTCCTCGAGACCGTCCCGCCTCGAGCGTCCGTGAGCGCGGATGACGTGGCGGGAAATACCGATACCGATCCGGCATATGCGAGAGTCAAAGACGAGCACCGCTTGACCCGTGTGCGGTGTGGACGTCTGGTCGTCGCACCCGCTTGCGTTCTCCACATGTTGTATTTCGGTCGTCCTGCCGACACAGCTGAGATCAACCTAGCTCCGGCCCCGAGGCCCCCGCGAGCTTCACACCCTCCTGCGCCTCTGCCAAGCAGCCATCTCCACCCCGACTCTGGTATACCCCCGCTCACTCAATACTGAACGACCTGGACTCGTCCAGCCTAACCGGCTCGCGCACTTTGTCAAATCCCGTCATGGGCCTTTCCATGCGCTCATGTCGATCATGAGTAAGCTGCGGCACAGGGCGAGTCCGGCGTACTGGGATGTGTTCCGTGAGTCTCGCTTGACGCCTTATCATCTCCTTCTTGCTTGATCACTGGAAAGCGCGTATTGTCTGTTAGATCGCCGCTGATGAATGATCCAGACGTGTCCTCGGGTGAGCAGGCGCTCCCGACCAACCAGCGGATCCCACCTCGCTGGATACTGACAGGTTGTGCTCACCAGCCGCTGATTTTCTGCGCAGGTGCGATCGCAGCGCTGGGAACATCCATTGCCCAGTCGCCAGCCTCTACCCGACAAAGGATCGACCACACCGGGGTACTCGCGGACGAACGACTGCTGGAGCAACTCTCCGCGCTGTTCGAGATTTGCTTCGGCGTCCATCCTGCGTGCGCCTAGCCGAGCTGTCACGAGCTTAGCACAGCGGCAGACAGTTATTCTCGTACGTTGCGCCCATCAGACTCACACGTCTTACTTCTTTCTAAGCATCGCACCACTCGCCCAAGAAACCGCATTTCTCGCCATCCGCCTCATTAGTACTTATCAGCAAGACAAGATAGCACAACAAGACAGAATAGCACTATCCTGTCTCTCGTTTTTCGCTTGTCACCGGTTTCGTCCTGTGATTAGCATGCATGAGACATCCCCATACAGTACGAGTACATCATCCCAAACGTCCTGGGCTCTCCGCATGGAGTTCCTCGTGTGCCAGATGTTCCCTCTCATAGCCAACATCCCATCGACTACCCGTCGTCCGCCCTCGTCCTCTCAGATCTGTCCGTTGTTCTTGCACATCCTCAAGTCAAGCCAAGACGCCGCCGATCCTTTTCCAAGATAACCCTCGGCCCGTTGTGTATGTCGTACGCTATGCCTTCTAGTCCCCATCTCCAGATCTTCTCGACGTCAGCGCTTCCTTCCCCGGCACATTCCACGCCAATCGAGATCAGGCTCTCTCACCAGATAACGTCGGAGCTCCTTGTCTGCACGTAACCCCCATCAGCCCTCGATCGATTCCGATGACGGACCACACGTGGAGCGCGACTTACCGGTCGGTCGGACCTTCCTCCATTCGTCTGCAGAGTCGTCTCCTTCCTCGTCGCTGATCCACCCTGCGAGCTCCTCCACACCGACCTCCACACCTGGAGTCACATCCCCCTGCACCTCCTCGCCAGACGCAATATCTTCCTCGCCCTCATAGGCCACATCTCCCGTCCCCTTTACTCTCTTCACTCTCTCATCTCGCTTCCCGATTCCCCTCGCCCGCCACCTTCCCCTCGCTCTCTCCCACTTCTCCGCCCACTTTTCCTCTTTCTCTGGCGCTCCCCTTCCGGGTAACAAATCCGAGTAGATCCTGAAACTATCACTCGCATATATCCCCGCTCCGAAGAATATTCTGACGTCGAGGTCCTCCGGCAAAGGTTCAGGCTTCGGTAATGGAGAGAGCCGCGAGAGCGGGGTGGGGATTGGACTTGAGGCTGGGCTCGTGACTGGGATTTGGGAGGTGTGCAAATGGGAGGTGTCCGAGGCGACGAGGGGCCAGGAGAGTTGGAGATATTGTTGGGAGAAACGGACGAGGGAGGAGGCGCGTTGGTTGAACAGACCGAGAGGGTAGAGTAGAGCCGCGAGGTCGGATATGGATGCTGCGTCGATCAGCGCCGAATCACACTGTTGACCGCTTCTGCTGTCCGCCTCGTGGTCGGCCGTGCGAAACAGTCGTCAAAGAGGTGATGAAAGCGGCGGAAGCAGGAAGGGAAGACAAGCAGGAAGGGAAGAGCAACGAAGGGTGGTAGAAGGAAATGGGTTGAACGAATGAGACCAGACGAGAACAGAGGAGATGGAGTCGGTGATATGCTCGCGGACACCCAGCAAGAGGCATCGGCACCGGAATCGGCGTCGGAAACCCACCTTGCGACAGCGCCTCGGCATTAGGCCATCTCTGAAGCAGTTCCCAGTATATCGGGATCGCCGCTCGTCCAGCAGTCTTGTTCAGCAGTGAAGTCGCCACCAGCATCCTCCACGGGTCATGTCGTACCTGCTCTACTGCGCGTCAGCGGAGCGGACAACAGAGCCGACGCGAACGCAGGCAGAGGAAATATGTCCGACCTTGGATGAGGTGTATTTTCCCTACTGGCTCGACCAGTCCTCTCTCGTTCGGCGCGACCACTCGAGTGGTCATGGTCGAGGTCGACATCTCGACTTGTTTTCGCTTTCCCCTTGTAGGAGTGGACGGAGGCCGGATTGGAACCCCGACGATGAACTCGGTGCGCGGAGCTCTGGGTTTCCTCCTCGGTAAGCTTTCCGGCGTAGGAGGAGCCATCGAGCTCGTCCCGACGCTCCCGGTATTCGCAGCTTCGCCCCATTGCTCCTTCGTCTCCATAGCATCATGCCCCACTCTCCTTTTTTTGCGGCACCCTTTCGAGATCGGCGTGACAGGCTCCACAGGCTCAACTGGCCGATGCGCGGCCGACAATGACAACCTCGACGAGCGCCGTCGTCCCGCATCGTCCGCATACGAGGGCATGACAGAGTATGAGAACAGCGGGGGCGGCGTATCCTCATCCTCGTCCTCGCCGGTGTCGGAGTCGGTGTCGGTGTTGGTGTCTAGTGATGACGGGTCGAATGGACGACGCACCCTCGATGGAGTGACGAAGTATGGCGAGACGGTCCCGTTTGGCGTGGGGGACATGGTGGAGCTTGACGCGCCGTACCATTCGGCGTGTATTGTACCTAGTAGATCCAGCGCGCGGAGCATGAGCAGAACTGCCCGAGGAGAAATGGCCAGAGTGACAGAGATGTGCTCTTGAGAGTTCTGAGGTGACTTGCGATCAAGTCAACCACCGTCATCTCAACGGTAATAATCGATCCCTTCCGACGGAAGTGGGTCGTCTACACAGTATCTACGTCTACCACCCAAAATTCCTCCTCTCATCCTTCTCATCCTTCAATCCATCTCGACCTTACATCCACAAACATGGCCCCATCATACGTCCCCGGTCCCGGCAGCTCTTCTTCTGGCCATTCAACACCCTCTCCGATACAACGTTCCACCCCCCCGCCGCCGCCGGCGGGAGCGTCTCCCCTTCCTCAGCCGATCCGACGCGCGGTTGCACCCCGGCCAGGTCCTACCCCGTCGCCCACGCCCATGCCGAGTCCGAGGAGCAAATCTCTCTGGGGGTCGTACCTATGTACGTGGATGGGACGTGGGGCTTGCACTCTTCTCCGACGTCGTGTTAGAGACCCAGGACAGCGAGATATCCAAGCGTGCAGCGGCTGACTCGTTTGTAGCTCTCACGGCGAACACGCGCATTGTGTTTGGGCTCTGTCTCGCGGGGGTCGCGGTGGGAGGGTTGTGGTGGGATCGAAGGGTTGGAGGGGAGGAGGAGAAGGATGCAAAGCCACTGGTGGCGGTGAGGATGGTGGACAGGGAGAGATGACGAGGGCGAGAAAAGGATGGGGACGAGGGATGTATGGGGAGGGACGAAGTAGGGGGTGGGGTGGGACTGGAGCCTGCCAGCTGGGTTCGCCGTTGGAGGGATGAATCAACGTCGTTTCGTCGTGGGGTTCATGAGTCATCGGAGCACGCGGATGGGATCGGGAGGGGGCTGCAGGAGTGCAAACAGGAAGACTGGGGTTTGGAGGGCGGGGGAAACAGCATGGGTGACAGCGGTCTCCCGATCCATGACGAAGATTGAAGCCTTCGCGAGAGCGACCAAATATGACACGCATGAGCATAACCATACATAGCGAAACACCCTCCCTGCACCGAAACAGCCCAACACCACCCCTCAAGCCCTCTTCCGCTTCGCCACCCCTTAAGCCCTCTTCCGCTTCGCCGCGCTCTCGTGCTTGATCCACAGCTTCTGCAGCGCCATGTACGACGTCGTCGCCCTGTGCACGTCGCGTCAGCATCCCCCGCACACTGTCCAGCTGGGTCAGCTGGCTACAGAGAAGTACTGACCCGAGTGCACCGAGGACGCCCTCGTTGAGGTTTGTGAAACCGAGATTGGTCGCGGGGATCCACACGTCGCACGAGTCCATGATGAGCTGCGAGAGGATCTGCTGCCTTTGACTGGTCGCCAACTATCAGCAAGGAAATCATAATCGCCGGAACCGCAGGAAGACAAGATTCGAGCTTTCGACTCACGCGAGGAGCGCTCTGCCCTTCTCTCGCCGCTCCTCTTCGGCCCTCGTCCGGTCCTCGCCCGTCTTGCCTTCTCCAGCGGCCTCGCGGCGCGCCATCTCGGTAGACAGGGCGAAGCGGCGCGAGTCGGCCCGAAGCTTGACGAGCGAGGCCGTCGTGGAGGTTAGGGAAGAGAGGATACCGAATAGCCAGAACTGGAACGAGAGTTTCTGGAACCGGGCGAGTTTGCTATAGGGATCAGCTCGAGTTCGCGCCACCAGCAACAAGCAGGGGGATAAAGATGGAGACACCCCGCTCACTCTTTGTCGTAACGCAGGAATCGGATCGAGCCGAGCCAGACCATCATGTCGAAGCTGAAGAACCCGGCGTAGCCGACCTGTCTGGCGATCTGGGCGACATGCGCAAGCTGCCCGGCGCCGTGCAATGACGAGCTGAGTCGGTCAGCATGGACTTGAGTCCCGGCCTCGTCCTGTCCACCTCCACCTCCACTTTATCTGCACTATCGCTGTCAACGCCCAGGTCCTCCCTCGTCTTCCTCAAGCCCCTCCCCCCTCGTTGTAAGCAGGAGTCACAGTCAACCCCGCCAGGTTGCAGTGCACACTGATGCGCGGATGGAACGTACATCGGCTTCTCCGCGAGGACCATGGCGGACTGCATGAATTCGGCGGGTCGGAACAAGCGCAAAACTAGAATGTGCAGTAATCAGCATGTTGTGCAGGACTACGCGAGTATTGTCATCGAACTGATGCGTTCGATTCGACACCACTCACTGCGCCGACCCATTGCCAGGCCATTTTTCAAGCCTTCCCAGCGCGCGGCCGCATCGGTGTCACCCCGCTTGAGGAGGGACCAAGTGATGAGTCGAGCGAGATACTGGATCAGGCGATAGACCTGCACTCGGTGTCAGCTCGTGAATCCAGATGTTTCTGAGAACCGAATCCGGTTGGCTACCGCAAGTTGGACGCCCCCGAGCTCACCTTGTCGCGGCCGATGGTGGTCGCGAGGAGGGCCAACGCCTGGGAGAGTTTTGGATGGAGGATGACACTCGCGGCGAGACTAGACATGGCGAGGAGGCGAGGGCGTCGAGGACGTCGAGGTGGGAGAGTCGTTGGCGAAGGATGGGTAACCGAGCGTGAGTGATTGCCTGGATGCTCTCTGCCTTGAGGGGGAAGGAGAGGAATGAGAAGTGGAGAGTAGGAGAGGAGTTGCTCCCCAAGAAAGACAGCCAGAGTCGCGCTCCGGGAGATAGCAGCCAACATAACCGGGTGTCTCCATTTGACACGTCATTACAAATTCAAAAGAAAGCTAATTAGAAAGATCTTATCAATGAGTGAATTTCAATCAGTCCGGGAAAGCCGAGTGAGTCTGTCAGAGTGCATTACTTGCTTGCCGCAGTCTGTACCTTCTCCCTCTGTAGAAAGGGGATCCAGCATCGTCTCCCTCGCCTTCGGCACCGACGCAAGCGAGCTACAGAATCATACGGATCATGCTGCCTCGATCCGCCCGAGCGCTCGCTGGCTTGTCTCTCGGCCCCGCACCTCGCTGCGCTCAGTGTCTTCGACCTGTTCTCTCCGCGCGGCACTCCGCGGCAGTCAACTTTGTGCCACCCGCCCGCGTCCGGCTCGCTTCATCTCAAGCCGAGCGACCTCAACTTCAGACTCGGAGCTCACAAAACCAGAGCCAAAGCCCGAACCAGAACCAAAGCCAGAGTCAAAGCCAGAACCGATTTCAGAAACCGCCATCGCACAAACCACCAAAGCGGCGACTGGAAGCTGCCTCGCAACCACTCCGAAACGCGCCTTCCTCGACCCGTGGACCCGTGCTGCAATGCGTAGCACATACCACTGCGGAGCGATACGACCTCGTTTCGCTGGGTATCGTGCTCCGTCAGCTGGGTGTGCGGTGGGATGAGGTGCCCGAGGGAGATCGGGAACGGGCGTTCGTGATTGGTCCGTGGAAAGGGCGGGGAGGGGCCGAGAGGCTCATCAGTGGGAAGGATATCCGGCGGACCACGCTGGGAACATTGGAAGAAGGGGAGGAGATGGAGGATGATGTGCGCGATATGGGCTTTGGCTATGGCGACAGAGGGGAAATATGGGTGTTCAACTCTGGAAGCTTTGTGACCTGGGGATTGACCGAGGAGGAGGGGCGAGCGTTCCTGCGCGAAGTCATCAGGCGGAAAGGAGCGAGCGTCGAGGTGGATCCACTCACGTCGAGCGAGTATGAAGTGGAGGAAGTGGACTTTGTTGTGGACCCGACAGCGTGAGTGTGATTGTGCTGGGTGTGATTATGCCCCACCACTTTGCCGACGTCGATGCTGACCTACTCGCAGGCAGACACACATCCTGGGCAACCTCATCCTGCTCGGTCGCCCACCAGAACTATCCACCTTCCCGCCTTCGCCCTCCTTGTCCTCCCTTCTCGCGCGATATACCCTCTCCCTCTCGCTGTCCCGCTCATCCTCCCTCTCAGTCTTGGAAGACCGCCTCGACTCGCACATCGCCTCGGTCTCGACCCTTCCGCGCAGTCTCGAGCGGTGGGGTGCCCAGCCAATGCGGCGGAGAGAGGTCATCAGGAAGATTGGCGAGTTGATGTCCCTGAGGATGGCGGTGAATACGAGGGGAGGAGGGCTGGAGGACACGCCAGAGTTCTACTGGTCCGAACCCGAGCTGGAAGGTGGGTCGGATGGGGTCATTTTCTCGTTCGGCAAGACGCTCCTGGTCAAGTCCGTTCGGTTACTGATGGCCTTTGCGTAGCCTACTTTGACTCCGTGGCGACCGAGTTCGAGATCAAGGAGCGCATCGATGCGCTGAACAAGAAGATCGATTATGCGCAGGAAGTGCAGAGCACCCTCCGAGCGCTTTTGACGGAGGTGCGCGATCGCTCCTCTCCTCTCCTCTCTCCTTCCTCTCTCCTCCCTCTCCCCTTCCTCAATCTTTCCTCTCTCCTTCATCATTCCTCTGTCACCTCGCACTCTCTGTTCTCTCTCTTCCTCCGCTCCCCTCCCTCTCTTCTCCTTGCCCCCCTCCCCCTTCCCCTTCCCCCAGTTTTTCTCGCTCATTGATGCCTCGCTGACACGTCTTGCACAGGCCTCCGGCCACCGCATGGAACTCATCATCATCCTCCTCATCGCCGTTGAAGTCGTCATTGTCCTCATCCGCGAAGGTCCCGAACTGTCCCACAAACTGTTCTACCCCATCATAACCTATGTCCAGGAACTCCTTCACCCCGGAAACGAAACAAAGTCGGCGAGCGAGCTGGTTCATGACGAGTTGCCGAGACTCCAGGAGGCGCTGGAGAGGGTACCGCACACGAGCCTCTTGGCGGGGTTGTCGATGTCCGGGCAAGGGAGCGAGGATGAGGTTAGTGCGAGACTTGTATGATCCGCCCAACCGCATACAGCGATGCACAGTATCACATCTCACAGTGTACATTCGTGTCTTCGTGATGCTTTCCTTTTCCGTAACGCCTTGCGGCACTCATGAAAGTCGTTAAGCGTGATAACAGAAATCCCAGAAGACATGATACCACCAAGCAAGACAATGACTGACAGGGGCTTCGACACAATCACAGTGTCACAGCGTCTTGTCCCAGATCCGGCCCACTTTCTGGCCAGCCGCAATGGCACCAAAGATAGACCTGCACGCGCCCCTCGACACGCCCTCCCAGAATCTCGCCTTCATCTCCTGGACTGGGTATTTCCCGGCTAGAGCATCCCCGCCAACGTAATCTCCGAAATGGGGGAACAGGTTGTCTGCCCACAACGCGAAGGCTGGGAGTGGCCACAACCCCTGTGATGCGACACGCAGGTCAGTGAGGCATCTCAGCGGCACGGGAGAACGGGATTGTTCAACTCACGTAGTTGTGCCGAGTCGATGAGTCGCTGTAGTACGATGTGGTCTCTGTCCAAACGTGCTTTTGGCTGTAGTAGTCCACTCTCCTGATTTGGCCGTTAGCTATATGACCGCCACTCGGCACAGTTGGGTCCGCGCGAGTGTAGATCATGATAGAAAGCGACGTGGTCAATGGCTCACGCGTTGTACTTCTCGTTGGTGGACTCTCTGACCTCAAGTACGGGGACGTGATGTCTGGCCATGGCGGCTACGGTGATCGCCACGTACTCGGCCTGTACCTCGAGCGGAAACAGCAGTCCCACTGGTATGTGTTAATCCTCTCCACACACTGTAGCATCGGGTTACCGACAGAGTGGTGGTCTTAAGCCGGCGGTTACTGATGACTACAGTCCGAGTAGGTTCTCACTCACGGTGTAGTAGCGAGACGTTGTTGCTCAGCAAAGTGAAGAAGTTAGGGAACCCAGGCGTAGCGACCTGGAGTTGCCAAACCCGTCAGCGGGGAGCTTCACAACAAGCTATCGGAGCGGACGGACAAACGCACGCCGTGATACTGCTTGACCTTCGCCCGACCACCTTCCTCGATCTCGTGCCCGTCCCGACCGATCACCGCGAGGACGTGTTTCTGCCGAGTGAGCGCGGTGATCCCCAGGCAGAGGACGAATCAGTGACTCAGAACGGTCCAGTACGTACAGTGTCGAAGCCCGTGGCGAAGAGCAGGTAATCGACGTCCAGCACATGATCTTGATGGTGTCAGCTGCAACCGGGACCTGACTACGGCACTCATACAACGCTCACTACCTCGCGTGATCAATCCCGAAGGAGTGATATGGTCGATATCATCCCAGATGGCTTTCACGTTCGTCTGATTCAACGCCGCCATGTAACCCCTGTGAGCGTGTGGTGAGTGTCGACATGTTCGACCCGGTCCCCGCTCCGCACCACCTCGACTCACCCGTCTCGAACAATGCGCTTGCCGCCAAGGGCTGCGGACATGTCAGCGACCAGCCCCGCTCCCGTGACGCTGCACAGCCCGAACGTACGGAAAGAAGGAACGATCACGTCCTCCAGAGCAGCCGGAGCGTTGTCCTTCATCCATTTTCCGAAGTCCTGCGTACATTAGCCACTACGTCATCTACATAGAGTACGGGAAACAGCTGCGACAGTGTGCCAGGACCAGGGAATCACACACATACCTTTTGGTGAGGTCGCCTGATCCATTCTGCCTTTTTCGGGTAGATGACCCAATCGACCTCCATGCTGAGGTATGTCCCTAGTCTCGTCACCTGTTGAGCGAGAGGTAGGTGGAAGAGACGCTGCTTCATCTTCGAGTAGGGTTTGGATAGCTGAGGCTTGTTGCCAGGACTGCAATGTACTCGTCAGCCATCGCGCCTTTGGAGAAGCCTGGACGCTAGAAGCGCAGGGTTGGGGGTTGCACGCGTACTTTGCGATGACCCATTGCGGAGATCGAGAGAGGGCTATCACTTGAATATCGGGTTCCTCTGCGAGTGAAGCCACGAGCTGACTCCTGTCGTCTTGATCAGCCCCTGTGGCCCATCATCCTCAAACCCGGCGCCGTCTGCAGGCGATCGAGCTGATCTCGCCCCGGATCAGGCTCAGCTCCCTCACTCACCCACTACATCCATTCCCAATCACCGCCACGGTCTTGCCCTTCAGCTGCTCCTTCTCCAGCCCTTCAGGCCAACGCGCGACATGTATGGCTTTGTCCGGAGGAAACATTTCCAGACCAGGTATGCGGGGCAGCTTGGGAGCAGTGAAGACGCCTATTGCGGATACGAGCACGTTTGCCTCCACGATGATCTTGCGGTTGTGCGTGCTGAATTGGATGGAGTAGAGGTTGGACTTAGGATCCCACGTGGCATCGAGGTAGGTGTGGGAGCAGCGGATGTGGGGTCGGAGACCTTGCGAGTCGACCAGGTCCTGCCAGTCTGCAAAGGTGCCAGGGTGTGTCAGTGGTGAAGAAGTCACTGCGCTAGCTGGGTGAGGGAGCTTGCTGCACGTACAGGCGAGGATCTCCTGCCGTGGCGGGTGGGTCTCACTCCAGTCGCGTTTGGGGTGCCGTGAGTGCGAGTACAGAACAGCCTTTACGCTGAAATGGAGGCTTCAGACTCGTTTCCAACTCGTCAGGGCCTGAGGGATGACTCACTCGCTCCGGCAACCGCTGAGTTAGGTCGTCAACTGACGCTCACTGCGATACGATACCTCCACTACATGACTCACGGGTAACGGTTCTGGTACCATGTCCCTACGGAACGTCAGTCAGTTTTATGCTGCGAGGCTGTCACGGTCTGGCTGAGGATACGCCTATTGTAAAACTGAGCGATCGCTCACCACCAGCATCCTCGTCCTTCTCGTAGATCTGGAGTGACGGATCAGTGGTAGCTCAGCCGACCTAGTCAGTCCTCACGCACCCAGAAGTCGTGGAACCCTCTCCGCTTCAATGCCAGTCCCAAACAGATCCCTCCGAGTCTGCAGCACCCGGTAAGCAACATAGGCAGGATCCTTTCAAGGCATTCCGCAGTCACAGGTGAATTGACGTCGGACTCACCCGGCTCCAATGATGGCGACGCTCAACCCCGGAGCGGGCTTCTCGGGCGTCATGACAGGACTTCCTACCATACTTTTGCTTAAGGCTAGGCTAGTTCAAGTGCAGCAAGTTGAGTATAAAGCTACTGCCAACTGGATCGGGCAAGTCAGAGTTAGACGTTTGAGACTGCAGGCTTTGGAAGTGTTAGCCCGCTCGGAGCATCATCTTATACTCAGCCATCACTATCCCCCCAGATTGAGGTCCCATTGCACGCGACAATGGTTGGAACGCTTACTACAAAGGATGTTTGATGGAGGCACCTGGTTTGATGCGGGCGTGTCTCCATTATCGGCGGACTTGTAGCCAAACAGGGTCGCTGGCCTTTCCATTGATGACCGAGCCCCATCATAAACAAAGGGCTCGGGGTACTTGAAACAACGCAGAGGCGTGATGGTGGTCGAGCTCGAGTGCCACGCCACGGTCCCACCCAAGCAAAAGGGGGTGGAGAAAATAAGATATAGCGCCACGCTGCAGCGGGATCAGATCTGCTTCCGTTGTCCTCCTTTGAACGCGAGTGACTTTGCCGCGTTGAGTGAACGCTCATCCGACCAGCCAAAACAACATCCATCTGTCCATCCATCCAGCCGCCCCATATTCCTTCCTTCGCCTTTCTCTCGCTCCTTCGTTCTCGCAGCGTTACTGGTTCGTTCTCTCTCTCTTTGGGACTTACTTGAGCTTGGCCAACACCGCTACCATCATCCCCATATCATTTTCGCTTCACCTCATCCACCCCACCCCGCTGCATGGGGAGCCGCACTTGAGCCGCCGTCCCTCAAAACAACCCTAGAGGGTTGAACTACCTTCCATCGAACTTGCTGTGCGGTCTTCGACGACAACATGGACTCGAACGCCATCCAGATTGCCGGTGAGCTCCCGAGCTGACCTTGGCGCGACCCGTCCCAGTCCGCAGAGTGTTGATGTACTGCTGACCGCTCTCTCAGTGCGCGTTCGGCCATGGCACAAAGAGAAAGAAGCACCCTTCATATCCTCCCACCCTCTCGAACCCATCTTTCTGGGCGATGGGAACTTTGCTTCATCCCCGCGCAAACCCGCCTCAGCAGGATCGCTCAGAGAGGTCGTTGGTGAGTGATACCATGCCCTGTCCCACTGGGAGACGTGGCGCAGCAGTACTGACCGAGCAGATGTGGTGGATCACCGAATGTTGATTTTCGACAAGCCCGAGCAGGGTTGGGAGAAGCGGAGGGGTCTGCCCGGAGCGAAGCGGTACAAGAACAGGCGGTGAGTGGGTTCCCTGATGTCGAGCACCCGCTCGAGGCCTCCGAAGAGAATTGCCAAGCTGAGCCGCCGCAGATACGTGTTTGATCAGGTGTTCAACATGCATGCGAACCAGGAGGAGGTGTTTGAGAAGACCGTGCTGCCGCTCTTGGATGGCGTTCTGAACGGATACAACGCGACGGCGTTTGCCTACGGCGTGAGTCCTCCGTGTCTGTTGTTCGGATCGGGTGGACGGGAACCGGGCTAACTCCATCAAGGCTACTGGGTGCGGCAAAACACACACCATCAGCGGCAACGCCGAGGACCCAGGTGTCATCGTGCGAACAACGCGCGAGCTGTTCAAGCGCATCGAAGAATCAAGGGACCAATACGACACCTTCCTCGAATTGTCAATGGTCGAGATCTACAACGAGCAGATCCGGGACCTGCTCAACGACGATTTCCCCGCCTCTCCGCTTGTCGGTCTGAAGCTTCTCGAGAACGAAAAGGAGCGTGTCACCATTGACAGGGTCACGCTCAAACGACCCAACTCGGTCGACGAAGTCATGGATCTCGTGCTCCTCGGTAACCAAAGACGGTCGACATCTTACACCGCCAGCAACTCGACCTCGTCTCGGTCTCACGCCGTGCTCCAGATCAACATCGGCCGGAACAGTAAAGGCCACGAGATCAACCTCGAGCAGACGGTAGTCCGGCAATGCATGACCGCGGCGACCCTTTCGATCATTGATCTGGCGGGTAGCGAGCGAGCTGCTGCGACGCGCAACATGGGTGAGCGCATGAAGGAGGGCGCCAATATCAACAAGTCGCTTCTGGCTCTGTCGAGCTGTATCTCGGCTCTGTGTCAAGCCCCAACAGGTCGGAGCAGGATTCATGTCCCCTACCGAAACAGCAAGCTCACCCGCATGCTCAAGTTTTCGCTCGGCGGCAACTGTCGGACTGTCATGATTGTGTGTGTATCGCCCAGCTCAAGGGACATCGAGGATACCCACAACACCCTCGTCTGGGCCGACAAGGCCAAGAACGTGTCGACCAAGGTCTCGCAGAACACCATCGGCGTGGATCTTCGAGCACAGCAATGGGCGGCCGCGTTGGCCGAGAAGCAACAGCAGATTGAGACTCTCAAGGATACCATCGCGAGGATCGAAAAGGGCACGCGCGAATATATCGAGACAAAACGGGCGCTGGAGTGGAAGCCAGTCGCAAGCGCTATCGAGACGGTCGAGGAGGAGGTACGATCGGCTCTACCCGTCATCCTCGAGGGAGCCGCCAAGCGAGCCGAATGGGATGGCGTGGAGTTGCTCAACGCCGCACTGAAGCACCGGATGATCGAGGAGGAACAGGCGGAGAAGGATTACCTGGCCGGTGTGGTGCGGCAGCATGATGCGAGCTACGGCGGAAATCGACAAGTCGTCGCGATGGTTCAGCGCGAGGCGTCGCAGAAGTCCACAGTGGATGCGCTGCTCCGCGGTCTGGAGGGGCGCAAGTTCAACGATGCGCTCGATCGTGCCGACCTCGACATCGTAAAGCTCAAAGTGGCCGTGCACCGGTCCGAGATGGAGCGGCAGATCCTCGAAGCCAGGGAGAAGGTCCACCGGCAGAAGGTCCAGCAGCAAGGCCAAGCCGTTGCTCAGGCCGCGGCCCTGCTGCATCGCTTCGCTGCCGCTATCAGCACGAATTCGCATGTACTGTCCTCGATGGCAAATGGTATTGCCGAACCGAACTCGGCGTTGTCGGTCATCGAGCTGCTGAACCAACTTGGCGCTTCGGCTGAGCACACGCTTGCATCGCTGTTTGGCGACCACTCGACGGGGGTGCTGCCTCCTCTGCCTACACCATCTCAGGCTGCGGCCGGACCTGACGTCAGAGACACATCTGTCGTCTCGGGCGTGTTCGCATCTCAGTCAGTCCTCGCGGCAGACACCTCCCTTGCCCGGCTTCCTCCCCCGCAACGCCCGTCACTCGGCCCGCCCCGACGACTCTCCTCCGTTCCGGCGTCAGGAGCCTCGCTGCCCTATCGCAAACGAATGTCGATTGCACCAGGGGACACATCCCTCTCAGCTGCATCCCGACCGTTGCCCTCGTCCATGCGGCGACTGTCCGCAGCTCCGCCTCGTCGCATGTCTACCGCGCCCGGCAACACGTCTCTCCAACTTCCTGCTCAATCTGGGTCGGGCTTCCTGTCGTCCCCGGCCGCCCAGCGCCTTCTGCGAGACACGTCCGCTTTCAAGCCCCACATGGCCAAATCCCCAGCGAAGAAGAGCAAGCTCCGTCCAGCGCTCGTGCCCGTCCACAAAGCCAAGGTTGGCGCACGTGGGACTCCGAATGGGACACCGGCGAAGAAGGCCGCGCGGTTCCGGAGCGACATGTCCATCGACGATGTCAAGGAGTTTGAGGTTCTCACGAGCGAGTCGAGCGGACGAGGCAGCCTAGGGGGTGCGTCCAGCGGCGATGCGGACGATTCGGCCGATTGGGAGGAGCAGGATGAAGTGCCAGAGCTGCCCTCGAGGCTTTCTGCGGCGGCGAAGAGCATGCTCCCGCCATCTTCTGCCGTAGCGAGGCTGCCAAGCATCACACTCACCAAATCAACTCCCACGCCGCCGGGTTCGTCATCTGGGTCAGGCAGCAGTGGCGACGAAGCCAAGGCCAAGGGCAACGAGTCGTGGCGACAGAACAGGGCTTACATGAAATCTCTCAAGGCGTCCACCAGTATTCTCGGCACGGTCGGAGAGGAGAACGTGCCCATGGCCGGGGACATGTCCTTCAACCGGTCGAGCAGTTTCGGTCTGCCGCCGGCCGTTCGACCTGAACCCCTTGGTGAGCGCAAGCAGCTTCCTCCGACCTTGTCCGGCGGGACTGGCACTGGCTCGACGAGCTTCGCGGGGACGTCGAGCAACCTCCTCAAACCGACTCTATCGTCAGCATCTCGGTCGGTCAGCGCCTCGCCATTCAGCTTGTTCAACCGCCCCGAGCCATCGTCCTCGACGTCGTCCGCGTCGTTGGGACACGGTCCTCGTCCTTCGGTAACTGGTAGCAGCGAGGGAAGGCGGATCTCGAGTATCGGACCGATGCGACACGAGCTCATGCGCGGTGAGCGGCAGAAGAAGCGGGAGAGCAGCTCGATTGGTCGAGACCTACCCCCGGGATCCGGAACCGCTTCTATCAAAGCCGCGCCGTTCTCCCAGCCATCTCACAACCCCTTGGCGGGAGGAGCGAAGCGGGCAACGCCTCTCCTGGATCAGGGAGGACCGAGCTCGCCAGCGCCAGCAAGCAGAACTTCGAACGCAACGGCGACGGTGACGGGTGCGGCAAGTGCGACGGCGGCGACGCTCCAAAGAAGGGCGTCAGCGATGGACCTGTCGATGAGGGATCGCAGGGTTTCCGCGACGGCTCCATTGGGCACCGGGCAGGTTGGGAGGGGGTTGGCGCCGAGACCGAGCATGAGTCAGCTCTCCAGATTCAGTGGCACACAGGCGGGATGAGTTGTGAGATGTGCGAGGGCTGAGGAGGACCTGTGCGTGTGGTGTCGGGAAGAGCAAGACATCTGAGGACTTCAATTCGTATTCGAGAGGTGGTTGGCTAGATTTGTAAGAATACCTTTCCCGTGTCCCGTCGTCAAAGTCGGGTGTACATATACTGCATGGACACTTCACGACCGTTCTGCTTGCCCCGACATGAAGGTTACGCCACAAATACTGATATAGCATTACGTCTTGACTGGTCGAGACCTCTAGGATACGAGGGTACATGATCTTGCTTACTACCCTGACAACTCTGCCGCACCCGTTTGCTCACACTCACCGACCGCGACTGCCGCGTCTATTCTGGCAGTACCAAAGTCTCTCCGATATCACAAATAACAAACCTCCCATTGTCTCCGTGTTTGACTTCCCTCGTCCCTTTCGACCCTTCCTCCGCGTCCGTCCCGGGGATGTCCAACCCATCAACCAGCTTCCTCCCCCTCCATCTCCCGTCTATTCCGCGCTGCCTCCTTGCTCTGCCAAATTCCACGCGCGTACCTCTCGCCTCATGCTGGTCGCAGAACGTACCCCAGTGTATCCCTACTGTATTCTTACTTCCGAGGATCCGGTGTATCTCGAGAGAATCGGCCGGGGAGCAGTGAAGGGATGAGGTGAGGGTGTATTGATCTAGGGAGAGGGAGAGGAGGTTGCGGAGGAAAGGGAGGGAGGAGCCGGTGGACAGTGGAAGGAGGGAGAGTGAGAAGGGGGAATAGGCTGAAGCGATCTCTAAAGACATGGCTCAGCGTATGCCCGGGACTGTGGGCAGGATGGCTGAGCGGCCCGATGCGACATGTTCCAGCTCACCTTCGAACGCCGGGCAAACGGCATCCGGATCGCCTTCCGGAGCCGTCGCGTATCGATAACCCGTATCACTGGCCAGTCGGTCAGCTACACAACGGGTAACGATAAGACCAGGCCAAAATCACTACCACTCACCCTCCGAAAAACACCTTGAACCCCTTCCAGCCCCTCATGCCCAACTCACCCGCCCGCCCCTCGTCCTCCTTCTCCACGACGCCGACACACCAACTCCCCCAAAGCGTCGTCATATGGTCCAGCAGTCCTCTTCCGGATCGGTGCTGTGCCGGGGTAAACGCAACTTTGAGGGTGAGGTCCGACGACGCTTCGGATTCCGAGTTCGGTACTACCGGCGCTGGAGGATGGCGAGAGATGGCAGGGTTGTCGGAGTATGGGGTGTGCGGGGAGGAAGGGAAGTGAAGGAGGGACTCGTGATACCAGTCGAGCTCTGTTACTCGTTCCGAAGGGATACCAGAGGAGATGAACCAGGGTTTCAGGCCTGCGGCGAAAGTCAGCCCACTGCTGGAGCGGGATCCAACATCTGGCGATGCTAGGGGACCCGGACTGGACTGACCTAGCGGGACGAAGAAATGGATAGTGTTCTTGTGAAACTTCCACAGGTCAAGAATGGTGTAGTAGTCTAGATGATCATCTGTTTCTGTTCAGCGCGGAGCCCGAAATTGAGGGCGAGCAACATCAACAGCAACAGAACTCACAATGGTCGTGAGATATGCAGCAGACGTGGATGTCCGGGAGCATCGACACGGGACATGGCGCATCAAGGTATCGCGCCGGACCGACGTATTGAGACGGCGAGCATCTGCAGGTGGTTCATCAGCCCTAATTCAACTGCGGGAGAGCTTCAACAGCTCGAGCACCAGGGCGGGACGGACCTGTACGAGAAGATCGGGTCGAATAGTACTCCACACATGCCGTCCCGGCCTTTCCCTTTCCATGGAATCCGCACCAACACCCCAGCATGCCCCAGCCAGGTCACAGCTTCCTTGTCGATTGGACCCTCCTCCCCCGTCCAGCTTGGCGGGACAACCGTGACGGGTGGATCTCTCCAGTCGTCCTCCTCGTCGTCCTGATACATCTCCGCCAGGTCCTTCCTCGCATAGATCCTGGCGGGATACCAAGCCGACGGCGGTATCCGGAGTAACGCCGCGTTGGCGCTCGTGTCCGCATCTTCCACGTCGCTCTCCGAAACCGAGGAGGAGATGTACGGCTCTTCCTCGTCTAGTGTCGCTGAACTCCCTGTCCGAGAGAGACCGGTAACCGGGGTGCGAGGCCGGGAGGGAGTGCGCGGTTGGGGATGGGCAATAGCCGCACCGAGCTGGTAGGCGCGGTAGGCATCTGACAGGGAGGCGACGCGATAGGATGGCCAGGGATTGAGGAAGTACCGAGGTTTGGCTGGGGTGGGGGCAAAGCTGGCGGTGGTCACCGAAGACGAGGACGAGGCGAGGGGGTAGTATGAGGTGGACAGTGGGGCGTGGTGTGAGTTTGTGAGCTGCGAGGAGGGTTCAAGCGGGATCACAGAGGGACTGAGGAGTGTCATGGCGATGAGTGTTGAGGTGGTATGGGAGACAAAGCGAAGAGATGAAAGAGGAGGAGAGATTGATCAAGAAACGTTGCTGCGTCACTGACATCCTCCTCAGGCACCCAAGCCACCAGCCAACAATTTGATCCCGCTCTCACAACCACTCGGCTTCTTCCCCACCCGGAAAGATCAAGCCACGACTGTCTCTCCCACATTTCTCATCCTCTCATCATCTTCCTCACGCCTATACACACCGCGTCCAGGAGCAGACCTGCTCTCTACTCCCCGGAAACATGTCCGCCGTCCATCCCGGCGCGTCATTCGAGCCTTACCTCCGCGCGAGGAACGCGGACCCCAGCCTGATCCCGTCGCACCCCATCCGTGGGATCAGGACCGGTGGGAGACACGACGCGTCGACCAGCGAGGACTTTCTCGACTTTCTGAACAAGCTGCTCCGCCTACTCGCGTCTCCGTGAGCTACTCGTTACCTCCTCCTCGCAGACGACTCGTCTGCGTGGCGAGAAGGTTGCTGAGCTGACATGTGTGACGCAGAGTCACGGTACCGCTTCGACTGCTTCACCAGGCGGTCACGTCGCCTCTGACCATCAGCCTTGTCCTCAAGCTCATCCTCCTCGCGTTTCTCACCATCGGATCCGCAGTCTTCTCCGTACTCGCCGTTGGCGCGTTCTGGTATTCCTGGGGCACGGGAGGGGACATCGAGGTGGAAGGATGGCTGATATATGGGTGAGTCTGCCCATTCCGCCTCGACTCGGGCGTAGTGTAGCGCGTCACCAGATCGGTCGGTCACTGCATGGCTGATCAACGGTGTGATGTGATAGGTCAAAGAGCTACAGAACGCCACATGCGCTTGTGCCGCTTCCAGTTGAGCGGTTCCAGGAAGACTTGCGGTATGATGTGGTGGTGGAGATGGAGCTGGTGCGCCCATCGAGAGGGCAGGAAGAGATGGGTCAGTTGCGCCTTGCTCTCTATGATAGGTCTTTGCGGCGCAGTAATACTGATCTCGTCAGGCAATTTCATGCTCTCGCTCGAATTGCGCTCGTCCCGTAACCCAGAGCAAGCATTGATTAGCGCGGCCCAACCGGTACGCCTCCGCCCTCTCGAATTCCATCACGAGGCCGTGGCTAATTGCTGAACCCTGCTCAGTCTCTCCCACCGCCTCCGTTGCCATACACGATCATCCCCGTGCCGTCCATCCCCAACCTCGTGCCGTGTCTTCTGCCCTGGCCGTTCCGCGGGCTATGCCCGTCACGCCTGCTGGGCTACGACGACCCCTCGCGCCGGCGTGAAGCGGCACGGCGGGCGCGGGCGCGCGGGGGCGTGGGAAGCCCGGTGCAGGGGAAGGAAGTCGTGCTACTCAGAAAGGATCTGATGGAGGGTGTGATTCTGAATCCGGGGAGAGTGGATGGTGCTGTGGGATCGGCGTTCGTCAGCATCGGTCAGTCTCAGGACAAGTGGGCAATTTGGAGAACGAGCTGGGCAACGGCTGTTGCCCAAATTTTGTCCCGTGCTGACGTTTCCAGGGAGGGAAGACTCGTTCGGCGAAGCGACCGAGACCAACCCCGCATGCAAGCAACCTCGCGAAGTGCGAACGACCGGCTGGGTAGTCATCCGCTTCGTCCCGCGTCCCAGCGGTGTCCGGTGAGCACAATTCATCTCACGCCTCCAAGCGACTGCAAGCTCACGTATCTCAGCTGGCTATTGTCTGCCCACCCTCTTCCCCCGCTACTCCTCCTCCCGCCAATCTCCCTCACTCTCACCCTGTCCTCTTCCATCTTTGCCTTCCTCATCATCACCTACCTCCTCCGCCCTAAGTCCAAAGCCTCCCGCAGGTCTCATGCCGACGAGAAGAAACCCATGTCGCAGGAATCGCTATTGCGGGAGAAACAGGCTCGGGTGTTTGAAGAACGTGATCGGGAGGAGCGGCATGAGGCCGAGAGGAGGAGGCACGAGTGGGAGGAGGTGGAGAGCTCGGCGTTTGGAGGGCTTAGGAAGATGCCCGAGGATAAGAAGAGGAGTTACTGGGCCAACCAGTCTACCATTGGAGGGGTGAGTGCGCGGTTCAACGCGACGACTGTCAGAATCACGTGTATCGGTCGTTCGGCAAGCGCAAGTGCCAGCGCGTGGATGTGCTGATGATAATGCTCAGTCCGAGACGACGGCTCCGTCGGCGGTCCGCTCGTTCGACCCGGTCCCGGAGACGTCGGATGACGGAGTGTCTGAGACGACTGTCACAGAGACTGCGACCGAGTCGGGCGCTCCGGAGGAGAGGAGCGGGCGGACGTCGGACGCCAGCGAGGAGTGGGAGGAGGCGCACTGATGGCTCGGGCAGATATACAGAGGCCATGGCCTTGCCCTGGTAGATATACGGGAGGTCGGCGTGGTGGGTTGTAATTCTCCGTTCAGTATGGTGTGTATGCGATGTGATCCGCTTGAGCGCGGCAGACGAGGGGGGCTGCGAGTCGGGACGTCTTGGCCATGGTTCCAGAGCAGGGTTGCGGACGCCAGAGATGACACAGGATTACAAACAACCACCTAGCGGTATTTACATGTGCAGTACAGATCAGACCTTACCGCTTGAGTGTGAGCCTTGATATACAACCTACGATAGCTACGAGACGTCGTCTTTGGTCTTCGCCTACACGATCCCCCTCATCGTGCGCGACCGTATCACCACAGTCCTCACAAAGTCGACGTAGGCGCAGTACTGTCGCCGCCCCGTCTCAAGGTCGAGAGGCGGTCCTCCTCCCATTCGTATCACCCCGTGATCCCGTGCCGTCCGTCCCGTCCCACCCACAACCCTTCGCGCCGAACGGCCGCTCGTCATCGTCATCGCCCTTGTCCTCGCCGGTCCCTTCGCTCGCGGTGACGCACAACCATCATGACAGCCTCCGCTTGAAGTACTTCGAATTGACGATGTATCCGCTGATGAACCCGAAGACTGATTCGCCGAGGTTGAAGTAGCTCTCGAGGATGGAGCGGAGGCCTTGATCCTTGATCAGGTCTGTTGCTGGACTGGGGGGGAAGGGGGTCAGCGAGAACCGGTGGCAAGGAGGCGGGAACTTGTTCGGTACTTGTATACCTTCGTGAAGTTCGGGATGGATATGGGCAGGGACTAGGTCTGCCGACCGGACAGGGATCGAGACAAGAGACGAGACGGACGAGATCATCCATAATGACAACGGGGAGAGGGACTCTAGGCATAGTGGCGACAACGAGGGCAGTGTCGACTCACGCGAACCCCGTAGCGCGCCGCACACCAGCAATGATCGTTGAGAGCGCGACGAGATCGAACGCGAGGTGGGACAATCGCCCGAGGCCGAACATGACGGAGGGGCAAGTGGATGGATGAGCCTTGACGGCAAAGCGGGGCGGGGGCGATGTCTATGAGCGAGCCAGAGACCAAGGTGCAAAGTGCGTCGCGTCGCGTCGCGTCGAGTCTTGGACTGGACTGGGGTTGCAGATGCCTATCGGGCAGGTCGTATGAGCGCTGGTGCACGATGCAAGTGATTGACGATCAGTCGAGTCGAGGGGCGAGGATGGTGACCGACGACAGACAAAAGGCGAGGGAAACGGCTGGCTGGCTGGCAACGAGAGGTGCGACGGGACGGTTGGGCCGGGTGGCAGATTGGCTGTGGCGCCTGGAGCGTGGGGTCTGTACCACGCTGGGCTTCAGTCTACGTGCAGTCACAGACGTCGAGGGTCCCATAGTTCGTCCGATTGGGCTTCGCAGGTACTCGGGGTGCTGGGGTAGGCAAGATATGCAAACCAGATCCCAGTCGACCGAACCCTGACATGATACTGAAAAGTTCATACACGGTTATCTGCCCATTTCGACCTATATCCCAGCTCACTCTCCTCGCCGTTTATCGACCTGATTCCCAGCTCGCTCTCCTGATCCGCCGGTACCCCGCTGGAGAAGTAATAAGTAGGGAGCCAATTGCTCCGCATCGTCTGCGCTGGGCTTTTGGGCGGCTCGTATTGCCCCACTGGATAGGTTTCTACTGGAGGAATGTCCATTGGAGGAACGCCTGCTGGGAACTCGCCGCGCTGGCGATTCGGTTTCTCTGAAGCCCATTGGCCGAGAGCTGCTCTTCCGGGAGAAGGTCTAGGTGATGGTCGGCTGAGCTCGTCGAGGACAGGCGAGAGGCCATCTTGAACCGGACTGGCAGGGGAAATGTGATCTCGGACTGGAGAGACCCCGCCCCCGTCCCCGCCATACAGATCTGGCGGTGGAAGGCCTAACCTCCGCAAACCCTCCTCATACGTGTACACCACCACCACCTGACTTCCTCTCTGGTCCGGACTCGGACCGTCCTTCCGTCTCCCCTGTGTCTTCATCGACGGGCTGTTGGCCCCCGCTCGTATGGGCGTCTTCTTCACTAGCTTCGAGACCGGGGTGCCAACGAGTGTCGAGCCGGCGGTGGTAGGCGTGGGTGTAGTCCCGTTGCGGGGCTGGAGAGGTCCTCCGCCCAAGGTGGCGAAAGTGCTTTTGGAGTATCGGTTCGCGGAGAGATGGGGAGTATGAGCGTGAGCGTGGGCAAGGGATTCCGAGCGCCATGGGGATCGTCGAGCGAAAAGGACGCGTCCGTAGCGAGGTGTGAGGGCGATGAGGAGGATGACGAGAGCGAGTGATCCGATAGCGATGGCGGCGATAGTGACTGAATCGCCGTCAGAACACTGGTCACACACGGTTACGACGGTAATGATTTCGGGGACAGCTCAGAGGGAGACACTCGTACTCACTGGGCTGCAGCTCAAGGGTCATATCGCCCCAAGTGCTTGCGGAGTCTCCTTAGCTAATTGCGAGCGGGCCGTATACACCACCTATCGAACATCGACCGAGTCAAAATGATTTAACCCAGGAATGCGCGATTCACAAGTTGTTTATGTTCAGTGGTGCTGGTGCTTCCCATCTCCTGGATCCGTCAGGACGTTAGCCGCACCTCTCCGTCTCCGACACTGACCCCTCGCCAATCAAAGGAGCGAGCGAGTTGACAGATCGCACCCTCCTCCAGAACTTTGCGAGAAAGGAGTGTCATCTGGCCCCGACCGGCCTCGCCGCACCGCACCGCGCCGCACCGCACTTCCGCCGCCGCCAGGCCTGGGGTAGCCGAAGCCGAGGGAGGAGCTTGACCACTCATGGTTTGCTTGGAAGGTGCCTACATACAGGGTATCTACCAAAGGTAGTGGAATGGCCGTCGCTGCTCAACTCGGGCAAACGCCTTCCCTCGTCCTTTGGCCTTTGTCTCTCGGTGAACCCCAGAGCAAGTCACTCTCGCCAAGATGCCTTTGAACCTTCATGTAGAGGGCACGGCCTGGCTTACTTGTTGAAGCGGTCAGTGTGTCGAAACTGATTGTTACACTCTACATTCGTATCTGAAAGCATGAAGCAATACGTGGCCCGATTGTCCTTTGACGCCTCGTCTCCTTGATACAGTACGATCCGCTTCCATACCGCTATCCGGCGACTCTTGGGACCATTGCAGGGTCCGACAGGACCAAGTGACCCCACACAGTCGATTGGGGTCGCTCATAGGACGACGAGGAAACCCAGGGCGACTGAGCCGAGCACAGAGACCCCGGCGACAGCGTAGGGCAGCATGGTCTTGCCGAGCGGAAGAGACCCCGCGGCCGACTTGGAGGAAGTGGCCGAGGCCGCTGCGGCGGAGGTGGAAGCGCCGCTCGAGCTGGGAGCGGTCACGCCGGATGCGGAGGCTGGGGATAGTGTGTCAGCGACCTGGGCTATAGGTGTACGCGTGAGGCGTGGACGTACTTCCGAAGCTTGAGCCGCATTGCGAAGTGAGAGCAGAGCCGATAGAGGTGCTTGCGATGGTGGCATTGGCCTTGAGCGCCTGCCCGTAGATCCTGTCAGAGTCAGCAAGTGAGGCTGGAACGGACCACGCAAACGGGAATCGGGGGAGACTGGACAACGGGGATACTGGACAACGCTGATGTCGCGTTCTGGAGGGCGGAAGGTGAGAAGAGTCGTGTGTGTAGGCGCCTCATCACGCACTCGCTAACGCAGCCCGTGCAGAGTTGGCCCGAGGACAGGGCCGACTGAAGTGACGAGGTGTCGCCGGTGCCGGACAGAATACCGAGGACGAAGCTGATGGTCACGTTGGTGCCGGTGGTGTTCTGAACGGTGGAGAGCGTCTCGGTCACGCAGTAGCCGCCGGAGCTGCAACGTCAGTCACCGTCATCATCAACTTCACCGGACCGGATAGGCGACCCAGCTCGTCTTGTATGTCTGGCAACGACGTTCGCACCGATGCCGCACTCACGTCGAATTCTTGGAGCACGCAGCGGTGTAGACCTCCGGATAGCTGTTGAGCGCCGCCAACAACGCCTCGATCTCCTGCGCGTCGGTGCCTCCGCCGGAGATGTCGCTGGAGCACGAGGAGGAGAGGGACGACTCGGCGGATGAGAGGGTGGTGTTTGAGCAGGTGGTCGTGGAGCTCGAGCACAGGGAGGCAAGGTAGGTGTTGAGCGGGTCGATGATCGAGCCGGATCCCTGGGGTCGGATCAGCCGTGCAGGTCAAGGCCGTAGAGGGGGTGCGGATCTGAATGCTTGGGGGTGGAGAGCAGATGGGTGGAGACACCGGCACTCACACTGAGGACGGGCAGGAGGGTGGTGAGCTGCAGACATGTGCCGAGGTTGCCGACGGCGAGACCTGCGATTTGGGCCGTGCACGAGCTGCACCAACGTGAGCTGATGCGTATGGTTCACGGGGCGGAGCGGGGAGGGAAGAAGAGCATGCTCACGATGAGAGTCTGTGGAAGTCGAGATCGAATCGTTAGCTGTCGTCTCGGCAGATGAAGCTCGCAATGGACGTACGCTCGGGCGACGCTGAGCGAAGCCGTGACGGCGAGGAGCGATGGGACGACGCGCATGTTGATTTTGGCGTTGTTCACTGACACTGGCAGGATCGGGATCGATGTTTCAAGCAAGAAGATTCGTTGAAGCGGTCAGAAGCAGATACGAGATGCAGAGTTGCAGAGTCGCAGAAGCGGTGACAAGCTGTGTCGATGACCTCTGCGCAACTCATTACAGCAGCAGCATGTCATTGAGCGACGAGTCCGCAGCAGCAGCAGCAAATGTCCACAGGAACGACGTGGGCCCCCCCTGTGCTGCCCCTGCCCCTGCGTGGCCTCTTGGCGGCCCAGCCGCGGAGCGGTGCCGGAATCTCTCATGCTTCGTTCCTACCATACGGAGCCGAGTACTCGCCTACATCTACACACTGGAGTATACGAGTGCTCGCGGACCCGATCAAGGAGTAACCTAGGGGGAAACCAGCCAACGTCGTGGTTGTGGTTGTGGTGTTTTTGCGGTGCCGAAGGGCGCAGGAACGCCGGCTTCCGGCGCAGTTATTCACTCAGGAACCCACCCAGTCGAGTCGTCATTCGCCGTGGCGTGGCACCGACTGGGACATCGTCATTACGAAAGGCAAACGGCGACGGGGTCATCAGGCATGGCGTAGGCAGGCAAGCCCTCCGACATTCCGACAGGGGTTGACAGGAGCCGCCGTAGTAGTGCGAGCTGCATCGTGCGGCACCACACACGGGCCGACTCGTGGCTCGTGCGGAGTCGACCGGTTGTCACCGTTTGGAAACCGTTCTCCCGCAGTAGGAGCTCTGTGCTGCATGACGCTACTGTACGAGTACGAGCACATAGGCATAATCACGACTAGCTAGCACGTTGTTCGGCGATCATTCCCAGACCTGCGCCTGCGATCTGATTCTGTCGGGGCCTGCGAACTCGAGATCTATACCGCATTGTTGCCCCCCGAGTTCCTTCCTGGTCACGACACTGTGACCCGCCACATCAGCGGATGCGCACTTTTGGTGACCTGGGAGGTATGACATACGTGACATGCACCTCGCCGGAGCCCATCGATGCATATCTCGCGTGCGCCACCGACCGCCCCGCTCGCTTAAATGTTTGGATTCTGTTCCTGCCCGGCCACATAGTCGTGGCGATGGACGAGCCGAATTGGTGGTGGTGGCGCACTCGGTACTGTACCGGGCGGGTCTTGACAGAACACCAACACTTTATTCCCCTTGCCGACAACTTGACGACTTGGCATGGTATGTCAGGTCGATGCATTGACAAGTAGCATCCGTGAGGGCACACCTTGTTTCTCCACGAGCTTCTGTGCCGTCATCGAGTCCGCGGATGGGTGGAGTGAACCGGGCATTGGAGCGACCTCCAAAGTCTCCTGATGACCCCACAACGTCCGCATCGGATAAGTGCTGTTTACTCATTGTAACTCATGGTGAACACTGCACAGGTACGGCATGTCACTCGTATGGTACTCGTACCGTACAAGTACTCGGTGCGGTAGTCACGTCGCCCGAAGACGTGTCTGCCGAACGCAGGTGAGTTGAAGTGAGTGAATGAAAGAGTATGGTATGGTCCATGTCATTGTCCTGAGCCTAAGTGTCCGATCATCACTGATAATGCCCTCAAGTACTGAAGCCGTGTCTAGCTCCCATCTCCGTCTCCACCTCAGCAGGAGCGAGGGTCCAGCCTCGACCTACGGCACGGCGGCAGGACGGTGAACCACTGCAATGCTGTCACTGCCGTGTGATTCGAATCGGCGGTCGCGTTCAACCTCACGGTGAGATAGCCCCCAACGTCGACAAATGCGTACAGGGGAGACTCGTTGCCGGTGGAATTCGTGTACGTGAGGTTGACGGCGCCCGGTACAGCTGTGTAGTTGAAGATTGTCGATTCGTAAGGCGCTGCAGTCGTCGGGGAGCCATTGTCGCTCGTCTCGGACCCGACAAGGCGGTAGTAACCGTCCCTACAGGTTGCAGGCTTAGCTGCCGTACTCGTACTCAGAGTCGGAGTCATGCAAGGGAGGAGCCCCGACCTCGTCGAGGCAGTGTGAGGGACGAGTGGAGAGCTGGTACTGAACTCGTACTCGTACTCACGCGCCGTAGTCGGTGTCGTTGGCCATCTGGACGTATTTGTACGTAGTCTGTCCGTCGACCGTCGTCTGGTATTGAACGGACTGCAGATAAAGTGACCCAGTGTTTGGCAAAACGAATGCGGACGCATTCGCAGTGGGCTATGAGTCTCGATCAGCGTTCTCCCGGGCTGTGATCGCTGTCGAGTCCACGTCGTCACTTTTGGAAGTCGCAAAATGCAGGATCGCTCACCCCAACTCCCAGCGTCCCGTTGGACATTACATATGCGAACTGGGTGGTGCTGTTGCTAGTCACGGCGAGGTAGACCGACTGGCCGCCGGGGAGCATAGATGCACGGGGAGCCAACGCTTAAGATTGAGAAGAAGTGCGTCAGGCCTGATGCTATCCTCACGCGACAGGGAGAATGTGAGGCTCACCTCGAGCACGACTCGGATCATAGAGGCGGACCGGTGCTTTCGGGGGCAGTCCGCGTGCGAGTCGCTGAGAGTTGGACAGCTGGCCACGACGGTCGATCCTGCCCCGGGTCATGTCCATGGACATCACCCCGACGACCGACAAGGCGAGAGTGAGGAATGAGAAGAGCGATGTTCTCATCTTAGCCGAAGTAACGAAGATGTCGATGAAAGTGGACCGGGGGTGGATGGAAGACTTGCGGGTTTGATCGTGACCATGCTTCTACCAGACTACCCCGACTTATAACATCGAGTGGAGTGAGTGTTGAGGTGCTCATCGGTTTGTTTGTACTGTGAGACCTGTCAACACGCCCAATATAGTCACTCGCTTGCTGTGCAAATCTGGGTCAAGCCGTGGGATTGTCATCCTCATCCTGTGATCCTCGACATGCCACTCGCATGCATGCTGAGTACCTGAGTGCCTGATCGAAGAGCTGGAAGGCTGTGAAATGGCATTCTTCAGTAGAAGGATCGCCCCGCAGCTCGCGCTCAGTGCAGGAAAGGATATCGCACAATGCAACAGCGTTTGGCGTTGGGTGGCATTTTGTGGTGCTTGATGAGCAAGTCAATGTGAATTGTACGCCCCTTACGAAGTCTTTCGCTTGCCTGCTGAACCCACTGTTGTGAATCCGATATACCTGATCAGAGATGAGTAACAATCCGACTCGACTCCAGGCGCCACTGGACATCAGTAGGACCATGCACAGCAGGAACCATTGCCGGGCGGAAGGCCATTGCTGCGTTGCGGCAGGGCAGCGTACCTGTGGCGCTTGCTCATGGGTTGGTTCACAGGTATGTCAATCCATGGACACCGGCGTGCGTGGGCAGCGTGAGGAGGTGACAAGCTGCCTTTGTCCTCGGATACTTCCGGATAAACTGAGCCAGTCTGCCTATGTGTGGGCTATGGAGTGGGGAGGGCCACCGCTACATCGCGAGGAGGTACCCCCGTAAGACGTTTCTCTGCGCATTTGCGCTGTCTGATCCATTGGCCGTCCATATCCGCACGCGATGCGTTGTCCAGGTCGATAGCTCGTACAATACAGGGGTGCAACCGTGCCCCACTCTCGCTTGGGAGCCTGCCAGATGGGTACATGAACACATCCAGTGCGATACAGTACATATTCTTATTCTGTGGCACAGAGGGTCCGACTTCCACCACAAGACACGCAGCACCAGATGTGAAGCCAGAAGTACCTGACACGCCTCGAACAACGCATCGCAACGCTTCGCAACGCAGATCTATACAAGCTCGAGACACACGACGAGACGCTCCGTGATAGCCAAAGGCGGATGGGTTGTGGGTGGTCAGGTTGGGGGGAGGTTTCACGACGCTCGTGGCTTCAGAGCTGTGATCGCACCCGTCAGCCAGGGTTTAGCCTTGGGACGCTCGGGGCTTCAGAGCTGTTGTCGCAGGGTCAGTGATCGACGGCTCCGGCTCTGGCCCGATGGCTCGAGCAGGGGCCCGGCTTTGAATACAGTGAAGCGGAAATGTGGCTACGCACCGGCGGCACGAGCAGGGTCATAATGGCGAGTCGGGGGGTTTGGCGGGAGCCCACGAGCGAACCGTTCGCCATTAGAAAGCTGGGCGCGACGGTCGACAGCCGGAGCCTCGACTTGAGCGAGATCGGGCTGGGGAGCCCTGACCTCAGCGGAGAAAACACCGGCGGTCGCAAGTGCGAGTGCGAGGATCGAGGCGAAGGCGAACTTCATGTTGTTGATGTGGTTGGAGTGTTGTGGGTGCGGTGATGGACCAGATCGCGTGCATCGCATGCATGCGCTTCTTATGTATACAGTGCGAGGGGCGGTCTCGGGCTTGACGTCGCGGTCACTGCGATGTTGACGTCCATGCAAAGTCATCGTTATTCGTCACCGACTGTCTAATTTAGTGTGGCGTCCTCTGGTCTAGCAGCCCGTGGACGAAAAACGGGAAGCCCAAGGGCGCGTGGTGCTCCCGCCCCGCATAGCTTTCGCGCTGCGAGCTGCGAGCGCAATCCACCCAGACGCAGGCCGCTGAGGAGACAGTTAACTGCGGCCCGCCGCTCTGGTGTGGCCGGACTGCGCTCTGCTGGACTGCAGGTGCATGCGAACGAGCATAAGACCTTATGCCCATGTCGACCTCAAGCAGGTGGCGGCGTGGCGGAGATAACATGGGAAGAGGGCTGTCGTCGTTCGACTCGTTCTCGCGCCACGGGGAAGCACAACACGCACATATCTTGATGACAAGATGAGCTGGCGCTTCATGGCGTCTTGGGCACAACAACAGTTCTGATTGTTCTTGGTCAATTGGACAGGCTCTTAAACATCCATCCGTTGGGCTTGGCGTGGCTTGGTTCGGTCACCGACGCCACGAGTCACTCAGTGGGTCGACGTTCCTGAATGGCGCATGTTTATCGCAGAGGAGTCTTGGTCAGCATAGAGATTCCGGTCATCACCCGGGCTTGAAATCGCGAACAGATCCTCAAGTTCCTGTCAGACTTGACAAGGCGCATCAACTCGGCTCACCTGGATACACACTAGGTGGTAAGGCCATGCATCGAATGGGGATTAGCCGTGGTCTGCCGATGGCAAAAACGGAAAGGTATAACAGTGTCCCAAATTACCAAAAATCTATGGTCTCTTAGTTTAGTGGTAGAACGCAAGACTACGATTCCAGCGGGTTTACCCGCGTATCGATTTGTCATCTTGAGGTCGCGGTTTCGATCACCGCAGAGACTTGATCTTTTTGAGTCAACCCCTACAAATCAGCTGTCTGACATGATCCCTATCCAATGCCATCGCTTGGTCTCCCGTAGGCTGCATTCTACAGGTGTGGTCGACCCTGTCCTTACGGAACGGAGGCACTGATAACACGTGTCGCCTGAATTGGAATTTCGGACAATTCATGTCGATCATTCGTGACCTGCCAACCGGTCATACTCTATGTACGAGCTTATGCTGAGGACCCGTCGAAGTCACGCTGCCAAAGCATCCCCCTCCTCCGCCGACGCCTTCCTCCAAGCTCGTTTGCCCGCGACCCACGTCTGGCTCACGGCTTTCTGTGCCTCCCTCAACGTTACCACTCCATCGCGAAATGGATCCACATCTAGCACGCAAAAGTCGGCGACCTTGCCCGGCTGCAGTGTCCCGTACGCGTCCTCGTCTCGCGTGGAATACGCCGAGCCTGCAGTGTAGAACCGTATCGCCGTCTCGAGATCGAGCGAAAAGCGTTCGAGTCCGAGTAGGATCGGATCGGTCGTTTCGGCATTGGGATCCACGGCGGATCTGTGCGTCGTCGCCGTGAAGAGGTTTGGGAGGGTGTGATGCGGCGCCACGGGCACGTCTGAACCGAGCGCGACCTTGGAGTTGGCGTCGACGTACTCGCTCCACGCAAATGCGCGGGTACATCGGTGATCCCTCCCAAGGACGTCGAGCCAATTGGGCAAGTAGATTGGATCGCCATGTGATGGTTGTATGGACGGGACGATGCCGAGTCGGGTGAGCCGATCGATCTGGTCTGGTCGGACCACCTCGAGGTGTTCCACACGATGTCGTCTGAGAGGTCGCGGTCCGTTGGCAAGCATGGCGCCCTCGATGGCGTCGAGAGCTTGATCGATTGCCGCGTCTCCAACAGCGTGAATCGCAAGTTGCAGATCCAACTTGTCTGCGAGGCATACTACCTGCGCGAGATCCTCGGCTGGCCAGATCGGACCAGGACGAGTTCCGTCAAAGTACGGTTCCTTGAGAAACGCCGTGCACGCATCGACAACTCCGTCGGAGATGATCTTGACGCCGACGACGCGCAACCAGGGCGAGAGGGACTGCAGTCGTCGCCTGTGTTCGGCTGCCTCGAGGACTTGGGTAGCACGTCCCGCCTCGGTCTCACTGGGACGGAGGAACCAGTGGGCGGCGATGCGGATGGGCAAGCCCCGAGTGGCATGGTAGTGTTCCAGCGCGTCGAGATCTTCGGCGGTCATGGCCATATCCACCGCGCCCGAGATCCCGGTCGACAACAACTCGTCAAACACGCGCTCGAGATAGCCCAGCCTATCCCCGATAGTGATCCGCTTGGCCATCCAGGGCCACACGATATCAAACACCCCTTGTTCCAGCACCAGACCCGTCAACCTGCCGTGCTCATCCCGCTCAAACGTCCCACCACGAGGGTCGGGGGTGGTCTCCTCGATGCCCATCGCGGCCAGAGCCGCCGAGTTGAGCCAGCACGAGTGCAGGTCAGCGCAATCGATGATGACGGGTATATCCGGGACGACAAGATCCAAGGCCGAGCGATGTGGCGGGCCACCGAGCGTGTCGAAGGTGAAAGACTTGGCGAAGATGACGGGCGATGCCGGATAGGCTTCGCGGTAGGTTACCAGGGCAGCCTGGATCTGGGGAATGGAGAGACAGAGAGTGTCTAGCTTGTCGATTGACGAACCGAAGTGCATGAGATGTGTGTGCGCGTCGATGAAACCAGGCAGGACGACCGAGCCGTGCAGGTCGTGCTCCTCCACGGTGTCTGACTCCTGGGACATGGCTGAGCTGGTTGTTCCACTCTAGTATGCGCAGTGCTTGCCAACTCACCTTGTCCACCTTGTCCCATGCCTCCTTCTCTAGGCCAACGTGCTCTATCTTGTCGCCGCGAACCAGCATTGCCTCGTGCAGTGCCGAGTCGCCCCCGGCGGACGTGAAGACGCGAGCATTCCTGAAGAGCTTGATATCAGACATTCCCGGTGTTGTCGAGCTCCTCGACGGCGAGAACGTCAGTATTGGAAGATTTTCAGCACCTTTGGTTGAGCGGAGGAAGCCTTTCGGGCTACATGATTGCCTCTGACTGAAACGATTGTTCAAGTATTGCATTGTGTAGTGATTGTGAGATTGTGATCATCAACTCGACCAGTAACCGTTGCCGCGATTTGCTTCCGTGCTTCCGTGACGTCTCAACTTTCCCGCACCCGGAACTCAGCATAAATCCGCCCAACGTCTCGACTCGACATTTCGACAACGACAACCACCCTGATCTCCCCAACATGTCCCTCCGCGCTCTCCGCCCAATCGCTCGCGCAGCGCTGCATGCTCGCCCCGCCCTCCCCGCTCAACGGGTGGTCCCGGCCTTCCGCCCAGCGGTCGCGGCGCTCGCCCGAAACTTCACCACCTCCCCCCGTCGACTCGGCAGCGGCGAGAGTAAGTAACGCTCCCACCCACTTTCAGGGGAAGGCTGCAAGATGTTCCCCAAGTGCTGCGACTGATCGCCGACCTTAGCCGACTCGGCGCTGTCGGGCGTGATTGCCGCTGAGCAAAAGTACGAGCTCGAGACGGCGGCTACTCTCCCCGAACTCCCGGAGTTCATCGATGCTTTCCGCTCCAACGGAGTTTGGGACATTGTCGACGCGCCGATGAACGATGATGTCGTCCTCGTCCGCAAGTTTGGTAACGAGAAGTGCGTGCTGCGTTGCTTGGGACCCAGACCTTGTCGTTCGGGGTGTCCGTCGGTACCGTGGCATCGCTGACACGTGCTCGTGCAGGATCAAGCTCACCTTCCAAGTGTCGGACCTCGATGTCCCCTCGGACGCTGAGATCCCGATCGAGGGCGAAGTCGCCGCCGAGGACACCGACGCATCACCATACATCACCTGCTCGCTCGTGATCACGAAGCACGCCCACCCGGACGCCATGTCAGTGGACCTCGAGGCTGGAGAGGATGGATTCGAGGTGACCAATGTGGCGATGTTCGAGAGCGCCGTTGCCGAGGCGGAAGGGGCGGAGGGTGACTGGCAGAGGCGGAGCAAGTACATGGGCCCGCGTGAGTGTTCCGGTGTCTGGATTTGGTTTGGAATCTGAAATGAGCGAGCGAAAGTTCTGTCAGTGCTGATTTTACGGCAGAGTATGAGCATCTGGACGCCGGCGTGCAGGAGGCGTTTGGCGCCTTCCTCGCGGAGCGGGGAGTCGACGACGGGCTTGGTAAGCTAGTTCGACGGAGTGCAGGCTCCATCGGGGCGACGCAACTGACGACACGCAGCCCAATTCATCATCTCGTACTGCGAGTACAAGGAGCAGAAGGTGAGCGCGGCGTCCCGCGGTCCAACTCCATATCAACACGCTGATCATACCCAGGACTACGTCAGCTGGTTGGAGGCGGTCAAGGGCTTTGTGGAGCACTAGGCCATGTACGATCTACCAAGTCGATACGAGAAGCAGACATGCATCCGTCACCCCTCGATACGCCTGACGTTCGTTCGCAACAAAACCGGGCCCTCGTGTTCCCGCTCTCACGCCTCGTAGCCACGAAGACCGTCGACCACACGCCAGATACCCCACGCTCCCGGGTCGGGCACTTCCCTCTTCTTGAGCTCCTCCTGGTTGACATAGGCTCCTCGGCCAGCCTTGGCGACGAGCTCCTTGGTCTTGTCGGCTGCGGCGTGGGCGTCGTCGGCGGAAGCGGCGAGGCCCTTGCTCGGCAACGAGGCCACGAAGGCTTCGAGGGGGTCGACGAGCGTGCGGGACGGCGGTCGGGCACGGGTGTCTGAGGAAGTCAGCAAGGCGTAGCAGTACGCGATTGAGGCCGGGGCCAACAGGCACATAGGCCGGGAGAGGGATATGGAGGTGAAGGGTGGGGGATTCGTGTCGGCGAGACCGTCGACTCACACTTGTAGAGCACGGTGAGAGCCTCGGCGGCGGCCTTGCTCCACACCTCGGGGGTGGTGGACTTGGCTCCAGAGTTCGCTTGATCACGGAGGGATGTTCCCAGGCCGGCGAAGAAGATCCTTCTCGAGTCAGCCAGGTCACTCATCACCTGCGCGGATCGCTTGGTTGTACTCACGAATAGAGAGCACCCGAAGTGCCGCCCATGTCTTCGTCGCACACCTCGGAGATGTGCTTGATGTCTTCAATGACGTTCTTGCCCGACATCTTGCCCTCGCTGATCGCCTTGAGGACGCCCTTGGCGCCCGCTTCGAGGGTGAGACCCGCATCGCCGTCTCCGGCGATCTGGTCTTGCTTCGTGAGTTCCGGCTCGGCCTCGATGAGCGCCTTGCACGCGCGGGTAATGGCCGCGAGGAACTCGGTCGAGTCGGCCGCTGTTACACCTCAGCACTGGATTACACGACTCAGCAAGGATGGTGTCCGACTCACGGGCCAAGTCAACCTCCTTGCCCTTGTGAGCGACCGCCTCCTGGACCTTGGCGCCGAGCTTGCCGGGCTCCTGGCCCGAGGTCCAGCGCCAGCCGGGGGCGCTGGCCGGGGCGTCGAGCAGGCTGAGGATGTCCTGGGACGAGTAGGCCTCGCCCTGGCGAGGGAGGAGCAGGAGAGTGAGGGAGAAACCAGGCATGTTAAGCGAGGTCATGTACGTCCCGGCGAAGACGCGGCGGACGGTGATGTTCTTCTTCTGCAGCCACGACACGGCTGCGAGAGTCAGCGATGGTCAGCCCTTGGGGATGTAAGAGAAGGCAATCGGTAGCGAGGCGACTGGTGGCAGTGCGGAACACAAGTCGAGCTCACCTTCATTGGTGATCCCCGACATCTCGAGCTCGCTGACAGCGCCGAGGTCGTTGACGAGGAGGACGACCTCGTCCTTGCCGTCGTGCTTGAACGGGACGAAGCCCCGGTCGGCATCCGTCGTGTCGACGATTTTGCCGAGCATGTTACCGACGAGGTCCGAAGCAGTGCCGAGGGGGAGCTTGGACGTGCCGGGCTCGTTGTGAATGCCCATACCCTGGGAGGTCAGGGTGATTCCGCGCAGAACCGGCATGCACAGTAGGGTGAACAGCTCATATCACGACGTAACGTACCAGTTCGAGCTCGCCGGCGCCAAGATGAGACTCGCCGGCAGTCGTACCGGGGACCTGAATCATTCAGCAGGTGCTCGGTGCTCAGTGCTCGATGACGGGGGAGCGCTATGGGTGCACACATACGTGGCAGTGGTCAAGACCGATACCGAGTGTACCGAGACGAGTGCAGGCGTACTTGGCGACGGCCTCGACCTTGTCCAGGTCGGCGCCCTTGTCCGAGAGCGCGGACGCGATCTTGTAGACGAGAATGGTACCCGCGAGACCTCTGAAATTCATCGATCAGACCCTGGTGGTGCCGTCTTGGCTTCGAAACCGACTCTTTCACTCACCTGCGACCAACGATGCTACCCTGCTTCTTTCCCACAGCCACATCATCCCCAACCATCAGCACCCTGACTTCACCCCGGCCGGCGCTCCGGAACGTCTCCGCCGCGAGACCAAAGTGGAGCGCATCACCCGTGTAGTTCATGACCACCACGAGAGCGCCTTTGTCCTGGGCGGTGACGAGCTCGATACCCCTCCGGACCTGGGCGACGTTGGGCGAGGCGAAGATGTTGCCGCAGACCGCCGCGTCGAGGAGACCGGGACCAACAAATGCGGCGTGGGCGGGCTCATGGCCTGACCCGCCGCCCGACAGGAGGGCGACGCGGTGAGTACCGCTCTGAGGGCGGTAGATCACTGGATCCCCCATCAGCGGTCGTGCGGAGCGGAAGGAGAGGGGCGTACACACCTCGTTGCGCCTCGTCGAGGTGGATGAACGGGTTGAGGGCGACGAGACCCTTGAGCGAGTCCACGACGAGCGTGGACGGTTCGTTGAGGACGTGCTTCTCTGTTGGCCCGGTCAGGGGGCGAGCACCACCGGATAAACTCGAGACTGCTCACGGGCTCCCATGTTGTGCAACTAGGTATGCTGGGATTGGGAAGTTTTCGAGAGGGTTGGGACAACGGTATGTTCACGATACAACACGATGGAGATGGGATCCGATGCGGAAAAGGAAGGGGGGAAATGGAATGAGGGTAACAAGACACCCGCTTCGGTCGGTTCCATCGCATCTGGGCAACAAGTCCGGGAGACATCCGCTGCGGCTTTCAGTGGGGGAGGTGACAACCGGTAACTGCCGGCACGGCACGATTCAACCGGACTTTGACTTGGTACTGCCGCCTCGAGCCGGAATATCTGGGATTGGTTCATTGGTTGGATGTCATTTCCCGTCCGCTATCACGGGCGGAGGGCGGAGTTGCCGAGACGGAGCGAGTGTACAGAGCCTGAGCAGGGCGAGAACCTAGCCCAGAGCCAGAAACAGCACCACATCATACATATAAAATTCCGTATCCTGCCTACTGCTTCGGACCTCCGCGCGCCTCGTACGCCTTCTCGCCGGCGCTCCGGATTGCCCAAGTCTGCACGGCGAATCAGGAGCTCATCACACGGACCGCTAACGGGAGCGGGGCAGTTACGCGGAGACACGGAAACACTCCGACATACCAGCTTGTACGACTCGAGTGCGTCGGCGTAAGTGGAGAGTATGGCGCTCTGGGGCGCCTTGCCGTCGACCACGTCCACCAACGCGGAGATCTCGGAGAGGTAGCAGTCGTCCTGCACCGTCAGCGTGCCGAAGCGGAGATGGCAGAATGGTTGGACTCACGTCTGTGAAGATCGTCTGCACTGCGAGGAAGTCAGCGATAATCAGGCTGCGAAGCAACCGCAGAGGCAGAAGCAGACGCAGATGGGCCAGAACTCGCCTTCCTCGGAAGCACCCGGTCGGCGAACGTAGAGCTTTGGCGCAACGCCATATGGGTCGACCAGGCGCAACTTCCATCCATCCGCAAGCACCACCAGCTCCACGTCGTAGTCGCCCTCTGCCCTATCAGCCTTTGTCCGCGGCAGATAAACAAGAACCGGGTGGGATCAGCCGGGTAACAGACTCACCGTGAAGCACCACGCCGTGGAGGAACTGTCCCACACCCCCATCCGCGTAACGCCATGAAGCATTGGTGATCCGCGGGATCCGGTTACCAGGCTGTACAAACTCGTTCTCATCCCGCTTCACCATCGACAGGTGGCCACATGCATCAGTGTGCTGCACGGTCTGGACGGAGATGGTGTCGAGGAGTGGTGCAGGAGCGAGGAACCGCGTGAGGTCGCCTGGGTGTGGGCGTGAACGTCAGTGGTGCGACCATACCTCGGGTAGGGCGAGGGGACACGCACAGATATGGGTGCCTTGGCCGACGACGGCTGCAGATGTCAACGTCAGCAGCACAGCGTAAACGCTCTGTAGTGGACGTACGGCCCATCTCGAGCGTCTTGTCCCAGTAGCCCTTAGTGATGCCGTCTGAATGTTCCCCGGCAAACCCGCTGAAGCAGTGAGCCATGACCTTCGGGTCCGAAGGGGTCAACTCACTACGCCATGAGATAAGTGGCCATCGTAGCCATGACCTTGAGGTTGTTGTCGTCCAGAATAGTCCTGAGCCGCGGTGTAAGCGCCCCGGCTTCGTTGCCGCCTTGTGATTGAGCCAGCCCCGACCCACTTCATCTCCTTCACAGCTGTTCCGGCTCCGTCAGCGGCCTGGCGCGAGCTTGCGGTTGTTGTGTGAACGGGACGAGCCCGACGTACCTCGGAGATACCGCAACATGTACCCCACACTGACCACACGACCCTGCAGCGCCTCCTTGACCTTCTCGGCCTCCTCGAAGCTCCCGGCGGAGATGGGCTTCTCGATGAGATGCGCCACCTCGGGGAAACTCCTTATCAGCTGCATCTCGGTGTCATGCCCTGGCTGCGTTGACCCTCGCGTGGTCGACTGGAAGCCATCGACCGCCAAGCTGTTCCACTCGTCAGTCCTCAGTCGCATCGCACCTCCCCGAGCATTACAGCCTTCTGGAGACCGGTATGGGACTGCGCGGAAGTCACACGTACTGAGGAACCTCTGAGGGGTTCAGACTCTGCGAGGCATGCTCGATGCTCTCAAACACCTTGGTGTGGGTGTACGCCTCGGTCGGGACATTGGCGTCGGCCCGCTTGATCGTGAGTCTGTCCTCGGCCCGAGCGCGATTCTTGTCAACGACACCGACGACCCGCAGTCTGTCTCCGAGTTTCCCGCGAGGTCGTCAGCCCGACGCAATCCCATACTCCATGAGGACCTGGCTCAAGACGCTCCACTCACTGTTCAAGCCGCTTGGACTGGAAGTCCACTTGTCAGCTCGGCGTGGCTCAGCATGGAAGGCCTCCAGAGTAGACGACACGAACGTGGTTCCAAGGTCCCTCGGTGGTCCCTGCTCACTCATCAGCTGGTGAACAAACACCAAGACAAGAGCTACGGGTACACACCAAAGTTGATGTTCCCAGCCCCCAGGAGGAGGACGTTGAACCTCCCGTCCGTTGTAGTCTTCCTCACGGCCGACCCGGCAAACCTGGCGATTCCAGTAGGCAGCATCTCACGCCGAGTGGAACAGTTCAGACAATGACGGAAGGAGAAGCTTTCCGATCCATAGACGAGGACCGGGATTGCGATCATTCAGCGACCCATGCTTTATACCCCATTGTGTGCGTCTCTGTGAACCGACAGAACCGAGAAGATGCGCATTTGCGCACCACTGCCTCCCGAGCTGGTGCCCGGCAAAAGTCCGACAGCTCGCCGCTTAGCCACAAAGGCGCAGGGTATCCCCCCACTCCCCCCACCCTGGCGGTCAGCCCCCACTATCCGCCACCGTGGGAGAGTGAGAGGGAATCACGTGACTCCTCCCATGTGCTCGTCGGACCTCGCCGATGGCGTTAGGTCACCGATTCGGCGAAGGTCATCGATGCATCGTCTCCCTATCTCCAACTTGCCTCCCTCCCTTCTCCAGACTTGACCGCTCCATCGTGGACACCGACATCATGGAGTCCGAGAAGCCTTTGCTCTCCAAACAGGAGGCCGAGGCCGCTCGTCAGGGTCTCGAACACCACGACGCCGCCCTCCCTCTCCCAACGACGACGACCACCTCGCGAAAGCGGCAGGTCGCGAGGCGTCTTGTCCTCTTCTCGCTTATCTCGGTGGTCGCCGTGCTGCACCTGGTCAAGCTCTTGCCTTCGCCGACGACTCTGTCGCCGTGTGACGGTGTGAAAGGTGAGACGGATGGCCAGGTGCAGGTGCAGGGGTACTGGGATGGCGTGGCTACTAAGGGGATGAGCCGCGTGTGGGGTCAGTACGACGAGCACGAGCTTGAGGATGAACGCAAACACAAGCACGAGTATCACGACGACGACGAGAAAGAGCACCACCATAAGCACAAGCATCACCTCAAGCACAAGTATGGCAAAGGCAAGCACGGGCACGGCCCGACCTTCGTTCCGCCCAAGCTCGCGGAGCACATCTTCCTTTCTGTCCCGAACAACGACAGCGCGCGAGCGTGAGTCTGAGACCGGGTCTCGTTCACCTCGTTCGCCTCACTTGCACTTCACTACCGGTCGCGCTAATGCAACGCTTCTCAGGGCTCTGGAGCGCTACACGGCCTATGCCCACCCCGCTGGATCTGGCTACGACTTCCTCTCCGCTTTGAACCTCAAGAACGAGTGGGAGCGGGAGCTTGGTCTTCGCGTCTCTGGGCCGGAGGACAACTTGTACGACGCGGGGAGTGCCGCCAGCCAGGCAAGGATCCTTGACGGTATGGACAAGGCCGGGGTCTGGGTGGATACCGTGAGTCGGCTTGACAGCCTGGACTGGAGCGATAACAGTACCAGGAGGTGCGATGGGAACGTCAGTGGCTGATCGAACCAGTACTACCCCGTCATGAACACCCCGGTCGACTCTGCCGTCACGCTCTACACCGACCCGCCCTTCCACGCCAAGCTGCGCGAGGACATCGTCGATGGCGATCCGACTTCCCAGCTGCGCGACGAGGTGCGCGTGTTCCACGGCCTGTCCGTCAGCGGCGATGTGACGGGCAAGCTTGTCTATGTCGGTTATGGCCGGAAGCGCGATTTCGAGGCGCTCGAGAAGAAGGGTCAGTGACTTTGCCGATGGTCCCTAGTCTCTCATCCGCAATGTGCTATTGCATTGACGCTTCAAAGGCGTCGATCTGAAGGGCAAAATCGCGATCGTCAAGTACGGCGGCGTCTTCCGTGGCCTCAAGATCAAAGGTGGGCAGCGTCGCGACATACGTGTGCTCTCGCTTCGGTTTGCTGAGTAGTGATCAGCCGCTCAGGAGGCCGGTGCGATCGGCTGCATCATTTTCACCGACCCAGGGGACGACGGCGAGATCACCGAAGAGAACGGGTACGAGACCTACCCCGTTGGACCCGCTCGTCAGCCCTCGTCCGTCCAGCGCGGATCCGTCCAGTTCCTGTCCATCTACCCTGGCGACCCAACCACCCCGGGTGAACCAGCCTACAAGAACGCCACGCGGATCAAGGGAGCCAACTTCCCCTCGATCCCGAGTCTGCCCATGTCGTACGAAGATGCCATCCCGCTGCTCAAGTCCCTCAAAGGCAAGGGCGCCAAGGCGGGTGATGTCTCCAAGGACTGGGTTGGAGGTCTGGAGTACTACGACGTCGAGTATTGGACCGGTCCGAGCGAGGTCGACGTGAGGTTGATGAATGAGGTGAACACGAGGGTCATGCCGATCTGGAGTGAGGCGAAATCTCTCCTTTCCCCAAGGCTCAATCTGATCTCGTGTAGACACCATGGCTACTATCCCAGGCCACATCACCGACGAGGTCATCGTCCTTGGCAACCATCGCGATGGTGAGTCCGAGTCGCGTACTTTCCGCGCGTTTACTTATTATCGTAGCTTGGATCCTCGGTGGATCCGATCCCAACTCGGGCACGGCGACGCAATACGAGCTCATCCGCGGTCTCGGCAAGCTCCTCCGCAAGGGATGGAAGCCGCTCAGGACGATCGTCCTCGCCAGCTGGGATGCGGAGGAGTATGGGCTAATCGGAAGTACCGAGTGGGCCGAGGACTTTGGCGAGTGGATATCAAACAACAGTGCGTTGACGTCGCTCTCAACGTCGAAGTGATCGATCACGTTTCCCCTGCTTCCTTTTCAGAACGGCGGACTTGTGTTGATGGAACGATGCGATGTGATTGACCCTCGCAGCTGCCGCGTATTTCAACCTCGACTCGTCCGTATCGGGCAGCAACTTTGGCGCCGCCGCTTCGCCTGTGAGTGAAGCGATCTCATGCCGGCAGACCGGACTTGCTGACGGCACAGTCTCTCGCTTGGCTCGTCCGCGAGGCCGCCGAGGAGATCAACACCTCCGCGGACCCGTCTCGCTCAGCCTGGGATACCCAGATTGATGGCGGTGACTGGGAGGTCTGGCGCACGGCAAACGGCTTGATGGCTCAGGACGAGTTGGCGTTGGCTGGCAAGCACGATACGGGGGTGAAACCGCTTGGGTACGTTGGCTCAACGAAAAGAGACCCGGTCGAATCTCTGACCGTGCAGATCTGGTTCGGACTTTACTGCTTTCCTCCAGCGATACGGCGTGAGTTTACACAGAGGTGTGCTGTCCTGCAAATGCTGATGTTCAGGTTGCGGCGGGAAACATTGGCTACGGAGGTGGGTCATGTGTTTAGCTTGTTGAGCCTATGATGCGCTGACATCTTCGCCAGGTGGACCCAAGGACCCAGTCTACCACTACCACAGCATCTACGACTCGTTCACCTGGCAGGATAAGTGAGTCGGACATCTCGATGCCACCTGATATCTAATCTTCACTGCAAGTGGCCAGTGCTGAGTGCCCGCAATAGATTCGCCGACAAGGGCTTCCACAAGCACGCCGACGCGGCCAAGATCCTCGGATTGATCCTCCTCCGATTGTCCGACAGCTTGATCCTCCCCATCAACACGACGCAATATGCGCTGGAGATGGGAGATTACCTCAACAAGTGGGTTGTTATGGTTTCTCCCTCCTCGTCCTCCTCGTCCTCCTCGTCCTCGTCCTCCTCGTCCTCGTCCTCCTCCTCCTCCTCCTCTTCCTCCTCGTCCTCCTCCTCCTCCTCCACTCCTCCTCCTCCCGCCGTCCGGACCCGCCATGCGGTCATTCGCTACGTACACTGCGTTCGGTGCTGACGGATGACTCGCTCAGAGTGGAATCCATCGCTCTTACCGCTACGCAGCACCTGGATGGCAAAGTTAACTTCACTGCCCTGTCTGACTCGATCGACCACCTGCTGCACCAGTCCAAGAAGCTCGACGAGCAGAAGATCGATGTGCTCAAGAGGTTCCGCAAGGTGCTGCCGCACCCGCCCAAGCACCAGCACGGGCACGGGCACGGCGTTGGCTTCTTCGGGCGGATCGCGAGGTGGTGGTGGTCCATCCGCGCCAGGTGTGGTAGTGACAAGGGCAAGCAGCGGCTCGAATCACTCCGTCGACTCTCGACGGAGAGAGACCATACGCACACGTTTGAACACGACCTCCATCACGGTCTCGAGGAGGTCCACCGCGCACAGCTCCAGGGCGAGCTGCCGGGACTTCCCCACCTCCCTCATCCCGGTACGCCGCACCCGCGAGTCCCGATCCCGCCGAAGAAGAAGAAAGAGATCCAGGAGCTCGTCAAGGAGATTAGGGGGATCAACAAGAAACTCCAGTACTTCGAGGGCGGTTTCATCTCGGAAGAGGGAATCAAGGTGGGTCAAGCGGCGACGCCCCTAGCAATGTCGAGTCGGGTCGAGTTTGAGTGACTCGACTTCTGTCGACCGCCCCGCGACCCCCATGCCGGAATTGGGACGTGGACCTCGATCGAAGTGCCGTGACGTGGATAATGGATGGTGCCAGTGCCGATGCTGATGCGTGTAGGACCGGGAGTGGTACAAGCACAAAGGTGTCGCGCCGGGCAAGTGGCTCGGTTACGGCGCCACCACTTTCCCAGCTCTTACCGAGGGTGAGGGCGGCCTTCATACCTTCAATCCTTCTGTGCCCGAAACCTAGCTTCCAAGCTTTCCCGAGGAAACGCAGCGGTCAAGCTGCGGTGCTCCCGATGCCCATCTCATGGTGGATGGTGTTCCATGACCCGCTGACACGTCTCCAGCTCTAACCATTGAAAAGTCGACGAAACTCGCGCAGAAAGAGGCGGACGAGCTGGCGGAGATGATCGCCGAGATGGCCAAGCGGCTCGCGAAGTGACCACCCCGGTATTTCAAGTGTCGGGACCGTCAACCCTCAAATAAGGACAGTACGAGTGCTGGAGTAACCTGAAAACAAAGGCTCTCGTCGGGAGTCGAATGGCAGTATATGCCGACTTTAAATCTGGTCTGAAAGAGAAAAGCCCAAGTTAGAAATGCATTCCGTGATTGAATTATCTGCTCTATCCGACTACAGTACAAGTACAACTAGGAGTAGATACCCCCTCTCCCAAGCCCAGGCCCTTGACTGATCAACCTCGCATCGGTCAATGCCGGATTCACCTTTCTGCGATCAGGTTCCTCCCATCGATAAGCCTGCACCCAGGATGGGAACTGTGGTCTGCCCAGTGTGGAGAGTAGGATATTCTGACCCAGAGAACTGCCTCCGAAGGGATTATTGGGGCGTTTCGTCGCTCGGAAGAGGTTGGTAGAAGTTGAGGCGCGGATCTGGACGCGGGGTCTGTCAGCGAAGTCACTTTATTCGGGGGACCGGTGCCATTGGTAAACTCAACCGAGCATGACAGCTCAGAGGTCTCGGCGTGAGAGAGATGGATCGCATCACGTACCTGCTCAATCGTCGTGAGGTTGTACATGACCAACTACGCTCGTCAGCCGCAGCTCGGTTTGGCTGATGAAAAGATATTCGGTATATTCGTCCCAGCCAACTGGCTCAGTGGTCACGATGGTACGGTACAACCCACTCCCACTCACTCTCATGTGGTACCATAGCAGGAACAGCACAAACGGAAGCACCATCACGCCCCACAGAAAGCTGACCGCCGCTCCGGGACTTTGTTGCAACGCCTTGCCAAACCCGATCCCCTCGTGATGACACAGCAGCGAGAAATGGATGGCGGAGAAGACGATGATGTAGATGTTCGCGATGGTCTGTCAAGTCGCTCGGTCAGTACTAGTATCGTACTAGTATCCGCGCCATCGTCCAGGCGGGCGGGCGTGGAGATGTTGTACGAAGCAGTAACGGGCTTACACTGGTGATCAGGAGGGTAAGGAATGACAGGTAGTTGCGCTTCCCGACGCAGGTATGTAGATACGAGCAATGGTGATCTATCCCGTCTACGCAGTTGCCGCACTAAAGTGGTACGTTAGCTTTTGCTTCGCGAATGCAGCCGACAGATAGCTTGTCGCACAGCTTCACTTTAGCGCTTAGCTGACCACTTACCAAGCGACAATGGCTGCACCGTGGGGGACGATACGTCCTGCAAGTCTCGCAATACCGCACGGTCACCCGGCCGTCGCGCACCGCGAACTCCCGATCGAGCGCCTGGGGCCAACTGCCCTCATGAGTCGTCGGGGGGTCCGGGTCGAGATGACGCGGGATGATCCCTGTGACGAGTCAGCAGTTTTATGGATATGTTGCGGAGTGCGGGGATCACTCGCCTGGATCCCGGAAAGCGGAAACGAGGAGGGAGCTGAATGCGATGCCGAAGAGATAGCTGAGAAAGTCAGCGACGGTTCGACGAAGATTGGAAGCCATGATACGGCTACACTACCACTTCGAGACCGCTCACACAAAGACCACGACGATCCCCACGCCTCCACCCTTTGCCAACCCGTATTCCGCCCCGTGGACCCAGAGCCACGCGCCGGTGGTACCTATCCACACGCCCGTGATTCCGAGAAACACAACCAGCGCCAGGGCGAACGACCAGAGATTGTCTCCCCCACTCATCAGATATCCGCCGCACCACCACGTCTGCAGCGGGTTCTCAAACTTCTCGTGCCGGCGATATCGAGTCGTCGTCGGCTGACCCTGGACGCTCCGGTCCTGGTTCGAGCTCGAGCCTTTCTCGGGGCTGTTCCGAAACGCCGAGCGTATTCCCGATGACCGCTTCGCCACCATAGCCGAACGCAGTGGATGTCCATTGCCATTGCCATGTCTCGGAGCGTAACCGTTCGACAAACCCTTCTCGAGATGGTCAGGATCGGATTGACGGACGAGGTCGTCCGAGCTGAGTTCGGGAAGATGCGTCTGAGGTGGGGAAGACGCGTCGGTGAATGACATGCGGAAATCGGGATCTGGGTGTGATGGACGGGACGGGAGGGCGACGGTGGATTTGGGAGTGAAAGATTCGGGCTTGGGATTGGGTCCCGCACGGCTGGAAGGGGTTGAGAGGAATGACGGGTCGGCGGCAGTCGTCGCGCGGACAGGCGTGGTGGGTTGGGGGTCATGTTCGTCGTGCTCGGCGATCCCCCGGGTTTCAGGTGACCGCAAACGTTCGTTTCCCGACGCCGGGATGGAGACGACTCGATCATCAAGTCGTTCCTGACTTCCAGTTTCAGTCTCGGCACGGTACCCGCTGCCGCTGCCGTGCCCGCTGTCGCTCATCGCTCGGGACTCCCTCTTCCTCTGCCTCTCCTCGAGCCTGATTGCCGCCGGCGGTTTCTTGGGCGAGAAGAATCCCCTGGGGATGGGAAGTGCCATGGACGACCTGCTCGGCGATGTGGGCTGCGAACTAACATCGGGAGAAGTGGGCCGAGCGGTGCCCGTGATTGTTGAGCCAGAGGCGGAGCGACGGCTCGCAGAATTTGAGATTGATCTGACGCGGGCGAGTGGACCGGTGGACGTGCGTGACGCGCTGGGAGGGGAGACAGGGCGAAGACCGTACTGACAGAGTGAGCGGTGGTTCCGATGACGGCGAGACAAGAGCGCTGTATACACGTACGAAGCTCTTGGTCTCTTCGAGGCTGTCGCGGTTGTGCGGCGCCGTCGACGCGGGGACCTCCTCGCTGATACGACCGTGGATGGTGATGCTGGCTTGACGGCGGGGCAGGGATGAGCCCGACACTGCGGACAGGGGGTCATGACCGTCCTGCGAGGCTCCGCTGGCCTCAGTGTCGACCATGGCGAGCCTACTTGTCCCCCGGAACAAGGTGATGTAGAGAGGAATAGATGTTGCCGACTACACGTTTGGACCCAGTCGGTCGCGTCCAACGACGACCCGCCTCCACCACCGTAAACTGCCACACTGCCGGCATAATTCCGGTCGTTCGGCGTTATATAATATCGGCTTCACGTGACCCTGACGCCATTGGCTGAGCCGGCTGCTCCTGGCTCGCTGCTCCACGATGGACGGCGTGAACATGACAGCCCCTTGGATCCATCCTCTTCCTCCCGCTTCTGTCACCCGCACACGACCACAACCACCGCCAACGCAGCATGGGTGAGCGCATCTTTCTTGTACAGGTCCACCTGGATGGAAGCTCACACCTTCCCAGGCATCTTCAGCAACAGTGTCGAGGACGAGGTGATCGTCTCGGGCTCTTTCCCCGAGTCGAACCCGTTTGGCCGTGAGTGCGGGCACGACCTACCCCGGGATCTTCAACCCAGATCCTGCCGGCTACGAGCGAAAGAGCAAATGTTTGTGAACCTCTGTGACTGACTCCGCCCCAGTCGTGGTCAACGGCGAGCAGAACAGCGTGCTCCTCCACCTGATCAACTCGGGTGAGAAGAACTACACCCTCGTATCCGCCTCGGCGAGCTACCACGACGTGAACAACCACTGGGCTCTGGTGCGTAGGCCTTCAACCACTCTCTTAATTCCGGCTGGAGACCCTCTGACCCGTTTCTGTAGGTCAAGAACGCCTCGACGCTGCGATACGGCGTGCCCCTCGTTTCCGGCTCGAACTTCAGCGCTCCCTTCCAGGTCTACAGCGAGTGCGTCGGCGTTGGCGTCGGCGCAATCCCATTCTATCTCCTCCTCCCCTGATTCTCCCGAGCGTTTCGTGGGCCGTTCGTTGCTCATGCCAATCATCAGATTCCGACCCCAGGACATTGGTCTCACCGTCTGGGTCAACCTCGCGGAACCCGGCTCCACCGCTCTCCACTCCATCACCGCTCTGAACCAGACTGTGTCTGTCGTCGAGCCCGCGTCTTCGTGGCTCGACCCTCAGCTGCTCTTCCTCTGGCTCCTGATCGGTTCGGCTCTCACGGCCGGTGCGTACTTTGCCTACGACCTCTTCCTCCGTCCCAAGGGGAAGAAGCGAGGTGCCCGCGGCGGGAAGAAGGACAAGGCAAAGGCCGTGGTGCCCGCGGATCAGGACAAGCACGCCTACCCCGATGTCAAGCCTTACGAGGAGGAGTGGATCCCCGAGCATCATCTCAAGAGCAGGGCTAGCAAGCTCAAAAAGAGGGAGGTGGGCGCCGGCGCGAGCTCGGCAGGTGAGGAGGTCACCTCCGGTGGGGAAGTCACCTCGGGCGCAGAGACCAGCGGAGCAGAGGGAAAGACCAGGCGCAGGAAGTCCAAGAAGGCGTAAAAGAGGCCACAGAGTCAGCGTTGATCCAAGAAAAGTAATATTGTTGTCCCGATGCATATCCCAATGCCACGGCTACGCGGGGTGCAGGGCCACTATGACTCTTTAGGGGTGACATCTTCGTCCAGCACGTGACATTGTCAGACTTTGGTGTGGAGGTAGTCTTGCCTGGAACAACTTTCTGCTTGCAACAACACAACTTCTCCGGGTTGTCTGTCGGGTCGCGTAGTCGTCGTGATGCCCGCCCGCCTCGCGCACGACGCAGATCCACCGTCCCACTGGCCCATCTCCGTTATCTACCTGACCAAACCCCGGCTCTCCCCAACCTTCCCTGCTGAGCTCGTCCCCCTCCTGCTTCCTCCAACACCTTCGTCGGGCACATCGCCCAAATTCGCTCCTCGACCAAGCACCCATCCTTCCGGGGTTATGATCAAGCCGATCACTTCTCCTGGTCATCCCGCGGTCGGACAGCTCGGGCTCTTTGCCAAGAAGAAGATTCCGGGCGGGGAACTCGTCATACCCTACCTCGGAGTACTTCACGCATCAGTCACTCCCTTCACCACCACCGACTCTGCCGAATCCACCTCCACCCCCGACACACACTCTTCGAGCGACTACGACCTCTCCCTCCTCCGGCTATCCGCCGTGGACCCCCGAAACCCATTCCACGGCTCCCACATCTCCATAGGCGTCGACGCCGCAACGATGGGCAACGCAGCGCGGTTCGTGAATGATTTCAGGGGCGTTGCGGGGGCTGCGAACGCCGAGTTTCGAGTCGGGAGGGGAGAGGGCGGGGAGATGAGGATGGAGGTGTGGAGCCTCAAGGCGGGGATCGGGAAGGGAGAGGAGGTGCTGGTCAGTTATGGGAAGGGATGGTGGGGGGCCAGGACGGGATGATGCGGCAGCGCTCGCCATTCGTTAGGAAACCCATCCTGGCCTTAAGGCTGACATGCCGAGGGCACGGATCGCATAAAGGTGGGCGTACTACATACAACAACACTTATGGCCAGGGCGAACCAATTACAACTGGGACTTGTGGACTAATCGACTTTCCCATCCAAGTCAGCACCACTCCCACCGCACGCCTCCACGATCGCCTTCCACCCCCTCCTCCTCGCGCGCCGCGCTCGCCCACTCGCCCCGCCCACACCGTCGTCGACGGAGAAACCACACGTTCTCGGGATACGCCGCGGCGCTCATCTCGTGCGTTGGTGCGTCGGCCAGATCGTCATCGCCCATGTCGAGCGGATCTGCGATGTCAACGAGCAGTTTTGGGAGGTCGACGACCGACGAATAACCAGGCAAACATGGTCAGAAGCGAAATTGCTTGGAGACGGAAGCACGAACGAGAACGGGGACGGGGACGGGGACGGGGACGGGAACGGGGACGGGAACGCTCGACTCACCTCGCTGGATGACGGAAACTATCGAGTCGGCACCGAAGAGCCACCTGATCCCATCGACGATACGCACGCGCTTGGACTTGCTCGGCGTGGGAGGGGCGGGCAGAGGCGGCGGAGGTTTTGGCGGAGCATCGATTGTCGTCTCGGAAGGGGGCGCCGGAGGGGGAGGCACGATAGGCAGAGAGGCGGTGCCATCGAGGTTCGGCTCGAGTATGACGAGTTGCAAGGGCGGTGATCTGCTCGTGTCAGGACGACCTGGGTGGATGTATGGGAGCGCCGAGGTTTGGCGCACGCTGGATCTAGTGTAGATATGTGCTCGATCGCTGCGCGGGCAGCGGAGAGCACGTCGAGGTAGTTTGATATAGTCACGCTACCTCGTCAGCACACTTTCCCTACGACCCCAGGAGAAGAACCTTCATGCGAGGCACTCAGCACTCACCCCTGCTTGAAACGCTTCTCAGGTCTTGACTTCTCATTGTCTACCCCGCCTGGATCTGCGGATCCCCCGTCGCCTTCTTCGCTATGAGCCAGCGGTAAATCGTTCTCGTCCGCTGCTATTTCCTCCATGAACATCCCGGCGATGTCCCACAACACGACGAGTCCGGGTGGGCGGCTCATTACGTGTGGTTCGCTGGGTTCGGCGTCGGGTTGGGCCGATAACAGCGTTAGGAGTAGGATGAGGTGTTTCGGTGTTGAGCAGTATCTGTTCTGAATTAGTACAAGCACAAGGCGCCACCTCCTGAGAACCCTTGGGAAGCTCGTTACACCGAATACCACGACACCTCCTAGAGACGCCAACGCCGTGGACGCCCTGTACCCGGACTTGGACTTACCTCATATCTACCCTGTTCAGCCCGCGGACCACTTCGTAGTCCCCTCCACGATCCCGCATCCAGTCCTCATCTTCCTCTTCCAGGGACTTGTAATACCCCTCTTTCGATCCCGTGATGACCATTGCCCGCGCTCCCGCTGTCCTCGCTTTTTCCACGGCCGCCGATGAATCCACCCCACGGACCTTGCTTCCGTGGGCCTCCGGATTCCCCTCAGCACCTCGGGGGTAGGCTCGAGAAGAGCCACCTAGCGCAGGTACAGCTTGTGATGTGACGTCCGGTTGGTACTCTGGCAGGTCGGTGAGCGCCAGCCAGTTGAGAGCGAGGTGTAGCGGGGTCGTGGGTGGTAGCGGTCCCAGTACCGCTGCCGAGGGAGCCGGCAAGCTCTCGAGCGGACCGGCTGGGTATTGCGGCGCGAGGAGAGAGGAGATGGCGACGGGTACGATGGTGGGGATGGAGTCACCCCAGGCAGGACGCGGCATGGTGAGCTGCTAGAGGAGCGGTCGAAGGAAGGAAGGTCAACTCGACATATACATATCCTGTTGGTCGATGGCTGCCGGTGCCCCCCGTGGACCTTGATCACGTGATTACTCGTCACCGGCCCGAGCACCTACCGACCCGACTCGGACCGGCTTGTCCCGATCGAGCGGCGTTCAGCGGGGTTCAACTGGCGCAACTGGTTCGACGAGGCGAGTTACATCTATCTACCTTCTTCCAGCCCATTTCCCGTCTCTTTCTCATACTCGCCAGCACCAGAACAGGCGCCAGCATCACATCCAACCATGGGAAGTAAGTATCCGAACCGTCTCCCCCTCCTTCAGAGGCAGTCAAGCCCACAAGCCACCGCAATCAACTCACCCCGGCCCAGAGGTCATCCATATCGTGCTCTGGAAGCTCAAGAGGCCTTCCATCCTCACCTCGACTTCAACTGAGGAGGTGCTCGCCCAGGCCAAGCAGGCTATCTCGGCGCTGAAGAATGTGCCGGGACCTGAGACCGTGAGTCCGGAGGGGCAATGAGTCGCGTGGGCGCTGGTGTCGGCGTCGGCGTCGGATGGATGTCTGACGACTTGCGATGACGAGTCGGCCGAGAGGTGGCGAGGGATGTGGCGAGACTGGGAGCGAAAGTGAAAGTGGCGATCGAGAGCGGGGGTGCAGGTGTCTGGCAGATTAACCGAGAGCACTGACGACCGACACAGATGCACCTCGGCCCGCCGTTGATCGACGCCAGAGCCAAGGGCTTCGACTGGGGTGAGTGACCACGACAACCCTCTCTCCGACCTAGGTCTTTTCACCATGCACGTCAAAGAGATCGCGTCGCGTCGACCGGACCACATGGACGGCTCTCGATCGCTCACGGGTGCTCGTTTACCCTCATTGTTACTCGTTCTCGGTGGCAGTGTTTGGCCACACGCCGCTCACGCCCGCTCCTAGGCCTCTACTCCGTCTTCTCCTCGCGCGAGGCGCTGGACAAATACGCCGTCTCCGAGGCGCACGTCAAGGTCGTCACCGAGAACGTCCGGCCGAACGTGGACGGTGAGTCGGAGTCGGAGTCGGACGTTTCGGACGTTCTGGGCTTTGGAACCGAACCAATTAGGACATTTGATTCAGGCGCTGATGGAGTAGATGTCATGGCGTACGACTGGGAGCTGGACGAGTAGATACGATGTGGTGGAATAGACTGCAGAGGAGAACGGCGTCGGATAGCATGGGTGCAATGCATGATGGTGTGGAAGCGGATGCGGACGATGATTGCTACGGTACTGACTAGACTGTGCCTACGTAGTGGCTGTGATACGCTCAATCGCTGACTTGTAGACATGCTGGGACACCACTCGCTGACACGCCCTGGACATGACGATATCGAGCGACGCGAGTTCATGGCAACTCAACGCGTTCCTGCACGTCGTGTTGACCCGCCGCGTCCTCTGCTTCTGCCCCCACTCGCCAGGCCCTCGAGACGACACCTCCACATCTCAGACACGTCCATCCCTCCTTTCCCTCCTCCTCTCCGTTCTTCATCCCCTCCTTCGCGTTCCCCTTCCTCTTCCTCGCCCCCGCTTTGCGCCCCGACTCCATCTCACTTCGCTTCACCAACTCCTCCGCAATGCAGTAATAACACCACCTGCACCCTCCTCTGCAATCGCTTTGCGCGGGCACGAATATCCTCGTTTCCTCCTCCTCGGCGTGGTCCCCGAGTTCTGAGCTCTCGGCGACGTGCGATTGCGAGGTCCACTCCGTGCCCTGGATGGGAGGGAGGGAGATCTGCGGTCCCGAACCGCCCGAGACGAGCGGGACGGGAGCAGAGGTCGTGCGAAGATAACATATCGGACAGGTGGATTTGGGTAGGTGGGCGAGCGGTCCTGTGTGGACAGAACTTGCGGGGGTGAGAGAGGTGCCGGAACGGTGCTGCGAGGGGAGAGTTGGTAAGGAGTTGTAGTCGATCGAGGTGGGTTGGGATAGGAAGGTCTTGAGCGGGGCGAGGAGCGCGGAGGGAGTCAGGTAGGCCGGTATTGGTGGTAAGAGGGGTACAGAAAACATGAGGAATTCCTGCTCATGTCAGACAAAGTTGCGTTCAGCGGCAACGATATATAAAGACCATGGACAACATTGGGGGTGAGAAGTGGCACAAGTGGAGTTGAGGTAAGATTCCGAGGCGTCCGTCGCATTCGACGTACCGTAAACGCGCCCCATACTAGCTGGCGATTCATGAACTCGTACGAAACAAGCCTCGTCAAGTGTGGCGAGGACGGGACGAGTCGCAGCCCCAGTATCCGCATGAGCAACGAAGGGTATCTGCCCGTCAGTCTCGAATCACCGTGATCCTCGTCGAGCCGTTTGGAAGACAAGTCGACTCACTGTCCGTCCCACAAGAACCAACCCCAACCGAAAAGCTCCCACGCCCTCGCGGCGTTCTCTGCGCGGACGATCGCGCGCCACGCCTTCCGCCTCCAATCGTGTGCGGGCAGGTCGGGCCACTGGCTCGACAACGCATGTTGGCGAAGCCGGGTGAGCACGTAGGTGGGGAATATGGGGGGATGAAGGAGGAGGTAGAGGAATATCCGTTTTCGCAGTGCTGCGAGATGAGCGTCTGGGAGCAGGCGTGGGGCGCGAGGTCTGGCGTGGAGATACACTTACATGGGGGAGAGGCGTGCCGCCCAGATACAAGCTTGAGGTTCTGGAGCTTCGCCCCCGGGGAAGCACGAATTGCAGGGTCCAGCACGCCGTACCGAGACATCACCAATTTGAGCACCAGCGCGACCTCGGGCTTCAGATCGTGAGACCAGGATGACTACGAGCATAAGCATTCGCCTCATTGTGGACAATAGGAGCATGCTCGATGGCGAGGAGGGGTCAAAGGTCGGCGAGCCGCCGCGGTTGCACCTAGTCTCGGCTGCTCGCCTCCGCGTCTTCGCTGTCCACGCCTGACTCACCTTGAAATTGCCGAGAGCCTGCCCGACCTTCTCGCCGAGCATGGACACGAGACCCTCGTCGAGCTCGTCGGCGTCGACTTGGCTGACCCTCGGAGCGGAGGGATAGTTCTGCGTCCTGGATGACCCGGCGTGCGCATTGTTGTCCAGGCCCATGTTGTCGAGAGCCGGAGCAGATGAATGTGTAAACGACAGGCGACCAAGACGACCGGGAAGTGGGTTAACCGTACCGACCACCATGGTTGGCGCATATTACGTAATCGGCTTCCCTCTTGGTCGTGGCCACCACTCACTACTGTCAATAACCACTCGAATCAACTCTTTGTGCAATCCTTGACCTCCTTGACCTCCTTGACCACGCCCATGCCCTTCCGATGACACGCCTCGCAGCACTGGGGCTCGTAGCCCTCGTCCTCCCCGAATTGGCCAGCGCTTTATGGCCATTCAAGCAGAAACGCTTCTCCGCCGAAGCGCTGATCGACGCGGGTCCAGTCGGGCTTGAGGACATTGCCGGGCGAGTCGCGGCGGTAGGCGACTGGAACGGGGATCAGAAGTGCGTTGCGGCGCGGCGAGTGGAGCCAAGTTTTGGGGAGTAAGAGGCTGATGAGACCAGCTCGGATCTGTTCGTGCTGTCGCAGGACGGGAAGTCTGTGCAGGTTCATCTCTGGGATCGAGGTGAGTTGACGTGACCTTGTCGTCCCCAATGAATTGGGGTCGGATGGGCGAGTCAACGAAGCAAGGTTGAACGGAGCTCATGGAGCCGACTAGACACATTCCGGTACAAACCCTCATCAATCGTGACGGTGGAGAGCACCATCACGAATGTCGTACCGGGCGACTTCAACCATGATGGCCGACTGGATCTGCTCGTCATGTACGAGAGCGATGAGGGGTGGTGGCCCTCCAAGAAAGAGAGTACGGGCATGCAGGTCTTCCTTGGTCGTCCGGACGGAGGCATAGGTGAGCAGGGATATCACTGTTATGCGTTACACGCTCCTGACCCCGAGGACTGATCATCTCGCAGATGGGACGCCGTGGAAGTTGTCCCACTCCACCGAGGTCCAGGCGATGGTGTTCGATGCGGACGGGTCGCTGAGACCGTCATTGCTCGGGTTCGCGCCGGGGACAGACGACACGACGGATGCAGTCCTGAGGGCATGGATTAACAACGGCTCGGGGATGGCATTGTAAGCGAGACCAGAATCGCGGGTGAGGATCGGCCTGATTTCTATAGACAAGCGCCGCCCTTGCAGGATGCTAGCCAGGCGTGTTCGCTCGCGAGTCCGCACTCGAGCGCCTTTGTCGATATAAACGGGGATTGTCTTCCGGGTGAGCTATGCGCCATCCAAACTGCGTCTCCCGTTGTACCCATGCTCATGGGGGCAGACTTGGTGCTGCATTGCACAAGACCCCGATCTTCCCATCACAGTATTCAGATCTGGACGAACCGTGGACCCGCTGGTTTCGCACTTGCTCGGTCATACGATCTACCACGCGGCAGCGGCCCGCTCACTTTCGCGGACATGAGTGAGTTACCATCCGTCCAGCGTCCGCGGTGCTGCTCTTTTATGTAGCTGAGATTATCGCACAGACCGCGATGGCTCGCTGGACATCGTCTTCCCGACGTGCGATCGGCACTCTACCTCGACCGGCGTGGGGTTCGACTGTAAAGTCAACATCGCGTACAACCGCCAGGTGCCCGCGTGCGGGACCGAGGCGAGTCAGTATAAGTCCGATCAGAGCCTTAAATGTCGGGGATGGGGCGAGTTGTGCGTTGCAGACGACAGCTTCGAGTTCTCGTTCGACTCCAGCAGCGAGGTAAGCGGTCCCGCGATTCCCTCATCCCCCATCCCTCATGAAGGCGGTGGGATGACTTCAGTGCTGATTCGCGGTGCCTCGCAGTATTTCACCTCAGTCCCATTCTCGTCCATCTTCGACGGTTTCTCCGGGTCGCACGACCTCCTCCTCCATCCTCCAGGTCAGAGCACCATCCCCTTACCCCTCCGTGCGGGAGACTACAACGTCGACGGCTACCCCGACCTCCTCCTCACCATCTCCAATACCACTGCTGCTCCTGGCGGCGGACCATTCGGCGGTCGAAGGGGCGGTACGCAGGTCAGAGTGTTGGAGAACGTGCCGTGCAAATCTGGAGTGGCGGGGTGTGACACCGGGACCGCGAAGAGGGGATTGAGGGTGGGGAGTGGGAAAGGATGGGAGGTGCTGGATGAGATATGGGATGCGCAGGGTGCGAGCTGGCTCGATTTGGATGACGATGTGAGTAGAGTTTGAGCTCTCCAGCGGGTATCCTATTCGGGGCTGGCCTTGACCCGATGGTCGGCGTGGCGCGCCAGGGCTGAAGCTTGTAGGGGTCACTCGATATCATGGTTCAGCGATCGGGAGGTCAGGCCAGTCAAAGAGTCACATTCGTCCAAAACAACTTTTACCACGACGCATTTTTCCTCAAAGCGCAAGGTGGGTTGGGTCACTGGGCGTTGCGACTTCCGCCAGCACGCAGCGGCGTGTTGGGTGCTGAATACCGGCAGTGCTGAATGGAGCTTGTGACGGCGATTGCCAGCCAGCCGATGGCGGGAAGAAGTACAGCGTGAGTGGGATCGCCGTGAAGGTGTTCGTGCTGCGTCTGACGGGATCCAGCCGCTTGGCGTGAGCTATTCGGGAGCGACATACAAGTTCACGGTACTCGATACCCTGGGAAGACGAGGAGCTCAACAAGGTGAGTCAGGCTCCTGCGGACCCGACTTCTAGGTTGTAGACTAGATACGCAATTGACAGCGACTCACCCGCTGACGCCCGCAGTTGCGCAGCTCCCTCAGACCGCTTATCACGCGCTTGGTACGCCGTACGCCTTCGTCGGGCTAGGTCGGACCAACAACTACGTCGAGGCAAGTTGCACATCTCGCTCTCCTTTGTGCCGATCTGATTCGGTCGGACCCTCATCTAACCTGATCCAGCGCATCTCTGTCGGCGCGTCCCTTTACCCACCAGGGCACACGACGTACCTCGAGTCGATCGTTCCCAACTCGCAATTACTGATCAACCCGCCTTCTCCGGCGGACAACGACTCGCACCCGCCCGTCCGAGCCAGATCGGCCGAGTGGCGCTCGGAACTGTATCTCCATCCCGGCGATTGGGTGCCGTGGGTAGGAGCAGCGGTCGTTGGGATGGTGATCATCCTTGGAGGCGTCGTTTTGGGGCTTCACGAGCGGGAGAAGGTGAGTCGGAAGGCGTTTCACGGTTGGGTACAGGGATCCAGGATATCGCTGATGCGTTGGCGTAGAAGGAGGACGAGAAGGAGCGACGGAGAGCACTTCATGCGATCAACTTCCAGGCGTTGTAAGATGCGGCGTGCGGCGTGGGTGTACGAATGCATTTGCATGGGCATGGGCATGGTGGTCAAGATGAGTGCCTTTGCGGACGCAGCGTGATGGATGGAGATGAAGCAACATGATTGGTGTCTCGCCGGAGAACGAAGATCGGGAATCGCTATGAAGGGGGAGTAGAACCGATCATATACTGTATGTTCATATGTTCCCCACACCGCACTCGGCATCGCATTCCCAAGTCGGACCTCTTCGTCCCGGAGCTTCCCCCTGGGCATTCGCCCCGCCTGGACTACCCGATATCGACTGGAACTCCGGCGCGATCGTGACATGCGTGACACCATGAGCGGCGAAGCATGATCGCAGTTCCTTCTCGATGGGGAGCCAGGACTTGATGTCCTTGACGTCGACTTTGACGTGGAACGAAGCGAGCGCGTCGCTGTACAGGGTGGGGGTGGGGGGGGGATCAGCTTGGAGGCAGCGAAAGACGATCGAGACATGTGAAATGTGGTGAGAGAGGTAGGGACGTACGTTTCTGTCAGATGCCATAGATGTAGCTCGTGGATGGAGATGACACCGGGGATCTGAAAGGTCAGACATCAGAGATACAGCCCGATCACCGGGGCATGAAGTCAAGGATGCCGGTCGACTCACCGTGAGGAGATCCTCTCGGATGAGCTCGGGGTTCATGTCCCTCGGCGCGGCTTCGAGGAGTACCCGTGCGGATCTGCGCGCTACGCACCGCGACGGCGTCAGCGTGGAGCGGGCGAGCAGGACAAAGCGCACCGTCTGAAGCAGGCTGCCGACTCACCGAGTGGGATGGCGCCTCCGAAGATGATTAGAGAGATGACCATCGAGATGGCGGGATCGGCGTAGAATCGGTGAGGCGAGGGCACCTTCCACATGATCGCTGCTGCGACGATGACGCCGATGTCTGCGGGATGTCAGCAGGCGGACGCGACGCGGGGACGTGGATGTGGAGAGGACGTGGACTTGGACTTCGAGGGTCGGATGAGCAGGAGAGGATGTCCGAATCAACAGGATGCACAGGATGCACAGGATGCACTCACTGTTGATGGCATCGCCGAAGAGGTGGGCGAGGACGCCGAGGAGACCCAAGTTCCTCGGCGTGCTCTTAGGTTCATCGGCTCGCTGCGCGTGGTGGTGGTCCGAATGCTACGGTGTGTCAGCGGAGATTCCCCTGGTCCGCGGCAGGCGGAACTCACATCGACGAGACCTTCGACGGATACCGCCGACCCAGGCGCTTGGATCCGAGACAGCTCGAGATCTAGCGCCTCCATCTGCTGCGAGGTCCCATGATCATGCGACCCGTGTTCTACACCGATCAGAACGATACGACACGTCACACCTCAGTGAATCCCTCATACTGCGTGCACCGAGGACGAAGAACGCAACGCCGAAACACCCTTGGACACATTCGACGTACCGTGTACCAAGAGGATGCTCAGCACATTCAATGCCAGCCCACAACACCCCACGATGAGCACCCAGAGCGGATGGTCAATCTCGGGAACGCTGATGAACCGGTCGATGGACTGGAGGAGGATGGACAGAGCCAGCGCGAGCAGGAAGCTCGCGTTGAAGAACGCGCCGAGAATCTCCGCTCGGCGATAGGCAAAGGTGTAGCCCGGTGGCTGGGGTGTCAGAACGGGCCTGAGGACGGGACTGAGAGCGACAATGAGAATGAGGATGAGGCCGAGGACCGGCAGAGGGTTGGGGAGATGACCACTCACACCGGCAGTCCGCTGACTCAGCTGGAAAGGTCAGCATCGCAGCGAGTGGGAGGGATGTCGCGACGCCCACCTTGGTCGCTATCAATGCGACGACGCTGGTCGGGATCAGCTGCGACACCAGCCCCGAGTTTAGACCAGCTTACTAGGAGACAATGTCCTAGTTCAAGGAGCGATCAGCAGTCGGACCCATCTGCCTGTCGTTCTGCTCACATTGAAATAGTGGAACTGAAAAGTCAGCGAAGCCCTCTCATCTCTTTGAGCGTTGACAACTCACAGCATCCGCTATCAGAGCCAGGGCGCCCGTCTTGAAACCGACTAAGAAGCGGGATTAGGAACCAGAACAACGTGAAGCGTCCGGTCCACCCGGTAGCGGCAGACTGGACCTGGACCGCGCAACCCGACTCACTCGAGATCTCCACTAGGAAGAACGCAATGCTGATGGCCAGCACGGCTTCCAGCTTGTGCGCCCGTGAGATGGGCATGTCGCGAGCGCTGAGACCGGATGAATGGTGGATGGATGCATGGACGAGTACAAGAGAGGACTGCGTACCTCACGGCGCAATGTTGAAATTCCGAGTGGTGAGACGGACACTCGTTGGCCACCGATGACGACCGTTTCGAGGCACTGGTGCCACTCGAGACCGAATGATTACGGCTAATTCCTGGGATAACTTTCGGCATCTAACGGGTTTGGGACATCAGCTCGAGTTCACTCCGTACATTATTAGGGAGCTGTGTTTAGGCTCTAGCTCTCGCTGGTCTGATCATACCATACGTACACCACTCATGTTCATAGTTGGCAGTATCGAGGCTGCTTCGAAAGGGGGAACCGGGGAGAGGTGACGAAAGGTGACGAGCGAGTAACAAGATCAGGACGGCGAATGCTCTCCCCTAAATACGTTGTGTCGCAGAGGTAGAAGGCCAATATCCTGTGAACTGTACGGGTCGCCTCGGCGCTATGAGGTGATGTGAAGCTCGCCTAGCATCCCGACGCGGGAAGGCCGCCCGCACTCAGGCCCTCACTCCACACAGGCGGTGGTATGATCTCCGAAGTCTTCGAACGAAGAAGGCCTGTGAGAGGTCGATGGGTGGGAAAGGCGAAGTCATCAAAGAACAACAAAGGGTTGACCGTTCACACTCGCTTAGCTCCTGTAACGCATGTACCAGCTCGCCCCGTCACCTTTGAATACTGCTGCGATACCGCCTCCACCTCGATCCCGCGGGCAGTCGAATCGTCTAGAAAGTACGTCAAGTTCGAGATTCGACCAAGGGCACGGCTCCTGGAGCGACTTGATCGCAGAATGCCATCCAAATACTAGCAAAGACCTCCTCGTCGCTCCTGTTTGACTGTGAGGCCTGATTGTTGGGCTCGGCGGATTCAGCGGCCATGCCGCACAGCTGGTCCCGGAGCGTTGCCGTTAGCGTCCTCCTCTGGTTGAGTGCGTGGAGAAAGCGTAATTCGGTGCTGTATGTGGTGTGGATCAGCCGGTTTTGTGTAATCTACTGTATAGTCTCTACGGGCATGTGGCGGAGAAGCCTCGATCTGATTTACGTTCGAGGCTGAGCAAGAGATACAGTGCCGGATTACAGTACTCGCATTCTCGTACTGTAGCATCCTGTGGCCCTACTGTGGGAGAAATGTACGCACAGCACTCACCTCGTCAGATTCTCCCCCGAACGGAGGGCCGTGGCTAACAGAGTCAACGGGGTCAACCACGAGTCCAACTCGTCCTCATTGTCCAGCTGCGCGATATCGCCTTCGAGCATATCGCAAAGCTCGTCGTAGTTCTTCGGAACCGTGGATTCGGTGTACGCAGGTTCGGAGTTCTCCCCGCATCGGGCCGACTCGATATGAAGGCAGGACTCGTATATCCAGAGAAGGGACTTGACTGTTTCTTCCTCGTTGAGGGGTGGTGCCATGGCACAGTATGTATCACGACTCGATAGCAGTGTCTCGCTGAATTTTCGAGCGCGGAGACGATCCGAGAGCGATTGCGCGAGGAGTCGGGAGTAATTGTATGTTGTGGGTGGTTGATACGAGTTAGACAAAACGTTCCAGACAGTTAATGTTTCTGCCGAGGTCCTTGCTGACCTGACATTTCTCCCGGACTCGCGTGGTCACAGTCGGTCGGAGCTTCAAGCTGGAAGAAGGATATGAAAATCATTCGCAGCACATTCAGCGGTAGTTCATGGAACGCTGTCTGCAAGGCGCAATCACACCTGACAAAAACTCCTTACCGAGATCTCGTACGAGAAGATTCCGTCGCTGTTCGAAAGCGGACTTCAAAGGGAAGAGGAATGTACTGCAGGTTTCGGAGAGCCCTTCGCAGCGCCTTTCATGCGGTGCGAAGCGGTAGTTGCCCGGCTTCCCACTGTAGTAGCTACTCGAAGTTCGGACAGTCAGATATGAAGCTTCAATGGCCGCCGAAGTACTCAAACTGTAGCGTACATGTAGTGTGTGCGCGGCTCAGTGAAATGCATCTGGGCACCTCAGAGCCAAGCCAGGGCTTGCCGTGGGGCTCGACGTCGGCGGATACATGTATGGCAATATGAAGAGTAGGACACTATGTACTCACCATTCATATTTCGACGGAGAGCCACAATATCCCCGCAGCCCTTACCGTCATCGAACCCCTCTTGGACCTCCCCACCCCTCGTCACACGTACAGATATATTCGACCTCACGAGGCGTTCGCGAGCCATTATCACTCGCCACCTGAAATCTCGGCACGACGACGCAATGCCGCGATTGCTGCCGCCCGGAGCGCCGGCATGGCTCCGGCATGGTCGCCCGCCATCCGCAACGTCTTTCATTGCGGGCTGCGCCACTTTGCCAGAACAGAGCAATGTGGCCACTCGTGTGGCGGTCGTGGCAGCGTGGCGCGTCGCGTGGGATGGGACATTTGGGATTCAGGCGTTCAGGCCCGACGCGTCTCGTGGGTTGGTTGCGAGCCATCTTGGGACTTTTGCCAAGCATCAGAGCGGCGGTGTCGAATGACCGGGGGGTCGGTACCAGAGTGGAGGGTCAGGGAGGGCCTGAATGCCTGGAGGGGAACAAGGTGTCGGGAGGGGCTGATCGTCTGCAGACAGGCACACCGCACAGTAGCGACTGAGAGACGACCAGGGGATCCGGCGTAGTCATGACATCCCAATGACTTGTCGTCCATCTCTACCTGCTCATTCCTTTCCTTCTTCTCCTCATATCACTTCTCGGAACACCGCTGAGCGGGTCCATTTCGCCCTATATTACCTCCTCATTCCTCTCTTTACAATCCTGATATCTCCCCGCCGGTCGCCCACGATCACCCACACTCGTTTCCATCGCGGCACACACAAGATGGTCGCTGCTCCCCTTTCTTCCCGCAATCTGGCGCTGGCGCTGGCATACCTCCTTCCTTCGGTGACGGCGCATATCGCACTCTGGGACCCGGCGATGTACGGGTGCGTACTGTGCTTTTACAACGATACTCCTCGGTCCAAATCCAAGTCGTGGCTTAGCTCCCCTCGCTACATTTTTGTGCCCGCCAGAGGTCTCTTCTTCGGACCGTGCTGACCCGCCCAGATGGGATCCCAACGATCCCAACCAGTCCGAGCCCGTCACTCCCCTGTACAACCTCACCTTCGACCAGTGGTGGTTCCACGGATACATCAACGAACCCCCCGCCGCCGGAGCAATGATGAACCTCCCATCCGGAGGAACATACCACGGCCAAGTCGCGTGCAACAAGGCGCTCACGACGTATGGCGACAACCCGCCGCAGCAGACCGGCCTGTATGCGTGCGAGGGCGACTTGCCAGCGGGGGGTACCGGGGCAATGCACACCAGTGACGCATGGGAATCACCAAACCCCGTGGACGTCATGGGCTGCGGTATTGCCATCGCGTACGAGTCAGACGTGACCAAGATCAAACCCTCGGATTTCACAGTCATCACCGTCAACTACACCTGTCCGTGGTTCAAGCACGTCGATTTCCAGATCCCATCGGATCTCCCGCCCTGTCCCGAGGGCGGCTGTCATTGCGTCTGGGGTTGGGTCCACAACATCGACGCAGGGAGCGAGCAGATGTTCCTCAACGGCTATCGATGCAACGTCACGGGTGCAACAGGCACCGTCGCTCTACCTCAAGGTGGGTTGTGTTGAGCTCCAAAGGCAGTAGCGGCAAGCTGATGTCGCGACAGCTGAGGTTGCGAGGAAGTGCCCAGTCGAGAAGAGTAACTGTACCATCGGGTCCAAACAGCCCCACTACTGGCTCCAGCAGGAACAGAACAACAACCTCCAGGGGTACTACGACCCTCCGTTCTGTGAGTGCCGTCATTCTTTGTCCTCAGCCTCTTCCCCAGCATCAAATCAATCGTTCCGTTCCTTCCCCCGCGGAGCCCGAACCCCCGCTGACTCTCTAGACAACGCCGATTACGGCTTCACGAACGGCGCCCAAACCGACCTCTTCGCCGCGGTGACCTCTTCCACGTGCAACCGCCGCAAGCGAGCTCTTCAAACCATGTACGACTCTCCCTCCGCCCTGGAGCGCCACGAGAAGCGGAACGCCAACAGACGGGCTCGTGTCGCTGCGCGGGATGCAGCTGAACAGCTCGTGCCCGCACCCGTCAACGCGTCGTCACCCCTGTTCACCGCGCCGGTCGAGAGCGAGCAGGAGAGGCTCGAGCTCGCAATGGGTCTCCGAAGAGGACCGAGAGAGGGGAGCGCGCTGGAGCTGGGTCTGGGACAGGCCAGACGGAGATCCTCCAGCCGGATGGTCGCCAGGAAGACCTGTTGAGAAATGACATGCTGAGGAGATCGTACTTCCTCAGCTCCCGAACTCTCGGGAGAAGCCAGATGACTGAGTCGGACGGCGCCGCGAGCTGGCCTCGCACACACACACTTTGACATGTATTGTGACCTCATTATGCATGCTTGACGCATCTGATCATATCTTACTGCGTCACAGCGGGATCTAACCACCCACTGAACCCATCGCATTCTTCAGTCTGCGTCGGAGTATATCCTCCCTCGAAGTAGTGCTCGAGGACGGCACGACGGTGACAACCTCCTTGCCCTTGTCCTCTGTCGTGTCGGTGGTCGTTCGCTCGGTACTCCGCCCTCGAACGGGTTCCTTGGCGGGTTCCACATGGCCCACACTGGTGCCGACTGTAGGGGACGACTTGGGCGTTACAACGGAAGTAGTGAGCCCCGGCTCAGCGCCGGATGGTAGCCGAACGACCGTCTCCGTCAACATCGCTCTTCGCTGCCATCGTCGTCTCCGCGTGAACTGCGAGTTTCAACACAATTCTTCACGAGGCCTATTGCCGGCCAAAATGTTTGACGCCATCGGCACCACTCACCTTGCCCAACCCCCCTCGCGGACCCATATTCTCCCATTTGTTGTCTCCATACACCCACCCGTCCACATCTGTCGCATCGTCCCTCTCGGCAATGACCTCTTGCGGGACTGGCACCGGTGTTCCCGCCGCCGGCGCCCCTCCGGTGCTCAACGCGCTGCCCTGACCTGCCGCCTCGTCGGGGATATCCTCGCTCGCCTGACTGCCGGTCCGGGCTCTTGAGATCTCGAAGCTTGCTCGTGGAGACGCCGGGACCTTTGTGGTGGCGACGGGCGAAGTAGTACGGGTTTTGAGCCGTTCGAGGCCCTTTGTGAAGGCCTGCTCTGCGATGGACTGTGCTCGTGAAGTAGCGAATAGCGTGCTTTCCGCAGAAGCCGTCGGGGACGTCCCGAGTATACCGGCTGAAGGGCGAGGTGGCGACTGACCCATGGAGAAACCTTCCGCTTCGGATTCGTGCACCGCAATTGGAACAGAAGGGACGGCAGGTGCAGCGGGCGAGGCAGACTTCCCGGCTCCCGCGCGGACGATAGACCAGTCGTCGTCGACCCATCGCCAGGTTGCTGTTCGTTTCACTTTGGCATTTGGATCGGACTTGGTCGGCGCGGGGAGGACGACGGACGATGGCGGGGGAAGGGTGTATGAAGGAGGCGGCGGGACGGGTAAGAGGTGAGAATCGCACCAGCTCGGTCGTTCTTGTGGGAGCAGAGCCGATGTCCAGTCCAGACCCATCCACCATCTCTGGTTTTCGTGCACCTCGAAGCGGAAAAAGATGGGACTTCCGGCCTTCTCCTCGGTCTCGTCCTCGACCGCCGATCCTGATAATGCGATTTGGTCACCTGGAGTGACCTTTGGACGGAACGAGAATGCAAGGGAGGGCCGGCGTGAGGTGGTCCACTTGGCCTTGAGCCAGCTCTTCAGGGACCAGTCGCCTATGGAGAAGGACTGATCGGGCGGAGAACCGAACGCGAATAGGAAAGCGAGCGCGAGTCCACGTCGGACCGCAAGGGATTTCGAAAGGAGGTCGTAGAGGTGAGCAAGGGGTGGCGAGGGGAGTGTCAAGAGTACCGAACCGATCAGGGCGAGCAGGGCGCGGTAGCCGACGATCCGCCCGAGGACGAGCCATACAGTCCAGAGCACCATGAGACCACGGGTGAGCCTGAGCGGGCCAAGTTGGCGGAACCGCTCGTAGATGCTCGAGACCGTTGGGAGCGGTGACGGTGGCAACAGGGCGTGGACAGAGTGCAGGTCTGACAGAGTATGGAGCAGGGTCTCCTGCGTGTGCGTCTCGGGCCGCTCCGATGTCGTGGTTGTAGCTGCAGCGGGAGCCTTGTCTGACGCGGATGATTGAGACAACTTGAGGGTGGATAGGGGTAGGAGCGGTAGGAACAACAAAGGTGGTAAGAGGTATCTACCGGTTAGCATCTCGTTCTCGGAGCCGGATCACTCACTTGAAAGCATGGGCCGATCCCAAACACAACCCCCACCATATCCCGACGACGATCCAGCTCTCCACTCTCCTGCCGGGCTTCCACGAGAGGATCTCGACGGCGGCGCGGAGGAGCGTGATGGGCCGGGCAAAGATGACGAGGAGGCGGATGATCGGTCCCGGGAGTGACGCGATGAGATCCGCCGTCTGCATCGGTGGCGGGTCGGCGGGGTTGGACCCGGGCGCGGGCGTAGTTGGCGCTGGTGCTGGCATCGTGGCGAGAGAGGACTATGACATGGCTGATGAGGTAGGAGATGGTAGGAGAGAGAACGAGATGAGCAAGTTGAACAGTGCCATTGCGATGGGGATACGCGTACGATGTCACCCGAGCCGGCTGCATCCAAAGGCAAGCATTTTTGCGGGGCACCGGCTTTGAGAAGATTTCACAACATATACTCGTAAATGTTAGGGAGGGTCACATCTTTGTTCTTACATTTCGCACTTGCTACTCTCAATTCGGTAGATACGTCGGCATGTCGCAGAGCAAGAAACCCGTCAGCAGAAAGGCGAAACCCGAACCGGTCGCCAGCAAAGCCGCGGGGCTGGTGCTGGATCCGGCCGAGGTCATGCGAGCGATGATGGCGGCGAGGAAGGGCAAGGGCAAGGAGGTGTCTTCGCCCGAGGACAGTGGAGAGGAGAGCGATAGCGACGGGCCAGACTCGGACGGAGAGGTTTCAGTCTCGGAGAGCGAGGATGGATCGCCGGATGAGGAGCTAGGAGAGACGTCGGAGGCAGGATCGAGCCGGTCATCAACCCCCGCCAGGCGGATCAACGGTAACGACAACGACGCCGAAGACATCGATGAAGAGCTACCCGATTTCCGATCGGCACGCACAACCGCTTCTGCCCCAACTTCGCGGGTGCAGCAGGCCACTCGCATCCAGGCTGCTCCTCCATCGAAGCCGGTCAATCCATTTGACGCCCACGAGAAGCCTTCCGCCAACGCGACATTCGCATCGCTGGGCCTGTCGCAGCCGTTGATCAACGCACTGGCGAACATCAACATCAAGAAACCAACAGAGATCCAAGCGGCATGTGTAGGGCCGATCCTTACAGGTGAGCGTCATAATCCATAGCACAAGCTGGCAAGCTGATGCATCCAGGCCGAGACTGCATCGGCGGCGCAAAGACGGGTAGCGGAAAGACCATGGCGTTTGCGCTCCCGATTGTCGAGCGGATAGCCCGCGATCCATTCGGTGTTTGGGCGGTCGTCCTCACCCCGACTCGGTGCGTTGCACTTGCGTTGCATTCCTTGTCGCAAGTTGTTTCTTGATCCCGACTCTCGCGCTGATTCTCGCTCTCGCGCAGGGAGCTCGCTTTCCAACTCACCGAGCAGTTCATCGTCGTCGGCAAGCCTCTCGGATTGACCACCGCCACCATCGTGGGTGGGTTGGACATGATGGCACAAGCGAGGGAGCTGGACCAGAGACCTCACATCATCGTGGCCACACCGGGACGCCTTTGTGATCTGCTGAGGAGTGATGGGATCAGCCAGGGCAAGTTGAGCAGAGTCAGAACTCTGGTGAGTGTCGTCGTCTTCGTCGTTGTTGTCGTTGTCGTTTCTTACGGGTCGCCTGGTCCGGCCCTGTATCTGGATGCTGATACGGCCTCAGGTGCTCGACGAAGCAGATCGCCTTCTCACCCCTACGTTCGCTCCAGAACTCGCCTACCTCTTCTCCCAGATACCGCCCAAACGCCAAACATGCCTCTTCACAGCCACGGTCTCTGACGCGATCATGGATCTCGCGAACAAGCCTCCTGCGCCAGGCAAGGAGAAGCCGTTCGTCTATCGCGTCGAGTCGGACACCATGACCGTCGCTGGTCTGAAGCAGAAGTATCTGTTTCTGCCGAGTCAGATCCGGGACCCATACCTCTATTACCTCCTGCACCATCCTCTACCGGAGATTGACGCGGCACTTCGAGCACCGCCAAAACGCGAGAAGAAAGAACCCCGCTCGAGAGGCAAAGGCGGGAATAAGCGGAGGGCTCCTTCGCCGGAGAACGAGGACGAGGAAGAGACAGCCGTTATCCCTTCGACAATCATCTTCACCCAGCGATGCGCTACCGCGCACCTACTCCACCTACTCCTCAAGGAACTTGACGTGCCATGTGTGCCGCTCCACTCGCACCTCACCCAGCCTCAACGTCTCCTGTCTCTCGCCCAATTCCGGAATCGCCAAGTACCCGTGCTGGTGACGACCGACGTCGGCTCGCGTGGTCTCGATATCCCAGAAGTCGCAATGGTCATCAACTGGGATTGTCCTCGACGGGCCGACGATTACGTCCACAGGGTGGGTCGAACGGCGCGTGCAGGCCGGGGCGGTGTGGCGGTGACGATCATCACGGAACGGGACGTGGAGCTGGTCAAGGGCATCGAGGAGACAATTGGAGTCGAGCTACAGGAGCTCGAGCTGCCCGAGGAGGAGGTGCTGGAGAAGCTCAATACAGTGTCTGTGGCACGGAGAGTGGCGACCATGGTGCGTTCCCCCTTCTCAGAGCGTGACATTCCATGGAGCCGGATACTGACTGCAGCAGGAAATGCACGACTCGGGCTTTGGCGAGCGTCAAGCTACGAACAAAGCCAAAGCCATCAAGCGCGCCAGGCGAGATGCAGCCAAATGATCTATACGCTACATAGTCCTCATGCATGGCCTACACCCTCACGTGTCGGACGTCTCTACGGCGGCGAGCACTGCGTGGCTCTTCTTCTCGTCACTGGTCGGGTATCGATAGACGGGCGCCGGCTCCATCGCTCGCGACCACGGGTCAACAGTGGAGTCTTCAAGTTGAACCTGTACTCGTGCGAGTTCCCGCTCTTTCACGTAGTCGTAGACTATCGAGTACAGGAGGATCCCGATTGCTATTCCGACTGCCCTGACGTCAGCATGGCTCGCAGGACGGGTTCAGGAAACCGAGGGGAATAATGCACTCACTGGCAAGGAGTGCGATATCCGTCTTAGCGCCTCGAGCCGCTTTTGCTGAGCAAGAGTCGAAGAACTCCACCCACAGGGCTGGTATCTCCGCTGCTGGGTCGTCGGGGGTGATCTTCACGAGCGTGGGGGGCATGGTGTCGTGTTCCGCTGCGGGCGGGCTGTGAGATGCGCAGTAAGTGGAGAAGAGGTTCTCGCACAGTCAGCGCCAGCGCGTTATGTATATGAGGTGAAAGGGTTGGGTGGCATGGTGAAGGTCATGAAACAAGTCAAGGGTGTGACATGAGAAAGGAGAGGATGGGAGCGATTGTGCAAACTGTGTTTGAGCGAAGAAAGGAAGGGTGATAACTGAATCCTCCGGGCCTTTCGGACAGGGAGGAGAGCTGGGTACCTTTGAGGTGCTGTCGTCTCGGATCGGATCGACGCTCTTGGAAGCGGATGCACCGGAGGAAGGGCGAGCGAGACAGAGGGGACTAGGATGGTGCCACTGCGCCACGCCACGCCGCGATGAAACTCGACTCGGTGCCCCGGATTTTTGACCGGGTTGTCGGCCTTCGGCCTTGTTTTTTCAGCGACCGGTTGCGCCATTCTGGAACGTGCACAGTGGCATCTGGAGCATTCCTCATTGTCATCCTCCTTGTCTCTCTTCAATACCATCACACATAGAACATACCACATACACAAACATGGATCCCAACGAGACTGGTGAGCTCGTCCTGGCACCCCGCTCGCTGACGGACCAGTCCTGGTCGGCTGCATTGGTGGAAGTGGGCTATACCACCTTGACAACCTCACCGTGGTGTAAGTGGTGTCATCGCTCGTCTGCTCCGGTGCTCCGGTCTCGGGCATAGTAACATGCTCAAGCTTACCCCCTGTAGGAAGAAGATCAACGTCCACACCGTATGTCCTGCACCTTGCATATCTTCCAGGCGATACAGTATGTTGCGGACATCTGACACTTGCCAATTCAGCCCTGGGGCGAGCCTTCCTCACCCATCACCATCTCCTCGCTCCCTTCCGGCGCGCTCATCGCCTTCATCTCGCGTCACGGGCCACACCACACCATCACCCCTTCCGAGGTCCCCAACCGGGCGAACATCGCCGCGCTCAAGTCCATCGGCGTCCAGGCTATCGTCGCCTTCTCGGCCGTCGGTTCCCTCCGTGAGGAGATCGCTCCGGGAGACTTCATCATCCCCGACCAGGTCATCGACCGCACCAAGTCCCTCCGCGAGGACACTTTCTTCCGGAACGAGGGCGTCGTCGTGCACTCGATGTTCGGCGACCCGTTCTCCAACAAGCTCAACGCGTTTGTCGCGCCCAGAGTCCAGAAGATCCTGGAGGAGCAGCACGATGGGCCCGTCAAGCTCCACACGGGAAAGACCGTGATCTGCATGGAAGGTGAGTAACGAGTCGGGAGGTCTGAGCGTGTCGAGTGAAAGAGATCACACACAGCCTAGATTACACACAGCCTGTACTGATCGTCCGCAGGCCCGGCTTTCTCCACCAGGGCGGAGAGCTTGATGTACCGCCAATTCGGTGGTGATATCATCAACATGTCGGTGGTCCCCGAGTCCAAGCTTGCCCGGGAATGCGAGATCGAGTGAGTCGACTTGACCCCCTTACGAGCACGATGGCGGCGTTGTGAACATATCGACGCGTGTCCGTGTCGTGGATACCGTGCCCCGCAATTATTCCGCGCACTTCGCTTCAGCCGCGATCGCCGACCGCATCGCTGACGCCGCAGCTACACTCTCATCTGCACTTCCACCGACTACGACGCCTGGCGCGTCGGCCACGCCCCCGTCACCGTCGAGGAAGTCGTCAAGACCCTCCACACCAACGCGGGTAATGCCCGCGCCGTCGCGGCCGGACTTCTGCAGGACGTGCACGACGTCGTCGCCGAGGGCAAGGTCCTGGACGAGATCAAGGGCTGCATGCGGTTCGCCTGTGTCACCCGTAGCGACGTAAGTGGCCGGGGGCAGGTATCACAACACGACATCCGCAGATCAAAACCTCGCTGCGACGTGATCTCAATGAATCTGAGTGTGACTGTAGCTGATGCTGATGCCGCCCACAGGTCCAGCCGGAGGCTGCGAAGAAGAAGCTCTCGTTCATCCTTCCTTACTTCGCTTAGACAGGTATACAACTAGAATGGATAGATCGGTATCATGGGGTACAAACCGGGTCAAGACAGGCTAGGGCAACGCCTCGATGTGGAAGACTTCACTGAATGAGGCAGACCGGCTCGCTAGGCGCCGCGGGAGGCTTCTTCGTCTCGATAGGCTGGACGGACACCATGCGCGCATGAATGGGGCAGAGAACGCCGTCGGGGAACTGCGGTACGTCGTCATCATTCGCCGCGTGACTCGCGACTCGCGACTCGCCGCTCGGGACGGGACAGGTCGGCAGGTTTTGGCCGCCAAAGCAACACTCACCATGGTGCCCGGAGGGAAATAGGCGCCGTACTGAAGGACTGTCTTGGCTGGGATGGCGGCGCTGAATACGTCAAGCTTGATTCAGATTGCAGGAAGACAGGACACATGCTTACCCGAGACTGAACATAGAGCCGGCAGGGAGGATGAACCCGCTCATCCCTTTGCCCTCCTTGGTGACAAATTCGATCGTCGTGCTGGGGCCCTGCAGCAGCACAATATTCCGTATCAGCTGGATCAGAGTCGGATGCTTCGAGCGCGATGTGTCGCAATGTGGCCGAGTGTGTGTTGAATGCGCACGAGATGCTGGCCCACTCACGAATTCAGGTTTTGGCCAGACGACCTCGGTCTGACCGACGCTCGCATCCAGTCCGCGCTTCGCAGCTTCTTTGGTCTTGAGGAGGGAGACGTCAGACGGGAGGTTCAGCGCTGGAGTGGCTTTCGCCGATGCCATCGCGGCCAAACTTTCGACCTGGCAGATGGGGCGATTGACAAGCTCGAGGCGGGCGAATTGGAGACGCTTTGGGGTGAAAAACACATCACAACACGAGCACGGAGCTCAAAGGAAGTCCAAAGTTGGACGCGGACTCCAAGGGGCATCAAAATCACAAAGGATGTGTGCATTCGGAGCAAGACAGCCACAGCGCTGGACGTAGAGTCATCCGCAAGCCTAGCGACGGCGGCCAGGTCATCCAGCGGAGGAGTCACTCGTCTCGGGCCACCGAGTCTCGGCAGGGTCTTCCACCGGCGCGAGGCGCTGCGAGATCATTCCTTCTTGTCCTTCTCCTTGTCCTTCTTGCCCTCCTCGGGCGGAGGGAGTGTCTTGGACAGCAACTCCTCCATCATCGCCCCGACGTCTTTCTGCATCTGGTCGATACTCCACGCCGCTGGTCCGTCAGCCTAGCACGGGCGCGGCGCAACCTTCAACGGCGCATCGGTCTCGTGGGATCGGATGGTGCGATTTCAACTCACTGAACGGCGGCTCGACCTTGTTCGCGAGCTTCCCGACCGCTTCGATCCTGTGCTTCGTGATCCACTGGTCCATCGGAAGCGTTAGCGTGGTCTTGGTCGTCGGTACCCGGGACTCGCGAACCACAAACCGCGACTGGACCGCGACTCGAGTACGACCCGAGTACCACCCGAGGCGATCCGAGTACCGAGCGTGCTGATCTGCCGACATCACTCACCTTGCGCAGACCATCCACGTCCTTGGGCCTGTCCTTCTCCTCCACCTTGTCGTACTTCACACTCAGCGTCCACAGCGCTCCGGCAATCACGTGAATCTCGTCGTCCGTGTCGAGGAAGATATCCCCGGGGAGGTCAATCAGGCGGTTGGCTCCCGCCGGATTGGGGGTCTTGGAGAAGTGCGCCCGGAGGGGCGTGAGGGCGAAGGTGTGGGTCATGGTGCGGGGTTGAGCTGGGAGGGTCAGGGTCAGCCCGGACACACAGAACAGGATGGTCGAGACTCGCCCATTCTCAAGATTGTGAACTGCGACGAGTGTGGGTGGTAGTTCCTGAGCTGGACTGGTACTGTACGAGGACTCGAGTACACGTTACAGCTGATAAGGAGATAGACAGTTCAGCATGGGTCCCATCAGCCAGCGAGGTCTCGCCAATGCGATGCTCAACTCCTTTGATCGGTTTGATCAGACACCGACAAAAGAGGGATAGACGATGCGAGAACGGATCGCCAGGTCAGGTGTACGGTGTTGTGAGGGGCGATGGTGCCCTCTGGACGAGACGCAGGGGCGAGGCGTCGTGCGCAACGACGACACCCAGTCCGCGTCTGAGAGGACTCTCACAAACCCAACCGCTCACCCTGGTCTTGCTGTGTTCGTACATGTACCGAGTTGACATTCGGACCTCCTTTGACAGCAGCTTGGTCTGTCCACCGGGCTTATCCACTCCGACAGCAACGACCGGGTTGGGATCTACGGGCTACAGGCCTGCATATGTATGGACAACGGCCGTGACTCACCACATCTCTCACGATCACTTTCATTACGCAGATACCACTTTGCCCTCATGGAGGACAGTCTTCGACGTGAACTCACTTCGCTCACTCTGTCTGGGACGAGCGACCGCCACACCGCAATGTCCTCTTTCGACGAGCGGCCTGACCTTGCTCCATACCGCGCTGAGCTCTCCAAGATCAGAACCAAGCTGACCCGAGCGACCCAAAGCGCCGCTTCGAGCAACCGGGCGTTCCTCGACGCCATCGATCCGTTGACGGGCGACGTGGGTGTCCTCACCGCTGGGATAGCCTTGCAGCAGGTTTGGAAGTCTTACTCGCGAGTCGCCGACCTGTTGGCGGAGCGGCGCGACTACGAGGTGGCGCTAGCACCGAACACAACCGCGTTCGAGTCGGCCGGCAAGACTTATGAGAGCGATGTGGACAGATTTGGCTGGAACTTGCAAGGGTTCGTGACCATGTTCATTGAACCGGTGGAGTGTCGAGGCACTGGATCGATTCTTGCCTCAGCTCGCCCAGAGCACTGGTCGGGGGGCTAGCGGGCATAGTGGCACTGCGTGAGAGTACATGTATGTATCTACGAGTACAGTGCTTGTGAAGTCGAATGGCAGGGCGAAAGGCATATGTACAAGTACAGTACATCTTGTTTGTACTTTACTGAGCTCGAGTACATGTATGGTGCGGATCGCCTCAACGGCGACTGCACAACAGCTTCCCGGTACGGTCGGACCGAATGTGCGATGCTCAAGTAACCTCTCCCAACGCCGGGCCGATCGAGCAGTTTCGCATGTAAAATGGTTCATAGGCAAACACATACTGCTACAAATATACACGGCATAAGTCGTTCCGACCAAAGGTAGAGTATCATTCTCAGAATGTCCGAATGAACCGCTCAATCACTGCTTCACACTGCTTCACTTTTTCCGCCAATTCGCTGCGACCCGACTTGCAACTGGCACCTGGCCCTCGCTCTCTCTCTCTTTCTCTCTCGCGCGCGCGTCCGACACTCAGAACCGGTCATAATCCTCCATCCCGCTCCCATTTCCCAGATCCTCCTCGGCACTCCGCTCGTCCCCACTCAACCCCGACATGCTCGAGAGCCTCCTCCGCATGTCCTCGCCCACTCCACCCCCACCAGTGGCCTTGAGGGTGTCCTGCGCGGCGCGATACGCCTTGTATTGCGATTCCGACATCGGTGTCCCATCGGGGTTGGTAGGCAGGGGGAAAGCGATGGCGCATTCTTGCCCTTGCTCCGATTTATCTGATCACACTCAGTACACGTGCAGGGACAGCCTTCTTGTCGTGCAACGAGAGAAGCACTCCACACTCACGGTGCCTGGTCAACGCGTCGAGACGAGCAAACTTCTTGCCGCAACCTTCACATTCAAATGGCCGGAGCCCCTCATGCAAGAGCATGTGCCTCTTGCAATCATGCTGCCTCGCAAAGCCAACGACAGCTGAGCCGATTGTCAGCAAGACTTCTACCCGAAGCGAGTTAATCATGATGCCACTCACACTTCGGACACCCGTCATACAAACACTTGTATGGGCGCTCGTCGTTGTGCGATCGGAGATGACCCTTGAGATTGAAATGCCTCGTGAAAGTGCTTCCGCAACCAGGTACTGCCCCATCTGTCAGCAATCTTGTACGAGACCTTGTGACCTTGTGCCGGGTTTGGTCACTCACTCGGACACTTGAACACGCCGTCATTGGTCCTTCGGCTCGTGCTCGCCACCTCGGTGGCCATACTTGTGACCTTCATCTTGGTGACCTTTCCCTTTGCATCTTCGGCCGCCTGAGCCGAAGGCTCTCCAGGGTAACCCAGCTGAAGACCCTCAGGCATGTCCATCCGCCCGGTGCCCTCGTAGAATGATGAGCCCTGAGACGAGATGGACAAGGCTGGCGAAGCGGATCGGACCGATGAGCCGGACGAGTGACGAGAGTGAGAGCCGGACCGTCCGCGGGACGGGGGGAGCAGCGTGCCGTCGTTGGCGGTGATCGAGTTGAGAAAGTCGGTTCTAGTTGGCGTCAGCGGAGCCGAATTGTCACTTCCACAGCTAGACTCACGTTGATCCACCTGCACCGACTCCCCAGCCAGTCCCGCCCCGACCGAGGTCCTCGCTTTTCGCAGCTCGCCGATGGCCGCCGGAAGCCCCTCCCTTGACCTTGCCTGGGCTGAGAGTCCCAAACGGACTCTGGGCCTGCAGACCCATCCCGTAGCCTGGCGTTCCCGCACCCGCCGCAGGGTGATTCTGACCTTCCGCAAACGATCTCCGTCGACCCAGACTACCCACATCGGGCGTGAGGAATGACTGCTGATCCGGTCCGGCCGTCTGCGCGTACGTTCCCTGCGGCATGTTCTGCTGGAATGAAGTGGTGAAAAACGGAGCAGAGACCGTACCAGCGAGCTGAGATGCGTCCATCGGAGGGTTGGTACCGAGCTGCTGGTAAAACGCCAGTGATGTTGGCGAGAACTCGCCAGGCTCGTACTTGAACATGCCCGACTGGCTCGTCGTCCCGGTATTGACGCTAAGGGGAGCCATCCTGGCCCGTTGCGCCTGTAGCTGGGACATCTGATGCTGTTGCTGGAGTTGGCGCATGAACTCTTGCTGCGCATCGTTGCCCGGCAAGGTACGAGGGTCGACCGTCGGAGGTTGCTGCTGCTGCTGCTGCTGTGACGGATCGCCCGCCAACGCGGCCCGCCACGCATCGATACCGCTCCGCCAATCTTGTCCGTCCCCAGTGTTCCCCTGCATCCCACCACCCATGCTCAACGGGTCCACGCTGGCGACGGCCTGCATCGCAGCAAAGTACTGCATGAGCGCCTGGCGATCGATCGACTCGTTGCCGCCGGTCATGTACGAGTCGGACTTGGCCCTCGGTCGACCGCCGGGAACGGGTAGCGAGACGTTTTGCATTGCGGCATAAGCCGCCCAGTTCGAGGCAGCTTGCTGCTGCATCAGAGCAGCAAAGTCGGGTTGTCCGGATCCCAGATCCTGCTGCGACACTCCGGTCTGGCCCTGTTGAGTTAGGTGTGCTTGGTTGAGCTGTTGTTGCTGCTGCTGCTGCTGTTGTTGTTGCCGTTGCTGCGGGCCATTTTGCTGCGACCCTTGCGCCTGCCCATGTATGGCCTGGTTGGCCTGAGCCATCTGCCCTGCTCGTCGCAGGGCTGCGTCAAACAGACCCCGGCCATCTTTCATCCCGCTGATGGGTGTGCTCGGCTGGATGTAGATCATTGGTCCGTCCGCGTTGGGCGCAATCGGGCTGATGCCGGCCATACCCGTGAGATGTTCGAGCGCGGGATTCGTTGGAGGCAAAAGACCGCCCATGCTGGTTTGCCCAGCGAGATTGGTGCCGTGGCCGGACGGTGCGGGGGGCTGAGGCGGCTGCGGCTGCGTGACGATCGGCGGTAGTGCAGGCGACGGGCTACCTTGATTGGGGATGACCAGGGCGGGCGGAGATTGGGGCTTGTTGATGAATGGTGAGCCAGAGGGGGACGGTGCGCGCTGGTAGGACGGCGCGTTGACGGGTGGGGAGACGGTGTTGGACATTTGCGGGAACGGGCTGGCGGACCGCGAGGTGGGGTGAGATCCCGGATGCGAACCAGACTGCTGGAACGTGTGCATTTGGCCTTGTTGTTGCTGGAGTTGATCCCCGGCGTCGTGCTGAGGGAAAGGCGATGGTTCGCGCGACGACGCTCGCGATATTCTGCATCGGCTCAGCCACCAACATGAGGGGCGATCGGCCCAAGACCAGACTCACATTTCCTCCAACACATTGAGCGACTCCTGCTCCTCCTTTGTGAGACCGGTACCTCCCCCCTGCATCTCACCACCCCAGCCGCCTTGGCCACCCAGATCACCAGCGTTTTGCGAGAGGAACTCGCTCTCCCAGTTGCTGGATTGTCCCGGAGTCGTCGCCGAGTTGGAGAACGGCGATGCCTGGTCGTATATGTACGTCTCGGAGCCGGAGGCCGTGCCGGGGACATCGAGCCCGCCGGAGCCCGGCGTGCTGTGGGAGGAGAAAGGACTCGGCTGCGCTGGCATCGTAGCCCATTGAGGGAGGTTGTCCTGGTCCGCACCCGTCCACTGCTGGCTGTTGTCGAAGCCGTTGGCGACGTACTGCTGAGGCTGAGACTGTTGACCGTAGGCATTGGCCATGGGGTCGTGGATGTGGCTCTGGCCGAGCGGATGGGGGTTCTGGATGCGCCCCTGGCCCTTCGGAGCGGTGGAGATGAGCGTGCTCTGATCATATGGGAACGAGTCCTGTCGGCTTGACCCGGATCCTACACCTCCAAACCCATGGGCCCGAATCGGGTCGGACGAGCTCGCCGTGGAGAGCGTCCTCCCGCGACCATCATTGCTGCGCAGACTGGCATTGCTTCCTCGTCGATGCAGGGTGGATGGCTCGCTGGTAAGCGGGATGTCGCCTTGGAAGGGGGTGTGGGCGTAGGCATTCGAAGGGTTGCCGAAAGACGAGCTGCCCGAGGACATGCGTCGCTGCTGTTGGAAGAACGCATCGAAGGAGGGTGGTGAGCCGCTCATGGCGCGAGCAAAGATGCAGTGTGTCGCCGCTGTGAGAAAGGGTTGCTGGACGGAAGGGGCGACTCGCTGGATGGATGGCTGATCAGCGGGATGGGAATGAGAATAAGAATGTGGTGGCGAGGTACGGATGACTGACGAGGGCGAGGAGGAGGGGATGTACTCGTACACAAGCGATGGAGCGGCAACTCACTCGCTTAGACTGATCGATCCACAAAAGGCCCGCCGTGATGCCGAGCCGCTCGGTCAAACAGGACGCTGCAGACAACAACCAGAACTACCTGGATGATGGTGATGGGAGAATTCGGCCCGTCCCCGGTGTGTTTGAAGTTGAGCAAGCACGCAGCACGCAGCACGCACGCAAGCACACTCGAGGGAAGTGAGCTGCTTCTGGCTTGCTCTGAGCTGTCCTAGAGCTGCTTGTTGATGTGTGTGTATATGAAGTGTGCAGAGTAGATGTGCGAGAGAGGAAATCAGGAATCCTTTTTGGGAGAGGCGAGGTGGGAATGTGCAGAGTGGGGGTGGGCGGAGAGAGGCGCGGGGCAGCCAACCAATGCTCTGATCGGAATCGAATGGATCGGGTTGCCTTTCCGCCCTTTCGGCTGCTGACAGACTGTATATATTCGAGCGCGTATCTTTTGGTGCTTCGGGATAAGCTTGCTTGCTCTTTCCGTTGCTTGCTCATCCCGATCGACCTCGCGTGCCTCTCTTCTCCTCTTCTCCAACTCCTGTCTCTCTCTCTACTCTCTCCTTTGTCTCCCTCGTCGTTTGCTGTGCTCCCCTTCTCTCCCCCTCCCTCCTCCGCACCCATAACCCACTCGGACCCGGACCAGAGACAATGAGCCGAACCAATTTGCTTCCGTCGCGGCGCCGTGTGGCGGTGCAAAATGGCGTCGATGGGCCACCGCCGACGCCCGGTCTCACAAGCGGTACCACTACCACCAGCAAGTCTCGCATCGGAACTCCGCTTGACGGCGCCGCCATGGATCGGCCTATCGCGTCGCTGGACGTGCGTCGTGCCTCGATGCGGTGCATAGATCTCGTCTCGCGTCACGGACAGGTCGACAGGTCCAGAAGGAACGGGAAACGACTACGTGATTTGCGTCGTCCTACAGAGATCTCCTGCCAAGCTGAAACACGACCATCGCTCTCGCACAATGTAACGACAACGACTCGATCGCGGGTGCGTCGCACAGATGTATGCTTTCTTAAGCATCGCTGTCATCTCTGATGGCGACGGGTTAAAAGAGTCCATTACACTACACTACATTACGTAACATGTCAGTGACGAGGTAGTGGAGGTTGTCAACAGTCGGCCTCGAGTTCCAGTTGTCGGATTTCGGTTCAACTTGTTCAATTGTAGACGATAACGACGCGGCGACCTCCTCATAGCGCGCCACACGACATGGACAGATAGCCCGACATCCACACACATACGCAGGATGGACGTCCCTCCGCCGACTGTGCTCACTCTCCGGACGTTTGCAGGCATCATCCCCTCCACGACTCACGGACATGTCGCGTGGAATGATGACGGGCAATGTCTCTTCCTCACGACGCGAGCGGCGATCATCTTGGTGAGCCTGAGCCACTAGACAAGGCTCCCAACCACCTCTCATAGCTGTCCGCTTGTTGGAAACCGTTCCCGTGCTGAAGCGCCAGACCCCTCACATCGGCACATGCCTGCCCCCGCCTCCAACCCTCATCGACCCCGACCTGTCGCTCGAGCATCCCACCCAAGGCACGAGCAAGGCTAAGCCGCGCACAAACTTTGGACTGGAAGGCACCCCGGCTTCCGGTCTCGATGAGGACGGAGACGTGGATATGGACGGGGCACGTCCTGTCGGGAAGGAAGACAAGCTTCCTCGACCCACCGGAGGGGAAGTACCGACGTTTGTGAATGGCGTGGAGATACCTTTGGATAGGGCGCGGGACGACGTGTACGGATGGAATGATGTGGGAGGTGAGTCGGCGGGCTGGCTGGTTCTGTAGACCAGCCGATGACTCCAATCGTGATGAGCGAAGGCTGATGGGATCAGACGAACACAGCGGCCCAGTGTTCACAGAAGATCCTACGGTGCGATCGGCGGTTTGGTCGCCGTCCGGCCTGTCCGACCTGGGCCGGTGAGTAAGCGATCGCTTGGGCGGATAACTCACAACGAGTAGATGCCTGCTTGCTGTGATGAACAACTTCGGCCAGGTCTCGGTGTATTGCCCGCGCAATGATCCTTATACAAAGAAATGGGACGAGGTGAGTTCATCGAGATCTGACTGGCGCTCACGATGCATCAGATCGCCGATCTCACGGCTCTCACCAGATCCCTTATCCCATCCGAGCAAACCGAGTCCTCTCTCAGCATACCCATCATGCTTGAGATGCGATCCACCTGTGGGTACACCGAGGGGTGGCGATTGTCTCGCCAATTGACGTTGTTCAACAGGCATGGAGTGGTCTAGTGCGGCAGCCTTGCCAGGCATGGCTGGGGTCGACGGGAGCTTGTTGGCGATATCCAATCGGGCTGGAAAGGTCTCGCTGTGGTCGTAAGTCTGCGCTTCGCTGCGGATTCTGGGCTCTGCGCTGATTGTTCAGATATGGACCAGGGCGACGCTTTCGCAGAGACGCCTACGTCAAAGTCAGCGAGAGCTTGGTGAACCGTCTGGCGTGGTCCAACTGGCGCAGAGTCAACGACCAGACATGTACGTTGCACGATCTTATTACATCGCTGCCTCTCGTTGCATACAGCTGAGTATCACAGGCGAAGCGGAGCTCGCCATTGCCGCCTCGGACGGATCAGTCTCGCTCATGACGGTGCGACAGCTGGCTGTGTCGGCGCGGAGCTGGAGACCGGCAGCGAGGCCTCCGAAGGTCATCGACGCCGGAGATGGGCGAGGCGTCACGGCTCTGACGTGGATCAAGGTGGGTCGGGCCGGGTCAGCCAAGTGGCGCATGGCTGATGGCGAAGGGCATACTCGTGTGGACGAAGCCTGGATCGGTGCATCTGTGGTCAGATAAGCGGGATGACAAAGTACAATGGGAGGGTGTCAGGGCGTTACGGTTGGAGAGAGTCGGAAACTGGGCCGGTGCGAATGGCATCGGGCCCGCTGTCGGTGAGCACTGCGTCTTCTTGAAAATCATCAAGACTGATCACGGAAGGAATCACACCGCTTTCATCGGACCAGCTGTTGGTCACACTATCATCCCTCACGTGCCACCTGATTACCCGCGTCTCCACCGATCCCTCGCTCGCACCGATGGAGCAATCCCTCGCGCTATCCCTGTCGGCTCGGGATGTGTCGCTGGAGGAGGCGCGAGCTCAGTATCTCGAGAACAAGCGCAGGATGATGAAGCCGGAGCACGAACGGGCTGTCACGGCGTACACTCAGGGTTTCGCTCGAGCAGGAGACTGGGGAGGCGTCTTCTCCTGGGCTTTCGAGTGGGTTCACTACTGCCGTCACAGGCGGAGTAGACGGCCCTATCCTTTGGCTGATCACGTGCAGGCCAGCCAACTTTCATAATCTCGATTCGGCAACAGATGGGATCAGGCAGATGTGCTTTGCCTTGGCGGATCTGGATGGGTCGATACCGGGAGAGAACCCTGGTCTGGTGGAGAGCCTCGAGGGTGTTTTGGAAGATCCACCGAGTGGCAAGTCAACACCCTTACGAAGGATGCAAGGCTGACGCCGCGTTAGCGCTGGAACAAGGGCCCGGGAAGGTGCTCCTGCCGTATCTGCTTCACCTGTCGGCGTCTTCCGGTAGGGACACGCTTATTGGCGAGCTGGCGGATTTATGCTCGGTCGACACCGACACCCAACTGCCATTGGAACCGGCGCAGGGAAAGCCGAAAGCAAAAAGCTCTTCGTCTCGTGCCGGCGGCTCGGCGTCGACTTCGCTTGCGGCGGATCTAATGAATTCTCTATGGGGATCGAAGCAGCTCGATGGCCTGAGGCTGCGGTATGCCCTGGCGACGTGGTGTGCTGTGAGTAGAGCTCCGGCTGTTGCGCACCTCTGGTTGAAGGGGCTGACGCCCGGTTCCAGGCAAGATATAGCAAGCGCCGGGACGGTTGGAACGAGACCGTCCAGAGCCTCATGGACGTTCTCCAGAGGCATCTCCGCCACACTCTCCTGCGCTGGGCGGCAGCATCCGAGGCTCCCGACATCCCTACTGCCTCCGCTTCGTCTCGGGACCGGCACTTTGTTCATCTACTTGTGCGATCGCTCCAATCGGTGTCCGACACCAAGTCCTTGCCCAGTGTCCAAAAGGACTTGATCTCACTGAAGAAGACGTTCCGCGTCGATGAGGGCGGTGCAATGGGACCAGAGGACAAGTGCCCGGCGTGCGGCGAGCCCGTGGCCCTGGTTCCAGGAGGAGGCGGGGCCAGATGTAGCAAGCAGCACGAGTGGAGTGAGTGTCTCGCCAGTATACTCTCTAGCCCGAAAGCCCGGGAATTCGTCGCAAAGCCGCAACGCCGTTCTCGTTGACACGTCTAGGCCGATGCTCCATCACCCAACTCCTGATTACCACCCCGACCTACCGGGTGTGCACGACCTGCCCCGCGGTCGCCCTCATCCCCGAACGGCACATCACTCCGCCCATACCTGTTTCATCGGACGGCGCGGACCGAGACTGGGAGCGGTTCGCGGATCCCGCGGTGGCTCATGAGGGGGACAAGCTGGCGCAGGAGGCCCTGGAGGCGGCGGTGGCATGCGTGATGTGTGGAGGCAGGTGGATGCGGTCGATGTGACGAGGTGAGGCGTGAGGCCCGGGGTTTCGGACCGGCGAAACGGGCGAAGTCGCCATTCTGCGCACACGCTAACTGCCTGCCGCAACAGTTCAGTCGGCGGCAAGGAGATGTGTGTCACTCGGGTCCGAGCAGATCGGTCGGTGCCTCAAGGGGTTTCTGCGGAGGTCTTGCGCGTGGCGGCTCCAGCCCCAGCGCAGCCTCAGAGCTCAGTATACTATGCATTCCCGGGATGTTCAACCTCGCATGACGTCCAGCGCACTCGGCCACCACTCGGGTCGTTCCGCAGATGTGCACATGCACGTTCTTGGTCGAAGAGGGATGGACTTTGTGCATTTGGTTTTGCGTGCGGGCGATTTGGTATCATCTGGAGGGATGCTTTGGAAGTGTTCCTATTCGCTCCGAAGTGGCAGTGGCAAATGTTGCCTTGGTCCGGCGTGTTCCGAGCTCCGCTAGGGTCAGACGATGTTTTCAGCAGGTTGGAAGGGGAAACCAGCAATGCACCGACGGTTGTGCGTGTTGTTTTGGAGCTCTGTATGCTTCTAATGTTGCCCATGGATCATGTTACATGGAACTACTCGTTACTCGGGAGGAAGCGTCGATTCACACAGGTGGGAACCCCTTTTGATAAGGAACGATCGATTCCCATAATGCGACTCTGGCGAAATCGATTAGAGACCGTGTCGTAATCTGTAATCTCGGAGAGATTCGGTAACCTACCGGGGGCAGCCTCGACGCGGCCTCATCAGGCGGTCGTCTGGCGTCTGTCTAGCTTTTTCATCCTCCAAGGCCAAAGAGCAGCCTCGCTTGTCGTGCACAAACGCCGCCGTCCCCGTCCCCGTCCCCGTCCCCGTCTCCGTCTCCGCCCGGACGGACCGCTTCGGAAGAGCTGAGGAATATAGTCAAACGTGTCCCAGCTACATAAAGAGACGAGAACATACACCACACGCACATCAATGCACACTACACACTACACACTGCACACTACGCATCACCCGAGAGACCGACGAAACACTGGACATCCTTCACACGTCGACCCTCCAGTGGCCTCACATCTGCTCTACACACCTCACACTTCCCTGCTACTCCTCTAGGTCTCTGTGCAGCCAAAACCACCCAACCATGTCCCTCGTCCTACGACCCATGTTGGTCCGACCCGCGGTCCTCGCCCGCCCACTCGTCTGTAGCTCGCTCCTCCACCCCTCCTCCCGCGCATTCAGCATTTCCGCCCGCGCAGCAATCCAAGCGGCGAGACCCCACCAGGCGAGCACGGCGCTCAAGACGGAGGTGAGGGAGAGGGAGGTTGCGGCGGACAAGAAGATCGTGGGGAGTGAAGGCAAGGGGGCGGAGGGGTTGCATTACCAAGGTGAGTGGGGGGGGCGGACGTTGCGGGACACCTGATGCGGGCGGGACAGGAGAGAATGGGGCCGTGGATGCCAGCCACGAGCGTAGGAGATACGTTGAGAGGATACTGCAAGTCTCAAAGGTGGAGTCGAGCTGAGCCAGTGTACAGATCAAATGCCGCGATCTCATACCGGTCCAGCGGACATCGTCTCGCATGATAACGGCGACTGGACGCTCTTTAACCCGATCTACAACCAAGCGGTGCGCCGAACGCCTCGCCTCGGCCTGATGCGTTGGACAACAGCTGACTCGTCGTGCAGGAAGTGGACTGCGTCCGAGTTGTCGGAAGAACGCCAGTCACACTGAGCGACAAGCTCGCTCATGGCGCGGTCAAAACGCTGCGGTACGTCCGTCCGGTTTGCACTGCAAACACCGGCTACAGCCCAGTCCACCTCGCATCACCGTTGCACTGTGTCCGGAACAATCTCGCCACTTGTCCCAGTGCCCTTGGAACCCGCTGATAACCCCTCAGACGCATGTTCGACCTCTGCACGGGATACAAGAACACGCACATCCCCGAATCGACCCTGAAGCAGAATCCGATCCCCATCAAGGAGCTCCGAGCCAAGGGAGAGCTCCTGTCCGACAAGGACTGGTTACTGCGGATCATCCTCCTTGAGAGCTTTGCGGGCGTGCCCGGTATGATCGCGGGGACGTTGAGACATCTCCGGAGTCTCAGGCTGCTTGTGAGTGTGACGCTGCGCCGCCCGGGCAGACTGCATCTTTTCACTTCCAGACTTCGAACTGACGGCGCAGCGTCGAGATGGCGGATGGATCCATACCCTCCTTGAAGAAGCGGAGAACGAGCGGATGCACCTCCTGTACGTGTCCATGTCCTGCCGATGCCGCGGGCTTCATCGATGAGTACCGAGCCAGCGTAGAAACGCCGACTGATCCATCGCGTAGCACCTTTATGACCATCGCCCAGCCCACGTGGTTCACCCGCGCGCTCGTCCTCGCGTGCCAAGGTATGGCGTACAACATGCTCTTCCTGGCGTACATCTTTGCGCCGAAGGTCGTGCACCGCTTCGTGGGCGCGCTAGAGGAAGAGGCCGTCAGGACGTAGTGAGTGGCGCTGGAACTCTACCCCGAACTGCAAATCATCCATCTTTATATCTGGTCGGCACTCGACACTCGATATGACTGTGCAATACCGGCCGTGCTGACACACATGGTAGCACCCACTGCGTGCAGGACATCGAGCGCGGTCTCGTTCCCGAATGGAACAACGCCCCGGCTCCGCGAATCGCCATCGACTACTGGCGTCTCCCCACCTCCGCTACCCTTCTCGACGTGATCAAAGCCGTCCGAGCAGACGAGGCGACACACCGATTCGTCAATCACTCCCTGGCAAACCTCGACCAGAAGCTTGACTTCAACCCGTTCGCTCTGGCCGAAGCGAGCGCGGAGATCAGGGGGACGAAAGCCTGGTGAGTGGGAGTGGCGCGGGACTTGGGGTGTGAGGTACGGATGCTGATGGAGCCAGCTTCACGAGGGAGGAGTCGGCCGAATTCGCAAGGACAACACAGCAGTCGCTGCTCGCTGCGGGCGAGCAGAAGTGAGCGTGGGGCACGGGCGCCGATGTCCACCCAGGGGGGGGGGGAATGGGGATCGATCGGTGCGAGGCACGACGATCATCTCGGGGAGCAAGCTGTGAGGGGGTCTATGTCATTGCTTTCTGGCCGTCCGCAGTTGTCAAGATGTACGAGTACAATGTATCCCCGCACCATGCCTTGGCTCATCGCCCCCATTGCGGGCTTCTCTGACCTCTTTCCCCACGGAGATGTTTCTCATCTCCGTGGCCGATCTCGGCGATCGCCGTCCGATTTACCCGGAGTCACGTCACCGGCGGCGGTTAGTTGTCCACTGCTCCGTTCGAAAGTTGTTTTGGGACCAACATCGAGCAGCCATCGATAGACCGACGTGTCTTCCTGTAGCCTGTAGAGGTATATATAGCTCGATCCGGAACAGCAACTCAAGCACGCACAAAGCGCATGAGACTTGTCCTCGTCAACATTGACAAACTGCCATCGGCAACTCTATCTTTTACACCGTTGTTACATCGCGGCCCACCTCGGTGCGCCGCGTTCAATTTACTCTCGCCGGCCAGGAGGACCTACCGAGATATCAAGAGGCCCTTGGTGTCGATCTACCAGAGCCCGAGTCGACAGTCGTTCGCCATGTCAACGCACGTACAGGGTCACGCCCTCATCGCGGGCGAACAAGTCCCGCCTATGGCCGTCGGTGCGTTGACGTCGTACCACTGTCCGATGCGCGGTATCGCGTCTTGTCGGTCACGGTGCAGTGGAGAGGACAAGATGGCCCCGTACTGACACTACTGCTCAGGCACTTGGTCGTGGGGAGACAAATCGTGGGGTTACGACGAGACGAAGGACTTTGAGCCGATCCGAGAAGCCTGGCACGCAACGAACAAGGTCGGCCTGACATTCTACGACACCGCGTAAGCGTCGCGCCGCTGTTACGGTCACCATCAGATCTCCCCTGTCATCTTGGGTGGTTTCCTGTGGTGGGGCTGACGAGTGACTCTAGGGAAGTCTACGGCGAGGGAAAGTCTGAGGCGATCATTGGGAGACTCATCAAGGAGACGGATGAGGAGACCAAGAAAAAGTTGTATATTGCCACGAAATGTGCGTGATTCCGGGCTGCGCTGCCCTCATTTGGCTTCTTGGTTATGGTCATCCTCACTATCTCTCCATTCTATCATCATCTCCTCTCATGCGGCGATCCGTGACAGTGACACCTCTTTTCCGCCATGGCCGGCTGCAAACACTCGTTCCTCCCTGTCACCTGGCACCACCTGGCACCACCTGGCGTCACCTGGCGTCACATGGCGTCATCTGGCGCCGCGCCCCCGTCTCGACGCAAATCCAGCTGACCCGCCCCAGTCCTCCCCTACCCCCGCCCAGCCAACTTCTTCCTCTTCTCCCCCCCGCTCGTCAACTCCCTCCGCAAATCCCTGCACCGACTCGGCCTCGAGTCCGTCGATCTCTACCAGCTCCACAGCCCCACTGGCCCGCACAGCTTCAAAGCGTACGCAGCTGGTTTGGCGGAGTGTGTCAAGCTCGGGTTGGCCAAGGCCGTGGGGGTATCCAACTTCAGCAAAGACGAGCTGTGAGTGGTTTCACCCTCAAAGCTTTGCTTGGCGGTAGGAAGCCATGCACCAGGATGGAAGGGGACTGATGGCGGATAGGATCAAGTTTTCGGATCTGCTAGCGGCGCATGGAGTCCCACTGGCGTCTAACCAGGTCGAGTTCAGCCTGCTCCGACTCCTTCCTGAGAAGTCCGGCCTCCTGGAGGAGATGAAGAAGCGCAACATCGCCATGCTAGCTTGTAAGAGCACTTCAACGATCTACCGTCCCCATCTCGGACAAGCCACAAAATGGAGCCGCTGACGCACGTCCTTAGACTCGCCACTTGCAATGGGTCGACTCACGGGCAAGTACTCCGCGTCGAATCCCGTTCCAAGTGGTCGAAGGTGAATCCGGTACCTCCGAAACCTCTTTCTCTTCGCATTATCATTCATACTCACCAATCTCCACGGAATACAACCATTGGATACAGTCCTTACTGCACACGGTGCTGACGACACTCCTCGACAGATTCGGCTCGCAATGCACTTGGGAGCAGCTCGAGCCGCTCTTGGACGCCATGCGGACCCTCGCGAAGAAATACGACGTGTCGGTATCGGCCATCGCGCTGAATTGGGTGATTTGCAAAGGGGCGATACCCCTCGGCGGAGCGAGGAACGAGAAGCAGGCGATAGAGGTGGGTGATGAGATTGTATGGCAACGACTCCGACCGATGAGGAACAGCAGCAGCAGCAGGTCGAGGAAGAGGGAGACGTGTTTGCGGTGTCATCATCGTGATTGCTGTTGCCGTTGCGATAGCGGGTGGGAAGTGTTACCAATGCTGACAGAGAGTAGAACGCCAAGGCTACGACGTTCAGAATGACCGAGGAGGAGGTGGACATGTTGTCCAGTAAAGGCTTCGACGGGAAGACGTGAGTGGCTATTCGATGAGATGGGCGTGTTCAGTGACACGGGGGGTGAGAGGGTGTTCCAGTAAGGTAATGTGGGGGCTGACGACATCGCAGGACTTGGTTCTGGCAGCATGGATGAGCGGCCCGGGGGGGCTTTCGTACCAATCCAGTGCTAGTCATAGATGACGGAGTGCTCAGGCTGTATCTGTATCGCTATGCAAAGGTCTCGGGGACACTGGGAATGCACTGCAATTGAGTAGAAGGTTATCATAGACACAGTGCACGATAGAATGCGGACAAGCCTACGCGGCATATCAAAAGAAGGTTCCACGGCAGAGGAGACGGGAGGTCCAGCGGACCAAGGGCCATGCTCGGCATCACGCCGACTTGTCCTCGTCGTCCCAATCCTTCACAAACTTGACCACGTCCACCCACGTCGCGGCGCGGTACAGTCCGTTCCCCTCCTCGATCTGGCTCGCGGGGAGGGCCAGACCCGACGCCAGACGCTCCTCGTAGCTCATGAGTTCGACGGGGGTCGACACGCCCGAGCGCGAGCGGTTCCACGCGTACGTCCCGAACAGGAGGCATGGCACGGGTGGGTCGGCGTCGAGGATCGGCTGGAGGTTGCCGTGGTGGTCGTCGATGAAAAGGGCGGCGTTGATTGCACGGAGTACCTAGGGGTGGGTCAGCACGGCGCGCGTTTATACGATTCGAGAATTAGCTGAACGGGGTACAATTAACCTCAAGCGAGATCAAAAAGTGGAGCAAAGCGTCGACACCGAAGTGAAAGAACACTCGCCCTCAGCTTGCTCTTGCCTCCCTTGCCCTTCCCCACACCTTCTCGCCACACCTCCTTGAGCTGCTCATTCAGCTTCTCCTCCCTCTCGATGGCACTCTCCGTCGATCCTCTCTCCCCAAGCTCGGGCTTCGTGCCCCCATACGTGTCAGTGAACCACAACGCCGCGATCGTGTCGTCCTCGCCCGTCCCGACGGTGATGCCCAGCTCGCCGAGCCAGGCGATGATGTCGTCGTGCGAAGCGGGCGAGCGCGCGGTGACAATGTGGATGGGGTGGCCCATTGCGTGCAGCGCCTTGAGGCCCTCCACGAAGCCCGGCACGGGGGCGGTCTTGTGAAGGAGTCGATCGAGACCCTTCATCTTCCGCGCGGCGTCTACGACGGATCGTCAGTGAGTCGATCGGATGTGATGTGCATTGAAAGCGGGCGCGATGTGAGGTATAATTTGCCGCGCACTCACCCGCGGGAGCGCCCCATCCTTTGTTCTGGAAGAAGACGTACGTGTGCATGTCCGCCCTGCAAGAGTAGTGAGTTAGTCAATGTTCCCAATGCGAAGTTCAGACCCCAACAGCGACGCTGTTACCCACTCGGTGATGTCCGAGCCGTAGCGGAGGTTGTGCTCGAGGCAGACGGTGGGGATGAACTGCGCGCAGACGTCGTCAAAGTCGACGCCGATGACCCTGAGGTTCTTGCGAGTGTTCGCGTTGGCGTGTGCGGGGGTCAGCCCGGAAGCCTTGTTCTTGTGGTCGACCTCCGATCCGCGCTTCTCCGCGGGCTTCATGTTGTCATTGGTGTTGGTGTTGATCTCGAGGTTGGGCCTCGCGCCGGTGGTAGACCAATCATCAGCACGGTCAGCTCGGCTCCACCCCTTTGGCTGAGGGGGCGGGAAGTACCCCCCGTCCTTGAGACCCTTGAGCACCGGACTGGGCGGGGCCGAACCATGCTTCGCGAGCATCGAGACGTCCACCGAGGGAGAGGTCATGGCTGGGGTGTTCCACCCCGAGCCCGAGTTGCCGATCTCGCGAGTGGGCGCTGCGCTATCGAGAGAACCCGGAGATGGGGAGGTGCCGGTGTAGGAAGACATGTCGACGTCGCCTCCGGGAGAATCGATGGACGCCGTCTTGGTCCTCTTGGAGGGGGAGTCGAGGGTACCCTGGCGGGTGTTGGTGCGTGTAGCAACGGGCATGCTGGTCAGTAGGGCTGAGAACGGTGTCGTTGTGAGTATGAAGATGTGGTCAGGAGGTCAGAGTAGGTGGACAGTCGTTGGATAGGCGAGATGGGGGATCGACAGTGGGACGATAGGGATGAACGTGGTATCTTCTGGTGTCTGGTGGAACGGCGAGTCAGCAAGTCGAATACAAGGGAGCGATCAGCTCAGACGACCTCGCGAGGTGAAGGGATCGCAACCGTCTCGAAATCCTTTGATATCCTCGAAGCTGAGCGGGAAGGCGGGACCGACTATCTCCGTGGTGGTCCGCATAGTCGCAAGTAGACTCTCGCACGTTCGCACCGAGAAGTGTCAAGCCACGGGCGGGCGGTGTCTGGGCGGTGTGCGTGAGATGCATGGGTGAAATGTTTGTCCCCGAGTCATGACCATAATGCGTCGTGCTAAACCTCGGCCCTCCTTCCGCTGAGGAGCCATTAGTCTACCGCCGATCTCATTTGGCGTTCCAGACCGCGACGATGTGACGAGTTGACGAAGACCTACGATCTCTCCCCTCCTCGAAAACTACCGTAGAGCCTCTAACCTCCTTCTTCAGACGTGCAGTCCGCCAGCCCATCCTGCGCCGGGATCGCCATGATCACTCCACCGGCCTCCGGGGCATTTGATCCACCTTCTCCGCGTCTAGAGGGGGTAACAGGGGGTTGTGGAACGCCTTTGGTCGATCTCGCGACGACTGCGACTGCTGTCGTCTCTCGGTGAGCACGAAGAAGGAGACAGTACCGAATACGGCGAGGCCGAGGAGGAGGAATGGGTTGGGTCCGCGCCGGCTCGGAGGGCGGGGTGGGGTGGACATGCAGGATGATCGCCGTTGCGGCGGTCGGCGGTGTCGGTACGTGCCGGTACGTGCTCGCCTGCAATATGTGCTTGCGTGGTGGTCCAAGGTAGATCAGACGAGTGTTCGTTTGCCGTTGCAATGTTGTGGGCGGGGTTCAAGTGAGACGGAGTGGAAAAAGTCGAGGACAGATGGTGGTCGCATAATGTGGAGGCCAACCGCAACAATCCCGTCCCGTCCGTACGTCCGTCCGACTTTCGACCTGCTCCATCTAGCTCGAATCGTCAACGATCCGAAAGCTGCAAGCTAGTATTCTACATCCAGGCTTCACGCACAGCATGATCCGCCGATAGCCCGTCACTGAGCCGCGTGTCCCGATTCGGATGCTTGCTCCAGGATGAGCACCAACCTCCAGGATTACATCGAGGTGGGTGGCCGGCGTCCGCATCGTTTGGTTTCGGACCGTTGTTGATGTTGACCCCCTCAGCTCCTCAATGCCGAGCAGCACGTCCAGGTCGACAAGCTACGGGATCACGCTCGGCACGGCATCTCATCCAGAGTCCGAGGAGTGAGCGACGCGTCTCGTTTCGAGTCCACAGATCTCCATTCCACCGAACACAAATCGTTGCCTGCCTGGGTCGTCGCTGACGTCTTCGGCCTCACCTCGCAGGAAGTATGGCTGTACCTCCTGAACGTTCTATCCGAGGATCGCACCTCTGAGATCACCTCTGTCTTCGCCCTCAGCTCATACTACTCTTCCCTCCCTTCTACTGTGCCCACATCCATCGCCACCGTGTTCCTCAAGACGGCACTCGCGCATCACACCCACCGATTCTTCAACCCCACGTACGCCAGCCTCATCTCCTCCCTCACGGCCGAGCAGACCCCTTCGGCCTCTCCCTCCCTGTCCGGATCTGCCCGGGACAAGCTCGTCTCCCCTGCTGGTAGTACGAGCAATGTTCCTCGCGGATCCCCGCCGATATCGGGCCAGAGGATGCCTCCTCCCCCGTCCATCTCTTCGCTCATGCCCCCTCCCACATCTACCGGCGGGTCGCCCAATATGCCCGCATCAAACCGCGCGGCCCCACCACCCCTCGACATGGACACAGACGGCCTTACCATCCGATCCCAATACATGCGGTTCCTGCCCCCGCCGCCTTCCACCCCGCCATCACGCCAGACGTATCTTTCCACGGTGGAGGAGGTGCTCGGCAAGTTTTGGAACGCCGAAAAGGAGGCTGGGAGGGACGACGAGTGGAGGAGAGAGGCGACCAAGATCGAGGGGACGGAGAAGGATTGGATACCGCTAGTCACGCCTTTTGTGTGCTGCTACACCCGGCCGGTCGCTGTCTTCATGGGATTCCAAAAGCTCATGGAGAGAATGCGTAAGCGAAACACAACCCCATACCTCGAATCGAACGAACACTGCGAGACTTGATTCACTGACGCCTCATCTCGCAGTATCATTCCCGCCCATGCCTTCAAGACTTGCATCGCTTCTGACTCTCTTCCGACTCGCCCAGCCGGAGCTATTCGAGTACTTTGAGGACGAGCAGGTACCATACATCCAGGTCGCCATGAGCTGGGTCCGGACCCTCTTGTCGAAGGAGATGTGGCTGGGAGATGTCCTCAGGTTATGGGGTGAGGGCTGACCCATCCTCCCGGCTTCCCGTCGCCTCAGACCCATCGGCAAGATAACGAGAAGCCCGACGGTCTGCTGACGTCGACACAGACGCATATCTCGCCGCAGACGACACGTTTGAGCTCCACTGCTACGTCTGCGTAGCGGTGTTGTCCACTTGCAAAGAGTCCGTCGAGGGCTTAGTATCCCGTAGTGACATGTGTTCTGACTCGGACCGTAGGACCCTCGAGGAGCTCGACAGCTCAGAGGCCAAGCTCATGCTGCTCGACTTGCCCCGCATGGACGTAGATCGGGTGAGGACGCGGGCGCCGCATGGCCGTGTGATGTGGCGACATGGCTGACGGTTCATGTGATAGCTATTGCAGGACGCGGCGAACCTCAAGCTGTCGTTCCCGTTTCCGGGGCCGGTAGACGATACGTAGCGTCACGACGCGATGCCGTCTGTTGTACCTTCTGCTCCTCTGCATTTCGCTGCAATGACATGTTCTATGCTGCTACGCTATGCTGCGCCGGTTGTGAGCCCGTGACGGGATCAAATTGCGGGGGATTAGCGGACATTTGCCACATGTCCGCTTTTGTCGCCGGCTGACAACTGGTTGAAAAGTTGGGCTCACTCCACGTTCTCGCTCTTTCTCTTTGTCCATCGTCTCGCTGTGTGCGCTTTTGTCACTGGCGACACCTTCAGCTCTGTACACTACTCACCTGGTTCACACACATTACGACCAACTCGGAGAGACCATCGTCCAGAAGTCCCGTCTTAGAGACTCCTCGTGAGTTGAATCCGCGCCTAGGTCCTCGCCATCATCGTCCGTCCTCTGCTTTCATGATGCTTTTGTAATTTGCGTTTGAACGGCCTCCGGGTCAGGAAACCAAAACCATGCCTAATATGTCTGATACCTGCAACCGTTCTCATCCCCACATCGACCCTCTTTTGGTGGACTGTACGGCTGACGCGGCCCTGCGGCGGCAAACAGGCTAGCTCAGTTCTTATCCCTTCTTTTGGGTCCACGCCCGCGCCATGTCCGAGCAGAAGACCAACCTTTTCCCCACATTGGGCGAAATTGCCAGCCGCACCGACGCCTTGCCCGAGATCGCCGACGACGATGCGCGATTACGCGAGGATGCGCCGCCGCTCGTCGAGCAGGGAGAGGGCGAGGAGCGGGAGATGCAAGAAGTGGAGAGTCTCTGTATGCGATGTCACGAGCAGGTGCGTGTCATTCAGATTTGTGAATGTGTCCAGAGTCGTTGCTGATGGAGACTCAGGGCGTCACTCGTATGCTCCTGACTTCCATCCCGTACTTCAAGGAGATCATCGTCTCGTCCTTCCGGTGCGAGCACTGCGGCCACCGTGACACGGAAATTCAAAGTGCCGGCGAGATCCAACGTGGGTGTCTCAATTTGCTCTAGGCAATGGGAGGTGGGGGGACTGGACTGCGCTGCTTGTGACAGACGCTGATGAATCGTAGCCAAGGGCGTCACCTACACACTTCACCTGCTGCACCGCTCCGACCTCGACCGTCAACTCGTCAAGTCCAACTTTGCCACCGTGTCCATCCCCGACCTCCAGCTCACCATTCCTCCCGGCCGAGGCCAGCTCACGACCGTCGAGGGCATCATTCGGGATACCATCCGCGATCTGAAGATCTCGCAGCCCGTTCGAAGGGTCATGGACCCGGAGACGGCTCTGAAGATCGACGAGATGCTAGCCAAGCTCCGAGACCTGATCGGTATCGAGGAGGGCGACGAGGAAGAGGACGACGGAGGTGTCGGTATGGACGATGACGACGACCAGGAGAAGAAGGCTCGCGCCGAGGCGAAAGAGGCTCAGAAACTCGAGAAGCCCTTCACCCCATTCAGAATGTCGATCGACGACCCTTCCGGAAACTCGTTTTTCCAGTTTGTCGGATCCGCCTCCGACCCTCAGTGGAACATGCGGGCCTACAACCGCACGTTCGACCAGAACGTCACGCTCGGTCTCGTCGCGCGACCGGACGACATGCCCGAGCAGCAAAATGCAGGAGCACCCGTCGTCCCCGCCGACCACAAGCTCAGCGGCGTCGAGGAGTTCGAGCAGAGGCGGAACAAGAACGTCGTGGAAAGGACGGACGGGACGGTCGTGCCTGACGAGGTGTACAGCTTCCCCAGCACCTGCTCGAGCTGTGGGCATGAGCTGGAGACGCTCATGCAGCAGGTCAACATTCCTTATTTCCAGGTGAGTCGGCATGTCGCCTCATACGGATTCAGCATTGGTGCTCATGGAGAAACCGTAGAACATCATCATCATGGCGACCAACTGCTACGCTTGTGGCTACCGAGACAATGAGGTCAAGTCGGGCAACGCTGTTGCGGACAAGGGCAAGAAGATCACACTCAAGATCGAGGACGAGGAGGACCTTGCTCGAGACATGCTCAAGGTGGGTGCGGCGTTCTGCTCTCGTCGATGCACCTGAAACGAAAGAAAGCTGACTGGCATTTTTTTCCAGTCCGACACTGCCGGTCTCGAGATCCCCGAGATCGACCTTGTTCTCCAGCCCGGCACTCTCGGCGGCCGTTTCACCACGCTCGAGGGCCTGCTCAACGAGATCTACAACGAGCTGAGCACAAAGGTCTTCCGGACAGGCGACTCGGCCCACATCGGTATCGGCCAGCAGGGTCACGACCTCGGCAAGGACGAGCGCAACTTTGAAGACTTCCTCAAGGGCCTCAAGGACTGCATGTCTGCCGCTCGACCTTTCACCCTCATTCTCGACGACCCGGTGTCCAACTCGTACCTCCAGAACTTGTATGCCCCGGACCCGGACCCGAACATGACCGTCGAGGAGTATGAGCGGACACACGAGCAGAACGAAGATCTCGGCCTCAATGACATGGTGCTCGAGGGGTACAATCCCGAGGCGGAGGGCACGGCGCCGGCGCCGGCGGAGACAAAGGCTTAGATCTGTATAGAAAATAAAAGCTCTGTTGTAGAGTATCGGTTCGCACAGTACGAGTATATTGACTGCAATGCATTTGAGAGGCTGCAGCGTGGAATTTGGTTCTTGCTCTTTGCGATCGCGCATCGGGAGTGCGGTTTGGTTTCCTCAGCTCTCTTGCACCAGACTACTACAATGTTGAAGATATCCGTTTACGCCTTGACCTGGTACCCCGCGACGGTCAACACCGCCGCCATGGTGACCTTTGCGATCGAGACGATCTGGCTGAAGTCGTAGTTGTCCCGCTGGGAGGTGTCGCCCGAGTTGTGGTACATCGGATCGACAATCGGGCCGTTGCGCTCAAACACTTGAGTCGCGGGGAAGCCGTACGAGACGAAGGATTGGTGGTCTGAGCAGCAGGCAGCGGTGCGGCCGACGACGAGCTCGGGGGAGTACATCTGCGAGAGGTTGGAGAGGAGGTACGTGGCTTCCGGGGTGTGGATGCTGAGGGAGTCAGGAGACGATCTATCGGAGACATGGGCCGGGAGTGAGACTCTACTCACGATTCGGGCAAACCGAGCTGGAGGGGCTCGCCAGGCTAAGAGGAGCGTCAGCGTAGGTGGCCCAGGGCAGCGGATAAGTCGACTCACAGCGTGATAAGCCAGCATATCCGCCTGGATCTGCAGCAGGATCGTCGTGTTCTGCTTGTGCAAGTGTTCTGATACCATCATCAGCTCGACCTGGACACCAAAACCTCCCAGAATTCTAGTATACGCGGGACCCACCGGCGTAGTAGTGGCTGCCGTACAGGCCTTGCTCCTCGCCAGCAAAGAAAGCGAACGTCACGGCCTTTTCAAACTGCACGCCCTGGCTCTTCACCGCCTCGGCCACGCCCAGGAGGTGGCCCGACCCGCTACCGTCGTCGTCTCCCCCCGGAGCGCGGACTTGGCCGAACGATCCGCGCGAGTCGTAGTGCGCCGAGAGGATGATGTGCTCGGAAGAGTTGAGGAGGGAAGGGTAGTGACAGATGACATCGGGGGCGAAACCGGCGAGGAAGGGGTGGAGGTGGCAAGTTGCACCCGTGGCTTCTACCTTGGCTATAGAAACAGGGTTCAGCTCGGGCGCGAAGAGGGTGAATGCAAATGACGATGATTCGCGTTGAGGGGAGATCCGAATAGGAGTGAGTGGGAGTTGCAGGATGGATCGTCGATGCCGACTCACCCTTGATCCAGTTGGCAGCCTTGAGAGCTCCCTCCGTGAAGCTATGCCTCGAGACGATCCCGCTCGGCGCCTCTCCCGTCAACCACCTGACATTTCGGCGGATATCATCCATGACGATCCCGTCGCTCAGGATCTTGTCCAGGGCGGGGGAGAACGAGAGGTTGGCAGTGATATCCGCGAGGTGCTTGACGAGGTGGTCGGGCACCGGGTCCCATCCGGCCGCGAGGGGCTCCAGGGGGAGCGCAACGGGCACGAGATGAGATGGGAGGAGGGTGTCGAGGATCGGTACGAGGTTTGCGGGGACGTGAAGAAGGAGGGAAGAGGTGGATTGGTGTACGAGTTGGAGAGTCGGAGTGGACGGGCGAGCGTGTTGCCCCGCAGAGAGGACAAGCTGTCCCTGGCTGTCGGCGGGGTTCTCAGAGGGGATCGATGCAGAGACCATCATCTCGGCTCGGGAAGAGATGAGATCCCAGCTCTGATCCACGTCCATCACATCCTGCGCGTGAAGCCCTCCAACTCCAGCTGGGCCCACCCAGACGAGTCGCGCCCCATCCTGCAGCTCGGGAAGGGGGACGAGGGATCCCGACGTGAGCTCCGAGAGTGTGTCCTCGGCAAGGAGGCATGCGGGAGGAGGCAGGAAGATGTGGTCCTGCGTAGCGGCCGAGCCGCCGTAGGTCCCGAAGTAGGACGATCGGAGGCAGTCCGCGAGGTCAGCAGGAGGGTGGGAGGTGATGAGCAGCGAGTCTTCAATGACGAGATCGCGTTGAACGGCTATGGCGCTGGCAAGCGCAGCCGAGAGGACGGGGACGAGGGCGCGGCGCATGATGAGGAGGATCGGGACGAATGAGGAAGAGACCTGAACGGCAGGAGAGATAGCGGAGGAATGTGAGAGTAGTGTGACCCGGTGGTGGTGATACTGCACGCGTCGTGCGAGCCGGACCTAGCCGATGGCGATGGTAAGGCTCCCTCTCAGTGGCAGTGGCACCTGACCTTGCTCTGTATGCCTTGCAACTGGTGAGCATGGTGAAGGTGACGTCTACATGCCTCGCAGGGACGCTATGCAGCTCATGATGCATCCCATGATGTCGTCTATGTCCGCGTGTTTGCGCGTCTAGATGCAGGGTTCACAGAGCCTACCATGCCAACCACATTTCCGGCGTCAGGACTACGGCGTGTGAGCACATCCCGAAACCCCGTGTGAAAGCAACTTTTCCGACTTACTCTGCTGCATCGCATTCCACGTGCCCAACGCCGTCTCGACCTGCCACTCGTTCAACTTGCCCTCCGTGCCCCGACGGAGCATGAGCTCCTCGTCCTCCCAGTCCTCGGGGCGCACGATCGAGTCCAACTGTATCTCAGTTGAGTGAAACGTCGTGTACACGTGTGATCTGAGCGACTCAAGTCAGCGGCCGCGTCCCGCTGCTTTCTGAGGGAGTACTCTCCGGTTACAAACCTTAGAGGCGAGCGTAGGACATCTTGCTGAGTCGCTTTGCGGAATGTGAGCAAGGGATTATGTGCCATCTGAAGTCAGCATGAGATTTCGCCCGTCAGCTTACCGTGCAGAATACGACCTGAACTCTGGTCAGCTGGTCCGAGTTGGGCGTGGATGAGCCGCAGAACTCACCATGTTCACCGAGTCGTCCTCCCCTCTATTCGTCTCCAGTACGTCCCCGAATGCGCGACATTGCGTAAATACCGAGAGCAGCGTGACCAGCACGGCTCTTGACGCCTTGCTCCTCCGCAGTCCGACAAAATTCTGACGCGATGTCAGGTATGATGTACTTTACCTCGGCTTGTGGTGCTCCATTGCCACGCGGACTCACCATCGCCACGATCCCATCATCCTCTACCAGCCCGCTAAGATCTTGCCAGAATTCCCGGGTGAACAAAGCGGCGGGCACCATGCCCCCGCTGAAACAATCCTGCACCACCAACCTCCACTTCTGGCCATCGTACTCCCCGGACCGCTGCAGATCGGCCAGCGAGTGGACGTAGGTCGCTCCGTCGAGAATGTTCACCGTAGATGTGGAAGGAAGCGTAAGGTCGAAATGATCGACTGCGGCCTGGTAGACCAAAGGGTCTATCTCGACGAGGTCGACTTCCATACCCTGGCGGGAGAATGCCGATGTGGCGATGCCTACCCCGAGGCCACTGTGGCAAGGTCAGTGATACCGCCGATGAAGCTCAGCTTGGTACGTTCGACACTCACATGATGAGAGCTCTGTCAGTAAGTCTGGCGTCTTCTTCGGACGGATCGTCCACTTCCGTCTTGACCTGGAGCTGGGTTGTCAAGGCTACCGTCCTCGCCAGGGAGTCGCTCTCATCCGCCCTGTGCGCCAGCACAGCAACCTCTTGTAATGGGAACGTGGCGAAGATTCTGGAGATTGTCAGAGATTGACTAATGTTGGTATGACGGCGGATCGGCTTCGCACTCACGAGTCCCCCATCTCTGTCCGTCTCCCCTTCTTCCCGTCGGAGATTGTCCTGATCCATCGGCCCCCCAAGATACTTGCGTCACACCTTAGGAACCGATAACCCCCCTCCATATTCTCAGCCACGACCACCTGGCCCGTCACGCCCCTTTCCGTGCTCAGTACCCGCAGCGTCCCATTCGCGGCAATGAAGGGCGGTTGAGAGCGGAGGAACTGTTGTCGAAGTGCAATGATAAGGAGAGGAACTCGTAGTAGGAGGATGATGGGGAAGATCTGCTGAGGTAGGCGGGAGAGGAGATCCCATGTCTGGGCTGATGTCCTGGGGTTCAGCTTGAAGTGGGTGACGAGGAGGCCGTGAACGTGACGGGCGAAGGACGTTTTGGGAGAAGTCGGTCGCATGAGGAGGGACATTAGAGTGAGGAGAAAGGAGACTCCCAATATCTGCATCTCCGCGTCAGATAGTACTTCTCGAGGCAATGACGGAACCTAGAACGCACCGATATCTCGGGATGCTGGACGAGACGCGACGTGCTCCCGGAGAGAACCGCCAGCCAGACGCGCTCCCCCAACCACACATGCGCGAGAAAGATCGCACACCGGAGAAGCACGTCCAGAAACAGCCTGCTCCCGTCGGCAGGCTTGATCACTCGTGTGGTCGGGACAATGTAGTCCTGGGACGTCAATGGTCCGCCTCTTGTCTCGCTTCCGTCAGCGCACAGGATCACTCACCGAACATAACAGAGCGAAGCCGGCACCTCCTCCAACCACTCCAACGCCTAGGATGACCCTCGTTGCCCAACCTCCCCATTCGGCTCCCGCAATGTGCCCCGCGAGACTCCCGACCCTCCTCGCGCTGACCGCTACGAGGTCCCCAGCGACCGCCGCGACGCAGAGGCAGACCCTCGCGTGTATTGCCTCTCGTAGAGGTTGGCGGAGGAGCGGGTACCAAAGAAGTATTGCCGGTACCACTGTAAGGGACGCGTACATGGCCTCAGGGTGGAGTGTCAGTGGAAGTGTGTTGTAGAGTGGCTCGAGGATGAGGCGGGTCAGGACGAGCATGAGAGAGAGAAGGGCTGCGAGTACTGTGGGGAAAAGATCTGTGGTACGCGTGAGCGACAGCAGGCATGTCGAGCGGGAGGGCCAACTCACAAAGAGCTCCTATTCGGACGGCAGTGTGATGCCACGTCCATGCGCCGTGTCGAGGTGCCGTAGACTGACCATCCACCGACCGGCTTGCCTCGCTGGCTCCTCCATCGCGAGACGCTTCCTCCTCGGAACCACTCTCCTGCGCATCTTCGGAGGAACTCTCCTCTGCCTCCCCGTAGCCGTCCTCGTCCTCCTGATCCTCTTCTTCCGCCTCGGAAGTTGACCACCGGATTGTGCTCGGCTCGCTGGCTATCGATCTCTCTGTCGACCCCGACGCGTAGGTCTTGGCAGAATCCGGTAATGGCGACAGTACGTCTGACAGGATACTCTGTCGACCATCGCCATTGTCTAGCGGCTCCGAGATCTCGCTTTGCGCGGTCCAAACGCTGTCTCTTCCCCCCTGTTCTCCCATGTTACCCTTCGATGTGGGGGAAAGCTTCGGGCCAAGTGTGACGTGTCCCTCTCCCAAGCAGCCGAGTGATGCCAATTTATTCGACGGGGGTGGTTAAAGCGACAAAGGAGGCGGCGGACCGCCAGACGCTGGACGCCTTCTAACGACCTGCTTCTCCCGGGTCAGACACCAACGCCGGGGATGGAAGTCATGCGTCGACGCCGCGCTGGACCATCAAGTTGAGAGTGGATGCAAGAGGGGATCACTCACAATCGGCCGAGATTTGCTGCAGACAGGAAGCAATGCATTGGAATGCGGGGTAACTGTGGAGACTCCGCGTTCGGTTGTGATTTCGGTGACCGGCTGTTTGGTTGCTGTTTCTTACTGCGGAGCTGCTACCAAGGAGAGGGCCAGTGACGATGGCGACGACGACGACAACTACAACTATGTCTTCATGACCCTAAAAGGCATCCCTCGATGCCGGTTTGATCCCTCTTGAACCCTCTTGAACACTGCTCTGCCCACAATGACCGCCAATGGTCCATACTCGACCTCTCCGAGCGCCATCACCGCCCCAACAGGCATGATCTTAGGCCTGCTGCGCCCGAGGCTCCGAGCGGTCCTCCTCGGATTGCTCGTCGTACCGACACTGACGATGGTGCTGTACCTCCGATCGACATCCTCGTTGCCGGACTCGCCTCTCCCCGGTCAACCGCTGGTGGCGTACCATGTCCCCTTGAGATCGTGCGTGGGTTCGAGCGACCAACTGCCATCAACAGGGGATCGGCTCAAGGCGTGGTTCGGGTGGACACCGTCCACCTCGTCCTCGTCTTTGTCATCGGACGACTGGGCCGAGTCAGATGTCGTGCCGACATCGGGGATCGAGCGATACATGGCCTCTCACCTCGCCGATCTCCAATCGAGTTACGACCCCGATCACGACCTGCTCGAATATGGCCTCAAAACAGGCAATGTCTCCCTTCCAGCCTATATCTCCGACCTCCTCGATACCTACCGCACATACCTCGCCTCACCTACTTCATTCTTCACAGTGTCCACATCCCAGACCATCCCAGCCTACCTCTCCCTGGTGCTCTCTCGACTATCGCTCCGACCGCCAGGGACGCAGCTCCCCGAATGCCCGAAACAAGTCATGACGACCGACAAGTCGGTGGATGACTTGCCGGACGAGTTTGCGCGGTGGAAGGAGATCATGCCGGACTGGCAGATCAGGTATTTCGACGATGACGGATTGAGAGAATGGGTAGGCGCCGCGTTCGGAGCGGCAAAGGCGGAAGGGATATGGGGGAGCTTGCCGAGACAAGTGCTCAAGACGGATGTGTTTCGGTGAGTGGGATGTCAATCTCAGAGGTGCACGCGGTGCATGCGGTGCATGCGGTATATGCTAAGGATATGCAGATACATGGTGCGGTAACGAGTATCAACTCCTGTCTGGATCGTCGCTGATAAACTCCCAGGCGATGTTGGTAGAAGGAGGAATCTATACCGACAGGTACGCTTGACTTTGACTACCAGTGATGAAGAGAAGGGTCGCTAAACCTCGCAGTGACAGTACGCTTGCAGAATACCATGTCACCTCGCCCAGCTGATGTCCCAGCCGCACCGATCATTCCCGCCTCCAAGTGGGGACGCCCATACAGATCCGGTACCCCTCCTCTGCTCACCCATTTGACCCGTCTCCTATCCCTCTCGACGTCTTCGAGCCCCTCCCAGCCCCTCACTCCCGAATCCGACGCTCACCTCCCCGATGTCGATCTCCTCGACACGATCACTGCCTCTTTGGGTTATTCCGAGGTGTACGACGCTCCGCTCATCGAGGACGGAGCCGAGTTGGGCGAGCCCGCGCTCGTCGTCTCGGTGGAGGCGGACGCGATTGACTTTGGGTGGGACAACTGGGTAAGCCTCCACCGCTCATTGGTCAATGAGGTGCACAAGCTAAAAGCCTTTGCTTGTAGAGAGAATTGAGCATGGCTCGCGCGGTGCAATTCACCCAGTGGACGTTTATGGCGCGTCCGGGCCATCCGGTCTTTCTCGATGCTTTGGGGAGGACACTACGCAAGTCGGAAGAGGTTGCGCGTCTGTCGAAACAGGCGGAAGTGTCGGGCGAAGATTACACCCCCGAGTCGGCTGTAAGTGGTCCATGGCGCCAACATTGGTCCGGTTTCTGGTGTGATTCGCGCTGGGCTGACGCTTCGGGGCGTTTAGCTTGAATGGACCGGTCCTGGAGTATTGTGAGCTGCCCAACCGTCCCGTCTTATTTTCAGGCCTGACGATATGCAGCACCGACTGCGTCTACCGGTACCTCCTCGCGCGGTATGGGTTCCGGCCGAGCGATCTGGTACACCAGAAGGTCCCGATCCGAGTTGGCGACGTCTTGTGAGTGGCCGGAGGCGGCGTCATCGACCCCTGGAACCCGGGCTTCGGAAGCTACACAAGAGGATGTGAGACTGATCCAACGCAGGATTCTACCCGCTGGGTCGTTCTCCAGCGTGAGCCCTTTCACCGAGGAGGCACAGAGGCCCTGGGCAGCCGTCTTTCACCGGTTTCTCGGTGAGTCGGCGCGCTGTTCTCTCCATTCGGGTGAACGACGCTGATTCTGGTAGGACGGTGGCGGGAGGCCGATCCCGCTCAGCACGAGAAAGAAAGGCTGAAGAAGCTCAAGGATGAGGCGGAGGCGAACGGCGAACATGCACAGGCGGAAGAAGTGGGAGAAGAGCTGGAAAGGCTGATGCAGACGTCCCACGAGCGGCAAGCGAAGTGAGCGTCGCTCACGGTCGGTCGCGTTCAGAGTCTCGAAGTCTGGGGAGTTGGCGCCCGTGTCGATGTAGCTACAGAGTGTCCAGTACCAGGCATATACCATACCATGCATTGCGGATCTGCTCAATGTGGTCAATGAAGGTTTTGGAGGGAGACACCCGTCCACAATCCAGTCACTTCACCGCCATCCGCGTGACGAGCCCTTGCCCACCTCGATGGCCCGAACAACGACCCCGTCTTCTCGAATCACGATTGGAGGGTCCCTGGTCTCACGATTGGAGGCTCCGTGATCTCTCCCGCCCCTCATCTCGTCACCCTCCGTTTCCAGCTTTCACTCATTGCTGCCGGTCCACCGCGACCCCATCGCACACCTCATCGCTCCGTCTGGCTCCCAGTGCCATTATGCGTCGTGTCCACTCCAGTAGGCCTGGACTGCATTGTCGCCTTGTCCGTCTGTCCCGGCCTACTCGTCGCGAGGCTGTTCAGGCCCTGCTTTATATCCTGGGACATGCCCCCTCCTTGTCCCGCCGCGGCGGGTTGCTCGTACTTGGCGACTTTCTCTTGCCCTGACGAAATATCAGCAATCTCACAAGTTGTCTAACACGCTCCAGACCTGTTCCGCACGAGTGCAGAGCTCGTCACGGGCTTCAGAACGATCTAGGATCCCATTTGGTGAAGTTTGGAGGATACGCTATGATTGGTTGCGAAGAAATCGCGAGAGGGGTGTGGCTAGATTGGGCGGTTCCCCCCGAGGAAATGGAAATCTGGAAACCACACGCACATGACAGTTTCTCCGTAGGCCGTGCTCCGCGGAGCTGTTGATCCCTCCTCCTCGCATCGATCTCCTTCTTGGCGTAGTAGAAGCTCACACCAGCAGCGACGATCAAGGCCTGTCACACTCCATCAGTCTCCGGTACGGTAGCAGCTCACATCAGCAGAGAGAGCGGAAAGGGAGCTGAGGACGCACGCCCCAGCCGTATGCCTGAAGCGATCAGCATTGCTAGCGGGTGGGTGTGGAATGGACGTACAACGGAGCCTGCGGTGTTCATGTTGATGCTTATGCCAGTGGTGAGGTTGATAGGCGGAATAGATGGGATGGAGAACAGATTTCGGGTTGATCCAGAGCTGGAGAGCTGATCACCGGACGAGAGTGGAGGTGGACCTAGTGAGTGTGGCACTGGACCGAGGATGTCGTCCGAGCCGTGTGGGAGGGAGTCTTCAATCGGGGGCGGCCTTGTGATGCGCAGAACAGGCAGTTGAAACACCTGAGAGGGTCTAGTGTGACGCTCAGAGATGTGATAGGAGGACAAGAGGAGCTTCGAAGCATAGCGATGAAGGTGCCTTCTCGTTGCTCATCCGGTTCTTGGTAGCCAACCAGTCGAGACTGCCTTGGCTCATCTCCCTCCCCGGGCATCATTGCTCACGACCCGCTTCTCGAGCCTGATGCACTATCACTATTGGTGAGAGACCTCTCTTCCGAGGGAGTTCTCCTTGCGCCATGTCCCCTCAATCTTGTACAGTCAAACGCCTGTGAGATAGCCAGGCGGGCGGATCGGCGGTATATCGGCCTTGTCCGCCACGACCAGACCAGCCTCCACCCGATGTGGGAATCGCATCTCTTCGAACTTCCATCCAACTACTTCTTTGATCACGCCGAACCCGGATCACTGGAGACAAGCATCAAGATGCGGAGAATAGGCTCCGACGAGGAGGACTCGCAAGGCGACGACGACCGGAATAGACTGGGGGATATCATGGTAGGAACAGAGTGGGAGGTGGGTCGCCCCATCTTTGCGTTGCCAGTGTATCGCTAACCAGCTTAGGTAGTGGGTCCGTTCCCAAGGTATGAGCAGCAAACTACAACAGTTCAGGTGTACCGTGGCTGACAACACCAGTGGGATGCGAGAACACCCAATGATGGGATCCCCTCTGGCGGCCTTTCTGCCGAGGTCAGAGTACCAGGATCCGGACGTCGATTTCGCTCGGAGGCCGTACGATCCAGACGAGACGTGGCCGAGCGAGTTGGGTTTCGGGGGTCGAGTTGGCTGGAGGAGGCTCACTACGGGAGAGTCTGGATGGGTGGAGATTGCGTATCCCCATATCAGGTAGGTCTTGTCTTCCTCATATGGTCGGCAGATGGGTTGGATTCCGTGTTGGGTCTTGCTGATTCGCTCGCAGATGGGACCAACTGCGGAACGACCACGGCTGGTCTGCCCTCCAGTTTCAGTCGATACTGCGCACGAGCTTCAGCCTACCGAAGCTTCCGGGGAAAGTCGTCACTCCGTTCCGGATCGATCTCGTCCAGGGAACGGAATTCGCTTTGATTCCAGCGGATCGCGAGCCCGGTTCGCCCACAAGGTGGTATGCGGGGGACGTCTATGCTTTAGCCGACACCCCGTCCGGGTCTTCTGGAACGGATACGACGACGAGAACGTCCAACTTTGCGAGATCCCTCGCTCTCCCGCCGGGTGAATACACGATGCTCGTCAGGGCAATGTACGAGATCCGGATGTTTGGTGATCCAGGTCTGGGAAACGCACCGGTGGTCCGCATGAGCGTGCGGGTGGAGATGGACGGCTCGGACGACTCGGAGCGCTCGGAGGAGGGCGTGCAGGTGCTTTATGGGAACGGGGTGGTGCCGGATGTGGTGGACGGATGGTTGATGGGGGAGTGGATGTCGGTTGGAGTACGGGCATCATCGGGACTTGAGGCGGACGCGCGTGTATGGCTTGCGAAGAAGATAGACCAGGGGGGCCTGGAGCTGGTACTGGAACTGGAGGGAGGGGATACGCGTCTTGTGCCGGGTCAGACGAGACCGCTCGCGATCCGCGTCAAGCAGCTGCGACAATTGGGGCGAGATGTCAAGTGGCTGCGAATACCACTTCGCGTTCGAAGCGGTCGAAAGATCGTCGAGAAGACTTGGACAATCCCACTGCGGCATCACGACCCCGTCAACCTGTCCGCGTTCAAGATTACATTCGCATCGCCCACGCTTTCGCCCGCACTGCCTACTGGAACCTCGCCGGCGCTCGTTTCCTACGCTATGGTCGTGCCTCCCCCATCACTCACGGATGCGGGCGTACGGCCGCACGTCATCCTCGCCACGCACGGTGCGGGCGTCGAAGCCTCCTCGCCCTTCTGGACGGCCGCGATTCCCGTCCGACCGGGTGGCTGGGCCGTATGTCCCACGGGGAGGAACGAGTGGGGAGAGGACTGGCATGGTGGGAGTATGGCGGATGCTTGGTCGGCCAGAGACGCCCTGCCATGGGTGGCAGAAAGGCTAGGCTGCGAGGTGTCAGATCAGACTTTGTGGGTTGTTTCTGTCACCTGTTCGGGCTCCGAGCTGATGGCCACTCGTCAGACTCGTTGGGCATTCGAATGGCGGGCAGGGGGCATGGCATCTCGCGGCGAGGTATCCGGACCGAGTGGTAGGAGGTGAGCGCATACCTCGAGGAAGGGCTGAGCTGACGTGGTGCAGTGATCGCCGCGTCTGGGTGGCTCAAAATCCAGGACTACGTGCCCTACACGCAATCGTAAGCCCTAAGCCCCCAACCGAGGTGTGAGAACGATGTACCGACTCTGCATAGCACCTCTGGACACTTTGCGGACTCGGCTCTGCTGGGCATCCTCCACTCATCCCTCACTCCGTACAACAACGACCTCTACGCCTCCAACCTCGCCCATATCCCCATCCTCGCAGTCCACGGATCCGACGACAACAATGTCCCGCCTCGCCATTCCCGCGCTCATGTAGCACTTGTATCCGCCTGGGCTGGAGATCAGGGATCGAGCTCGAGTTCGGCCCCAGGCGAAAGCTCCAGCTCAATACAGCTGGTAGAAGTCCTGAAGAAGGGGCATTGGTGGGACGACGTGTTCCGAGAGAAGGAGGTGGTGGAGTGGTTGAATGGTCTGAGTGACAAAGAAGGATGGGATGAGCAGAGGAAGAGAGGGTTTACTTTGACGAGTGCGAATCCTCAGGAGTGTGGGGGCCGAGCGGGGATCCGGATCCTCGAGCTTGAGACGCCCGGAAGGTGGGTGGTGCCCGGCGATGCCGAGCCTGAGACTGGAACCGGAGATGAGATGAACTTCTCAGGCAGTGGACATCGGCTGACTCGATCAGACTGGCAAGACTCGATGTGAATGCTCGGCAGTGGAGAGACCGGGCGAACGGTCCCCTGGATCTGAGGGGGATGAACATCCGGAGGATCTCCGTCGATATCGCCGGGCATGGGGCCACGGTACTGAAGAGAGGCACCGTCGATTGGGAAGAGGTATGTCGTTTCGCTTTGACATGGACCATTTCTGCGCGCTGACCCACGCCACTCAGGAGATGTCCTCCACATATGCCCGAGCCTACGGCCCCATGATTCGACTCTTGAGTACCTCGGCGGCCCTCACGCTTGTCGCTGGGACGGACCCCTCTTCGCGATCCATCGCACAGCGGATAGCACACGACGTATACGTGTATCACCGCCTCGATAGCGAGATCCTCGAGCCGCACGACGCGCTGGAACGCACCGCTCGGGGTCTGGTCAGGGGGAATGTGGTGGTGGTTGGAGGGCCGAGACAGAATCGGTATACCGAGTGGATGATTGCGAAGAAGAGGATACCTCGTGCGTGGCGTCGTCGATTGACGAGTTGGGACTGGTAAACTCGGTGGGTAGGCAAGTGGAGCTGATGTGCCCAGTGAGCTTCCCCACTGAAGGAGTGATGACAGTCGGGGGGAAGCTCGTCTACGAGTCCGGAGCAGGTACGCGGCACCTTGCAAAGTGATATCGTACGACGGCGGACAGCTGGCTGATTTGACGAGGCATTATCACTCTGCATCCCCATCCCACGTCTCTCTCCGGTCTGGCAGCGATCATCGCAGGCAATGACTCCGAGGGTCTCGAGCTCGCCGCGAGGCTGTTCCCTTTCCGCACAGGCGTTCCGGTGAGTCCGCGTCGACCTGGCACGACGAGTGATACGGCAGGAAGATCAGTGTTGATGTGATAGATCCCGGACTGGGCAGTCGTGGGACGTCAGTCGACGTGGCGCGGAGCAGGGGGGTTCATTGGAGCCGGGTGAGTCGCAGCGTTTCGGTATTCGAGGTATGGTATGTAGACGAACCTTGAATTCTGATGTTGGCCTGCAGGTTCTGGGATGCCGAGTGGAAGTGGAGCGAGGCGATGTCTTGGATGGACAGGTAAGGGGGAGACTTGGGTAGTGGGGAACTACGGTGTAGATGGTTTGTCTACTGGACCAGTGCGGAGTAGGGCATGGCGTCCGCTGCGGAGAGGACTGGACAAGACGGGAGCCAGACGAGACGGCGAGACGATGAGACCCAGACGACGAGACGACGGGAGCCAGACGAGACGTCGAACCCGTCTGTGCTCTGTGGCCCCGTTCCAGCCCCTCGCCGCCTCTCGCATGCATCCCGTCCCATCGTCGCAGCTGGGCGTCATGATGTTCCAACCGATGCGCGCCATGCCTGCGGGATGATCCCCCGCGCATCCTCTACGATGGCGCCACCGCCACTTGACCGCCACTGGCGGATCACTTTGAATGTTCCCTGCATTTAACAAGCATACCCAGTCTCGATTGGCACAGTCCACAGCCACCACGGCTACATCTTTCCCCCTAAACCCCCCTCCTTGCATCCATCCGCTCTTTCAACATCTCTGCCCAATCTTGATACTCGGACAGCAGACACCGCTCGTTGACACCCTCGCTCGATCCTCGCTAGGTCTCGGTCCACTCACGACGACCCCATACATCCAACTATCACTGTCTTTCCGCGTCCGACCGCTTCGTTGAAAACACCTCACCGGAAAACATCCGCTCAGACAATCGATCATGTCAAAGGTCAGTGACGTCCTCCGTCCCCGTCGTCAGCTTGAAGCTGCGTCGTGGTTCCGGTGACGACGCTGACACCTCGCCAGGCCCAGTTCTTGAGAGAATACAAGCTCGTTGTCGTCGGCGGTGGTGGTGAGTCGAGACGGCTCGTCTGAGTTGCGCATCGAGCTGGCGAGCTGGCGAGGTCCGAGTGTGGGAAAGGAGGAACGGTTCTGGAGGTCTCTGCGCCGCTCCCAGCTCTTCGTCGCTTCAGTGATCAATCACCTGCTCATCCGCGGCGCTGGGATCCCTCTCGGCCATGACGATGACATCCTTCCGTCTCTCAATTCAAAGGACTCGCCATCTGATCGACCAAACAGACCATCGCTGACCTCCCTCCAGGCGTCGGGAAGTCCGCCTTGACCATCCAATTCATCCAATCGCATGTATGTGACATCTCCTTGTATCCTCATCTACCACCTCATCCTCGTCGTCGTCCTCGTGCTCGCAGTGTCCGCTCCCATGCGTCACTAGCACCCCCTCGCCGACATTATTTCCCTGACGAGCCCTCGTTCCTGAGCCTGGGATTTAACGCTGACACATGGTCCTCCGCAGTTCGTCGACGAGTGAGCGCATGGTTCCGTCTCATTCCCATTCTCCGTCTCGGTTTCGGTCTCTGTATCCAGAAGACACCGGTGATTGTATTTGCTGACGGTTGTGTTACCGGTAGATACGACCCAACAATTGGTGAGCTTGCATATTCTTGTCGCTGAGGTTTGGACAGTCTAGACCCCTTATTGGGTCTCGGTCCTGGCTCGGCAGACGGAGCACAGCTGACACACCCCCTCAGAGGACTCGTACCGCAAGCAGTGCATCATTGATGACGAGGTCGCGCTGCTCGACGTGCTCGACACGGCGGGCCAGGAGGAGTACGGCGCGATGAGGGAGCAGTACATGCGAACGGGTAGGTCGGGTCCGACGGGGCGCATAGCCGTCCCCTGCTCTTCCTCCTTCACTGCCCGACCGCGGCCGTCGGACGTGACATCGACGTCGTTCGGTGTGCTCTCGGGACGGGGAGTCGCATCGGGACAGTGCGAACCGCGTACAGCGCTGACATCCGCGCTCAGGCGAAGGGTTCTTGCTCGTCTACTCGATCACCTCGCGGAGCTCGTTCGAGGAGGTATCGACATTCCACCAGCAGATCCTGAGGGTGAGCTTCCTTGCTTTTCTCCTTCCCATCGAGCCATCCGTCTCGATGGACGGCGGGCTTGCTCGAGCTGACACGGTCCAGGTCAAGGACAAGGACTACTTCCCCGTGGTGGTGGTGGCCAACAAGTGCGATCTCGAGTACGAGCGGCAGGTCCAGCCTCACGGTGGGTCTCTGATTTTCTGATTCCTTCGATCTGCAGACCTGCCGTCTAGTGCAGCGCAGGTCTGCGGAAGATGCAGCAAGCAGCCACGCTGAGACTCTTGTAGAGGGCCGGGACCTCGCGAAGCGGTTCAACGCCCAGTGCATCGAAACCTCCGCGAAGCAGCGGGTCAACGTCGACGAGGCGTTCATCGCCGTTGTCAGGGCTATCCGGAGGTACCAGAAGGTGAGTCGGCATCTCCATCGACGTACTACTTTCGCCGTATTCTCCGCCTCCGACTCGTCAAGTCGACTGCGGATAAGTGGTGCCATCAGTAGTGGGACCGGGCTGATGAGCGACTAGGAGTCGGGACCTCCCCAGGCGATCGCCGCGCCGAGCAAGACCGCTACCGGGGGGATTGGCGGTCGGGCCAACGAGAAGCAGGATGAGCACGTCGACAAGGGGTGCTGCGGGTCGTGCGTGATCCTCTAAGCGGGGGACGCGAGCGGGGTGGCGCGGCGCGTGAAAGAGAAACAGTGGACGGGGTGGCGTAGAAGAAAGGACCGTGGAGCGACCGTGCTGTAATCGACGCGTGACGTGTGCGAGTGAACGCGATAGCAAGTTACGATAATGGCGTAGAGAAAAGAGGAACGGAGGGGGAGAGAGAGGCAGAGCGCAGACTGCATCTTGCACTTTGCACCTTGCACCTTGCAAGTGCTTGTGGACATTGTCAGCGGCATTGGCGTGGCGTAGGCGTCGGGGCGGGGTGTGCTTGCGCGAGGTGTAGGCGTGCGTGTGTCAACACGAAAGGGACGAGGAGCGGGTGTCTGTCTATAGATCGTTTGCTTTGGTTTGGTTTTCTCGTTTAGGGCGGGTTCATCTCATGACGCTTCTTACTGCTTATGCATATCGTTACGACCACGACCACCGGCTACGACGGTGACTCGATGCCAGGGGCTTGTGACTGGGTGATACGATGCTGTCCTATGCGCTCGTCCCCGCTCGTCCCACTTAAGAACACGTCCCTCTCGCGCTCTCGCTCTCGGATCAGTGTGGGTCTTGAAGTGGTCTCGCTCTCTCTTCTACATTGCTTCATTCAGTCAGTCGATCCGACAGCCCATACCCAACAAACAAAGCGATAGGGAGAGAATTGTAAGAGCACGTTGCGTGCCTGCAACACTGCTACAGTACGAGTACGTCTGCCACATCGCGATTTCTGTCTCATCTCGGAGCCGATGCGTCGGGTCATCGAGCGTCCGACAATGTACATGGGAAGTATGAACACGGACGTCGTGAGAAGCACTGTACACAGTGTGGTTACAAGGCAAGGCAGGACCAGGGAGCCGCCCGAAATAGTATGTAGTGTAATGTAGTGTGATGTAAACGAGCGTGACGTGTCGATGAGCCACATCGACGATTTCCTATGATCATTCCCCTCCTCCCTCTTGCTCTCTCTCTTTTTCTACATTTTCGTGCTCCGGTCTCCCACCCTTCATCTCTCAGTTCGAACAGGAAAAGACCGTCCCCGAGATGCACAAGAACAGTTGAGGACCGCCGCTACCGCCCCAACGCCGCCACCCTGCCGCCGCAAACTCACCCCGGATCCCCTATTCCACCTCCTTGCCCCCAACACCTCGCGCTCAGAGCAGTCCAGCATCGCGCAGATTCACCTGTATGATCACGTCGGAGACGGCGCTGATGACGAACTGACAAGGTGGTAAATTAGCTATGTTGCACGAAAGCACGAGAAGGGACAGGAAGACGTCTCGACTCACTGCGAGGGCGCGGGTGTCGGTGGCGTCGGTGTAATGCTGCGCCATTAGCGATTGTCACATAATCCCGTTTCTCGCGCGCTCTAGCAGACTCTGGCAACCCCGCCACCTCTGCTCCAATGCACTCCCACTCCATGTCATCGCTTCAAGGTCCAAGGAAACACGACAATGGCAGCAAGGGGAGCAAACACTCAGTGTGACACGGAGTGCCACATTGAGTACAGTATGCAGTATGACCGCCGGACTCACCGCATACACCGACTTTGTCGGGTTCTTGTTCAGCCCCACAAACTTCTCCAACAGGAACGCGCAGGCCGCGTCGTAGTTCGCCCCGCCCCTGTACTCGGGGAACGTCTCGCTGAGGGGCGAGTAAGGGAGCTTGGCCCTGAACAGGTCGATCTTGTTGAGGAAGAGGATGATGGATGTTTTGGTGAACCACCTGACGAGGGGGTTAGTTCGGGTGGCTCTGATAACGAGGGTACAATACGTCGCGATACGGTGCGATACGGTGTGATACCATGCCAAACAGTGCAGTGGTGAGGTGAATGGCTAGGATAGAGAGGACTGTTCACACACCTGCTGTTCGCCACCGACTCGAAGAGGGTCATGGCCTCCTGCATACGGTTGACCGTCTCGTCCTCGTACAGCTTCTGGTCGTCTACGGAGATCAGCGCATGCCATGAACGCTTTTCGTGTCCTCGGCGTTCGGCCCGAGCGGCATTGCAATTGCGACCCGCCACTCACACTCCGAGATCGCAATGAGGAATACCAGCGCTGTGACGCTGTCAAAGATGTTGAGCCACTTGCGTCGCTCGGAACGCTGTCCTCCGACGTCAAAGAGCTTGTACGTGAGCTCGCCGATCCTGAAGTGGGTTTCTCTGGGCGGCGTCAGCAACAGCTTGCAGGCGCTGTCCACGTCGACTCGACAGGTCCAGACAAGTCGAAGTGGAGAGGCGACAAAATGCCAGCTGGACCCACGTGATACCCGTGGTCTTGACTCGCGCTCGGAGGATGTCCTGGTCGGTAGGCATGTATGTGGGCTCGGCGATGCGCTTGATAGCGTCGAAGTAGCTGGTACGGTCAGCACGACACTCAAGCCGTCACTGTTGAGGGGGCGTGAGAGGCCACGTGTGAGACTACGTGTGATGATGGGTGGTCTGGGTGTAGCGTAGGATACGTCGCACTTACTACGGCGCCGAGTCATTCAGCTGCAGCTCGTTCCTCCTCGCGAAAGCCCGCCTGACCCCCGGATCCTGCCACAGTCCCAAAACCGCATCCGCCAGGGTCGGGGGCATGAACTCCCCCTCGATCTGCGGTGGGGCAGCCATGATAGCCGCCCAGCGAGGCTGGTTGGACGGGTCGATCTGGATCTCCATGAGTGCCACGCCATCCAGGAGGACGCGCATGGACTGGATGGTGTTGGAGTAGACGATCTCGCGGTACGAGTCGCGCTCTTCGGCGTCGTACGGTCTGGCGGGGTGAGGTGGGTCGGGAGGCAGGGGTGAGAGGGACGAGGGCGAGGGCGAGGGCGAGGGGAAGTGTACAGGGCACAAGGCGGATGGTACGAGAGTGGACGATGAAAGGGACGGGTGAAGTGGCGGGGAAGATCACAGCAAGGTCAGCCACGTTCAACGTCGTCACTCCAAAGCACACCACCCACTTGTTGTAGATCAGCCGCATCTGCTTGAGCACCGTCGACTTGCCCGACTCGCCCGCTCCCAGGAGCAGCATCTTGATCTCATTGCGGAGGTTCGCGCGGTCGCGCTTGAGCTGCTCTTCGATCTCGGCGTTGCCTGGTGTGAGTGTCAGCGGGATACCGGGGTCGCATCTGCGAGGTGGGCCAGGTCGAGCTATCAGGAGCCCGATCCAGGTCTGGCGATGTGCAGAGGGCGTCTGGAAAACGTTTGACATACGGGCTTTGGCCGCCGCGTCCTCTGTCGACTGGGTGCAGCCCATGATGTGGTGTTGAGCGGTGAGAGTGAGAGTGAGAGCCGAGAAGGAAGTGGAGAGCCGCGGTTGAGCTCAAAGATTCGGGTCGAGACTGAGACGCCCAGAAGACACGTCGTCGTCGTTGTGGGATGAATTCGTAGGTGAAAGGAAGGACAGGGAGCGGACGCGTGGGTCAGAGGCGAAGATAAAGACAAAGGTTGGACGGAAATCGGCGGAAAGGCAGATGGATTGGTGTGTGGGAGTGCGAGTGAGAGTGGGAATGTCGGTGCGAGGGCGGGAAGGTAGAAACTTGAATGACAAGAGGCCGTGCACAGTCACTGTCTCGTCGACAGAATCACAGCCGCTCGAGCACGGTGGTGGGTGGGGGGCTGGATGCACCGCTGAGAGGGTGATATCGAGTCGGGCAAGCCAGCTGAGACAGCAAAACCGTTTTGCGTAACGATCCAAGCTCCTGCGACGGCGCCGGCGACGACCACGACGAGTCAAGGGGCAAGGGGACTGATGATGATGGGAGCAGCGAGTGACAGATGGTACCTGAGACTCCGCTAATCGTAGCTCAAAGGCAGACAGAGGTGTCGCAAGGACGATGTCGAACAGGCGACTAGCCAGTAGCCGTGGAGGGGAGTAAGTGGGAGTAAGTGGGAGTAAGTGGGAGTAAGTGGGAGTAAGTGGGAGTAAGTGGGAGTAGAGGGGCGCTATGGCTATGGCTCGACGTCGAAAGAGAGTCCTTTGTCCCAGCTCTTGGTGACCGTGTCGCCGGGTCGGTTGATCGCCGGCTGGAAGCAGATTGCGAGATGAAGCCGCACGGTGCTGCGACGGTTCCAGGAGAAGTGGTCGGAGCGCGTTTCACTCGGGCAGCGGGCGCGGGACCTTGCGACGAGGATCCCGCGCTGGATCGAGCGAGACAAGGAGAGAGAGAGTATGTGAATGGTATGTATGAGACCAGGACCGAAAGGTCAGTGAGTCTGATTAGATGACGAGTTGCCGCGAGGCGACCACACTCTCAAGCAGATCGTTGGCCGGCGCAGCGTACCAAGTTCAAGGTTCATGCTCAGACCGCACACCAACTCCGCCAGTCGCGGCGAAGGGCTCATTGGCAGAGACATTGATGGGGGATCACTGGGTTGTCCTGCAAGCCCAGTCTCCCCGTACCACCGTAGGAGACGGGAGGGCTGGAGAGACGAGGCGAAATGTGGAATGAGAACAACGATTCGTTTTGGCAAGCTGAAACTTGCAACGGGTGCCTGACGTTAGAGCACAACACGGTGTCAGGGGAAGCTTAAACAGACAACCCGCTTATGAGCACACCATACGGAAGCTGAATCAGACTTCCCTTTAAGTGCAGCATCGGGCTTGGTCTCCTACATGCCCGAAGGCCGAGGATATCACGTGCCCGTCGCCTCCCCCTCGTGTACGAGGACATCCGCCCGAGCCCGGCTCCGAGTGAGGCCAAGCGGAGATCTGAGGATTCCCCGTTCCCCGCTCCCCGGCGGCTGGACACCAAGGACTCCGTCGGCGTATAGCGGGCGCCGCAGGAGGGATTCATGCACGACCACGTCTCGGGCGCCGAGTCCAACGCATGCACGTCGATGCTGCATACAAGCAATGCAGTGCAGGCTTCGACATCTACTACACGGGACATGGTCGTTTGCACATGCATGCATGCATGCATGAGGTATTTCGCCATCGCACAGAAGCTAGCTCCGTTCCGAATCAAAGGTCGCGAGCTCGCCTTTTGCTTGCTCAGCCGCTGAATCAGCCCTAAGATCTCTCATAAATCACGGAGATAAGGACGGCAACTGCGTGCAGTTAGGGCGGAATGAGTGGAATCGCGGGGAATGAGATTCATGGCCGTTTGAGCCTAAGCGTCGTAGATCCCCTCCCCCCTCCACGCGGCCTACAGTGGAGGGAGACGTGGAGGCACGTCGCAGGGTCGCAGCACTCTTGGCTTGCGCGGCGTGCCCGGCTCTGTGTAGTCTCGGCAGCGAGGTCGGTCGAGTGAATCGACTCGACCAAGACTTTTTGGCCAAAAGGATCGGAGAGTCGTGGCTGCCTAGGCACGTACGTACCAGTCTAGTAGACTCGGGCAGGCCCCGCTGATTCAGCCGCGCAGGGATGTCTCTTTTGGCTGGGCGGGTGGCGTGGCGGGGCTCGGCTGCCGGTTGCCAGCTCGGTCAAGACGTCGACTTGTCCGCCGGGTGCCGAAGCGATTGCGATGCATGCACAGTGAGATAGGAATAGGAGTAGTGTGTTGCTGACTCGACTGTCCGCTTGCCCGAGGGTGACAAAGGCCGTGACCGCGACGGTACTTGTCCCGCAGTGCATGCATATAAGACCGAGACCATTCCTGGCAACTCCCCCACCACCACAACGTTACTCACAACTGATCAAGTCTCGACGACTCTGACACAACACCGAAGCACCAAGCACCCAAGATTACTACTACACAATACAACCAGTGCACCGCTCGCCCACCACCATGACTAGCATCGCGCGACCCGGCACTCCGTTCCCTCACGCCCACGGCCACTCGTACTTCGGCCCCTCGTCCTCGACGGCATACGCCTACTCCCCGCGACCGCTGCACTTCCAGCTTCCCGCACTGCCGTCCCCGACTCCCCCTTCGCTGCTGAAGCGGTCCGCCTCATCCTCCTCGTCCACGTCTTTCACCGGACGCGAGGCCAAGCACCCTTCTTCCTACTTCCACGCCCAGGGCCACGGGCACACCGCCTCGCTCAGCGCACCCGCAACACCACCCTTCTCATCCCGCCGTGAATCCAGCTCGTCCGCCTCGACCTCGTCCTCGGCACCATCACCCGCCATGCCATCGACCCCGCTCATTCCCCCACTGAGCGACCTGGACGTCCCCGAGCTGGCCCTTCCTCTCACGCCCCCTTCCACACCAACGTTCGAGCGAGCCTCCCTACGCCCAGAACTCGAGCTCAAGCAACCCACACCAACCTCCGCCTCCACTTTCCTCTACCCCTCCGGATCCTCTTCCACAATGCCTCCACCTCCACCCCCCTCCACTCCCGCCATGCCCGTCCGACCAGCGCTCAAGCGTCGGGACACCCCACGACCATTCATGCCCACTGTGACATCGTTCATCTCGTCGTCCCCCGTCCCGACCCGCGTGCCCACGCCGCCAGAGCAACAACCTCAGCGACAGTACACCTCGGTCATCGACGGGGGTTCGTGGCTGATCCTGGATGCGGATGCCTAGGCGCGAGGAATAACCACACAATTCATATATCATGACGTAGCGCACATAATGACGAGCACTCTGTACGAACCAACCTACATACATTACTCTATACTGTATGACCACCTTGTTTTTTTGATGAAGATAACTATGCTCTTCTCACTGTTTTCTATGTGTGCAGCCGAGTCGTTGCCACCCGTCGGTCGGTTCCGAGTCCAAGGTCCAAGATTAATTCAGGAGACACCACTCGGCCTCGGGCTGGAAACTCCGCGGTAACCGGAGAGTCACGCATCCCATTGTATCGTTGCTAGTGCCCAACTCGTAAACAGGATGAGTTATTCTGGCGTCCTCGGCCGAATGCGACTGGGACTGTGAATGCATGCGCATACTCGCTCGTGCTCGCAGGCTGCTCAGCAGATTGCCCCGCTCAAATCCGATGTTCATGGTACTACGTCCACCTCGGACGCTTCTTTCAGACGCATGACCGAGACGTCTGTGTCGACTTCCGCATCACCTCTGCATCGGTAAAGTCGGTCAGAACGCACCATTCCTCTGCACTCGTAGTCAGGCGTGTGTCCTCGACGTCCCGGTCCCGGTCTCATCCGAGGTTCGTAACGAGCTCTCCTCGTCTCCTCGTCTCCTCGTCTCCTCGTCTCCTCGTCTCCTCCGACTCATCCTGCTCCAGTCGACTCACGGACAAAGCGGGCAAACCCCATTCCTCTGGCCTCCATTCTTCGAGCGAGGAGATGACGTGCGCCGCGCCGTGGTCCTCGTCCGGAAAGAGTGCGCGGAGATTATCGTCTGGGACCCAGACCACTGCGGGGGTCAAGTCAGTCTTGTTCGAGCGGTGCGGGCGCGCAGTTGGACTTACCGTGCATGCCTGCTGATACGCCGGCTTTGACCCCCGGCACGGCATCCTCGAAGACTATTCCCCGTCGTCGCTCTGCCCTCTGCGCGTCCGTACATGCCTCAGCCGTCCCGACGTCACGTCCTACAGAATCAGCACCGGTCCGCATTTCACCTCACGTCGCGCTCGTCTTGTCACTCACCCAGACTGTGCGCGGCAGCGAGAAAGATGTCAGGGTTCGGCTTGCCCCGTCCGGGCCTGATCTCGGGGGAGTCGGCAGTGAGGATACATGTCGGTGGGAAGAGGTCGAAGATCTCCGGGAGGTGGGACTGGTTTGACGTCGTCATTAGCTACTCGTCTTCGGCATTGGCGAGAGAGACATTCCGAGTCGAACAAGTCGAGTCGACTTACAGTCTTGAGCGCAAAGTTGATATTGTTCGAACCCGTCGCGAGGGCTATAGGCACCCCGGCGTCATACTACGAGTGATGGCTCAGATTCAGTCTTCCTCGCATGAAAAGTCGATGATCCGTGATCCGTGGATCGTGGACCGCGCGAACCGCTCACCAGTCCTCGAACCAAGGCCACCGCGCCTGTCATCGGCTCGACCTTCCGGAACAGCTCTTCCTGCATGTGGTTCCTCTCGTGCAGATACTCCTCCACGGTCATCTTGCTGGCGACGTCTGGGTAGTGCGAGAGGAGGTACTCGGCCGCCTCGCGCTGGACTGATATGGGGGAGGTGGTCAGCGCAAGATCCGCAAGGTCTTGACGGGATGTATAGCCCGGTCACGAAGAGTCTTCAGGTGGATACGGGTGACTCAGACCCAGGCTCAGACCCGCACTCAGATTCAGACTCGCACTCACCCTTGCCCATGATACCCGCTTTGACTTCCCACGACATCGTGTGGCCGTATCGTCCAAGAATGACATCTGGGAGGTCTCAGCATGAATGTGCAGACGAGCCGATGCTACTGACTCGTCACATCGGTGTAGATTCGCTTGGATCTGTCAGCAAGCATCTCCACGCCACGCAGCGATAACACCTACTTCCGAGTCGCTGCAAAGGTCCCTGCATCAGCGCAAAGGTCATACACAGGCGATTCGCAATTTGCGCTCACACTGCGAGCATCTCGTGTCAGCCACGAAAACATCCACGCCGGGTGTGCGCCCTGGCTCGACTCACTGAGCAGACCGTCCATATCGAAGATTGCATACTCGATCTGGGCACGGAGATTGGCTGCCATGTTGGAGTGGACACTGATCTACTGCTCTAGCTCTACTGAAGGCTCAATGCTGAGGTTGACGAGTTACATAGAGTGCACCACTTCTACATCCATTCCCCAGTTGGCGCCCCAGCCACGCCAGAAACAACTTGTTTGACCCCACCACTTTCCCCCGCCGTCACCGTCACCCTCCGGCGCCGAACGTCCCCTCGTCTCTGCTGCTGTACGAGTACACCTACATATCTTCATCTGCGCAAGCAACTGCTCCGTCCTTCTCCATCTCACCACCCACAGCGCCGCACACCATGCGTCTCCTCCCATTCCTCCCTCTCCTCCCCTTGGCTTTTGCCCGATCTCATTCCTCGGCGCAACAACCCATCCAGGTCTACCTCCACCCGACTCCCCCATCTCAGCATCTCTCCGCCGCGCCGACACTCACCCCCGAGCAGGCCAAGGCGGTGTTATCGCATCACCTCGGAGAGGGGCTCTCGAACTTTGACGAGATCCCAGCGGACGAGGGCGTGTGGGGACATCTGGTCGGGGCTTGGAATGGTCTCTGGGCGGGTGAGGGGGAGAGGGGAAGGGTGGTGATCATCGAAGGGGGTGTGCAGGCTCAAGGTGGGTCACACTACCAACGATGGGGTTAGCGCTTTCCCGAAAATGGAAGAAAGATCCAAGTGCCATGAGGAGATTGGAGGGATCGTGAAGGACATATCCCGCGCCGAAGCCAGGCTGACCCCGCAGATGTGCTCCCCACAAAACTCCCAGAGTCGCCCTCGTTTTACCTCGAATCGTCAGGGAGCAACAACCTCCTCGCGCCATACGTGTACCGAGCCGAACACCTCCTTGCGCACATACTCGACTCGCTGCCGGAAGTCCTCAAGAGCTTCAAAGACACTTTTGAGATGGTCGGGACGAGTGAGTCGGGGCGTCGTGTCTTCACTCTTCGCCGTATCTTATCTACCCCATCTTCTTCGTCTGCGCTACCCCTTCCTGCCCCTGTCGTCGTCACTTGTTCTCCAGTCCGGGCACCCTACATCCATTACTTGTGACCCTCTATGACCTCTCCACCACCCCGTACACCTACCGCCCAATACGATATGCCTTGGCGCATAGATCCATTCATGTGACGTCGATGTGTACGAGTCAACACCTGACCCGCGGTATCCTTCACCCCGCTGACAACCCGCAGAAGCCGCCGCCGCGCTGGGTCACGAGCTGTCCTGCCTCACCGCCCTGGCCGAGTCGATCCCGTGGGTAGACAAGCTCAGGCACTCGACCAAGTGGGACGCCATCACGATCTCGGGTTTGCGGCAGGTGCCTCACGGCTCGGAGGAGTGGGAGATGGGCAGGAAGGGCGTGCAGGCGGGTCTCGAGGCGGTGAGTGGTGGCTCTGCTTTGCGGTGGCTCCCCATCAATCCCCAACCGAACTCGTCTCGATCTGGAGAGCGCCGGGATCGCGACCTTCCAATCCGATCGACACCCCTCGATGAACGCTTCTGTTTGAGAGAGCTTGATCGCGGTTGGTACATGACGAGTCCCCGCTGACTCGCTTCAAGATGACCACCCCCAATTCCCCCCCTCTCCTCATCATCATCCTCCCCTCATCGCAGAAACCCCTTTCCGCCCGATCGAGCCCCGATCTCCCGGCCCGAGCGGCCTCCGCCCCCATCTCCGCAATGACCGCGCCAAAGTGCTACACGTCCAACTCGACTTGCTCGAGCTCCACGACGTGCTCCGGCAGGGGTGTCTGCGCTCTACTCAGGACCAACGCTAATGGGGAGTGTTGGGGATGTCAGTGTGCGAGTGGGTTCGGCGGGGTCGAATGCCAGAAAGCGGATTACACGGTGTAAGTGAGCCTCCGAACGAGGCATATGACCACGACCCTCCGATGATAGATCGCACCACGGGTTCATGTGCCTTGCTCGTAAATCTGGTACAGCGCTGACCCGCTCATATCCAGCCCCTTCGTCATCCTCATCTTCTCCACCGTCATGCTCGTTATCCTGGTTGTGGGCAGTATCGCCCTCCTGACTACGGTCGGAGAGACAAAGTTGCCGTCGACGCTGACGCTCGCGGTGGGGCCGACGAAGCGGGATTAGATGGAGTTGATTAATCGATTTGCATGCAGTGCAGTGTAAAGCGGCAGTTACATGAGATCGTCAGGCCAGGCTCAGACTGTATAGTAGGTTAGGGTGGTGAGGTGGACTTTCCCACTCCGAGCAGCGCCCGTTCGCACGATATGGCATACATGTGTCTCACCCAGATTCCGGTCGTTCCGGTCCAATGCACAGCTTCCCCGACCTAGAGCTCATCCCTCACATACTGCTTATCCGACCCGTCATCCCCCTTCTCCCTCTCCTCATCCGCCTGCTTGAAGAACCCCAGCTTCTTCACGCTCCCCTTGCCCGCGTGTCTCCCTCCGATAACATCGTCGTCTGTGCCGTAGTCGTACAACCGGGACTCGTCGTGCGATAGGGTGATTGGCCGGGGCTGGGGTCGGTGGAGAGGATCCCATTTGGGAGTGGGCGTCGGCGCATGGACGGTGGTGGAGGGGGGGTATCTGAGGTGGCGTGAGTGTCCGCCTCGGATCAACCTTTGATCCAGTTTGGAGAGGGTGGTTTGCGACACCGCAATGTTCGTGCCCACGCCGACTCACACGATGCCTTCAGCTGGACATCTTGAAGGGCGAGAGAATCCCTCCGCGGAAAGGAATTCGCCGTCCTGGAAGGTGCCTCGGACGTGCAAGGGCCATGAAACAGACGAGAGCGTCATGTTATCGCATGTGACCTGGACTCGTGAGCGAATCGTGGTCTGGACCAGTATTGGTAGGTGAATCGAGACGTTGCGACGTCGGGACGTACCACCGGCTTGTGCCCGTTGAATGCTAGTGCACCGACGAGCTCGGACAGGGAGTACGTGGTATCGGCTGAAGGGGTGATCTGCGGCGTGATACGGTCAGCCACACATCGCCGAGGGGCCGGCGGACGACAGCACTGAACAACTCACATCGGCATCGGCGAGGAGCTTGGCCGTGGGAAGCTTGTGGTGCAGTCGCTGCAGTGCGAGGAAGTACATCGGGACCTGTCCTCGGTTCAGCGGACTGATCACCGTTTGATATTTCCACCAAGCTGCGTGGTGTGCAGTCAACCCACTCACCTCGACGCCTCTCGGTTTACCGATCATACACTCTGGAGCGAGAGTGGAGACATACCTCCCCGCCGAGCTCCACTATATCTCGCATCAGCGCATTTTGTTACACAAGTGCTACAGGCCAGCGGCACAGTTGTCGCTCGCACTTACGCTCCGCTCCCAAAGCTCCTCTACACCCTCGCCCACTTCGCTCTGCGCCCAATCGGCTTCGGCGCGCTCGAAGCCTTGCTCGCCCCCAAACAAGGGGTCTCGGAGGCAGAAAGACCCTATTTCCTCATGCGAGTATGCTTTGGCATAATAAGGCTTCGCGAGAGGCTCGGTCGTCTTGCAACTGCGCGGAATGTCAGCTTGCCCTACATCGCTCGCCCTTGCACCTCCAGATTTGGGTTGCCTGGATAGCAACAACGAGGATGGCCCAGCTCACTCTATCACTTCTAGAGCGTCTATTCCCCACGATCCCATGTCCCCGCCCACATCCGGCTCGAAGCGCTGTGAGAAGAGCACCAGGCCTCCGGGGTTGAGCACGCAGCAGGCGTCGGCAGAGCTCGCGCTGGAGGAGCAGGAGGTGAGGCTGGGGTCGGGGCAGCCCCCCGCGGTGGCTGCGGCGGGAACGAGAGCGGGGAGGAGGAGGAGGTATAGGAATGGGGCGAGCATGATGCGTGCGCGCGCCGTGGATGGGCCACGGAGGGAGTGAGGTGAGTACAACCCAGTCGAAATCAAGAACAGTCAGTACTCGTAGTGTTGGAGCAGGATCGATCGCGTTGCCTGGAAGATCACGTGACATCCGGTGTGCCTCTCAAGGGTGGGTGGGGTCGGGTTGGAACCTCTTTGCAACGCTTCGTATCGTCTCTTGGACAACTGACTTCTTGCTCCCAGCAGCAATAACCCATAGAAAGAAGACCACAGCTCTGAAGGACCGATTGTGCCGCTCTCTTTGGCATCCATCCTCGCCATGGCTATCCGACTCGACTACACCCTCGCCCACCCGCCAAAGTAGGCTGACACCCCTCTCCGTCCCGCCCCGACAGCGCATACTGATTGCTCGCAGATCGGCGCCACCCAACCCCCCAGGCTATCTTCCTGTCGCCTCGGCCAAAGATGCCGCAAAGGTAAGCGCGTCTTCGTATTTCCTCATCCGACTCGGATTGGACTGACGAACCAGGCCGCCCCAGCCAAGTCCGACGCGATCGCTCTGAAAGCCCGGAAAGCTACGGATCTCAAGATGCGCAGAGCTTGGGAACTAGCCCTGTCGTGCGTGACGTCTTGATGCCCTCACCGACCCTCACTGATCTCGGGACTCGACACTCGGACTCGGAGCCAATACTTGACTCCCGCCGCTCGTATTTGGTTCGATTATCCGACTGACTCGTCAGACCCGCGAAATCCCTGCCCATGCAGGCGATCATGCTCTACTTTTCTGGCTCGGGCATCCAGATCTTCTCCCTCGGAATGATCTTCATGCTGCTCACCAGCCCCATCTCCGCGGTGCTCAACATCTTCCGTGGTGCGTGTGACCCCGGCGGGTACCCTACTCTGCTCCTCGTTGCGACGACATTTAGATTCAAACAATGTTGATACAATACGACTGACTTGTCGTAGCGTTCGAAGCATTCCGACCGACTCCGCTTAAGACGGGCGAGGAGCCCTCCTACGCGCCCTTGGTGGGGCCGATGATCACCTACATCGGAGCGCAGGCCTTGGTGTGAGTCTTGCGTCGAGCTGGCACAAGCTCGGGTCGGGTTTCGCCCCCGCCCTCGCCGTCGCCCTCGCTCTGACTCTCTGACTCTCGCTCTCGCTGACGAGCCGCGTCCCAGCCTCGGTCTCGGGCTGTACAAGTGCTGGGCAATGGGCGTCCTGCCCACGGGATCAGGAGACTGGCTACAGTTCGAAACGCGTCTGCAAGTGGGTGGATCGTTCCGCTGCTCCGTTTCGCGTCGCCGTCGTGATGATACCATCGCTCACGCCTCACTCAGCCCCCAGAATGGTCCGCGGCACGCGCTTCGTCCTTGGGTTAAGACTATGCATTGTTGCTGTTTCTGTAGCTGTATCTTTACTCCTGTGCTTCCTTCTCCGTCGTCATGACCCCTGTGTCACCCTGCTGCTGTGGTGCAGGCGCAGTTGGGACGACCGGTGCCCGCTCGCCCTCATACTCCCCCACCCGCTCGTAAAACAGCATGAACACCGCCCCCCTCGCCTCTATCAGCGCCTCCTCTCCCACCTCGTCCATGTCCGCATCGCTGATCCGCAACCAGCCCTTCCCAGGGACGCTCTGCTCCCCTTCCGCACTCCTCACCTGCCCAAAGTAGACACAAGACTGACAATGACACCCGTCCGGGCAACTCTTGCGGGCGGTACTCGGCCGATACCCCGAGTAGCTGGATTCGTCCTCCGCTTGGTCGTCTTCTCCCGGTCTGTCGGAAGGCAGTGCCAGTGATGGTGACGATGAAGTCGGGGGTGGTTTCGGTTTCCTCCGGATACAGATGAAGTGGCCGGAAGAATGGGTGTAGCCATAATGCAGTATAGCCGATTCGAGGCGATACAGCGCTCTCCTTGGTGGAGCTGCTCCCTGCGCGGCAATCGCGCCGAGAACTCCTGCTCGTTCCTCCCATATCCCTCGAGCGACGAAGCGTGTGAGATCGAGAATCATGGGGAAAGCTACCCTGGCAGTCTTCTTGAGTAATGTGCCGTACGGGGTGTATTCGGATCTGATAAAGTGGAGTCGCAGGGATTGGGGGGGACGGGTGACGATGGCTTCTCGGATCGAGTCTGTTCGGGCGGTTTGCCATTTCACGGGGATGGGCACGGAGGACGAAGGACCGGGAGGAAGTGTCGAGTCGCCGAAACCTGTGACGACGCCCGAATCGAGGATCTCTTTCAATCTCGTCTCGACTCGACGAGCGTCTCTCGCGCGCTTTTTGCGCGAGGGAGTCATAACCCCTTGCGGCCCATCCGACGTCGGGAGATCTTCGAGCGCCGCAAAAGAGCCTGACGAGGTGCGATGAGTCGGGGTCGAGCCGTTCGGCACGGCTCCAGGTGGGGCTGACAATCGTTCCGCCTCCGCATGATACTGGGCGAGAGTGTGGCGCAACGAGCACATCTCGCAGGTGACACCGGTGAGATGCTCGGGTGCGAGATACTCCGCAATGCAGGCGTCGACCGTGACGTCGCCCTGTGTTTGGCTATCAGTCATGCGACTCCCCGGTCGACTGCTACTGCACTTGCCGCGCACTCACGTGAAGGGGTAGAGGCAGCTCCATGCCTCCAAGCGTATCCATCCGAATCGCCTCACACCAACCACACCGCCTACACACCCTCCTTCTCGCCATGAGACCCTCCCAGGGCTGCGCTAACCCCCTGATCTTCCGCCTCTCCTCCCCAATCACTCGCATCACCGCGGCCCGTCCATTCCCGTTTGCCTTTTCCTGGTCCTTGGCCGACCCCTTCTCCGACGCATATCCTTGCAGACTAAGCACCTCGCCAAAACCCTTCAGGCGGGCTACTTCCGCAGCGACCTTGACCGCCTCGTCTGAGACCGCCTCGGCGAGAACGACGAAGAGCTCGTGGGCATCTTGTTGCTCGCGCGTGCCCAGTAGGCGTTGGATGGCAGGGAGGGCCTTGAGCGCGTGCAGTAAGGCGATCGGTCGGAGGGCGGGAGGCTGTCGCGACCTAGGGGTGTTGAGTTCTGGAGAGCGTCAGTGGTAGCCAAGGAGTTGGCGTCCGAGACCTGTCGTTGCAGAAGAGAAGCGAGTCAATTAGAAGAACTCAACACGGACCTTGGAGAACATCCAGCAGAGCATCTGTCACGGGCGTTGGGATATCCACGTCCACGGCGAGCGCGACGATCCGCTCCAGGTGGGAGATGAGAGATGCCATGGAAGCGAAAGCCTAGGTTCATTAGTCATCACCGGCAATCAAGAAAGGTGCTCGCGACCACGTACCTGCAGCACAGAGTTCATGTAGCAGAGCGTCCCGCTGAGATTGACCATGCCCGGGAAATACTGCGGTGCATCCCCTTCGCCCGCATGAGCTTGCAGCTCAAACCTGGCTCGACACTCTTGCAGCGGCGCTGATGAGGATCACGCACCTGAACTCGCTTCCTTCCGCCTTCGTCGCTTCACTTTCGCTACACCTCCATCCCGCTTCGACTCGGACATTTCCACCTCGTCCTGGGCTCCGGCTCCCGCCCACCATCTTCCCAGACCCAGCGCCATCTCACGCCCGGTGACGAAAATATCCCAGTACGTCTGACCCGCGAGGGAGACGATGATCCCCCAAAGGGATCTGAGGAGGTATATCGGATCCCAGGACGACCACTCTGCCCAATACGACGGCGAGCTGAATGCGAAGGCCCCAGGGAGCGAGAGCGACGAGGACGGTTGTGTCGGTGATTCAAGTGTGGGTGTGGGTGTAGGCGTCGCCGAGCGGGTGCCGCGACGACGTCTCATTGGTGCTGCTCCCGACAGCGACACGCACACATAGAGAAAGGACGGATGAAACGAAGTTGGAGTTTGGTGAAAGGTCAAGAAGGGAGAGACATGAGACTTGGGACTATGTAATCGACCCGGTGGAATTTGCTCCGGAGAGAGCGATGGGTGGCGCGGGCAACACACTCTAAACGACTGAGCCCAAGTCGCGTTGCCGGGTTGATGTTTACATTACACATACACCATGGCTTCAACGCAAGACGAGGCGAGACTCCAGAATGCTCGGGAGACCATAGACTGTGAGTCGGCGTTGGAGCTGGGGGGAAGAGACGCGCCGCTGATGAACCGCAGCACTGCATGACCTCTCACAGCTGCTTGAAACGGGTAGGTCCGACGCATCCGCTTCCCCCAGCTCAGATCCCTCTCAACGGTCAATGCACTTCGCCGGGGCGTCTGGGCGCATAAGGGCGGACAGAGAGCAGAGGAGAGATGTTAACTCTGCAGGACTCGACAAGCAGGCGCTGTCCATCTGCGTGGGTATGATTGAACAAGGAGCGAATCCGGACACTCTGGCAGTATGTGTCCACTGCACTTCTCGTCCAATCATCGTCTCGGGGCTCGCCAAGAGGCCTTCCTGGCCGACACTCGTCACTCGAGCAGCTCTACTTTGCGCTATGCTGATGCATCCCAGGCTGTCGTCAAGGAACTCCGGAGAGAAGCCGCGGCTCTCAAGGCGGAGCAGGCCTCTTCCGGCGAAAGATGACATGTCATCTCTGCAGCGCATTCCCTCCCTATAGCTCTTTCAAACCCGTCACCACGCATCCCCTTGTGTTGAGATATCCTTGGGCAACAAGCTCGCGCCGACGTATCACACTCATGTATATCAGTCAACCCTACATCGTCCAACTATCGCGCACGAGTCCTCGGCCGCTAGAACGGATGATCCGGACCGGAACCCATCACATGGGCGGCGGCGGCTTCTTCCCCTCATCCGTCCCCTCCTTGAATAGCGACAGCTTGGCGTCCTGCCTCATGGGCAAGCTGAGAGCCGACCAGTCGAGGTGACTCAGACCCAAGTCTTTCGCACGAGTGAGATTCGCCGTAGCTGACTCGAGCGTGGGGAGGGGGAAGGGGTTCTCGAGATCATCCCGGAGCGAGGCGATGTGGCTGGCATCTGATCTCTTCAGCGGTTATCCGGTATGGGACTGTCGAGGAGTGCGAGCAAGGACGAGCCGGAGAGGGAGGCTAGCTCACCTTTGAGTCCCGTGATGACGCTGAAGCCCGGCCCGCCGAAGGTGCCGTGCGAGAGCTTGTTGCTGTAATTGAGCACCGCCGGCGCGGGGATCAGAGACTCTGGTTCGATCCGTCAGCGAATGCCAGAGGTCAGGCTGAGAGAATCGAGGGACCCACTGTACAGCTCGTGCACCGTCTCGAGATCAAAGCCGATGGCGTCGGCAAGGGTGTACACCTCGGAGAAGACTTGGATGATACTGAGCAGCGACTGGTTTCCCAGCAACTTGAGGGATGCGCCTGCAGGACGACGAGGGCCCCGTCAGCTGCCGGCCTCATACTTCATACACCCTCAACGAAGTCGTCGCTGGTCGAAGGCTCGTTGTCGTTGTGCGACTCACCCTTGCCGACGTCCTCGCCCACGTCAATCACCTTCTTCCCGATTGCAGGGAAGATGGGCGACACGTATTCCCTGCCTTCCTTCGCGCCGGAGACGACGTTGATGAGCTGTTTCGCTTTCGCTGCTACAGGCTGACCGAACACGGGCGTTGCGAGGTAGATCGCGCCCTTCTCCTTTGCCTGGGCTTCGAGCTTCTCTTCGGGCAAGTCAGCATTCACGCTCTTCCTGGACGACATGCACAGCTGCACAGCTCCCATTCTCCGCCCTCGACTCACTTGAAGTCTTCGGAAGCAGAGTCGACACATCCGCAAATACCACCTTCCCTTTCACGGCGCCAATCAACTTGCCATAAACCTCCTCCGCCGCCTGGTCGTTCACCAGCACCGTGAAGATGAGATTGCATCTCTCGACGAGCTCCTCGGGCCGACTCGCGAAGAAGACGCCCTCGTCGTGCCCCGCTTCTTTGAGGGCAGAGTACTTGTCGGGAGAACGGTTCCATACTGCGAAAGGGAAGTTGTTCTCCTTGGCGTAAGAAGCAAGGTTGATGGCGATGGGAGTGCCGAGGGCACCGAGGCCGATGAAGCCGATCTTGTAGGACATGGCGCGTCGTGGCGGGGACTGGTTTGGGCTAGGTCGTGAAGGTATTTAAGTGTCAGACGAGGTCTACCTTTGAGGGTCTGTGCTGTGAAGAGTTGATAAGCCGTCGATAAGCCGTCGCCAAGCCGTTGCTAAGCCGCCTGATGAAGTCGAGTCGAGAACAACAGATACAGACCGCTCAGCCGCACGCAGCTGGACGACGTTGACTCGTCGAGGTGGAGGTCAGGCACGTAACGACGAGTGAGCTCTGATTAGTGGCGTGTGGCAGAGAGAGGCTGGCTCGTCGGGAGGCGGCGGATGCATGTGAGACGTCTGAGTGCGATGAGGATGCATAGTGGTTGCCTTGAGAGCCCGAGGATAGTCACACTGGGTCCCGTGTTGACGTTCTCATCAAGTTGAGTCAACCGCGCACGGGCGACCGGTGGGTGGTACCGCGACAGTCTCGCACCAATCTTCCTTCCTTCCTTCCTTCCTCCGTTCTTTCTTTCTTTCTTTCTTCCATCCTCCACCCGTCTCCATCCCACCTTTTTCTCTTCCACGTCCATCTCACTTCTCTTTCATGTGATACCCCGCAATCTCTCCACCTGCAGCACCTGCTCTCCGCCGCCCGGATAATCGCCGTCGACATGCCCCGGATCCACTTCCCGCAGGGCCACCCTGCTCGGTTCCACCTCCCCGACGACCATTTCCAGCGGCGTCCTTCCGCGCGTCACGGTGGATTGTGTACGCAGTCATGGCTCGTATACCCTTTCCGGCGTCCCGAGACCGCCGAGGCCCAACTGTGGCCGATGAATGCAAAGCTATACGGTTTTGAAGAGCGATACCCCTCCGTAGACAAACCTCTCAATCCGACAGATGATACCTGGAGTCATCCTGTGTGGAGTGAGGAGCTCGAGAAAAGGATTGGCGGACAAGGCAAAAGTTTTCCGGCGTTCATGTACACGTGAGTCCTGGTCGTCACCTCACCCATGCAGTTGAGGGGTACCCCTTCTATCAGAGGTCTTGTGGTGTTCCTTGCCGAACACGACTGCCTCGAGACGTCCCTTCCGCTGACGCAGCACAGGCATGACGATCTCCGCCATGGCCTCTACACGATGTATACCGACTGGATCGTGGTCAACAATCACACGAAAGAGATCGAGCTCAAGGAGTGCTGGGCCTGCCGGAGGAAGGGCAAGGGCGACACTTGCCTTATCAGGGGGCGTCGCATCCTTCCTCGTGATCCCACCAACCCCGAGTCTCGATACAGGATACTGCCTCCGAACGGTGGCGGAAACGGCGGACATGGCGGCGGTAGTGGGCGCAGACATGATGACGATGACGATGACGACGATGATCGCAATGGAGGTCGCCACGGGGACGGCTATGGAGACGAAGAGGTGAGTTGTCGTCCGCGCGCTGTTGGGGCGAATCGATGCTGATGATGCAGGAGAAGCCCGACTTCGATAAACAGGAAGCGGAGGAGTACGACGATGATTATAGCGGTCGGGACCCGTTCGGGTACATGACTGAAGTGAGTCCGTGAGAAGTACTCGTACTACTAATTGCGCGATTGGATGGCGGGTTCCGGGCTGACTGTTGATGCAGCAACGCGACGAGCAGGAAGACGACACGGAAAACGCGCGAGCTGGGTCGAGTACGGGACCTGGTGCAGCTGGCAACCCAGGACTCCGACGGGGTGGCTCGTTCCAACGCCGTCGCCCTTATACCGTCATCGACTTCGGAGATTTCGAGCTCGTTGATCTCACCGGCGACATAGATGATGACGACGAGTCGGGGCCATCCGTGGGTGTATGGTTGGCACACGAAGGGCTTTGCTGATTGCTTCAGCAACCCCGGTCGTCAGAGAGCGCTTCGAGCGCTGGGTCCAAGAGAAAGTCTGGGGACTCTGATCCCGGAGACCTCAGCACGCTTGGTGAGCTCCTTGAAGGATCGCACATACATGTGACTTCACGCCAAGAACACCAGCCAAGCGAACCAAGCTCGCTGAGCCCGACGAGTTGGAGTTTGATGACTCCGACTTTGAGATCCTCGAGAATCCGGCGGAGTCGACCCCGAGTGAGTCCCACCGCTTTTGTCCCCAACTCGCGTCACTGATAATGGTGTAGGCGACGACGGCGAGGAGAGACGTAGGCGATTCGATTTCCAAGCCCCAAACCCAGACCACAACCGTCTGTCCGTAGCGCCAACTGATGGCCCGGACGAGCACGAGGAGGAGGTCATGAATAATGTGGTCGACCGAGTTTAGGAATCGCATGGAGACGATGATGATGATGAGCAGAAGTAGATCGGTGAGAGCTCCGGAAGGAGGGGTGCAAGGTCAGTGCAGGGACGTGCGGGGAAAGAGGCGGCCATTTGTACATGTACAATATTGTACCAGTATCAGCACATGCCGCGTGCAAAGCATTCATACACATGTCGTGTTACTAGATCGCCTCTACATACCATGCATATGCTCATGTCCTGTGCTCGTTGCATGTCCCACGGCCGCGTACTGTACAGTGTTGCACGAGAACTCGTACAGTATCAGCCTTCGGTCACCGTCACCGTCACCGTCACCAACACGCCCCGCCCGGGCCCGACACACGTCAACCGACATGACATCTTGGCGATCCGCGAGGTCGCCAACAGATCCCATCCCCAGCGTTCTCATCGACCATCATCCAGATCCGCAACAACACTGCACAGTCCATCTGCACACCTCCATACCCATCTCCGGCCTCATGCCCCCCCGCCGTAATCCTCTTCGCAAGGCACAAGAGCCCGGCAGCTCGGACTCGGACGACTCGGTCGAAGTTGCGCACACCCACGCGATCAAGCGGCCCCGCTCGATACCAAGAAAGAAGGTATGCCGGACATGGTTGTCACGCAGCTGCACTCCTCCACTGCGAAAGGCATGAACATCATATCCACTGACGGGCTACCGTGCAGGTGGAAACGGCGCACGACCACACGGTCACCAAGTCGTTCTCGGATTATCGCCCGAAGCGGGGTGCGGCGAGAAAACCTAAGTACGAAGAGGAGGGGGACGAAGACTGGAGTCAGATTCAGAGGAAGACGGGTGGGCGCGGGAAGAAGGAAGAGAAGACCGAGGTTGTTCCCTTTGCGGGGGAAGGTGAGCGATTTCTTACATCGGGTCTTGTCTGCGAGATGGGTTCTCACTCAAGAATACAGGGCACAGTCTGCTGGCGGGATCCTCGAGCAAAGGTAGGATGATAACCAACTTAATACTCCAATCCCAGCGCTGCCGTACCGCTCCTCCCACCCCGTCTTTCAACGCCGCACTCCCTAAGGACAGCGACGAGACTGAGCTAATGTTACGTGGCAGAAGCGTCTTCTTCCACCACCTCCTCCAGCACCGCCCTCTCGTCACCAGCAAGCGAGACTCCTGACGATGTCTCTGCCTCTTCTAAGCTCGGATCAGCCACGACTCCGACGGAAAGCTCCACGAAGGTCGACAAGGGTGGTACGGAAGTCAAAGAACTCTCCGCCAAGGCGATGGAGGACAGGAAGAAGAGGGAGAAGATGCTCTCGGCGCTCGAGGGGAGGATGAAAGGGGATTGGAAGGGGAAGAAGGTGTCCGGGAAGCTCAGGAGGCAGTATGGGTTCTGGGGAGGGGCGTGAGAGAGCCGTGGTCCTGGCGTGAGACGTAGGGGTATGACCGATCCTCCAGTAGGAGAAAGAAAGACCGGGCAAGAGGAAGAGTGGAGAACACACTCACACGTCGAGCCAAATCCAAGGCTCTGCGGGCTGTGTTTAGGCTCTTATGTTTACTTAACACATGATGCATATGTCCAAATTCTCATCCAGCACGGCTGCACCTGGATGCTGATCATGAGTCCTGGCCACCGACCGACCGATTAGTTTTGGTGGAAGATACAGTACTTTTGTACGTGTCTGCCGCAGCGATGGTACGGGGAGATGCCTTGGACTCGTCTCCTCCTCCACCCTGGGTGCATGCCAAATGAGCCGGACTCGATCTTGCTTCGCGCCGTAACGGACAGTGAAGTCGGCGATGGCAAGAAAGATCGCCACCACCTCCCGCAGCATTGCCACTGCCACTGCGTCCCAATAATAATCATTCTCACGGTTTTCACCATTTTATCCCGCTCCGCCCCGACCTGCAAAACGGCGATTAATTGCTCAACAACCCATCGTCCTTCTTGTCTTCCTCTTCACCCTTAAAAGCAATCGCAATCGCAATCCTCGATCTTTTCTTTTGTCTCTTTGAGCGTGGCCGCGTTGGGAAATTCAGTAGCTGGGGAGTAGTGTAGACACCAAACCGGAATCTCCTGCATTATTGACGGTTTTGTCGGGTGTGTCGAGAGACGCAGGAAGCGGGTCTGATTGATCATCCCGTGTTCCACTGAGAGGGTTCTCCAGCGCAATCAGTCCGACTGCTCAGCCCTCACTCTTCTCACTCACTCGACCTCGCTCCATCTATCACCCACCCCTCTACCTCTCCGCGTATCAGATCGACGCTGTGATGTGGAGAGGTGGCCAGCAGCCCCCACGTCAGGCCTATCCTCCAGCTCCAGGACCTGGAGGAGGGCCAGGCGGATACTACGCCCCACCTCAACCCCCGACCTCGACAGCGTACCAGGCTCAACTTCAACCTCCACCGCAACCGCCCGTTGACCCGTTCAGATCGTACTATGCAGATCGTCTGAGACAGCTCACGTTCAACTCGCGGCCTCTGATCCAGGAGCTGTCGGTCCTGGCGATGCAGCAGCGGGACGCGCAACACTGGCCCAACATGCAGTCCATCGTCGAGGAGATCGAGGCGGCTGTTCTTCGTGTACGTAGGCATTCTCAATGCTGACACCCGATGCTCCGGTTCTCACTCCAGTATGAACGCACCCGTCCATGCCTGTGGTGGACGGAGACAGCGCGTCTCGTCCATCTCGTGTACATGACTGATACTGATGGACGATGGTCACAGTCCGCACCACCCGAGAAACTGCCCAAACTCTACCTCATCGACTCGATCTCCAAGAACATTGGCGCGCCGTACACCACCCACCTCCTCCCTCCGATCATGCCCCGGCTGTATGCTCGAACATACCGCGACGTGGACGGGGTGACCAAGTCCAAGATGGAGGAAATGGTCGGACTCTGGCGGACGAGCGCGCCTGACGGTGGTGATCTGTATGGCTCGAATGTCCGGGAGGCTGTGGAGAGGGATATCTTTGGCTCGGCGGGGTATCAGAGGGTCGCGCCGCCGAGCAGGGAGAAGGTTCTGGCCACGATGAGAGCGGCGCTCGAGTATCACCATCGCGAGAGCGTGGCGAGACCGTGGGATAACGCGGCACAGCAGAATCTCGCGGTGTTGATGCAGCTCAACGAGATGCTCAATACCCGCCAATTACCGCCCATGGAACTACAGCAGATCATGGATAAGCTGCAGGCCATGGCGCCGAAACCCTCACAGCCACCCGTCTCCCAGCCTACTCCGCCGTCCTTTAACCCGGCTAACCCCGTCGCTCCTCCTACGCCCAACCTTCCTCCTTTCCCGCCAAACCTCCCTCGACAGGGGGGCCTCACGCCGGTCATCCCAGCCGTACCTACCCCGCCGCAGTCCGTCTCGACACCTGTTCCCCCGCCGGCCGTCTCTGCTCCAAACCCCTCTTCCCTCACCAACGCATCAGTCCCATCCCTGTCTGCTCCCGGTTTGCCCGAGAACTTTGCGGACCTTCTTCGCAACCTCAACAGCTCGGGTGCGCTCTCGCAACCCCGCACTCCGGAGATCCCTCCTGCGGTCCTGCCCACCAGGTCAAGGCTACAAGATTACGAGGACATGATCCTATCTCTTGACGTCCAGCTCGGCGCGCTTGACGTGAACCGGTGCGTCTGTGCTCTCGAATCATACACTGACACGGAGACTGACACATCCCAGCATGGATTCGATCCCACTCGGTCATCTGCCGGAACGATGTCCGCAGTGTTTTATGCGTTTCCCAGAGGGCGGCGACAAGCTCAAAGATCACATGGACTGGCACTACCGTCGAAACAAGCAGGAGCGCCAGTCTGGTCGAGGCGCCCACCGGCGTTGGCTCCCCCGCGCAGAGGTGAGTGGGAGAGTCTGAATTCGAGTTTGGATTATATGTAAAGGCGCGGCTGATCCGTCGCGAATGTAGGAATGGGTCAGCGACTTTGCTAATCCCGAGGCTGGCCCATCAAAGTCGCCCACGAAAGCCCAGACGGAGAAGGATATCGCCAGCAGCAAGATTGCAGGCGAGGCGTTGCAGAATCGTTGGGTCAAGGTGCCTTCGGATCCCGCGAAAGCAGCGAGACCGTGCCCTATCTGCAAAGAGCCGTTCAAGTCGGAGTGGTCGGACGAGGAGGAGACGTGGATCTGGAAGAATGCCGTCGAGGTGGACGGCAAGGTGAGTTGGGGCCGTTGAGACTCTAATCGGGTTAAGGCTGATGTGTCTATATTAGATTTACCACGCCACGTGCCGTCAGGCAATGCTCAATGCCCGTCGCCTGGCGAAACTCAAGACCGCGGACGGAACGAGAAGTTTGAGCAAATCCAAGAGTCCCGGATTGACGCCCCAGCCCCAGTCGGACGTCAAACCGACGTTGTCTGCGGATCTCGGCGCGGCGTCTGAGCAATCGCAGCTGCAGGCAAAGAGGAAGGCGGAGCAGGAGGGAGGAGACGCAGAGGCGGAGGCGAAGAGGGTCAAGGTGGAAGAGGGAGTGGGGGGCGAAGGAGCCGAAGCGAACGGAGAGGTGGGGATCGGGGTGCAAGTGCAAGAGGCTGGACAGGACGAGGAGTTGTCAGGTGTGCAAGACCAGCAGGCAGCGGAGGACGAGGACGAGGTCAAAGTGGAGGAAAATGTAGGGGTGTGATGGTGTCACGCAATAATAGCATGCATGCTGCAGCAGTCTTTTTGCTGCCTAGAGAAGAACGTTTACTTGATGTCTAAAACCAGCCACAAATGTCCATACTAGGGGTGTCGCAGAGCCTGCGATCGTATCGCAGCACGCGCACGCGCAGCGCCATCACTCTGCCTGCCAACCTTCCGAGTTCCGGAGGAGCTTGTAGAAGAAACGGGTCGTGTTGAGGTGCCCGTCGAGTGCGATGCGCTGATACAGTAAGCAAACGTGGTGTAGGCGCGGAACGGAGTCGGACCCACCTCATCGACAGTGTGCTGGTTGAGGTTCTGCGAGACCACTGCTGGGGTGAAGCGGAAGATGTTGGTGGTGAGGTTCCACATGGACCGGGTGTCCGTGTTGGCTACGGAATCAGCAGACTGCACGAGATCCAGAGGGACCGGGACCTCTTGCAGAACGGGGCAGTTCCAGGCTGGGATCGTGCGTAATCACGCACCGAACATGCCACTGGGCGCGACGATGGTGTCCTTGCCAAACACGTGTTTCGCCGTCCCCGCCATGAGTTCAAACGCCTTGGCGTCGTCCGGGGTGATCGGTGCCGGCTCGAGACCGACATTCCGGCTCACTTCGAGGGTGATGTGCGAGGGCGACTTGGGTCCGTCAGCCGTGAAGGGTGAGATGGTGAAGTTCAGCTTCTTGGCGAGAGGGACGAGGCGGTCCGAGACGTATTCGAGGGTTTCGTTGATCGACGAGGTGCTAAGGGATCGTCAATACACGAATGCAGGGACGGACCATGTGTGAATGCGTACAAGGCGATTCGGTGGTTAACAGTGGCTGCGGAGGGATCAGCATCGTCGTCCGTGTGCGTGACTAACGCCGACCGCCGTCTCACCTTTGACAACCTCTGGGAGCGCGTTGACCTTGACTCCACCGTCGATCAGGTCGATAGCCTGCGTGGTAGCGAGGAAGCTATTGAAGACGCGCTCCTTGCTCGCCAGTTCCTCTGCAAGCTTAGGCCATGCCTTTGGGTCCTGAACGCGCTTCTGGAGACCCTTGGGGAACTCGGGCGCGTTGTCAGAGAGGCAGGTGAGGTATTTGAGGAAAGGTGCTTCGGGGGTGAGCGAAGGCGGGAAGGGGTTCGCCTCGAGTTCAGCAAGCACAAGGGACATGATACCGACTGGTTCCGTCAGCGAGGATCCCATGGCACGACGCTAACAACGGCACGATGGCACGATGGCACGAAAGCACGATGACATGGTCGACTGCGTGAAGCCACGTACTGCCGGTGTGAGCAGGGGGCACGCTCGAATGCCCGCCAAGAGTCTCCACCTTGATGTTCACGTTGACGCTCCCCTTTTCGGCCATGCCAAAGGTAGCGACGGTGGAGCCGTACTCGAACGAGATGCCCGTGAATCCCTCGTCGACGACGAGAGCGACAGAGTTGGGGCCGTAGCGCTCCTGCATGACCTTGGAGATGGCCATAGCCGACTCGCCGCCGATCTAACGAGGCGTCCGTTAGCAGCAGTCGGACACCCAAATGGGTGAGACGAGGCGGAGAGAGGAGTGCGGAGGAGTGCGGACTCACCTCCTCGTCAAAGCCGTTGGAGATGAGGATGGTTCGCTCGGGCTGGAACCCCTCCGAGACGAGCCTCTCGATCGCGGCGTAGATGCCCAACAACGAGTTCTTGCAGTCGCTGGAACCACGACCCCACACCCATGTTCCAGGTGTCGACGGCGAGGCGTCCTTCGTGATAGTCCCCTCGAATGGCGGATAGGTCCACAGGTCGAGAGTCGCGGGTAGGACCGGCACCGTGTCCATGTGCGCCATGAGGAGGATGGGCTGCAAGTCTGGGTTGGAGCCTTCCCACGTGAGTAGCTGACCGTGCGTCTCCACAATCTCGTGCTTGAGCGTCTTGTTGTCAAACACCTTGGAGTACTCGTGATACAGCCAATCGGCAAAGGCGTACTGCTTGTCGAATTTTGGATTGTCGAAAGGAAGACCGATCATATCGTCGTATGACTCGGTGGCGTACTGGACAGCGGAAGAAAGCCGACGAGCAGCGAGCTCGGCAAAGATCTCGTCGGTGAGCGGGTTCCAGTCGGTACCGACGTTGAGCGCGGGGGGCTGCACGGGGCATCGAGCCGGCTTGGGTCGGCCCTTGTGGTGATGCTGGTGGCCATGGTGTCGATGAGATATGGACTCGACGATGGAAGATGGAGAGAAGATGTTGAGCTGATACGCCAGCACGGCGAGGATGGAGAATAGCACGACGATCGGGAGCCGGGATCGTCGGGAAGGCGTGACGGGTGGAGGGCCTGCCAATGGGAGCTGGTGTTTCTCTTGGGACGACATGTCTGACTGTAGAGCCTTTTGAAAGGAGACTGATCCAACCGAGTAACAAGAGTTGGGTCGGAAGAGCAAGAAAGAACAAGAGCGAGAGAGACCGGCTGGATATGAGATAGCTTAGTGCTTGCGACCGACGCCGCACTCGGCCAAAGCCGTCACCGAACGCCGGCGGAAGCGGCGTTCGCCGATCGCCCGGATGTGGGAGGCATTTACGTAATGACCGTGGGACACCGTCATGTGTTGCCACCTACTGAACGAGAGTGGTCTTGGACTTCAGCAACACATTTTCCATCTCTCAAACGCCATGATCATGGTCAGATAATACCTCTTGGCATGCAGCGCAAGCCAAGCGACAACAATCTCGAGGCACTCGATGTTTTAGCCCGTAACAGCGTTGATTGACTTGGTGCTCGCCATCAAGTCCGACACAGCTTCGCGAACAGAATGTCAAAGCTCGAAGCTCCTTCCGAGCCGCGATCGTCCTCCTTCCCCATATCGTCCCCGTCTTTCTGGGAAGAGGCTGCCGTCGCTGCAGCTACAACCGCTCCGGACGAGCATTCTCCATCCACCTCCAAGCGGCCTCGAACCCGCTCGGCCTCGCCTCGAGATGACGGACCTCCCTCCGACCCATTCGAGCCTTCTCCCAAGCGTTCCCGGCGCGGTTTGCCATCACCATCCACGACTCTGTCGTACCTCCCCAACCGCGCCGATATCCTGGCGGATGATCCCCACGCGTATCTCGCCAACCCGGAGTATGCGCCCAACCGGTTTGGCGACATTGGGGACTACATGCGCAAAAAGGAGATCAAGATCCAGACCCAGAACCGGGACATTGCCCTTGCCAACGCCATCTCGGGTCTGCCCCAAATCTTCACAGGTCTGAGCTTCTACATCAACGGCAATACCCATCCGCCAATGGAGGATCTTCGGAAGATGATACTCCAGCGCGGAGGGGAGGTTCGACCAGTATTGCGGAGCAAGGGGATGGTCAAGTTCATCATCGCGCCGATGTTGACGCAGATGAAGTTCAAGCAATTCCAGAACTATCGGGTGGTGAGGGAGGCTTGGATCACCGAGTCTTGCGAGGCGGGCAGGCTGCTGGATTGGTCGAGATGGAAGTTGACCGTGCAAGGCGGTTGGGAGGAGGAGGGGAGGAAAGGGTTGGAAGGTTTCTTCACCGGGAAGCCTTCGCAGGTGTCGCAGGGCTTCAAGGCGGAAGGGGCCGAGGCGGAGCCAGTCGAGGGGACCGGAGTAGAAGCCCAAGCGCAGAACAGGCTGGATATCGACACAGCTCGACAAGAGGAGGCTCAACCGAATGAAACTACGAACGCCAAGGCTGCTGCATCCGCAGGGACCAGTCCAGTACCCTCTGCACCAGTCACGCCAACTCGAGCTCCATCCGCAGCAACGCAGGCTCTCCTTGCTCCAATGCGAGCGCCATCCATCCCCATCAGTCCTGGCCGCACTCGCGCCGACACTCCCGGCAAGGAGCAAACGCCGACCAAAGTCCAGCGACCAGAGGGAGTCTGGGAGCATTACTACACCAAGCAGTCCAACGAGGACGCTGCGAGGCTGATGAAGAACCAAGAGTGGCGACTGCGGAACACTGCCGAGCGAGGCAATGAGGGCGGGTTTATCGATGGATACTACCAGAACAGCAGGTACGTGGCTATACACCCGCACGAGCTCATGGTAGGCTGCACCACTTGTCAACATGGAAGGCCGAGCTCAAGGTTCTGGTGGCCTCGGCTCAGCGCCAATCCGAGGAGCTCTCCCTCAAAGGTCCTTCCACGACCACCGTCTCTCCCCTGTCCCTCTCCACGTCCACCTTGCCCCGTGCAGCGACCTCAGCAGTGGCCACCGGCGAGCGCGTCATCTTCCACGTCGACTTTGATTGTTTCTTCGTTTCGTGCGGTCTGGCTACGCGCCCGCATCTCAAGGGCAAGCCATCGGTGGTTTGTCACTCTCAGGCGGGTCGGGGCGCCTCGAGCACTTCGGAGATCGCCAGCGCGAGCTACGAGGCCAGGGCGAAAGGCGTGAAGAACGGGATGAGCCTGGGGCGAGCTCGGACGTTGGTCGGAGAGGAATTGCAGACTATCCCGTGAGCCCGAGGGAAGCTTTCGCATGGAAGCTTTCGCAGTCCGTTGCTGATATAGCAGATACGAATTTGAGACTTACAAGAAGTTCTCTCTGGCGTTCTACACCGTCCTCATGGGCTATGCGGACGAGCTCCAGGCGGTGAGCGTCGACGAGGCGCTCATCGACGTGACGAGCGCGGTCGCTGCTAGGGAGGCGGCTCCGGAGGAGGCTGTGGCGGCGAACGTGGGAGAGATGGCGGAGGAGCCGAGGGTGCGAGATCCGGCAGTCGAGATCGCCGAGAAGATCCGTGACGACGTGAGGAAGCTTACCGAGGGATGCGAAGGTGAGTCAGATGCGGCTACTGTCCGTGTTCCCGGCTGATTTGCAGTGTCCATCGGCATATCACACAACGTCCTCCTCGCCAAATTGGCGACTCGTCGAGCGAAGCCGGCGGGCGTGTTCCATCTAAAGACACCCGACGTTCCAAACTTCCTCGGCCCACTCGATGTTGAGGACTTTCCCTCGGTGGGATACTCGATCCGGTCGAAGATCGAGGAGACGTTCGAAAGCACCACGTGCGGCGATCTCTTGCAGCACAGCAAGGGCTCATTCCAGAGGGTTCTTGGGCCGAAAACGGGGGAGATGCTATACGGCTACCTCCGAGGGATTGATGAGCGGAAACTCGAGCCTCACAAGGAGAGAAAGAGCATCAGCGCGGAGATGAACGTGAGTTCTTGATAGGTTGCTCCTGGTGTATGGTTGGCCCCCGCCTGACTCGACGCAGTACGGCATTCGATTCCAAAGTCAAGATCAAGCCGAGATTTGCGTCCGTGACCTTGCCGCAGAGGTTTCCAAGCGGATGAAACAAGTCAACGCTCGCGGCCGTCTTCTCACGCTCAAGCTGCTGAAACGACATCCGGACGCGCCGATCGAACCTCCAAAATTCCTCGGCCACGGGTGGTGCGAGACATTCAACAAGTCGGCGCCAGTCTTCAACAAGGGCGGATCGGCGACGGACGATCCGGCAGTACTGGGTACCGAAGCGGTAAAGCTGCTCCGTGCAATGAGGCTCGACCCGGTGGAGCTGCGTGGCGTTGGGATTCAGATTACGAAACTTGATGGAGAGGCGAAAGTCGCCGAGAGGGAGGTGGGTCAGGGGACGCTCAGCTTTGCCAAGAAGCGAACGGCCAGTGAAGCTGTTGCCTTGGAGCGACAGGCCTCGGAGGGGTCCCCGAAGCCTGCCTCGAAGGTCGAAATTGGCAGGACAACACCGCATGCCGTTATTCCAACGGGAACCCACCCAGTCGAGTCCACCATCTCACCTCCGCCTCGCTCAGTCTCCCCTCTCTCTGCCTCGCCCGAGCCCGAGGCGGTGCCTCGACCACCGATCCAACGCAACGCCTCGGCCGGCCCCTCTCGCGCTGGGCCATCCGCTTCTTCCGAAGGCATCGACCCCGAGTTTCTCGCTGCCCTACCGCCCGACCTTCGGCACGAAGTTAAGCGCGACTTTTCGCGGACCCGTGCGACATCCGAGAAGCCCAACACGACAAAGGCTCCTGCCGAGGCGGTGTCATTGCCATCGACGACGGTCTCCCCCGCCAGAGCCCAGGGCAAACATGCCGCCGCGCACATCACGAAGCAGCTCCGCCCGAAGCTCAAGACCCAACTCAAAGCCACGGCGGTGGCTGACTTGCCGCTCTATGGCGCGTGGACCAAAGCCAACGACAAGGACAAGGACAAGGAAGTGATGGATCTGACGATGGAGCCGATCGAGAACGAGATGATTGGGGCGTATCAGATCTCGGAGCTGGTCGAGCTTGGTGTGGATCCAGGGGTGTTCAGCGAGCTGCCAGAGGATCTGCAGAAGGAGGTGGTGAAGGAGGAGCGAGCCAAGGCGAGGAAGCGGAAGATACTGCATCGCCCTGCGGACACGTCGATGTCTCGAGGCACAGGACGAGACGCCGTCCGAACCGCCTCGATCTCGCCAAGCCGATCAGCACGAGCAGGGTCAGCAGTCCCGGCACAATCTCATCTAGCGATCACTCGCCCAAGCAAGCCGACACTCCTCAAAGCCACGTCGCTCCCCGACGTGCTCGACACCGTCACCAGGTGGATCGAATCGAGGGGCGGCGCAGGGCCAGCCGCGAGGGACGCGAACAAGGTCAGAGCGTATCTCGTAAAGTGCATGGCACCCGAGGCCGGGATGGGCGGGCCGGAGAACGCGGTCGAGGTGTTGCGCTGGATGAGGAGCTTGCTGAGGGATATGTGGGATCCGAGTGGGATTGACAGGGATGCAGGAGCGGGGAAGGAGTGGTGGGATACTTGGGCGGGGTTTAGGGATCAAGTGGATAGGATCAGCAGAGAGAGGTTCGGGGCAGGTATAAGACTGTAGGGATGGTCCGTTTGTAGCATGAAACCGAAACTTTGACTGAGAACTGAGAAGGATGTAACGTACACATATCGACCGTGGGCGGGGCGGGGCTGGGCAGGGCGGGGACAAACATGTAGCGACAGTTCATCTGTTCTCAATAGCGCGACATGCAAGGCGCATCCGGAGGGAGGTGCAACACTACTCATCTCCATTCATTCGTTCATTCGATCGTTACGCTCTCTTCTGCTCTTGCTCAACCCCCTTTTCTCGTAGAGTCATCAATGAGGAGCTGCCGTAGACGTGCCGCTCACTGCGACCCGGCCTGCTTGACGTCCGCCGCGCCGCGCTTGAAGCCGTGCTCCCACTCCCAGCTGTCCTCGGGCTGGCCCGTCTCCCCCGCGCGGGTCTTGGCCCAGTTGGCAAGATCGTCGCCTTCGGGGGTATCGTTGCCGGAGGACAGAGCGGCCTTGGCGTCGTTCCACCCGCGCTCATAGCCGGGGAAGAAGGAGTCGGGGTTGGGGGAACCGCCGTTGGCGGCCCAGTAGTCGCGGTGCTCCTCTGACGTAGGGTCAGTGGCTTGGTTGGTGCATCCGCGCTTGGATCCGACTCACTCTCCGCCGCGTTGCGGTACTGCTCGAGCGTAGCCTGGTCGGGTGCGTTGAAGCCCATGATGGTTTGGAGGGGTGTAAGGGTTAAGTGTGAAAGTGTGTAGTGAACGGTTCTCAAGGATGTCAGTGGGGAGGAGTCGTGGATGGGAGCGAGGTTACCGTCTTATATATACGCCGGAAGGGCACGCTCCATGCTCCATCCGGTGAAGGGTGAGCGTGATCCGTGCCCATTGTAGGCGGTAGTGTCGTCACAGGGACGAGGGCGAGGCGATGGTGCGGGGTGGTAAGGCGAGGCACTGAGGCAAGTGCGTGCTCGGTGTGATTGAGTAGGGCGCGATGCGCTTGTTCCGCCCTTCAACCAAAGCACGTTTGAGGGACAGAGTGGTATTGCATGGTGCCGTACTGTACGGACGGTGCCCGTCTTTAGTCATGGGAACGACGGGCCCAATAATGGACAATGCGCAGCGACGCCAAGAGATGCCTAGGCTCAGAAGCGGAGCTAGAGAGAGGCACTGGCACCTCGCTCTGGCAGCGTTCGCTCGGCTGATGGGCAGGCAACCCACGTACTCTGAATGTCAAGGTCGGTCCACTCGCAGTTATGCCACGTACAGGCGAGTGAGTCACTGCGCTGGGGTGAGTAATTGTACGGTAAAGTGTACGAGAATGGCTGCTGGCCAGCGTCCGCTGGGCCCAGACTCGAACCGTTATTGTGTTCTTACGGCAGGTCGTTGTCACCCGCGGATGGATGGCGTCTGTCGATCCGCAGCTTCGTCATCGCTAGGTCCTGCTCAATCTGCCAAATTCATTGTCATTGTCCCTGATTCTTGTGCCGGAGCATCACTGTATTCGTTATTGCGTCCTCGTGATGGGGCCACTACTGGTCCTTGCACCAACTCATGGCCCAGCCCGCATATAGTCAAGCACGAGGGAACCGCCAGTGTGACTCGAGTCGTGGCCGATGCACACAGACCATTCCATCTCAACCAACCATGCGCGCAAGTGTGATACAATATGGTACAACACGATCCGATCCGCGCCGCGCGCTTCGCGCTTTGACGGCCATTCCTCGCACGTAGATCCGAAGAATGTGATCGCCCAGCGCTTTGCCTAGCCCATCCAGAACTTCATGCGCCAGGCACTACCATCCCCGCCGTTGGAAGACAACACCGACTCCAATGGTCGCCTCGCTCCGAAGTTGTTGTCTGATACCGGACCGCTTTGGCCCACGGCTGGTCCCACTGGTAACCCCGCTGGGGTATTCTTCGGCAAGGTGATGCCTCCTACGGTCCTGCCAATCTCCCCCCGCACATCGATCTTGCCGGCCATGGAGGTGTCGTGCTCTGGCCCGGGGCCTGGTCCCAGCCCCCGCTGAGGGAGTGCAGCTCCTCCGCCGCCGTGGCCGTTGCTGTGACCGGTCCCGTTCCCGTCCATCTCGACGTCGCGGCCTGGAGTCGGGGGAGTTCGTGGTCGAGCCGGCGCGGAAGCCGGTGCGCCGCGCGAAGGGACGGAAGGGAGACGCGGCGCCCGTTCCTGCTGGAGCTGAAGGAATGCGGCGGAGAAGTCCTCGATGACATTGACGATCTCTCGCCAGTCGGTCATCTTGCCCGGTCCTACTGATGTCAACGGCTGCGAACACAGCACGGCGACGCGCAATCGCAATCGACTTACCGTCATCCCCGCACGCAAGCTTGCCAGTCCCCTGAGGTCCGAGGACCATGTACCCAAGCCGCTCCTGCACTGTCTTGAGGTGATCCGCGGTGAAGGGGTGCTGGTACATGTGCGTGTTCATTGCAGGGCAGATGATGGTGGGTGTTGAAGGAGGCAGCGCTCGGAGGATGGACAGCTATTAAGGCATCAGGAACGGATCACACAGAAGACCCGCCCGACTCACCGCAAGGTTGTCGCAAAGCCCCCCGGCGAGCTTCGCGAGGAAGTCGGCGGAACACGGCGCGACGACGACTAGATCTGCCCATCGCCGCAGCTCGATGTGGAGGATCGGATCGCCGACCTTCTTCCAGTCCTTCAGGGGGGTCAGGATATGGCTCAATTTGCCGCTCAACCCTCGCGACGAGGACGACGCACCGACCACTCATCCGCGTCCACCCAGACTTTCACCCCGACGTCATCTTCCACAGTATGCAGTCCGAGGCTGGCACGGACTGACGCGTCGACGCTCTCCTGGGAGTAGAAATGGAGCGACGATGGCGTCCCGACCACTTGTAACGAGATGTTCTGGTCCTGTGAATGGAAGGATTTGATTAGTCAGCAATTCCAATGGAGTTGATTCTCCTTTGCTCGATGCATTCGGAGAGAAGAAACCACTCGCTCATTCACCCTGCTCAGTGCGCCGACGATGTCGGGCATCTTGACGCTCGCGACGGAGCCGCTCGTGATGAGCACGACGCGGAAGCGGCCATCGTGACGCTCTGGCCTGTGCTCGGCCGAGACGAAGGGGGTGCGCGGTTTCCGAGGCTGGGAAGGACCCGCGGTGGCGTTGGCGTTGGCGTTGAAGGACTGCATGGTAGACTAGGGGATGTAGACGTCAACGGCGACGCGGCGACGCGGCGACGTCAAAGGCGTCAAAGGCAATGGCGTCGCTCGGTTCCGGTCTCTGGGTTGATCCGTCGACCCGGCGAGGCGGGGATGAGATGGGACGATGGGTCAGAGCAAGGAGCAGTGCGCAGCGCGGCGGGGTCGGAAAGGGAGCCGCTGTTGTTTCCCACGTCACGGCGTTCACCTCGTTGTGACGTCAATCAGACCAGACCGCGCCGAGATGACAGAATGGGGAGATGATAGATGATAGATGATGATGTAGGTGGTGGTGGTGGTGATACAAACGACGTTGGTCGCTGGAAAGCGGTCGAAGTCACCGGAAACTGCCGGAACTGACCGTGCCTGACGACTCTTGCTTATTCCACGTGGCCCTAGCATCCGCCCGGCTGCTCTAGGACGTCATCCCGCGACCGACCCGACGTCCCCCCGTCTGGACGTTCCGCATATAACAATCCATTCCACCCTCAACAGGCTCATCTTCTCACCTTTCTTTACGCACTACACAATACACCTCGCAACTCCAACAACAGCTCTGGTAGCTGATTCCGGTCCCCCCCTCCCACTCATCACTCCCCCCATAGCCACACCCCTTCACCATGGACAACTTCACCGACAAGTCCTCCGAGGTCATCAAGGCCTCGTTCGAAAAAGCCGAGGAGATGGGCAACTCCCAGGTCTCTCCTCTCCATCTCATCTACGTCCTCTGGGAGGAGCCCGCCACGGCTTCCGCTGCCGAAGGTCCCGCGACGCTCCTCAAGTCCGCCATGGACAAGATCGGGGGCAACGTCCAGGCCTTCAACCGCGCTCTCCTCTCCAAGCTAAACCGCCTCCCAGTCGTTGACCCGCCACCGGCACCCCCTCTCCCACTCACTTCCGCATACCACGCCGTCCTCCGAGAAGCGCAGAAGCTGCAGAAGGAACAAGGTGACCAGTACGTCGCCATCGACCACCTCATCCTCGCCCTCCTGCATGTCGAGCACGCCGAGCTCAAGGACCTCCTCAAGACGGCTCAGGTCGATGTCAAGTCGCTGGAAAGTGAGGTGAAGAGGAAGCGAGGAAATCGAAAGGTCGACAGCAGAGGCGCAGAAGCTCAATTCGAGGCACTCACCAAATACTGCACCGACTTGACGGCACTCGCCGAGCAGGGAAAGCTTGACCCGGTCATCGGCCGAGACAACGAGATCCGACGAGTCATCCGTGTCCTCTCCCGCCGAACCAAGGGCAACCCCGTCCTGATCGGCGAGCCCGGTGTCGGTAAAACCGCCATCGCCGAGGGTCTCGCCCAGCGTATCGTAGACCGCGATGTCCCCGCCAGTCTCATCAGCCGACTCCTCGCGCTCGACATGGGCGCGCTCATGGCTGGTGCGAAGTACAAGGGAGAGTACGAAGAGCGTGTCAAGGCGGTTCTCAGCGAGGTGGAGAAGTCTGGGGACGAGGGGAACCAAATCATCCTCTTCATCGACGAGATCCATCTCATCATGGCCGGCAAAGACTCGAGTGGCGGTATGGACGCGGCGAACCTGCTCAAGCCCATGCTCGCTCGTGGCAAGCTCAAGGTCATCGGTGCGACCACCCTCAACGAATACCGCGAATACATCGAGAAGGATTCCGCCTTCGAGCGAAGATTCGCCCAGGTCATCGTGGACGAGCCGTCGGTCCCGGACACTGTTGCAAGTGAGTACATCCTGGCATGTCCGTATTGTTACACATATACTGAGTTACCGTAGTCATGCGTGGTATCCGAGAAAAGTACGAAACCCACCACGGTGTCCGAATCATGGACTCTGCCCTCGTCCTGGCCGCCCAACTCGCCAAGCAATATCTCACCGCCCGCCGACTCCCCGACTCTGCCATCGACTTGCTCGACGAGGCGGCCAGCGCGGTCAAGGTCGCCCGCGAAACCCGACCCGAGGCCATCGACGAGCTCGAGCGCAGGAAGCTCAGCCTCGAGGTGGAGATGCACGCGCTGGAGCGTGAGAAGGACGAGGCGTCCAAGGAGCGTCTCGAGGCTGTCAAGAAGTCCATTGCCGATGTCGAGGACCAGCTCGGACCTCTGAAGCGCGAATACGAGAACGAGAAGCATCTCGGCGACGAGATCCACGAGCTCCGCCGCAGGATCGACGAGCTGAGGGGGAAAGCCGACGAGGCGGAGAGACGATACGACCTCGCGACCGCTGCCGACATCCGATACCACTCGATCCCGCAGCGTGAGCAGAAACTCAAGGAGCTCGAGCAAAAGGAGGCGGAGCGAGGCTCGGGCCAGCAGGTCACGCCCGAGATGATCGCCGAGGTGGTGGCCAAGTGGACGGGTATTCCCGTTTCTCGACTGGTCGAAACTGAAAAGGCCAAGCTCCTCCGCCTCGAGAGGCTCATCTCCAAAAAGGTCATCGGTCAGCCCGAAGCCGTCAAGGCCGTCGCCAACGCTATCCGGCTCAACCGCTCTGGGCTTTCCAACCAGAACCGACCCATCGCCTCGTTCCTCCTCGTCGGTCCTTCCGGTACGGGTAAGACCTTGCTCGCCAAGACGGTCGCCGGGGTCATGTTCAACAGCGAGGAGGCGATGGTGCGCATCGATGCGTCCGAGTATTCCGAAAAGCACGCCGTCTCTCGACTCATCGGTGCCGCTCCGGGTTACATCGGACACGAGTCTGGCGGTCAGCTCACCGAGGCCGTCCGACGCAAGCCCTACTGCCTCATCCTCATCGACGAGATCGAAAAGGCCGCCCGAGAATTCCACCAGCTCTTCCTTCAAGTTCTCGACGACGGTCGCCTCACCGACAACAAGGGCCGGGTTGTCGACTTCCGAAACACCATCATCATGATGACGAGCAACGTCGGTTCGGTTTACCTCAACGAGAACCCAACCGAAGGAGCTGTTCAACCCGAGGTCAGGCAAAAAGTCATGGGTGCGATCCAACAGACCTTCCCTCCAGAGTTCATCAACCGTATCGATGACATTATCCTGTACCGCTCGCTCAGCCGCGCCGACATCCGCAAGGTCGTCGAGGTCCGCCTCAAGGAGGTCCAGCAGAGGCTCGACCAGAACAACCGCAAGATCAAGCTTCAAGTCGACGAGCATGCCCTCGAGTGGCTCGCCTCGGCGGGCTACTCGCCGACCTACGGCGCTCGGCCCATGGCGAGGCTCATCCAGACGGAAATCCTCAACCCGCTCTCCAAGCTGCTCCTACAGGCCAGGATCAGGGACGGCGAGACCGCACACATCACGGCGGACCTCAGGCGGAACAGGCTGGTCGTCATCCCCAACCACGAGCCGGACGTCTTGCACCCAGACGATGAGGAGGATTCAGAGGACGACGACATGGACGTTGAAGTGGAGGAGGTGGACTAGGCGGGGAAGCGTTCTTTGGGTAATTCGGATTTGTTCATACTTGTTATTAGTCATGTTGCACTGTAGATGGTATTTTTGTGATCATGAACTTCTCCCGTGCGATGTCCTGGTGATGCTCTGACTTGTCTTGCATGGTCTCTCCATCCTCCATAAGAGTACAGGATGGTCGTAAGGAGAATAAAGGTGGGACCGCTTAAAGTTCTCATGTGCATGTTGACTTTGTCACGCCGAGAGGGACGCGACTGTTTTGCTTCCGCCCGCCAATCTAAAGCCAAAGCCACAGCCAAAGGGCAATGAAGATGAGAGACAACATTGTTGTATGATTCCCATTCTCGCCTTGCTCGTTACTCGTTACTTGGACATTCTTGACTTGCGGGGGTACGGAGAAGTAATTCGGCCATCCGATCCATCGGACCTCTATAGACGGTCTTGTTCCCCCATTTCTGACCTCTCTCACACCGACGCAAACCCCTCAATCCGCTCCGACGTCAACAACCATGCCCATCACAACCCTGCCCCTCGAGCACCTCCTGACATCCACCGATGCCGCGGATTTTCCCGCCCGGAGACATCTATCCGATGTGTCGACGCGGATAGTAAAGTCAAAGAAGGTGGTGGTGGTCAGTGGGGCTGGTATCAGCTGCTCGAGTGGGATTCCCGTGAGTGGTGATGTGCATTCCTCTCGCAGGCCCAGATGGAAGGATGAAGCCTCGGCTTGTTAGACGTGTTGCGCAAGACGTCTGGATCGATCGAGTGTACTGATTGGGTTAGGACTTTCGATCCGAGGATGGTCTCTACGCGCTCGTGAAGGCTCGATACCCCGACGCCTTCTTCACGGGCAAAGACCTCTTCTCCTCCGGGTTGTTCTCCAACCCAAACACCACCTCCCTCTTCTACACGTTCATCGCCGAGCTCTCTCTCGCATGCAACAAAGCGCAACCGACGCGGACGCACCACTTCATCCACAAGCTCGAGAGGACCGGGAGGTTGTTGCGGAGTTATACCCAGAACGTCGATGGGCTTGAGAGACGACTGGGACTGGAGAGCGGAGGACGAGGCAACGGGCTCAAGAAGAAGGCGACGAGAAATGTGGAGCTGCACGGGGATCTGGGGAGGGTGAGATGCGTGCTTTGCATGACAGATTACCCGGCAAAGGAGGAGTGGGTGGGGATGTTCCAGGAGGGTTCGGCCCCGGATTGCCCGGCCTGCGCGGAGAGATGTAAGCTGGCTCTGAAGGTTCAGACCGACGCCGTTGCTGATGTGACCAGGCGAATCGAGGGTGAAGCGATCAGCGAGAGCCACTACTGTCGGAACCCTTCGCCCCGCCATTGTGCTGTATGACGAGCCCCATCCTCTATGCGACGACATTGGCGAGCTGCAAGGTTTCGATCTCTCGCGAGGTCCCGACATGCTGCTTATCATGGGCACCTCGCTCAAGGTCCACGGCCTCAAGCGCCTCGTCAAGGACTTTGCCAAGGCCGTGCACACCCCGACCGGCGCCGCGGGCAAGAAAGGGATCGTGGTCTTCGTCAATGCCACGCCGCCGGGCAAGGAGTGGGAAGGGATCATCGATGTGCATGTCCACGGTACGACGGATCGGTGGGTCGAAAAAGTCGAGGAGGAGTGGAGGAGGATCAAGCCCGGAGACTGGGAGGTGCAGACGAGGCTGGATGGGGAGATGGCGCAAGTCAAGGGGGTCAAGGAGGTCGTGCAGGTTCCCAAGGCCAAGGCGGGGTCCAAGTTGGGTTCCAAGCCAGAAGGTGAGTTTTTGGATCCTCCACGTATTACCCCACGTATTACTAGCCCACGCTCATATCCGTAGCTACTCAAGACAAGGAGAACGTCCCCCTCCTTACTGCCGGACAACTGCCCACTCCTCGATCTTCCCAATCACCTCGCAAATCACCTTTCGCCTCCCTCTCTGCTCTCCGCCCCAACGCCATGCCCTCGTCTCCTCTCCGTCCAAGCAAATCCGTCGACGCGCTTCGACCCGCCACCACACCCGCCGCGCCGCCCACACCGCTCTCGCCGAGCAAGCGTCGCGCCAACATGGCCCACGATGACGCGGCCGCCCCCGAATCCAGTCCCAGTCCGAGTAAGAAGAACAAGTCCTTGGAAGTGTCCGTTCGGCCTCCGCAGACGGGCCTCCAGGCGACTCCTGGACGGGGCAACTTGTTTGCGAGTCCGCGGAAACAGGCTCAGGTCGGGACGATGATTCCGGATGAGGAGGTGTTCGGGTCTCCAGTCAAAGCCAGTAAGAAAGTCGCAGCGGCCGCAGCGAGGAGGAAGAAGCCCGTCGCGGCTGGAAAGGAGAATGCCGAGGTCGAAGAGGCCGGGACTATCAAGGCTAAGGTCGCCGGTCGAGCGGCGGGGGCGAGGCGGAAGGTTGCCACGGTGGCTGCCGTTGCGGCGTGATGCTTGATTTTACGGACAATTGGGGGTTTGGATTTGGACACGGAGCGATCTTGCTAGGTGAGAGGGCTGGCAGGACAGGAGGACACAGGACAGGAGGACAGGAACACATGATATTGGTACATGAGCATGGGTTTCGGCGTAATATGACACATGTAGTTCATGTCTAATCACCAGGCGGTACGTCGTCGTTGTTCATCTTCCACTCCTGGACCTCGCACAGACCATGCCTTGTCTCAGCGCGCAGAGAAGTCACCTGCCTCGCGAGGACCCGCCCGCGACTAAGGAGACACCGGCACCTCGAACCCGCCCGACGCCAGCTGTGCCACCTCCTCCGTCGCGCCGTGCAGCGCCGCTGCGATCCGCCCGACCAGTTCCTTCCGCGCATCTTGCGGGGGCGTCACGATGTCGGTCGTACCGCTCTGGCGCGATGGCCTTACGTAGATGTCTATTCCCGCTGGGGTGAACAGCGTCTTTGAGAAGACTGCGCGTGGTCGTCAGCTCGAACCGATCGGCGGAGGGAGGCGACAACCAGGACCAGATCCAGGACCAGGTGCAGGTTCGGTCAGTCCGACGACAGATCAACTCGTCCACTTCTTCACTTCTTCACTAGTTCGCCGAGTTGGCCGGTCTGAGGCTCCGCTCGTCGCGCTCACATGTCACGGCCCATTCGAGACCTGCTTGATCATCCCCGTACCCTAGTACTTCCCAGTGCGAATGGACGAAGAACAGCCAGTTCCGACCTCTCCAGTCGAACGTTGCGCCATTCGTCCTATCGAAGCCAGAATCAGCACCCCAGCGCTCTACACGAACGCGTCATGATCCGGCATATGCACAACAGGTCGAGGCGGAAGCGGATGGTCCGACTCACCCTGGCGTGAGCGTCTCTACTCCTCGCACTGCTTCGTCAGTCCCGCGCACCCTCCGTACGATGGTTCGAGATGCGTCCTTGGTGGTCCGCTGGGCCGCGATGAGCTCACCTGTGCTGGGCGAAGCAGTGTCTGGCTGGGACTGCTTGATGTACGATACGGTTGACTCGAATTTGGTCGGGCGTGGTTCGTCCGTGAGCGATACGTATTCGATGTTCACGTCTACCACCGAGCTTCAGTACGATGGACTGAGGGTCATCCCGGCGTCGACTTCGAATTGCGGTGAAGCGCTATATGAATATGGTTTTGGGTCATCAAGTCGAGAGAGAGGGTGAGGGGGATGGGCATCGGTCGACGACTGACTCTTCTTGTCCTGCAGGAAGAACCTTAGCACGACCCCTCAGACTACCTCGCAGCAGCGAGCTAGCGAGCTACACCACACCCACAACCGACCCACCTTCCACATCGGTAATGTGCTCCACGCGACGTTCCATGTTCCCATGAACCACGCGCGGTCAAACCCGTCGGCCCCGTCTTGCGCATCGCGGAGAGATGCGTGCGCGGACCCGGGCGGGTGGATCGTGATGGCAGGTGAGCTGGGCGAGGTGGGCGAGGTGGGCGAGGTGGGCGAGGTCATGGTGCAGCTAAGCTCTATAGGCTAGGCCGAGCCGAGCCGAACCGAGGTGATCGCGTCGAGTTGAGGTGGGGATGAGTTTGTATGATACGGCCGAGCGGCGCGAGGTGGTTGGTAGAAGATGAAGGATCGTGTCGTATCGGCCCGTCACTGGATCGTCTTTGTTGTTGACGGTCATGGCCAAGTGGAGGCGCCACGAGGAGCTCCTCCACCCTCAAGCACGATATCTGGTCGCGCGACACGAGTACAACATATGCATACAACACTGTCTCAGCGGGCTTGTCAGAGAGCCGAGGGCTATGCAGTGCGAGGCGCTGATACCCAGCCTGACCAACATGATCCCTCATGTCGTACCCAGACTCCTCTCCAGCTGGTTCCAGATACCCTCCCCCGCCTCCTCCCCAATCTCACGAAACACAATAGGTCCCTGATCTCCCACGTCGCTCGTTCCCGAGAGATCTCTCCGGTGCCCGTGCCCATGCCGCGGCGTCGTAGGGCTCGACGGTGGTGGCTTGGACGCTGGCGAAGCGTGGGCGACGGCCGTCTCGGAAGGGAAGAGGACGGAGCGGGAGGACGAGTGGAGAGAGCGTTGGGACGTCATGGAGAGGAAGGTTTGGTGGGAGTGGTGATACAGTCTGGGGCGGTTAGCGGTGCGGCTATGACCCTTGGGTATCGTGCAGTCGCGCAAGCTCGACTTGAATGGGCTTATCGACATGCGATCGACGGTCGACCTTCGACCTTCGACTCACGACCAGACTTGCTTGTTGACCGCCTCGTCTTCCGTGATGATTTCCAACCACGCCGTCTTGAAGCTCTTCTTGAGGTGATGCAGCAAGTGCGGGACATGATGCACGCGAGGTCTGCGGCTGCGTCAGCGACGACGGTGCATTCGCCCCACACGATGTCGAGTGCGGCAGTCGCAGCACACTGGCGCAGGCGTAGACTCACTGCCAGTGCGATAGTCTTCCGCCTGGGTACCAGGTCTTGGTCTTCGGGTCGACCATAGCTACGGGGCGCTTCAGCACGAGCAGCACCGCGCACGAAAGTGGAAGGAATGTATGATGTGCGCGTGCTGGACGCCGACGCACGGTGGAAGACGTCCGAGTCGAAGCGGATCGTCGGCGGGTGACTCGGGTAGGTCATAGGGAACACCATCGTGAAGCGGAGTACCGAGCCGGCGTATGGTCCTGTACGAGTACAGCGAGGGTGAGAATATGGCGAGGCGAGAAAGACATCACGATCAGCTCAAATCCCATGCGTGCTGACAGTCTGTATGTTGTGTACCGCGCATCGGGCAGCGCCCCGCTCACCTCGATGGACGAAGAAGACACCGTGCCACCGCAACAACGTCTCCGTTGATGGGACGAGGTACATCCCTCGCGGACAGTTCCCGGGCGCGCGCAACGCCGAGCTGGCAGAGGCGTGTCAGCGGGGATCTCACCCAGGGGCCCAATGTAGACCTAGACCTACTACTCCGTAGCAAGCTCCGCGGCTAGGATCGGGGAGAGGTCAAGGACGTCGGGTTTGCTCGGTCCCGCCGTGCCCCGGGATGGGCTGAACATGGTGCGGAGAGGGTTCGAGGGATCTCGAGTCGGGTCGGGGGCGCAAGGCTTCGTCGATGCTTCTACTGCCTCGCTGAGCCCGTCTGCCTCTGAGTGATATGGACAGAGTTGGGACATAGATCCATCGCAGGCAGGCAACGACGACAACCGTGACCGCCGTGCCTGGCTCGCATCTGACTGCCGAACCGGTCCCGGACACCCATTCAGCCTTCAGCCAACGATCCATCCTGTCCTTGTTCACACTCGTCTCGCCGTATCCTCACTCCATCGTACCGGTAGCGCACGCAGCCAACGACCCCACGGCAAGGCTACTGGAAGTACACGGCACTCTTCCTGCACCGATTCCAGCGCATCCGGTCCGTCATCGCCGCCGCCGCCGCCGCATCATGGTCCTCGTCCTCGTCATTGGGGACCTGCACATCCCGACCCTCACGCACGACCTCCCAGCAAAGTTCAAGAAGCTCCTAGTGGGTGCCAGACACGCTCACTACCTGTAAACATCTCCACACCTCCACCTCATCCGTCTCGCCTTGCCCCATCGCGAGCGGTGTACGAGTCGCGAAACCTCGAGTGAAACCTCGAGTCGGAGCCGCGCTGATACTCCTACTCGTGCTCGTGCAGGTGCCCGGGAAGATCGGCCAGATCATCTGCACGGGCAATGTCTGCGACAAGGAGACGTACGATTACCTGCGGACCATCGCCCCGGAGATACACGTCGTCCGGGGCGAGTTTGACGATGTGAGCGGGGCGCAATGACCTGTATCCGGCACAATGACCTGTATCCGGCACAATGACTTGTATCCTGGGGTATCACCCCGGCGCGCTGTTCGGGAGACACGAATACCGAAACGCAGGCGCGGAGCCTGGTGCTCGGTCCTCGGTGGATCGGCGCGGACCCCGGTGCTCGGTGCTCGGTGGATGGATCCATTATGGATGATAGATTGGGAGAGGATGGATGGATTAAGGATGACGAATTGGGAACGTCGGCTGACTCCACAGAACACCCACTTCCCCCTCTCTTTGACGATCCCGCACCAGTCCCTCCGGATAGGCGCGGTTCACGGACAACAGATCGTCCCGGCCGGAGACGCCGATATGCTCGCTGCGCTAGCGAGGCAGATGGACGTGGACGTGCTGATCAGTGGGGGGACACACCGGTGCGTACGGCGTGCGGAGCGCGGAGCGATGCGGGGTTGTTCCAATTTGGGTCCAAGTGGAACCCGAGCTGGGGTGATCTATGGTCCCCACAGCTGGAGTATGTGATCAGTGCGGATGTGGAGGACCATACTGCGCGGTGGGAAGGGTGGAGAGCTCTCCGACAGGACTCGCGGAATGCACGGGGCTTGGCGTGGAGGAGGATCAGGAAACGGATTCGTGAACGGCAATTGAGGCCCGGAAAGGGAAAGGACCGCCGCTGACGATGCAGATTCGAGGCATTCGAGTTTGAAGGGAGGTTCTTTGTCAATCCGGGTTCAGCGACTGGAGCATGGAGTGGGCTATGGAACGGGTACGTGGGCACGTCCTTGCGCTTCCAAGGGTTCGGTGACTCTAGTGGTTCTGGCGAGTCGGGTGGTCATGGAGTATCGGCTTCTCCCTGGAGGTGCCTTTCCCAGCGGCTCTGGCGATTCCCGTACGAGTGCGGTGGCGAGGACACACTGGAACCCTATTCGACTCCCTGGCGTCCATATCCCACAAACACCTTCTTTGAAGCCACCTACCGTCCCATGTCGGTGCAAGGCGGTGCCGAGCGTCACACCCTTTCCAACGTTTCGTGACGTTGCTCCGCTCCCGCTGACTCCCGGTCTTCAGCGACGCAACCCCCTCGTTCGCACTGATGGACGTGCAAGGCCCCGTGATCGTCACATACGTGTACCAGCTGGTCGAGGGCGAAGTGAGTCATGCCGTCTTTGTCTGCGTCTCGGTCACCGGCTCTGTCTCTGTCTCTGTCTCTGTTTCGGGGCGATGACTCCGTCTCGGGGCGATGACCCCGTCTCGGGGCGATGACCCTGTCTCGGGGCGACGACCCCGTCTCAAGACAACGTCGATCACCTCCATCCCTGTTCCCGTTCCCCACGTATCGCGTGGTGTGTACTGCGTGTCGAGTATCCGCTGCGTCCAGCGGCACTCCAATCCGCATCCGAAGAGCAGGCAGGCATTCCGAGGCCTCCGATCCATGTCGACCACCACTGACCCCCAAACCAGGTCAAGGTCGATAAAGTAGAATACCGTCGGCCGGACCCGCCGCGCGAAACGCAAACGCACGATGCCGGCGCAGGAGCGGCACCTCGCACAGAGGTTCCTGCGGGGTGGTGACGGAATCGGAGGGTCAGGTATCGGGAGCGGAGTGCAGAGTGCGGAGTGCGGAGAGCATGGAGTCAGCGACTGGTAGCCCGATGATAGTGGTGAGACCGCCGCTGCCATTGATGGAATGGCGACGCCCGGACATTGCGAGGTGTAGGTGTCGGTGTTGGTGTTTGTATATGAACGTGCGAGCATCCCTGATGATCTATCTGCTTTACGCCAATCAACGAGCTGCGTGCCGCCCGCATAGAGGTGTGAGCGACCTCGTACAGGTCGTTGATTATTGCCGATGATTATGGGTAGCAGTAGCAGTAGCAGTAGTGAGCGGGAGAAATCTCTACTGTACAAGTAATCGTACACCTACACGATTTCACCGATTCAGCGCCTGCAGGCGCCCCCCTCGTGACTTGCCGAGCTCAAACGCGAGTGGTGCAGTTTCCGACTTGAAGAGACCTTCGCCTCCCCCGCGTTCGCGATGGGAAGGGACGGAACAGCGACTGCGAGGCGGTCGTGGACCAGGGACCGGCGAGTCAGTCGCGGAGGGTTGAGCAGCGCTAACCCGGCGTTCTCCCACCATGACTATGACTTGGGTCTGGGCTGATACTACTGCATCGCTTCTGCAGCGCGCGCGCCTCGCGCAGCTTCCCGACCTGCGGTCCGCTGATACAAGGGTCCATCGAGTCCATCGCTGACTGAAGAGGACGGAGCCGGACATTCGGCTCCAGCTCATTAAAATACGGTAGTCACAAGTTACTGAAGACTACTCCTCACTTCCGCCTCGCGGTCTCTTGAGTCCTTCCTGTTCGCCGACCTACTGATCTCCTCTCCTTCACGACAGGACGCAGGATTCGTGCCATGTAGGATGAGGCAGCAGTGCCATACTCTGTCGTCCATTGTCCATCCTCGATGGCTCATGGCGTATAACGACTGGCTCTTGACTCATGGCTCATGGCTCATGGCTCATGGGTCGTGGCTCATGGCTCATGGCTCATGGCTCGTGGCTCATGTTGCCCCGAGCAGCTCGGCCCGAAGGCGCGGCTATGTCTCGGCGGGTTCACCTTCTCGGTGGATTGGGTGTCCGGAGTGCACGTAGTCACCCCCTCGACCAACTATCGTCGTACGCTCGCACAAGAAAACAAGATACAACTGCGCAAACTTGTCCGGGGGTGCCGGGCGCCCCTCCGAGGGCAAGGCACCATTACGCAAGGATCTGGGGAGGGGTAATTGGGGGTAAGGGGTAGTGGCATCTTTGGGGGAGTGGTATGTGATGTATGACTTTCAACGGTCATACACCGAGTCGATGCTCCGAATTCCCATGGAGCGCTAGAATCCACCTCGATGAAACTGGATCGGGTGGTCGGATCGAAATCGAACCTTCGGATGGGTCGGGGCGGTGAGAAAACGCCGCACGAGGGGTGGACCGCAGTTTCCAACGCCGCCGAAGCGTTTGGGGGTGGGTCTCAACTGGATGAGTTGTGGGGAAGCGCGACCGCTTCGGGATGTACATCGGGGGCTGCGTCGGGGGGACTGTACTCGTACGTCCGCTCATGCGTGAGGTGCTTCACACGTCGTCACAGTCACTTCGCAGTCACATCCACGTTACACCTGGCCGGCCCGGTCGCCGGGTGGACCGTAAGAGTACTCGACTTTTACTCGTACAGTATTCCACAATATGTGAAAATTGTGCCACAACCTCGCTCCGGTCCCAAGCAAGCACGCGAGATGCGCCTGCGCCTGCGCCCACGCCAACCCCGCTTCTGGGACTTCAATGAGTCTCGACCCGCAGTCGTGGTGCTGGCCCTGACTCGCATCGCCGCAACGAGTGGACGCAGCCGCCCGCATAAGGAGGGCGGGCGCTCTTCACGACATTCCGGGTTCAGGCTGCCTTGCCTCAGACGAGCGGGCTGACGTATCGCCCCCCATCTTGTTCCAGAATCACGGGGGGCATGGCGTTGCGCGAGAGTGGCAGGAGAGCGAGAACATTTGAGACAAGACAAGACCTGACCTGACCTGACCTGACCTGGCACCTTTCACCGGGCTCGGGGTGATTCCGGGCCACATAGGTCTGGTCCAGGAAGCCAGGAAGCCAGGAAGCCAGGAAGCCACGAGCCATCGCCTTGGCAGTCGTATGCAGCGTGTTCGCGACGAGCGCTCGATCAGACTCTGCACGAGCCACGCAACACTCAAGCTCAGTGCCACCCAAAGCGACTGCGACTGCCACTGCCACTCTCCGTTCGGCTGCTGCTTTGTGGTGCGGTCGTCCGCTCAGTCGCCCGCCGAATAGCTTCCCGTCCACTAACATCCGCATCCGCGCTGCCTCCAAGTGGTTCCAGGTAACATGCGCATTCTCCAGAATTCTCGGGAATCTCGGATTCTCGGAGTGGGCGGCATCCCACTTGTCCAACTTCTCCACGAGCGGGACACCGCATTGCTTCGTCCGATCCCACAACTTCGCAGCCTCGCAACCCCTCAACCCCGCAATCCTCCCACCCACAGTGAATACGTTGCACTCCCACTCCCACTCCCACTCCAAGTCATCCCCACCGGGACGAATATTCGTCTCACCTAACCCCGCTTTGTGCGACGTGCAGTGGTAGTACCTGGTACCATACATACTCACTCACACAGTCGTACATTCACAGTCCGTTCCTGTCTTGTACCTGGACCTTGCGTCGTGGACGGTACGAAACGGTACCAGCGCTGTACTCGTACTCGTGCAGTAGGTGGTTAATCCTCCCCGTTCTCCCGGAATCGGGTGGATCCCGACGATCGCGGCGTCATTCCCTCCACGATCAGGACGTAAGCGGGTTCAGAAGGCGTGAGAGCGATGCTCAAAAACTTTGGGGAAAGGTGATTCGCCTGCTACTACCGCGGTGCCGTCTTTCCCGCGGGTATGCGACATCAAGGCTTCGTGGACGTCGACCTTGGCGTCGTGGTCGTCGTCGACGTCGTCGCGGCGGGCAACGGGCAGCGGTGAACCGGTACCTCGCAATCGATGAGGCACAGGAGTTGATTCCGGAAGATCGACCTCGTCGCGTCGCGTTATGCGTTATGCATTTTGTGAATGCGATGCGGGATGACATAAAACGTACAAGTACCTCGTACATGTATACGGCCAAAACCAAAGGCTGCGGTGTGCTGTGCAATACTGGATCATGTGCAAATCCTCTCTTGGGAATGCTTCGTACTGTATCTGTATGTCTGGGCATTCTTTTAGGAATCGACGATACGATACGATGCGGTACGCGATGTGACGCTGTGACGGCGTGACCATGCCATTCATGGCGGCGACTAAAAGGAAGGGGGGGAGGTTACTGTATGCACTGGAGAAGTGTGGGAATCATCGTGATGCCAACGACTACCGCCGCAGTCTGCCAGAGAGCAGCAGCAACCAACGGCGCTGTGGCTCTCATCTCATGCGGAGGGATCAAGTCCGGTTTGGTTTGCCCCAGGTCTCAGAGCCACGGCTTGGTTCGCGCCACCGCTTGATTCGCACCCACGGCTTTGGCATTGTCTCTCGCTGCCACTCTACACCATGCCGAGCACGCTAGTCCTAGATTGGGTTGCCGTGAAGCGTGAAGCGGCATTCTTACACAGATTCAGGAGTCCAACATATAAGGTATTCAGGCATCCTGCCATAATCAGGTAAAATATGCTTACAGTATATGTAGCGACGGAGACGGCGTGGCATTTGCGTTGAGAGTTTCCACTAGGCCAATTCCCATGCCCCAGCGTGTCGTATTGTGAGCACTGTGAGCTGTTGAAGGGTGCCGTACCATGACGCTGGGTGTGGCTCCAACAGTGCCAACTGGGCTTCCGCAGTGTCAGAGTCGACCTTGCTGGGGTGCCTCCTTGAGATCGTCGGCTCGACGAGAGGATCGGCATGCGCAGTGCCTCCGGGCGAACGGGGGCATCCGGTGGTACAACAACGGGCGATGGGCAACGAACAATGGGCAATGGGCAATGGGCAATGGACAATGGACAATGGACAATGGGCAATGATTGATCTTCAGAGTCCGACGCGACGCCCTCAGCGCGCTGGCGGTCCCGCGCAACTGTGCCAAGCAAGGGTGAGCAAGGTTAACGATCGTCCCGTTTGTCCGTTTGGTCCGACGAGTCAGTAGTCGCAGGATTGCGGAATTCGCTCCCGGTAAGTAGATGAAGGGGTATAAGGGGCAGTGAGGACGTCATCGTCGTCGCTGCTGTCCTTGTCGTCGGCGAAACCGTGGAACCTTTCCGGATCGTCCGGGATCCGCAAAGCCAAAGCCAAAGCCAAAGCCAAACCCAAGGCCAGCCAAAACCAGATCTCATGGATCGACATTGTCGTGCGTGCATGCGTGTGTCTCGCCGACGCGTTTTCTCCCACACGCACACGCACACCCAACACCCCAGGCCCATACCCACTCCACTTGCTCGGGATCCAATCCACGCGTCCACCGAGCCCGACCGAAACGCCAACGCCACCATTTCTCACGCCTCGCCTCCCCTCGCCTCGAAGCGAGGTGCCACGTCGAGGGGGTGGAATTCATCTCGCATCTCGCAGTGACGTCCTGTTTTAATCACCGCGGTTTGCAGCTTTGCTGGAGTCAAGCGAGTCAAGCTTTCTCAGACACATGGGCCAGTAGTAGTGCAGTCGATGATGTGAGATGAAACGAGCGGCGATGTTGAGCTGATTTAGCGTTGTCGAGTTACTTACGACGCGTACGATGCTTTGCTTGCCTGCTTGCTTGCAGTTGCCAGTAGCCAGTTTGGCTGGAGTCGTACCATGCATTCTCGTCAGCGAAAGACCAGGGCGGATTACGCCTATACGTCAGAACGTTAGGAGCGTTAAGTCAAATAGAGTCAAACCAAACTCCGCTCTTCAACCGTTGGGGGAGCACACCGCTCTGCGGTCACTAGCACTACTGCGTTGAGTCGCCGCAGTCCGCCCCGGGAGCAGAGAGAGTCAATCCTCAATTGTCGTCGTCGTGCGACTCTCGTTGTGCTTTTCCCCGTTTTTTCGGGAACGATCGAAGCGAAAAACGCAGCGAGAGAGAAGCTCCCGTGGTAACTGGCAAGCTTCGTACCAAGTTAGGAACCTCGCCTGGACCTGGGCTGCGTCATTGCACACGGGCTCGGGGCCATAATGCGGGCACTCGATGTCGCCTCTCCGGCTTACTATCATGAAAAATTCGCTGGGGATCGTAACCCACGTCGCACCACCATCGAGCGTGGCACCATGGCCCTCGGGACCAAAGTAGGGGAAAAAGTTGAATGCAGTGCAAAGACAATATTGGTGCGCAGAAAATAGAAGCCAAGTGCAGCGCGATTCCGAGGCGAGGTGCCAGGACCAGTTGCAGTTGCATTGCTAGTGTGATGCATGATGGTAGAACGACAGATGTACTACTTTGAACGCATCGATATGTGCTGGGTGATAAAGGTTGAGAAACGACGCGCGGTCCCGCAAGTCAAAGGTATATTAGGGACCAGGGGCGGTGTGATCAATGCGACAAGATGAAGGGTGACGAGGGTATACACGGCAGAGACTGTACAACTAAGACGTGGGTATGAACGCGGGCGGGTATGTGTCAGGACGGGACGCCGTCGCGCCTCTGTTACCAGGCGCCAACGTTGACTGCGTAAGAGTGCAGGTTGGAGGCATGTTGTCGCGCTCGAGAGTCAAACGTGCTGTGAGACGAGACGTCGCCCTTTGGCGGTCGGCACGGTGGCGCGGTCATAGCGACGGGCGACGGGGTCTTGCAGTCATCCGATGCTGGTGATGAGACCAGAGACGAGTTGGCCGAGGCGAAGTGGGGTGGTTGGGGCGAGTGGGCGTGGAGAAATTGCTGCGGGGAGATTGGGGATGGAAAAGATATTTGCGACGACCGCGCGGATTGAGCCTGGTACGACGATTTGGCCTTGTATGGCGAGGGCACAGGTCGGATGGGTCGAGACGGGTCGGGCGTGGTCTCGGGGGTAGGGTAGGCGTTGACTTTGGGGACGACGAAGGGGGTCTCGGACGAAGAGGCGGAAGACGAAGATGCCTTGGCGACGGCCTTGGGGCCGTGCTCTGCGCGAACGCGGGCCTCAAACTCGATGACCTCCTCACCCTGGACGTTGAGGTTCCACTCGAGGTAGCCGCACATCTCGCGCTCCATCTGGTTGATCTCCTTGAGGGCGAACATCTTCTGCGCGACGATGCCCCAGGACTGGTTCGAGTAGGTGTCGTCGCAGATCACCTTGGAGGCGATCATGAAGGCCGAGATGAAGAGGCGGTGTCCGGACGAGCCACGGGCGGCGGGGAACCGGGTCTTTAATCGTTGGAGCAGCTGGAGAGCCGCAAAGGTGACGATGGAGGGGAGTCGCGTTCGGTAGAGGGCGTAGGCGACAAAGTGGGCGAGGGTGGGTTGGGGGGCGCCGGGTGCGGTGGCGGTGGGGATGTTGGGACATTGGAAGAGGGAGGTGATGAATCGGGCGCAGAGCACCGACGTCTCTTCGTGACCGTAGTAAGGATCTGATGATCGGGTGGGTGGTCGGGACGACGGGGCGGAAGCGGTGGCCGAGGCCTTGACGGCCTTGCGGGACGTCGAGGGGGAGGCCGAGGTGGATCGGTACGAGGACGACATGGTGGTCGGGTCGGGACGTGCGGGGTGATGATAAGCGGCCGTGAGAGCTGTTATGGTGGACAGAGGATGTCTGCGGGTCGGAGGTGGGACGACGATGTGGTGAGTCGTCGAGGTCGAGATGGAAGTTGAGAGTGGGGCGGATGTCCTCCGTGTGATGGTTATCTGAAGGGGGGAGTCAGCAGGGTGGCCAATGATAGGACAGTGTGTTATATGTGGGACGGACGGCGGGGACAACGCGGCTCATGGTGGGACAAGACGGGCCGACGACCGAGGGAGAGCGACGAGGACGAGGGGTGGCAAGGGTGCGATTCAGGTGCGGCTGGCCCCGGCCGAGAGTCTCGGCCAACGGCCCGGAAGATGCGAGTTAAAGTGGTGTCACGAGTGCCGGTGAACAAGGAGGAATGTGGGGATGGTGGCGATGAAGAGATGGATTGGGTTGAGAAATAAGGAATGGGAAAAGGATGATGATGGTGGGTGCTGGTGGGTGGTGAGTGGTGGGTGGATGGGTGAACGTGTGAACCCAAGGACCCAAGGGGGGGGGGGGGGGGGGGGGGGGGGGGGGGGGTAAAGGAAGCCAGCGCCCAGGGAAGCGACGAATCGAGACGGCGCATGATCCGCGTGCAGGATACATAGACAAACACGCCAGAGCACCGTCACCATCACAGTCACCGTCACCATCACCATCGCCATCCCATCACGGCGATTGGGCCGTGAGGCCGTGGCCGCACCCTATTCCTCGTCCGTCCACCACGGCGCACGCACCCTCGCCACGCCACGCCATGGATGCAAGAGAAGAGAAGCCTGTGCGATGCGATGCAATCGGCACGGTGGACGAGGGGGATGAAGGTTATTTCAGGGCGTGGGAAACGAATCAAAAGTGAGGAATGCGAACAATAGGCAAAACGCAAAAGGTGTGGTAGCTCTGGGTGCAGTTTGGGTGTGGGTGATTGGGTGGGGTGGGGTACCCGGTGCCTATGCCCAGTGCACCACCACGTCCACGTCGAGTCGATGGGACATGATCGCCCCCATCGCCCTCCAATCCACCCTCGTCGCCATCAAAGGACAACCCATGCTGCGCTCGCCACCATCACGATCCCAGACCCAACGCCCCACCATCACGAAACCACGCCGGGATCCACCGGGCCGCGTTGTCCCCAACCCAACCCCACCGTATTGAAGCGTCTCGCTCACCTATTGTTTTGCTGATCGCCGTGTCTCCATGCCCAAGTGATGGGGTGTCGTTTTGGTTTGCGTGTGTAGCGTAGTTGATGGATGTTGGGTCGACAAGTGAGATGGCGGCGGCGAGGTCAACGTAAAAGTGTGGGGAGACGAGGGGGTGAGAGAGCCGATCGATTTGGTTTTATGTGGATATTATAAAAAGAGGGGGTGAGGTGGGTGGTGTGCGTTTGCGTCGGTGTCTGACGGAATGAACGGCCGTTGAACGGGGCAGTAGAGGTTTGAGAGAAGAGGGGTCGGGGGGGTTGCGTGTGGGTCCCGGATGGATTTCGTATGCCTCAGAAAGTGCTTCGGTGATGAGGTGGGATGGGTGGTGTGGGTGGTGTGGGTCGTGGGTTGGTGGGTGCGTGAGTCGGTAGTCGTGCGTCGTGCGTTGCTTGCCCCGGTTAGGAGTTCTATCGCCCGAAGAACAATTGGGGGGGAGGGGAGGGGGGAGCGTCGCTCCGATGTCCGGGCTACCCGAGGGGGGGGGGGAAAGCGAGGGAGTGAAATCTCATTGGGGCCACGGCGACGCCAGGGAGGCAAAGCAAAGGCAAGAGCTTTAGACGAGAGCGGGCCAAAGGCGGAAGGCTCGGGCCGGGGCGACAAAGCCAGGGAGCCAAAAACCGAGCGACGAGGCACCAAACCGCATTTCGCAAACCCGGCCGTGTGGGACCGGTGGTGGGTGGGTGGTCTGACTAACGGACAAAGTGCGGAACAATCCCAATCCCGTTTCTCCCACCGACCCACCGAGGCATTCCTCTAACGCCGCATGGTTCGACCGGCCCACGCCCGCCCCCGCCCTCGCCCTCGCCCTCGACCTCGTTGGCTCCGGCTTTTCAGGGCCGGAACGGTTTGACAATGAGAGAACATAACGTCACACCCATCCCAGGGCAGGGCACCGCCGGGTGACGCGGCGAGGTCGCTTAGTGACCAGTGCCAGTGCCAGTGCCATTGCCATTCAAACATCCCTTTTAGCCGAGCGTATCCCGCCCAAACCTCCCGCACTCCAACCGAGCGAGTCGAGTCGGGCTCGCCGAGACATCAACAGAACAAATCATCGGGACAGACGCGGGACGAGACAGCAGACGCAGGCGCAGGCGCACAAGACCCAGGCTCGATCGGTCTGAGCCTTTGTCCTGTCTTTGTTCCAGGGTAGAACAAACCATGCATGCATGGCAGCATGGAATACAGTGGCGTGTGGGAGGTGGCGAGTGAGCACTATACTAGCACTCATTGCCCCGGATAGAATTCCGCTCCGCAGGGTCCGTGCTTTTCGGGGATGATGCCGTGCATGACACAGCCCACCCCAGCGGCTGGAGCGGCTGGCGGCTGGCGGCATGCGGCATGCCAGTGCGGTGGTAGCGAAGCATGACACGACATGGCAAGACAAGAGCTTGCCGAGACTCGTACCAACACGCAGCCGGCTAGACGAGCTGCGAGCTAGGGCCGCGTAATTCCGCGCTGCTAGACTGGCTGGCATGCATGCTAATCCCCGTCCTGCTGCGCAGACGGTACAGTGGGACATGGTGACTACGGTGTGCCGCGGTGTACCACGCGTAACCGTTGTCATTCATCGGGATCGTCGGCACGGCGGGCCGAGGTCTAGATGGCCTGTCTGCGGTGTGCGGTGTTCCGGTGTGCCAGCCTGAGTTCAGTTCCAACCGCGTTCCGCGTTCCGTTGGAGATCTCATGCATGGCATGCAACAGCGATCGCAGTCCCGTGGCGTTCAGCTTTCATCGAGCGCCCGCCCACCCCCGTGTCCTTGAGAGGGGGTACCTCACCACCTCGTCCCGCCAATCCAGGCATCGAGCGAGTCCGCCAGTGTTCTGCTCTGCGCAGTAGAAGTCTCCGAAACTCCCATTGCGTTCTGCAGTCCGCAGCTTGGGGCCTCGAATCGGTTCGACTGTATCGTATCAAGAGGCCTGACCTGACTGGACCTAGAAGCCTAGGCCATGCTATTGCCGTTACACTGGTCGTTGCGAGGACCGGTTATCCGGGTAACCACCTCGCACCTCGCAGATCATCAATGCCGTGGCCGGTCGAGACGACACGCACGCATAAGACAAGACGCGATCAGCGCTATCGCCTATCGTTCCGGGATCGACAATGGAGATCGCCCAGACGACCCAAGCCCAGGCCTTCAGGTCGGCTTGAGCCCGAGTGCCAAGTCTGTGCTGCCCTTCCCAACGTTCGGCATTCTCTCGTCAGACTTCCCACACCAGTATTAGTCACACACCCGAGTCCCACACCCGCACAAAGACCCGTCCTGTCTCGAATGGATCGAACAGCCCTCGCCCAGGTCAGGGTGGCAGATCGTTCTGTCTTGTTCCACCGCCCTGAGACCCTTTCTGGCCCTTTTGGTTCGGCGAACCCTGAACCGAAACGCACTCTAGGCGATTCCCACGGTCTCGCTTCGGGCTAAACAATCGCGGCATCCATGGTCATGGCATTCGTGGCGTTGGAGGACAGCGGGCATACCAATCCCGAGTCGTCGGCTGGCTTCTTCCTCGCACAAGGTTCAAACTATGCTCCGCTATTGTTGATCCCTGATCGACTCGCAGACCGAGCGCTCTTCGGGTCGTTCCTGCTTTACCGCGAGGCGGTCGCGCCGGGAGGGTACGGGCAATGAGTCAGTAAGCCTGACGAAGGCCTTGCGAGTCCGCTCGGCCTCACAGGGTTCGGGGCACACCCAACCGAACCCAAGGTGCGTGGGCGCGGGCTCGTCCCGATAATTATCCTGCAGGATCAATGGATCCCTCGAAAGCAAAGCCCGGGGGTACGGCAAGCCACCAAGATGTCGGGGGCCCAGAACATTGGCCATGGGCGAAGCGACTAGGTCACTCGGTGGTCCTTGGCCGGCCATAGTGATCGCGCTGGGACCGTCGCGATACAGTACCGCTTGTCGACAACGTAAGCTGAAGGCGCATCGATATCGTGAGCGTGGCGATCCGCATTCTTGCGAGTGCGGGTGCTAGTCCGTTGCGCCACTGCGCGAGATCGAGACCTCTGCACGAAATCGGTAGGGTCGCATGCCGTCGCATCTTCGCACGCCACGGCCAGATCGTTCCGAGCAACGAAAGTGCAGTGGCAGTGGCGATGGCAGCGGCGCTGTGCGTGCGTGCGTGCGTGTTCACTATTGCATATACAGAGCACCATTCACGCCCTCTCTACTGGCTACGGCCGCAAATCCCGGCGCTACTCCATCGTGGTGCGTACTTGTTCGGCTCGCAGCGAACTCTACGCCGCCATTACCGCCGGCACACGGCGTTTGCTGCCTTGAATAGAAAGATCCCGTCGTACTGTCGTAGAGTCGTACATACATATTGTTCCCACGCTACACGTATAACGCGATCATTCGGTTATGCGATGCGACACCATACTTCTGTGCGACTTGGTCCCTTGCTCGCTCGTCCCTCGGTAAGTAGAGATCGGCTCGGGAGGGCTTGACGGACGGACAGACGGACGGACGCGCGGACGAGATACATTACCAGAGCGAAATTCCCAATTTGACCCAGATCTAGGAGATCTGATACACTACGAGTACGTGTCTCGCGGTCTAGCGGTGTGCCACCCGCCACCCCCACATGTATTTGCGGGAATGGCGCTCCCCACTTCACCGTCACAGCGCACAGTGAGATGCGATGCGGTGAGATCTATCTGATCTCGCTTAGACCTGGTCGATTGTTTCCCATGCCACCAAAGTTCCAACCACCCGTTCCCGAAGGAGTAGCGGTCCTTCTCCGACGGCAACTCCTGTTTCGCACGCGATTCCGTGGACCATTTCCGCTTCTCCGGCCGATGAAACGAGATTGTGTTGTGGCTCAAGGTCCGAAATCCGAGGCTGTAACAAGGCAAGGCAACAGGTCAAGACTGCATCCGAGGGCCGGCCTCTACACCGACACGAACCTCGCCTAGTCCGAAAGACACCCCTTCGTCGGCTTCGGGTTTGGCGGCGAGCATATGTACTACAAACTTCACCGACGACTCACGAGCGTCTTCTTCTCCTTGTCCGTGAGAAAAACCCCAACGCCAACGCCAACGCAACGCCAACGCCACCCACGGCGCGACGCACCGGAACGCACAACATGTCACCACCTTGTCTGACCCTGAGTGACAGTTGAGTTTCGAGTTTCCGCTCATCTTCCGTCGTCCGTCCCGTAACTCCACTTGCCCCGGTCCCGGACTCCGTCCCTCGAAACGAAATTGCAGAGGCTGCAGCACGCCACGACACGACCCGACCCAACATGACAGGGCCCAAGACTATAGTACGCCACGCCACGCCACGCCACGCAGCTTCGATTTGGACCCGTGGAAAGTTTAGCAGGCACTCGGAAAGAACGGAACGAACTCGAACCCCATGAGTAAGAGTTATTCCCGAAGCCGAAGCTGTGCTTTGTACGGATTTCGAGTACGGAACACAGCTACGGAACACGGAATACAGGTTCGGACTCCCGGCCACCAGATGCATTAGAAGAAGAGTACGAAGTGGGTGCGGACCGCCGGACACTGCTATAGTCCAGTGCATGCTGTGTCGGTGGTCTCGGTCGGTCGTGCCGAAAATAATCGGCTGGCTCGGATGGGTCCGTACGCGATCCCCAAAGAAATGGTTAGCGCGGGCATCCATCCCGACATCCGGGCCGACCACGCGAGCATCAGTACGTTTATGCGGGTGTAGCACAGCAATTGAGCAGTGCCACGCAATTGGGGGCTCAATTGAGCATGGAGTCGTGCCGCGGTGTTGGTTCCGTGTATACCGAAAACCGCAACCTCAACCCCAACCCCTATAGACTCGCGGTCGCCGTGCCGCCGGAAGCGCCAACGGCCCACCGCCTGGTCGGATGATCGGACTCGGATCGGCGGAGCACCCTCCGCTGTTTGCGGATCCACAGTATGCAGAAGGCCACCAAGTGCCCAAGCAAGCTGGCTCGCTGAGCGGGACCGGGATCGAATGATGTCTCATGTCTATGGGGCGCAGAGGGTTCCTGATGCGTCGTTCGTCATCGGTCGTGGCTCGTCGACAGTTCGGTCGTTCGGTCGCCGGTCGTCATTCGTTCGGTCGTTCGGTCGTGCTGTCCAAATAAGAGGGCGGAGGCTATAGTCGCTACCACACCAGACAAACAAGTTGCATCCCTTCAGCCTCCGAATCTCCCGGACGACAAGCTACCCCTCCCCGGAATTTCAGCATACGGCCGTAAACATTCGCACTCCCATTAGAGGTTAAGTCGGAGTTGTGGCGCGTCCGACCTCGTGGTGGCGGACCATCCTTGCGCGAGATTGACTTCGTACTCCACTGTAGATTTATTTTGCGGGACTGGATAAACCGCTAACGCCAATGTGAACGCCAACGCCAATGAGAACGCCAACGCCAACGCTGAAGTCCAAGCGGCCAAGCGGTCAAGCTGCCACGCATGGCCGTGTCCGGCGTCCAACCGGCCCGAGACAACCGCATAAACGTCCGAGTACTCGCCTAGGTTCGCCACAGAGCCACGAGCAAGTAAACCCAGCTGCTTTGTCGTCGCAAGTAATTTCTGAATTCTGCGGACGGTAGTCGCCCTCAGTCGCGCGTCGCGCGTCACGTACGCCCTCGTCATGACGCGTCGTGCAAGCATCAAAAGTGGTCAAAGCGGGTTACATTGGTCACACGAGCATGTGCCTCGTCCGCACGACCTTTCCGCACTTTACGGCGCCGGAAACGCCGGGGACACGACTAGGACGTGGTGCGACACATGCTACGTCGGACGCATCGGAACCGCTTCGATCGCAGGAACCAGGTCCCGAAGCCGCGTCACACCAACATGACACACACTAATCGGGCCCAAAATGTTGGAATCTCACCCCTCTTTTCCGGACAGGACACCGCATCGTAGCCGCACCGCACCGTACGACGCCGCACTGCACTGGCCGTCGCAGTCGCCGCACCACACCGCCGCCGGCGCAAGTCGTAAATGGGTACCTCGCGTAGCGGGACACAGGCACACGGGAAGTACTCCCATATTCTGGTCTGGTTGAGAATTCGAGCTCGTCGTACTCGCTCGTACTCATTCATACTCGACTCGAAACCCCTTCGGCGAATCTTTTGCCGCCGGTGCGGTGCGGAGTTCGTCATGAGGACGTCATTTAGAAAGTACACAACCCCGTGTCACGGTGTCGCCTACAGTACATTGCTCAACACGAAATGTTCTCGGCGAAACTCCACAAGCCGCAGTATTCCTCCGTATCCTCCGTATCCTCCGTGATGCATGATGCGCAGGGGTAAATGACAATGGTGACTTGGGTAGAAACAGTGCCCGTTCCCTCGGAAGCAGTCTTCACTGTACTGTGTGTAGTCCGGTTGGCTTGGCTTGGCTTGGCCCGAATCGTGGTTTCGCCCGAAACAAGGACATGGACGCAGTGGAGCTGATTCGGCGTCGGCGGTGGGTCGTCCGTCGTTGACGCCACATGCCAGGTCAAGCAATGATGTACAATTCCCGGAGCCGGTCCGGAAGTTCTCCGAGAATAATGTCATGGCTATCAAGTCTGACGGCGACTGGTCTCGTGACGAGGTCTTGCGTCACGAGCGTCAAGCGCAGCGTACAGTGTGTGGACACGACCCTCGGCTTGGCACCGCTCATCAAGGGTGGCACCTGGCAGTCCAACGACTCGTGCCGTACGAACCACACGCTTACAGTATGTCCAACCCAGAACTCTCGACAAATAAGCCTCGGTGAGAAACTGCTCACCCGTGACAAATCAACCTCGGTGAGGAGAAACTTGCTTGACTACGGGGACCGAATAGTCTACGAAGGTCCGGCGGCAAGTTGCGCCGAAACAGAGCGGAGGTGGACACGAAGGCCCAACCGCGGTTGAGTCGTTGACCGAGGCGTGCGGAGAGGGGGGTATGACTTCGGTATCCCCGTTTTCGGCGGTCTCGGCAGTCTCGGTGGTCCTGGCGGTCCTGGCGGTCTCGGTGGTCCTGGCGGTCTCGGTGGAATCTCGTTCTGAACGCGGGATAATTGCTGAACCGCAATGACGGGGTTGCGCCGCGAGGGTGCTTCGCGATGCTCCCCGTGCGTGCCGTGTGTGGCCTTGGCACGCCGAGTGAAGGGAAAGGGGATTCGCCACCCCGCGCACGCACTCGTAATGTACCATGCATAGGCTGCCTGCAGGCCTTATATAGCAAGTAACTGGTAGTGAACCGCCCACGCGAGCTCCTACCCGGTTTGGATGGACAGGGCGAGAGCTTCGTATCGAACACAACACACCTTTGACGAGGCTCTCGAAGCGGCAGCCCAACAAACGACCAGGTTTGTCGTGATTTGCCACCACCTTTCATCCAGTCCTCATGAAGACCGCAACGCCGTCGGTTCTTTCTCTTTCCTCGCTCTCTCTCTTACTTTCAACTTGCCGCTGGAATATGCACTCGTCTCCTGCTCGTCGTCGCACTCAAGCCGGAATGTGTCAAGTGATATTCGACCAGCTCGGACGAGTGGCAGCCCCCACAAGTCGACGGCGGCACCGCCACCTCCACCTGTGCCGTTGACGGTGCGGTGCGGGTGCCGATGTCGTTTGAATGGCACGTATTGATGATCGATGGATCTCTTATTTCCTCTCGTCTCGTGGCAGAGAGAAGCTGCATATTTGGCACAAAGGACAGATACAGCTACGGTCGATGTGACCGGTGACCACGACCGAGACATCTAGTGTGTGCCATACTTGTGGTACGCGTTATCACGTGACTTTGCCACGTGTAACATTGTTTCATAGGCGCCTCGGACGCGTCGAAAGTGGAACACAATGAACACAATCAATACAACCAACGGAAAAACGCCGTCCTCTGCTCCTTTCTCACCTCGCCTCGCCTCGTCTCTTGACACCACTCAAAGCCATCGCCACCTCGTCCGAGTCCAACCTCGACGACAAGGCAGTCATGCGAGTCCGGGGCGGTCTCTACACCTCAATGTGGAGGACGCGTCCATTCATCCGAGTCCTCCTCACAACACTATCCGCTGCGTGTCTCCTCCTCGTCCTGAACCCCTCACCTCCCCTCCCTTTCCTCGACCTCGTCAACACCATCGGCGACTATGTCCCGAATCTACCTGGCACCCCGACGCCCGGCCTCACCTCCGTCCGGGTCGCCGTGTTTGAGCAGAATGCTTTCCATGACGGTGAGTCGCCCCCACGGTTCCGCTTCGACGACTGACTGCCTGACTGACGACACACATCTGTGCTGCAGAGGTTATCGGCGCCGTTCTGACCGTGCTCACCGACCTGAAAACAAACGTTACTCTCTATCGTGAGTGAAACGGACCGGACCGCCGAGCACATATCGCAGGGCGCTGAACAGACCAGGCGGAGGACTCAACAATGGCTATGGCGAGGTCATCTCAGACATATGGGACGTAAAGGAACAAAAGCCCACTCCGATCGACAAGCTGGCAACACATATAGACGAGGGACGGTTCGACGTCCTCGTACTGGTTTCTTGTGAGCGATCCGTTTCTCCCCACTCCCGACGCGTTAGCACGGCGCATCCCACTCGCCATTCCATTGGACCCTCCACAATTCTGAAGCACCCACGCAGCCACAGAGCGCCAACCCTCGTCATATTGCGTTTGATCGCTGACCCACCAGGCGACTCCAAATTCATGCACCACCACCAAGCTCTTCGCAAGTCATTCGCCGCTCGGCAGGACCTCCACGTGATATGTCTCCTGCACGAGGTCGAGAACTTTGTAAAGGAGAACGAAGAGCAGCGAGGGATGATGGCTGTTCCAGCAGAACAGGGCCGACTGACCTTTGTCGAGCTATCGGAGCACGGGGCGAGCAAGGTCCAGGCGGTCGTAGAGGGTTGGAGCACCGACGCGGATCAGTGGGAGGTTGATGTGGTGGATTTTGCCCCGGTAAGTGTGGGTTGGATCACAGATGCCACGTCTGAGGTCAGAGCAATTTCGCACAGATGTCTCTGGAGTGTTGTATCGCCCGTGCTCACCGGAACGTCTCGCTCATCTCAGCATAGATCTTCCCACTGACCGGGATCCCTATGAGGACCGACCTGTCGATACCCTCCCGAGCGGCTATTCTCGGAAGGATGAATCCCCACAGTCGGGCATACGACCGAATCATCTCGGAGCTGTATGAATCTCTTCTCAGCAAGTCCATTTGCTACTCCATTCACATTTGCTCGCTCGCACGTGGGACAGATCCAATCCGCACAACGCTGACGATGAACCTCTTCAACAGGTACACCCGAAATATGGGGCTATCGTCTCGAAACCGTCCCGCCGGGACTGTCAGCCGAAGGCACCCAATCATCGCCATCAGGCATCGCACGACCCAAATTCACTCCATTGGACGATCCTGCCAACCCACCGTTCACGCTCCACCTCATCGGGAACGACGAAGGGCGACTTTCGATCCCCGAGGAGCTCCTCGAATCTGAAGGAGGAGCGGATCCGATCGTGGCGATTCACTCGCAAGGGAAATATGTGGAATTCTACAGCGACATTGCGGCAATGGTGAGCCTCCGTCAAAAGTCAGATCATAGATGCGCTTTCCACACGAACACTGCATCTTCATGTCTGTATTGCAGCCAGAGTGACCGGCACGCGCTGCATCGCGGGCACTTTGCCTACCCAGCCTTCGCCTCACCTTCAGTCACGGTCAGCTGAAACTTCAGGACCTCGTACTCCCCGCATTCATGGAGGACATGTACACAGAATACCGCGCTTCCGCTGCTATCCCGGCCGCCATCGTATCGCGGGTGAGTGCGACTGTTCTTTGGCGCATTGGCGCAGTATTCGCGCGGTACCCTACACTGCACAAATCCGCTTCGCGGGAGGAGAGGACGCAACGCACTCCGCTGACAACTCGTTCACAGACACTTGTACTCGCCACTCCGGACGTCCTCGCTGCGTACCCCTATCTCTCTGACGTATCCGCCATGCCTCAACCCCCCTCACTCTCCGAGATCGAAACCCTCGCGCTGCTTCGACAGGGGCAAGATCCGCACTCGGCCGTCTCTGTCCCCGCTCGTCATAAGGGAAAAGGGCGTAACCCATCGAGTGGACGTTCTCGCCGCCCTCGGAGTTGGGAGGCTTATGAGACGGAACTAAGAGCGAGGAACGCCAAGATCTGGGCGTCGATACTACTCAGAAATAGACGCTGAGTCTTAGCGATTGGGATGCAGAGGATCATTTGGGCAACGGGGACAATCCATTCAGCGGTGGTCTGTACAGTGACTGTCATGCTAGTGTATGCACTATTCCCATCCTAGTACATGCACTATTACCATCCATGCATATGTCACACTCTTCAAGCAATGGCATTGTCTGGATGAGCTGGCAAAGCAGGATTGGCGGCACGCTGGCACGACCATGAGCCACCCAAATTACTCCCGCCGCCACCACCGGGTCGCGCGAGCCGGTGTGCTCCGACCGCGACCGTCATCAGCACGTACAATGGCGGCGCTGTCCAACTCCACGTTCACTTCCACTTCCACCACTCCGTCTAATCCTCACGCAACTCACAACGCCGCCCAACATCTCTGGATACCTCACTAGCCGACAGCCCCTGTCGCAATGCCGCCTCCGAATACCATCAACGGAGCGCTTCTCCTCGAGGAGCCACTCATCAGGGTGGGCCCGTCATCTCCGCCATACGCCCTATCACTGCGTGTCTGGTCTGTGTTTCCGCTGATCCGACACCGAACAGACACCATACGAGCTTCTTAGGAGATCACACCGGTCTGCTCAGCGACAGGTCGAGAAGGACTTTACGGCTGTGCAGGTGAGTTGGGTGGCTCTTGTGTTTCGTGTGTGCTGGACTGTACAACAAGGGCGGAGGCCGTCTGTTTCCAGAGTTCGGGACCGATGCGGGACATGCAATATGGAGTGCCGAGTCTTGTGTAGATCGGAAGCCACTGACACCTCGCAGACCGCGCTGAATGGGATACTCAAGTCGCTGGGATCGGGAGACGTCTCAGAGGAAACGAGGAACGCCGCGGCGAGCAAGCTCGACGCTGCGAGTGAACGTGCCAGGGGACTGAAGCGGAAGGTGGGTTCTGGGCTGGGTGACCGACTGTCATTCTCAGTCACATGTGTGCCGTCAACACCGCTGACAGGGCGCGACCCCAGCTCGATGACCTGCAGCCCAATCCTATCACCCCGCATCCACTGCGATCAAGACTCGCCTACCTCGAGCAGGTGACCAAACCCAAGCTTCCCAGTCAGCCGAGCAACGGCGATGCAGGCGGGTCTGGCATCGGCCTCGGGACCCCCGCTATCTCCATCCCCATCCCAATTCCTGCTCCCACCCCCAACCCTGCGGAGGGCGGTAGGGGGAGCGGTATACCGAGTTTGGCGCCCACAGGAACGGCTACACCCGCCGAGGGACTTGCGGAGCGGTCCACCGCTCAGAATGGGGCGCCATCAGGAGCCGCGGGAGACAAAGACGATGACGATGTCCGGATGGAGACGCCCACACTGTGAGTCGGAGTCCTCTCGCCGAGGATATGAGATATAACGACATCGACGAGGGCGTGGGCGTGGGCGTGGGACACCTGGGCTGATCGGACCGAAGAGATCCTACGACGCCACCCACAGAAGAGACAGATCGGACGCTCGATCGGTACATCGTGGACTATCTGCTTCGGACGGGGAGGATGAAAGCTGCGAGAGCCCTCGCGGAAACTCAAGGCATCGAGGTGGGTTCGCGTGCCGTTCTGCGCCACGCGGCCGCGAAGGGCTTGCTTTGGAGGCGCTCTGAGCCAGGCCTGACGACGCCGGTAGCCACTCGTGGACATCAAATTGTTTGCGGAGCTTGTCAGGATCGAAGACGCGCTGGTGGACAAGCAGTCGGTAGCAGAGGCTCTGGCTTGGTGTGGCGAGAACCGAGGGACCCTCAAGAAGACCAAGGTGAGCAAAGTCAAGACCGGGTTCGATCGTCCTTGGAAACGAAACAGGACACCGCTGACTCGCCCACGCAGAACAACCTCGAGTTCACACTCCGACTGCAAGAGTTCATCGAGCTGTGTCGGAAGCGGGATACCGTCGGCGCGATCACCTACGCGAGGAAGACGCTGGCCCCGTGGGCTTCCACGCACATGCACGAGATCGAGCAGGGGATGACGCTACTTGCGTTCGGCGAGAGGACGGGAGTGGGCTCGTATCGGGTGAGTTGGTGGAATCACAGTCACCGCGGAGCTCGTGACTCGGCGCAACGGAACGCGGAACGGACTGCAGCCCCGAGGGCATCGAGTTGAGCGATCCCGCCCCGCTTACAGGCTCGACATGACTGACTCGTGACCCACACCACTGACTCGAGTCCAGAGACTTTACGATCGCGCCCGATGGCTCTCCGTCCGAGATCAATTCCGAGACACCTTTCTCACCCTCTACGCCCTTCCATCCCAGCCTCTCCTCTCCCTCGCACTATCCGCCGGACTTTCGTCCCTCCGTCTCCCATCTTGCGTGCCATACGAGGACCCGTCGAAACTCACACCCAAATCACCCGTCATACCCCTCCTCCCCGCCGCGCCGCCGCTGCACAACCTCGAAGCTGTCCTCAACATCGACCATCTCACTGCACCCGTCGGAGGCATCCCTTCCTCGGCCAAGACAGACCTGCACGAACATCCCGAGGCCATGGTCGGCAACGTCGATTGCCCGACTTGCGGAGAGGATATGAAAGTCCTCGCGGCAGAGGTGCCGATGAGCCATCACGTCAACTCGACGATTGTTTGCCGCATCAGCGGGGCGGTCATGGATAGTCAGAACGAACCCATGTCGTTCCCCAACGGATACGTCTACTCGTCCAAGGTGAGTGATTGCCTGATCTGACCCAGACCGGTCCGACATTGCGGGATGCTGCCTTTGGACACGAATCGCGCTGACATGCTAGGCTCTTGCCGAGATGGCAAAGAATAACTTTGACGTGGTCACCTGCCCGAGAACTCGCGAGTCGTGCGCCTTCTCCCGTCTGCGCAAGGTGTACATCTCATGAGCTCTCTTTGTTGCATATACTTGCCGCGATCCTGAGTGGATCCGTCGGTTGTATTTTCGTCATGTATGCATGTACTCGTACACATCGTCTCTGCCGGGCTGCCGGGCTGCCCGCCGAACCTTGATTCGAATCCCGATCCTCACTCGTCGGGCTCCCCCGCGAGGACCATCATGTTGAAGTTGATGTCTCCGCCGGCGCGATCGATGTACTTGTCCTGAACGATCTTTGCGACGTCCTTGGACGTGTGAGCGGCGCCGTCTCAATCCTGCATTGAGCACCACGACTCACGTGGAGGAGAGATGAGCAAGATCCTCGGTCGAAAGGTCCTTGACGCCCTCCGTCAAGCTCAACAACACGTTTTTCGCTGAGATCCACAAGTCAGATCATGTCGCCACGAACGAGGCACCGCGCAGAGGCACCGCGCAGAAGGGGCGACGCGACATACCCCTTCAAGTTCTCGGCCTCGATGAAAGTGATGAAATGCGTGTCGACGTCGAGATCGGTGGGCACGGCAGATTGGCCGGTTTGCGCCGCGGCGGTGTGTGCCGCCTCGAAGAAGTCCGCTTCGTCGAGTAACTTGGCGCGCTCGAGACCTCCGACGGGTCAGTCAATATGATCTAATCAAAGCGACGACATGAGAAGGGACCTGAATGTGAAAGTTGTCCATCCCGACATGTCTGAGCGAGAAAGAAACCCTGCGAAGTGGAAGCCCGCGAAGCAGGACTCACCCGTTAACGGCAGCGAGGCGGCTTTGAATTTGAGCAAGGACGAGTCGGCCTTCAAGGCGTATGGACCGTCAGAAGGGAGGTTGAGCAACGCATGTAGCAGACCGATAGATCCACACGCATTGGGGATCTATCACGGCAATTCAGTCAGCCTTGCCATCACCCCTGCGAAACACCAATCCCAGTCTTGCCTCCGACTTCCGATCGATATCGCGCTGCTCGCTGCGGACGCGCGTGCCTCGCCAACACTCACTGTCTGCTTGATCCACCACACTCCCTCGCCGTCCCACTTGCCCTCGCCGTCCTGCTCCTCCTTCTCCCGCGCGTCGTGCAGCTCGCCCCGGGAGGGGAACAGCAGCAGAACCGCTTTCACAGGTGATGGGATGAACGCCAGGAACTCGGGATCGAGCGAGAACAGGTCCTGGAACGACAGAGGACTCTCGGGGAGACCAAGAGGGCGGGACCACTGCGATGTGACGCGTCAGCGAGCCGAGAGGGTGGGGGCAGGGGAGGCACTGACTTCGTTGAAGACCTATACATGGGTTAGCGAGGGGGCTTGGCAGTACGGCTGCCATTGCGGAGCGGAGACGAGCTCACCTCCGGAGAAGCCTCGAGAGGGACCCACTTGGAGGGCATCGTGATGAGGCAGGGTAGCGGTGGGAGTGGTGCAGATGACAGGTGAGGGTTGACGGATGGACTCGATACCACCACCACCTACGCTTACGAGTCACCGACCCCGCAGCGACGGGATCAATTTCATGCGGGGTTTCCTCCGTTCCCCCACTTTTCCCCCACCTCCACCTCAACCCCGCACAGTAGGGCCGCACGGTGGCATTGAATGCAACTCTCATTCTCTCGGCATCGGCATCTTCCGTCTCGAGTCTCGGTCGGTCCGAGCAGGCGAACAGTTCACAAATAGGGTCAGTCAAGGCGACTTCTCACAACGACGAAAGCTATCCCTCCCGCCGTGCCCCAACTTGATCTGCGCCGTTCTGCACAATCTCGCTCGCTTTCCTCGTCAAGATGAGCCCGTCCGATTCGTCCGATCTGTTCATCTCGCTGCCCGGCGACAGTAGATGCCCAGAGGAGAATTGGGCATGCAACATGGTTGCTATCGAGACTCTGGAGCATCAGAGGCGGCAAGTGCCCACAACATGCGGACCATGGGAGTGAGCTATCGAGCTGTTGACCTACCGCTTCGAGCGAAGAGAGCACATGGTTGCTTTTCTTCCTGTGCAAGCACACTCGTGAGGACGACTGACTGACCTCGTCGCTCAGGGCGATTGTCTGCCCGAAACGTACAGGAATATGGTATGTGCTGAACTACGTATTACGATATTAAGTCCTGATCCCCCTCGCTGATCCTGATTGGCGCCCAGCGGATCAGACATGCACATCCTGCTGGGCCACACTGTGAGGCTGTCCCTATTCCGAGGAGCAGGACGAGTCCGGCTGTGATTTGAGTTGACAGTTCAGGCCGATCCGAAGTCGGGTTTCAAGTCATTTGTGCTTGGCCACGAATCCTCGGGTATCGTCGCGAAAGGTGGGACTGTGGCTGTTCCCGCTCGTCCGGGATCTGGGGAGATGAACAGTACTGAGTACGTCAAGTTGGCGACAGAGTCACGAATCTGAGACCCGGGGATCGAGTTGCTCTGGAGGTAAGCTCTACTTCCCCTCCAGCAAGTTCGGGAGGAGAGGTCACGGTGCGCTGAAGTTCCATAGCCAGGCGAGGCATGTCTCCGGTGTGACGACTGCAAATCTGGACACTGTACGTGATACAGTACATCCATACGAGGCTCCTGCTGAGACGCGACAGACGCGCAGTGCGAGTTCATGCGATTCGCCGCTGCCGGCCTGGACGGGACGTTGCAGGGATACTACACCCTCCCGGCGGACCTGTACGTGGCGCGCAAGCCCCAGTCCCCGGTCCCAGTATCATCCCCTACGCACACTCGTACGCCTCTGCTCATCGTTTTCGATCAGGTGTTACAAGCTCCCCGATGTGAGCTGCAGTCGGAGCAGACACGGACGGACCCAGATCCACAAACGCAGAGTCAGAGATTGACGACCTAACCTAGAACTTGTCCTTGGAAGAGGGTGCTCTCGTTAGTCACCGTCCCGCTACCGAGTGTCGGTACCCCTCTAACACTTGACTCCGCGTAGATGGAACCCCTCGCAGTGGCGGTCAACGCGGTAGCCACTGTCGCCGAGATGCGACCCACCGCCAATGTCGCCGTTTTCGGCGCTGGCCCTGTCGGGCTCTTGTGAGTGCGAATGCAGCGCGGGTCTTCCACCACGAAACGAGTCTTCCACCACGAAACCCCATCCTCGGCGCGTATGGAATGACGAACCGGACCGCGGGTTGACCTGACCAACGGGTAGGACCATGGCCGTCGCTCGCGCGCTTGGAGCACGACGCGTAATCGCCATCGACGTGCAGCAAGGCAGGCTCGACTTTGCGCGAGCTTACGCTGCCACGGACGTACACCTCGCGTCGCCTTTGCAGGAGGGCGAGTCGAAGGGGGATTATTCGAAGCGGCACGTGAGTACATACAGTACGAGGACGTGGGGTTCGGGCTCTCAGAGCCGGACAGGGAAACAGCGTCCGGGTCCGGGACACGATACGGACGTTTCTCTGTCGCTGATGCTGACCCCCAACTTCCGCCAGGCGGGGATCATCAAAGACAAGTTCGTACTCGGCGAGAGAGGTCCGTCCGGCATCGACCTCGTCCTCGACTGTAGTGGCGCCGAGGTGTGTATCCAGACTGGCCTCTGGCTCGTGAAGCGTCGTGGCAAGTATGTCCAGGTGAGTGGTGTTGCGAGTATCATGGCGCTTGTGCTCTACCGAGTCGCCTTCCCGCCTGCACAGGGCCAAGGCTGCGACGGGTGATGGGTACTGGACGAGTACTTGTTTACTGACCCGCTCAAGGTCGGCAATTCTGAGGTGTACATCAACGTCCCTCTTCGGATCGTCATGATGCGCGAAATCAACATCAAGGGGTCTTTCCGGGTCAGTCGGGCTGCTTGCCGAGGCGAGGCGAGGTGACCTTAGCGCCTCAAGGTCGCCTCGCCCCGCCTTCGTCCGGGGTAAGTCCCGCCTGGCTTATCAATGTCCTTTAGTACGGACCGGGCACATACCACATGGCGATCGACTTGGTCTCACGCGGACTTATCGATCTCAAACCTCTCCTCACGCACAGGTGAGATATTGTGGCAACCACTCGATGCCATTCTTTGTGACCTGCCCTTGAATCCGGCTCATGGGGTCGCGAAGAGGTTGGAAACACACTGACCCGATGCGATGCGCATAGGTACTCGTTCCGCGACGCCGACAAAGCGTTCGGCACGACCAAGGCGGGCAAAGGACCGGACGGCAGAATGGCCATCAAAGTGATCAGTGGGTGTGGTGTGGCGCTTCGATCTGCCTCGGACTCGCAGCTGACGAGAGATAGTCGAGGGGCCGGAATCGTAGTCGCGGAACAAGAAGAAGCTGGCACACGCTTTTGGCGCAGCTTGACTGGAAAAAGCCCTGAATATGCACAAGGTCTAGTGGCAAGAGAACAACATACAGTGACAACCGCAACCTTGCCGGTTGACCTACAACCTCGCCGATAAGCCATCTCCTCGGCGCACCGGCACACTGCCTATTGCCTGCTCGGCTCCTTCGCCCCGCCAGCACTTAACAATCGTCTTCCCAAATACTGTATACCCCATGCTACTCCTCCTACTCCTCCTCATCATCCTCCTCCTCCTCCTCCCCTCCTCCCTCCTCCCATTCCTCACCCACCTCGCCCTCATCCTCCCCCTCCTTCCCATCCTCATGCTCCTCCTGGACCACCTCGTCTTCTTGCCCGTCTCGTTCCACCTCCTCATTCCCCTTCTCATGCCCTTCCTCCTCGCCCTCCTCGCCTTCCGGAACCATCGAGTCGAGCTTCTTCAGCCTCTCCATATCCGCCTTTGCCTCGGCAAAGAGCTCCTGCTCGCGATCGAACGGCCGACGGGGATCGTACCCTATCGTTTTGATCAAGTAAGCAGGATCTGACAAGTGGTCAGTTGCTGCGATCGCACACATAAAGCAATCCCTCATCGGGCAGAGAGGAGTCTCGGGCGGCTGCGCTGCTCATGATCCCCCAAAGCCGACTCACCGATGGTACCCCGGTTGAGAATCGCCCGTGTCACTCTGTCCGGATTCGACTTGTTCTCCCTCAACCCCTTCTTCTTGACCTGCGTCTTCGTCCTCGTGGGGAAGTAATGAGCCATCAAGCCGTAATTCTCTCCAGTCTCGCTGAGGACCTATCGAGAATACCGATATCAGCGTCGATCCGACGCCTGCACCGTCAATATCCGCCCGTCACTCACCATGTAGAAGAACTCGGTTTCCTCCCACGTCCATTTATCGTTCGGTTTCAACTTCTTGTGGCTTGCATTGTTCACCATCTTCCCCGCCTCGTCCTCTTCCACCACCTCCCTCTCCTCGTTCCGCTCAATGACCCTCCTCCTCGACAACTCGATGTTCGCTCGTGCAGCCGCAATCTCGTCGTCCTCGTCGTGATGCCACTGGTCGTGGTCGTATTCTCCCTCGTCATGTTCCGCCTCGTCGTATTCCTCCCGCTCGTCATCGGCGCGGAACGTGAAGCCCGCAGCTCGGAGCTCGCGCATGTCTTCGTCTTCCTCGTGCGGCTCCTCCGGCCCAGCCTCGCCGTCCTCGGCCTGATGGTGCGGCCATTCACCCTCACCCTCTTCACCCTCCTCAGTGAGGAACAAGGGTTCCTCTCCGTCCCTCTCCCCTTGCTCAAAGCCGTCCTCACCCTCTTCTCCTTCGGGAAGCATCGCCGTCCCCGGTTCCGGCGTGGAGGGCGGCGTCAACCTCTCCGGTTCCAACTCGAACTCGAACTCCGAGTCATCCTCATCCGCCGAGACCTCATCATCCGGATTGCCCCCCGACTTCTGCACCTCGACCCTCCTCTCCGCTCTCCTCTCATTACGCTTCCGCCGGACCTGCCGCCGGAGTACCTGTTTCTTCCGCCACGCCATCTCGTGATACTGCTCCCGCTCCTTCAGCCTCTCCGCCTCTCGCTCGCGAAGGATCCGATCGAGGTTGATCCCCCGCGCGGAAACCCGCCCGTCAGTCCCCGTCGTGGTGACTATCGATTTGAGCGTGGCCGTCGGCTCGTCGACGTGCTGACCGAGAAAGTCGTCTGGCCGGACCTCCCCGGTGAGGTCGACACGATAGAACATTGCACGGCGTTCGCGAGGTGGGCTCGACCTTGCACCCCTGATGACTAATGAGCATCCACGCACCGAGCGATGATTAGGAAGCAACATACCTGGCTCGCTTCCTTGCAACAACGGCAGCAGCAGCTGATTCCCTATCCGCGTCGTCGTTTTCCTCGCCCTCCATCACTTCGCCGGGCTTGCGCATTGCCACACGCCTGTTACCTCCCTTGGGCCGCGGCTGCGCTTTCTTCCTCGGCTTCTTGGCCGGCTGGCTTGCTTCACCAGCATTTTCACCTTCTCCTCCCACGGCCGCGTCCGTCCCCGTCGCCTCCGCGGCTCCCTTCCGCTTCCGTCCCTTTTGCTTCGGCGCCGGAGCCTCTGCACCCGGAGCGGTCTGGATGCCGGCGACCAAGCTCGCAGCGAAGGCGCCGATATCTGCCGGTGATGGGGCCGGGCGCACAGATGGGTCGTCCAGTGGTTGTACCGCGGCACTCGATTCCCCGGCGTTCGAGATGATAGATGGAGGCAGACCACCGGCTGAAGGCTGAGTCGGCTGCGATGATTGGAGCAAAGGCGGCAGACCGGGATCGGTTGATACAAGATTGGTCCCTGTTCCCAGCGAGGGTGGCAGTCCCGGATCATCAATGGTCGTCGGAGCCGGCGCAACAGCCGGCTCGGGTACTGGAGGCTGGGTGGACTCTTCTCCTGCCGGAGTCGCCGTGACGCTCTGAGGCAGATCGACCTCGTCGACCCCGGCCCCCGCAACAGGGGTCTCCGGGGCAGGTGTTGCCGATGACCCCGCCGCGACTTCCTTGCCCTTGCGCTTGGGCAGGACGAGCGGCGTCGATGAGCTCTGTGCGGCGGATATCAGCAACGCCTTCTCTCCACTCGGGCGCGAGAATGCCGGTGTTCTCGACGTTCCGCCACGGGAGGTCGAGGCGGATCGGGCGGACCGTACAGACCGCAGAGACGGGGTTGGCGAGGTGCGCCGTCTGACGGTGGAGTCGGGTGCGGTCGGGGTGGGGAAAGTACTGTACTTCGAAGCTCCGACAGTACGGGATACCTCGGGCGAGCGTATTGGTGGCGGAGGAAGCTCCACAAGGGGCGGGATGGGAGAACGATGCTTGGATGGTCCGGCTTCGGGTTGGGAAACGAGGGTGGGTGATGGGGGAGCCAGCGAGGGCGGTAATCCCGAAGCTACGAAAGTGGATGCGACAGAGGGAGCCGAATCAGGAGGGACAACATCAGGGAGGGACGATGGTGGTTGGAGAGGCGTCGTGGTGACAGTTGGCGGCAGAGAAGGTTGGGGCGGTTTGATGGGCGACTGCGAGGTCGAGAAGACCGGCGGAGTTGGAGTGGGAGCAGGCGTTTGGGAAGCTGATGGACCGGCACTGGCATCGTGAGAAGGGCGGGACTTGGGGGCGACCTTGGCGCCTCTTCCAACGGGCCGGAACTTGTGTGTGCTGGCTGTGACTAGGTCAGCTCGTTGCCAGGTGAGAGATGAAGGACAGATGAGACGTACGCAGTCGAGACATGATGCGAGTAGATCGGTGGTCTGGAGCTCAGCTGATCGCCGGGGCTCAGGCGAGCGAGCGAGGTGTTGTACCCGATGGCACACCGATGTCCGGTGTCCAGTCTGTCCTGCCTACCTGCCTACCTGCCTGTCTACTGACGGCGCAGTGAGAAGTGAGATGCAATAGCAATCTATCGAGTGGATTCAACGTCAATAAAGTCGGCTGGTGGCCAAAACAACAGGAACGGAGCGCTGGGACCAAGATGGAAGCAAATTGATTATGCATTTAATTCATCCCTCCCTTTTGAACCCACCCCTCAACTGCCCCTAGTTCTCTCCTCTCTCCTCGCTGTGGTCCAACTCATCTCCACCCTTCTCTCCCCATTCCTCCTCCCAAACCTCAACTCCACCCACGATGCTCCGCCAGTCCCTCCTCCGCGCACTGCCCCGAGCGCGGGCGTCAGTCTCCGCACCCGCGCCCCTCGCGGCTCGACGATGCGTCACCACTCACGCACCGACGACTTCCTCGGCGCCGAAGTACGAGCTCTCGTCTGAGACTGCGCCGCACGCTCGGTCAGGGGAGGAGATCGACCCGCAGCGTGAGTACGCAGCGATGGTGACTTTTGGGTGATGGCTAGACGAGGGAGTGGGAGTGCCGTGAGGGAGTGAAGGTTGGGGTGAAGGGTTGGAGTGCGAACTCTGAGCGCGGAGATGCCGGCTTCGTCAGGCTTTGGGCTTGAGGGTCTCTTGCAGTTCGCTAATGAACCACAGTCAACGGTTACCCCCAATTGCCATACGTCTCGTTGCAGACCAGGGAGCCTTTCGGGTGGTGGGACCAGCAAGAGCGAAAGAACTTTGGCGAAGTGGTGAGTGCGGCGGTGCGCCGGTGCGCCGGTGTGGGCTCGAGTTGTACCACAGCATCATTTTCCTGATATCCATCTATCTCGGGATGTGCGTCCAGGCGTGCAAGTGCTGATCCGGTCACAGGTCCACGAGGAGGAGGACGTCCTGGGTATGTGGGGTCCGGACGTGTTCAGCATCTCTGGCGGGACCGCTGTGATCTCTGTGAGTCTGCGCGTGGCGACGGTTACGATCACAGTCACAACTACAAACCCGTTTGGCTCTTGCTCTTTCTATGGCTTCGTCCTCGAGACCGATTCCTATCTTTCGGAGGAGCGACACATGTCTCGGCGAACGCAATCGCAATTGCAATCGCGAATATCCTGATCTTGATCCTCTTGATTTTGATTCCAAGACATCATCACCTCAGTTCCACTCATACCTGACCGCGCCAATCCACGAATCTGGAGATCCCAATCCCTAATCCGCAACCCCCAACCTCCAACCCATCGAACCTATCTTGGAACCACCGCTGACCTCCCGTCCCAGCTCATCGCCGCCTTCTCCGCCATCGGCGCGTTCGCCTACCTCCTCACCAGCGCCCGACCCCTCCGTCCCGTCGCGGCCCGCGAGTACCCTTACGGCGGTCTCGAGAAGGAGCTGGGGGGCCACAACGCCGCTCGTGCAGAGTCCGAGGAGGTGGACGAGTAGAGGTGGATGCAAGAGTAGTATGAGTGGGTCGATGCAGCAATGATCACACGTTGCGCTCTGCCTACTCTCGTCTCGTCCCGTGGAGCCAGTGTTGCTTGTAATGCTCGTGATGCCCGGCTCTCGTTCAACGTTCAGTTGGTCGTCGGAGTCAAGTCGAATCAAATCATACCAAGCCGCTGAAACTGACCATATGGGCCAGTGATTGGGAGAAGGAGGCGTGCAGGAGGAGTTTCAACATGATCTCATATGGACGAAGGGCTCACTAAGATCAATGATCAATGCCGCTTCCATGTTGTGCTCTACCGCTACAAATGTTGATCTGCCATTGGCGATACCTTGTCAATCCTTCCGGATACTCCCCGCAACCGCAACCCTCCTCCAATGCTTCTGCTGCGCCCTCCTCTCCTTCTTATCCACCACTGCCGGCCCCTTGACAGGCCTCAACCCCTCTATCGCGCCTTCCTCATCACTATCTCCATTCCCAGCTTCTGACCTCGCCACGCTCACGTTCCCGCTCGCACTCGCACTCGCACTCGACGCCGTACCTTTCCTCGGTCTACCTTTCCCGCGCTTCGGCTTATCCTTGACTTCCCCATCAGTCCCAGTCCCAGTGCCAGTCTCAGTCCCAACGACTGACTCCTCATCTTTCTTCCTCCGAACTCGCTTCTTCTTCACAACCTCACCACCACCATTCAGATCGTCGTCCTCGGTGGCCGTCCCCTTGCTTGTCCCTGACCGCGTCAAACTCTCATCAGGCTTTGCACTGCTCCTCCTCCTCTTCCCCGTCCCTCGTCCCTTGGGATCCTCGGGATCCAAGCCCTCCATCATCGTGCCCCACTCGGCCGGACCCGCTTTGCCCGAAACCCTCGCCTCCGCCTCCCGAAACTCCTTGATCACCGCCAAGAGCCGCTTCGAGACGTTGGCCGTGGTCCGACGGCGGGGTGCGTAGTTTCCCATGCCAGCGGAAAGATCGAAGAAGGGGTCCAGTGTGGCCTGAACGCTAAGTGCGCCGACCTAGACAAGGAATCAGCCCCATTCCTACCGACGACCAGTCATATTGTACGCAGAACCGAGGTGTGAATGCGAGCCTCAGTCAACGGAGAAGCGACACGTCGCAATCGCTCACCTTGCCTCGCCTAGCGATTCGCTGCACGATTGGCGTCAACTCGTCGTCTACCTTTGATATCGACCACGAGAGCTCCTCGTGCAAAAACGCCCGCAGCGCCGACAGCTTCGGGAAACCCCAGTGGAAAGGTTCCTTGGACTCGTCTGTCGTCGGGTACATGTACGCCTCGCGCTTGGGCACTATCAGCACTCGCCCGTCTATCGCTACATCGCTCACCCAGACCCTGTCGATGCGGTACATGGGGAGTACACTCACGACGAGGGGGTTTGGCCAATCGGTCATAAGGAAGATGGACGACGAATATCTTTTCTTCTACACGCGCGTCTATCTCAGCCTGATGCCACTTCCGCACACTGTCACGCTGAAGGAACCACTCACGAAGTTCCTCTTCCACTTGGTATCCGCCTCGACAGGCAGATCCTGTCCCCTCTGAACCCTCGTCCACCAATTCTTGAAATCGTCAATCCCCTTTGGGCCTGGAAAATTGGCGAGCAGCTCGAGCGCTACTACTGGCCCGACACCTGGAAGTCCGATCGTATAATCGCTGCCCAGGAGATACGCCAACGAGACGAGCCTCTCTCTGGTGAGACTCAACTCCCTCTCGATATCCGCCAGCACGAAGCATTCCGCGTACTTCGCATCGTTGAAGATGTTCTTGAAACACTGTATTCCCCCAAAGAGGAACACGTCCGAGTCGTCCGTGATGATCCCGTCTACCAGACCCAGTTCGGCGAGCTTGGCACACTGCGCTTCAGCCTCCATCGGCGCGGTGATGTAAGGGATCCCAAAGTGTCGAAGCAGCGACTGGATCTGAGCGATCATGGCCTGCGTGATCTCGTCCGAGTCTCGCATCGCAACCTTGTTCGCGCTGTTGAGAACCCGGATCTCGTCATCAATCTCGGTCCGGACCTCATTGAGATCCCGGTTCTTGATCTGCGCCATGAACCGAGCATAGTCGTCCTCCTCGGCGACCATATCGTCGGGCGCCATCTCCCCCTCGTCTTCCTCCACCTCGTTCTCGACCTCCGATTGGACCGAGTCAACCGAGATCTCGGCAGCGAGTGGAGGACGCCGGCGATGGATGGGTGATGGGGAGCGAGACCATTCGAGACCCTCTTCTTCCTCGTCGTCGTCTTCCACTTCGTGCTCGTGCTCGTTCTCATCTTTATCCTCGTCGTCTGTAGGAACGCGGTAAGCCGAGTCATCATCGTCCGTGAAGCGGCGCTCGCTAAACGGCGTCCCAGTCGCCGAGCGTGACCGTGACCCGGATGCAAGCGCTTCGTCGATCATCCGTTCCGGTTCATGCTCGACTAAACCTAGCGGTAGTCGAGGTGGTGATGGCGGAGAAGGTGACAGGGGAGCGGAAAGAGGCGGAGCGGGCGTGGTAGGTCGCGATGCAAGGGGAGATGGCACGGAAGGCCGATGGGGATGAAGTGGACGGCGAGGCTGAGGGACCACGACGGGCGCAGCGGTAGCAGTTAGAGGTTGAGGCGGGACAACGGGGACGATTCCTGCTTCTTCTTCCTCATCGTCGTCGATGACTATTGGCTGCGACGAATCGCCAGCCGCTGATGTCCGAGAAGGGGTATGATCGCGGCTGACAGTGGGACTGGCTCGGTCGGGTCGGAGCAGCGCTTCGTGAGCCGGAGCAGCCGGAGCGCCTGGACGACTGGCTTCAAGCCGAGGATCCAGCGATCGAGGAATGGTCTGTGACGCTGACGCCGATACCTGTTCCGGGTAGACTTGCTGTTGCGGGGTCTTCGCCGATATCGGCCCGGGGGTCTCCACGACCTCCACGAAATCACCATCCTCATGTTCCTCCTCATCTGCCGCCGCTTGGGACAGCAACACCGGCGTGCCCCTCCCGCTAGGCACCAATTCGACTTCCTCCATTTCTTCGATTGAGTCGTCGGAGTTGTGTTCTACTGGTTCCGGTTCGCGCACGGAAGCGCCTTCGCTCAGCGCTTCTCCTTCCGCAGCAGGAAAAGACCCGGGCGACGCTCGATTCCTCCCCGCTGCTGCGTCTCGCCGACTGAGTGCCAGGGCCCTCACTAGCTCTTGGTCCGGCACGTCCTCGTCGCTCCCCAATTCTTCCTGCTGCAGCGCCAACGCGAGGGCCTCGTCATTCGCCGTAGGCACGACTTCTTCTGCCTCCCCCTCGTCATCCTCGCCGCTGGGAGTGAACAACGGCGCGGCTCCAGGCGCAGGTGCTAACCCAAAGGGTTGGACTGGCAAGTCGAGCGGCGCTCGAGCGGACTGCTTCGGCGCGTACCTCGCAGTGATGGCCTCGAGGATCTCACGACGACGGTGGTCCCGCAGATCCTGATCGATCGTACCCGTCGTACTGGGCGGAGGAGGTACCTCCTCAATATCCGAATCCGACTCCATCGTCTCCGAGTATTCGCTCTCGTTGTCCGAAGACGACTCAGATCTCTGTGGCTTCTCATCGTCCGGCTCCAAACGTATCGGGTTGGCCTTGGTTCCTTCTCTGATCCCCAGTGCCCATCCTCCACCGGCATCCTCCCCCCGCTTGACCAGCACATACTCCCTGTTCCTCTCCGCCGCGATCCTCACTGGGATCGTCAAGTGCGCGCTTCCCACCATGTCCGTCACGGTGAGGAGCTGTTGGGTCAGAGCATTCCTCTGACTGAGGTGCTTGATCTGCGCCTTTGAAAAATCCAGCGCGGTGGGAGCCGTTCGGAGCATATCCACTAATCGTTTGTGTGACTGCTGCCTCGATCGGATACGCATATCACCAATGATCTCGTACTGCACCTCGGTGGGCAGAGCGCGGAACTCGGCCGACTCGATGTCGATGTCGGAAGGGTGCATTTCGTCGATGAACTGCTTGAGCTCTTCCTCTGTCGCGAGACGGGCATCGGGCTTGTCCGCAGTGGAAGAGGTCGGTATCGTCGCTTCGGGGAGGCGATAGGGATCGTGTTTCCTAAACTTTTTGCGCCGCTCCTCGGCCGGATCGGAGATTGCAACATCCTCAGAACGGGCAGCTGATGTAGTTGTGACTGGCGCACGTGGAATAGAGGGACCAGGGCGACCTTCCAGTTCTTCCAGATAAACGGCGTTCTCTGCGATCTGCTCCCCTTCGTCATTTGGGAAGCGTGACATCGCCGCGACCTGCTGCCGAGCAGCCTGGGCGTCTCGAGACCTATCCCAGTCAGCCAATAGTCAGATCAGATTGCTTGCCATATCGCGTATCAGCATTTCGGCCGATGAACGATGCGACTCACGCTTGCGCAGCTTTGACCGCCTCCCTCCTCATCTGCGCGGCAAACAGCTTCTCGGCGACTTTGGCATGGTTCGCCGCCGCACCGGCCTTCTTGCGCTTCCTCTCGGCCTGCATCGTCAGTTCCGCACGAGTCCGTTGTCGCAGCTCTCAACATGATGTCGAATGGATGAATCGTCACTCACGATCGTAGCTCGCTTGAGAGCCGGCGCACCGCCATCGAACACGAATACCGGCTTGATCCCGTGAAACAGCAGCTTGTTGATTCGTCGCAGAAAGCCTGGTTTATGTTATCAGCTCCAAACTCCGGCTTGCAGACTGTCTCTACTTTTTACGGCACGAGCCGCACTCGGACTCACCCAGAACATGTGCGTTGACCAGTACTCGCCCATCTTTATCTCGCATTGTAGCTTGGAACTGTTGTCCCAGCTCAGCCCACTCGCGGGACCCAGATCGGATGAACGACAAGACGATGACGCGGACGCAGACGCACCTGATACAGCCAGATCGAGCTATCAATGGCCAGTCGCTTGCCCTCCATGCTCTCGATCCTGATGATCAGCAGGGTGCTCGGCGTGGTATCACATCGACGGATGCGGCACTCACTGCACGGGGCGGGCAACCGGGTTGAGAAGCGACCAGAGACCCTTGACACCCATCTTGACAAGGGGTCACGGACAGCTTGTGACCGCAGCTGGAAGCGATTCTATAGAGGAAGCATGGATCGGAAGCGATATAATGAGGACGACAGCAGTCTAGTTGCCCTGATCGGAGAGGCGAGCTTGGAGACTTGTTGGAGTCTCGAGGAGAAGTGAAAGAGAAACAATCGAGTTGAAAGCTGTTGCTACATTACGAGGTGGTCGGTTGAGTGGACCGTCGTCAGGTACGAGCGATGACTCTGGCTGGGTGGCAACAAATCAAAGGTCACACCGTGGGAAAGCTACCTCTCCCTGCCTGCTTCACGTGACACAACTCAACGCTCGCGCGCCTCGACGCGACCAAGTCTCACTCAACAACATCCAACATCCAACATCACAGTTTCCATTTCACCCCACTTTGCAGCGCCGCACTCGCTCACGCCTTCGCAATGTCCCGATCGGCATCATTACCTGCCTCTCAAGCGTCCGGCCTGACCGGCACGAACCTCACGCCCTCGCTCCAGACACTCCTGCAGAAGCAGCAGGAGCACGCGGGTCTGCAGGCCTTGCGCGAGGCTGCTGCCGAGTTGTTGGCCCGGGTGGAGAAGCTCGCGGAGATGAGCAATGTCATGGCTGATGGTGGTCAAGGTGGGTCGCCTCGGGTGTGGCGTACCTTTACTATAAACCAGGTCCATGCTGAAGGACGTAGCGATCGGAGACGTCCTCAAAAACTGGCCGCACGTCTTCTCCATACTCAATCTATTTGGTGGGTTCCGCGAAAGAGCGACCGGGATTCATGCTGTGCTGACGACTTGGTAGAACAACCCTCCGTACCGACCTCACCAGGAGGCACCCCTCTGCCCCGGGACGACGACGAGGCGGACGAGCCGCTCCCCCAGCTCGTCCGACTTCATTACAACGCAGAGACAGCGGACAACGCGAAGCGATAGCGATAGCCACGGCGTCGTGCACAGTCCAGTGTTGTTAAGAGGGGAGAAGAGATGAGCTGCAGATATGGGATTGGTATGTTACCGAGGTGAAAAGAGAGTGATGTCAGTCGGGGAGAGTACGAAGTATTGGCACGACACGACACTGTATGACGCGTTTGTATGTACGTTATTTCTCACATGTGTAGCAGAGTGAAACGGTGCGAGGGGTGGGTATCGTCGATCCTTTGATTGGCACGGACGATGGGCCGGGTCCTTTCTGCTTACCCCCGCGGTGACACGTCTCAACTGCGACAGCGGCCAACAGTCTGCGAGAGTACTGAGATGACCCCGTATTTCATCCCTTTCCAAGCTCAAGAATGGTCTCCGTCCGCCGGCGAGATTACGAGCCTTACAGATTGCCGTTTGACATGCTGCTGCTCATGGCCCGTCACTTCGTGTACTGATCGCTGCCCTGCCCTGTTGATTCACTCTTACAATCAAGTCTTCGGCGGCACTGACGATACTTTCCGACGTGTGCCTGTGCCGGCTCGATATCCGCGCGACACACCGCAGTCACCTCGCAACCTGACCGCGGCCGACACCCATCGGCAACATGAACCCGCTTCTCGCCCTCTTGATACCCCCGCCAACCCAATGCGTCTTCGCCTACGCCCTGCCACTCCACCATCCCAATCCTCATTCCCGCGACGTCTCCTCGACGGTCTCGGAGTACTCGGCATTCTGCACCTCCGAGGACCCCACAAAGTGCATCATCATCGCGCGTGAGTGTGGATGGATCCGTGCCATGTCCGCACCCTTCCGCTTGTCCCACTCCTATCTCTCCAACACTCTGATCCATACCCCGCACTCGATACACCCTCGACCACGCGCCTCGCTTTTGTTCGCGGTCGCTGCTGATACTCACCCCTCCCAGTATGTTGCGCCCTCGTCGTAGGTCTGGGCATATGGTACCTCCTCCGTCGCCGCAGGAAGAAACGGGCCAAAGCGGTAGACGACACCCAGGCCCAGCGTGCCGCAGCGGAAGCGGCGAGAGTGGCCAAGGAAAAAGAGGAGACCGCGGCGAGGCACGATGTGGTCAAGCACATGGCGAGGAGTTATGATATGATTCTGAATGGGGGAGCGAGGGCGTGATGGGGACGGGGACGGGGCGGCAAGGGCGTATGTGGATGGGCATGGGGATGGGGATGAGGAAGGGAGCCGAGTGGTGGGAGATGAGGGATCGAGGTGGATGTGTGCAGAAGAGGTAGAGTAGAAGCCGATTGAGCAGTGTACTGCGACCAGTCTGGCGTCTGGGGAGCAGTGGCGCAACAGGGCACGGGCGGGCGAGGGGCAAGATCAGAGGCAAGCGAGGTCGTGGGATGATGGACGAGCGTATTCAGCTCGCTGTGGTCGTTCTCGTATTATGCGATGTCCTCGGATGTTGACGCCAGATGGAAAGGCAGCCGTCATGAGAGATGCAACACTTGAAGTTGTGGTGCTGCGGCAATCCACGGTCGCGCCAAGAGGCGACTGCAGCATTGTTCCCCAAATCCGTGAATCATGTGAACCTCAACCTAGACGCCATTCTCGAGATGTGATATCATTAACGTACAGAACCCCTGTCAGATCACACTCCCCATCTAATCTAGTCTATGCACGTCCGCTCACGCCTATACCGCTCCCGCCGACTTCTCCTGCGTAGGCTGAGTAGCGCCCGCGGTCGCGGTCGCACCCTCGGACTTGGTCTCGGCGTGAGGATGCTTCGCCGGGCTGGCTCCCCATCCCCAACCCTTCCTCTCCTTCTCCTTGGCCTCCTTCTCCGCCTTCTTCTTCTTGTTGCCCGCGTTCATCACGAGACTGCGACCGGCATCAGCCCTGCTGCCAGCGATGCAACCTCAATCACGGAGCATCGCGTCCGGGATCACAGATCATCCATCTCAAGCTGCCGTTCAATCGAAAACGCCGCTGAGGGTCGGGGGAGAGGAGAAAGGGGGCCATGAAGTGTGTCCGTGGGGTGTCGGCGCCCACTCACCGCTCAAGCTCGCGACGCTCCTCATCCGACTCGTCAGCCTGTACTGCCTTGAAGATGCCCCCGATGGTGAGTATCGCCTTTGCCCGTCTCAGACCAAGGTCTTTCGACAGTCCCGGCTCGTACAGCACCCCGTCAACCACGGCGCCGACGACCTGCAAAACGTCAGGTCCGCTCAAGCGACACGACACGGAAAGGGTAGCTAAGACCGCCGCCCCCTTCCACTCCCCCTCGGATTGGAACCCGACCCACATTGATGACCTCCCACCGGGTCGCCTTCCACGTCGTGAGCAGCATCTTGCTGCTCAGCTCCTGCGCAAGCGCCTCGATTTCCTCAGGCGTGGCATCGCCTTTCGCCTCCATCCGCTCCATCTCCTCCATCGCCGTCTGCACACCAATTCTACGACACTGTCAGTACAAATTGCATCCATCAGAACGCGTCGACGCGTTGCGAGATCCATGGCACTCACGCCGAACCAAGCAGACCCCAACCCTCCTTGACCATCCCGCCCTTCTCCTTCAGACGACCAAAGAAACCCCCGCCAAAGAATTTTTTCGACTTGACAAAGTTACCGGCCTTGGTGATGTACACGCTGGCGATGGTGTGCAGAAGCTACGAGCGGCGTTGTCAGCACGTGCTGGAGTCCGACCGTCACTCGAGCGAGAACGCAACGAGCCCTCGCATCCACTGGATGTGAGCACCCCTCCGGGCTCCTCTGAAGACTAATGCGACCGGCGGTGTGGACATTGTGAAGACGACGACCCGCGACAACCCGCGACGACCCACGACGACTCGCGACAACCCACCTCGATGCCAAACGACTCGAGCTTGAGATCTTCTGCCTCTGTCCTGATGCGAGCTTCAAACGCCTTTGTCTCCGGATCGTTGAGGTCTCCGGGGATCTTGGCGTCTACGAAAGGCCGTATACGCTGAACGAGCTTCTTCTCGAGATCCTCGATCCTTCCCTGAGTTAGCCTCGTCGAGACGACGTCTCGCCGCGCCACTCACCTCTTCTGCTTCTCCTCGTCCCGCTTCTTCTCCAACGCGTCCAACTGCGCCTTTTGCTCGGGCGACAACTTGTGCTTCCCCTTCTTGTCCTTCCCAGTGTGCGCTTCTCCGGGTTTCTTGGAGAGCTGGTCGGTGCTGGCGCTAGCGGAGCCGGGCGGAGGGGTGGAGAACGAGGAGTGGTGAGCGAGGGAGGTGTTGCTCGCTTCGGCCTGGTGCGCGGGGTTACCGTCGAGATGCGTTGGAGCGGGAGCGGCACCCGAGGAAGCCGTGGGGGTACCGTTAAGATCGGCCTCGGAGCTGATGCCGGTTCCAGCGGGGACATTTGTCGCGGATCCCTCACCCGAGACAGTCTCGCCGGTCGTGCTGGGATCGACACCTTCCGCTTCCCGTTCGGCGGCTTCCATCGCAGCCCGCTCTTCCGGTGTCATCACCACGTCCATCGTTGAAGTAAAGTCCTTGACGAGCGAGATCTCGCCGATCTGAAGGATATCAGCGACAACGGTTTTTTTTTGGCCGCCCTGTTGCCCTCCCGCTTGGAAAAGCCGCGAAGCAGAGCTATACTCACGTAGTCAAAGAACGCCTCTACTCTAGTCAGCAGATGTCATGCAGTAGGGAAAAGAAACCGACCCACCCCCGCCGAACATCTTGGAGAAGATCTCCTGGGGATCCACCTCGCCACCTTCGGCCTTGTTCATACCGTCCTTCCCGACCTTGTCATAAAACGCTCGCGAGTCGGCATTTGACAGGATGTTATAAGCCTCGCTGAGAGCGTCAGCATTGTCGTGTCGGCCCCAAGTCGTAGTCGGTTCCGCTAGCAACGATGGGCAAGAGCAAGCGCAGTCCGCGCCAACTCACCCGACCTCCTTGAACATTGTCTCGGCCTCGGGTGAGGGATTCTTGTCGGGGTGGTACTGCCCGATGAGCTTGGGGTTCGAGTCAGACAACGGGATACACTCACCTGGATAGCCTTCTTTCGGTACGCCTTCTTCAGCCTGAACTCTCATTAGCCATGATATCCCTACGAAGCCAAGCAGAAGGGGTACCGCGCCGTGATTCGTGACCGTGGCCACGCACTCAATGTCGGTCGCCTCTGGCGTCACGCCGAGGACATCGTACAGCGTGGTGTCCTTGACTTTCTTGCTCATCGTGTAGGTGCAAAAGTGGGTGATAAGTCCGAGTGAGGGGTCGAGGGGTATGACAGAACCCAAATACTTCAGTTGCGTACTCGGAGGGACTTGCAAGGACTTGGGTGAAGACAGATGTAATCGAATTGCAGCTGCAGCTGTGCAGAGAGCAGTGAGCAGCGACGGGAGACTTTGCTTTGTGTGCGTAGGCGGCGCCGGGGGCAGACGGAAGCAAATTCCGAGTGGCGAGTGGCGAAATACGCCTGAATCACGTGACATTGCCCTATATACGCCGTGACGGTACCTGACTGTGTGTGCTCTGCGCAGCACCCGACCGACAAGGACAGAGGCCGCAGCAACCACATACAACCCACACGCCGGAGTTACTTCTCACCTCGACTTGTATCACCTCGCACATCTGACTCGCCCTCGCGATGGACGAGTCGCCCGTAGCCGGTCCGTCTAGGCCAAGGAGGGCTCCGGACCTCGCCGACCGGATCGTCAACCTGCAGCGCAAGAACGCCGCTGCTCCGGGACCCTCCCGGTGGGTCAGAGCCATTCCTATCTTCGTCCCGTGACGGACAAGTTGGGAGCGATCCAGTGCCAGTGCTCATGTCCGCAGGGTGCAGTCCCGCCGTGAGGTCGACGAGTTCAGTCGTGGTGCGCGCGGAACGCCGGGATCTTCCGAGAGGGTCTTATTTGACCCGAGTCGCCCAGTGGCTCCGGCTCCTCCACCGAGTTACGAGTCGACTCGACCTTCCTCTTCTCGAGGCGATGTCCCCTCGCCCTTGCCTTCTGCACATGCTCACCACGCTGCCTCCGCCTCTGCCCCCCCATCGACACACGACGAACGGCATCGTCGCAGAGCTGCTGTTCCGGGAAGAGAAACACCACCAGGCGGGAGCAGGAGACTGTTCGACCCATCCATCCATGATCCACATCACTTTGCACCGAAGCAGACCGCACCGTCACTCGCATCCACATCCGCATCCGCTTCGGCGTCACATCACTCCGGACTCGGACCATCTCGCAGTGGCCTGCGGAGACCGCCTACGGTTGGGCGGACTGCCGAGGAGGAGGCGGATCGGGAGCGAGAGAGGAGGAAGCGGAGAGAAGGGAGCGAGAGGGGAGGACAGAGCAGTGGGTCGGGACCAAAGAAGCGTGAGAGCGATGGGAGAAGCAGAGGGAGTCGCAGCTCGGAAGGGAGCGAGAGTTTCAAAGATCGAGAGCGGGGCAAGGGGAAAGGGTGAGTGGGCCCGCGGAAGAGTTGGTCCGGCGTGAGGTTTGTGTGCTGATGGGTGCATGACCGGCAGCGACACGGGCGTCAAGGCTATTCTCAAAGAGGTCCACGACAAAATCAAAACGCTCGAGACAGAACTGACCGAGATGCACAAGCTCATGGCGGCGGACCCAGAAGTGGGGATCAGCGTTTTGTTGGACCGACCGAGAGACCCGTACTCGCGCGATCTGAGGTCGGCGTCAGACGACGCGCCGGCGTGGCTTGATCTGATAGCGAAGCACAAAGAGTGAGTCGCGAGAGAGGGCTGATGATATACATGTCTTTGCAATACTTGTGCTAAGCGAACAGGCTGGCCGACCTGCATCACGAGTTCCTCGTCCGTGTCTTTGACCCCCTCGTTCCGTCTTCCCTTCACCAGTTGACGGTGCGGTACAACATCCCCTCCCGACTCTGGCAAGTCGGCTTCCACCTCATCCTCGAGCGACTCCGGCATGCCTGGATGTCCGGCCACCCCGCCGCGCTCGATCTCCTCACCGATCTGGTATACGACGCATACAAGTTCTACACCGACCTGTTGGAGGACTTGTCGCTCGCTCAATTCCGAACAGCGTGGATCGAGGCACTTGGGGATCTTGCGAGGTACAGGATGGCTATCGCTAGTCATCTCGCGGTGGAGGCGGAGAAGAAGGACAAGGAGAGGACAAGCCCGGACCTGAATGGGAGAGCCGACGATCGTGATGATGGCCATGGACCACCGGAACCGAGCGGAGCGAGCATCGGTGCCGAGGTGGCTCAGAGCTGGGACGTGGAGGACAAGGAGACGTGGAGGACCACGGCGAGAGATTGGTATACCGTGGGCATCACCGAGAAGCCGGGTGAAGGGCGGCTGCATCATCACCTCGCCCTGCTTTGCAGAGATGTCCGCGGGCAAGAGCCAACAGCGCTACACCACTTTGCCAAGAGGTGAGCTAGCTTGCGCTTCGTCGACATGGTCGTTTCACATCGTCACGCCTGACTCACGTGCAGTCTATCCGTGACTCACTCGTATGAGACCTCTCGCGAGTCCATTCTGCCCCTCTTCGACTCGGCACTGCAGTCTCAGCGATCGCTACCCGAAGCCACCGCCATGGACCTCTTTGTCCGCCTGCACGGCATGCTATTCACCAAGATCTCACTCGACTCATTCCCCGAGGTCATGTCCCGTTTCATGGAACGGCTCGAGGAGGATGCGTCGCTCGACGGCGTGAGCCGCAAGGCAAACGTCTCCCAGGTGGACTGGATGATCATGGCGACTGTCAACATCGCTGCGGTGCTCCAGTATGGTGCTGTGTCGGGGGTGATCCGACGCGCATTAGCTCAGGAAGGGGCAGAGAGGAGACGAGCTCAGGCTCAGGCGAACGACGATGGCGGCGAGGATGACGGTGAGGCGGACGACGGGAGCGCCGACCCGGAGGTTTCAGTGTCCAGAAATCAGTCGATGGATCCCACCGAACACACCTCGCCAGTCATCCCCAATGCGGACACCTTCCCGTCGACTCTGACACGCGCCCTGGAGCTCACCTTTGCGGTCTTTGCTTTCACGCTCAAGAACCCGAACCGCCTGCAAGGATTGCATCACGTTCTCAGCCCATACATCACCCTCCTCTTCACCTTCCTGGCGACACTGTATCGACAACCGTACGTTGGAGCAGTCCTCACACCCTACATCCCATGGCACGATCTCGTCGCCTTTCTCAACTCGTCGAGTCTCGAGACACGCGAGGAGACCCGTCTCGTTGGCGGAGCACCCCTCCCCGAAGATTGGGCTGTGAGGGGCATGGAGTGGGTTGGGCGACGGGTGTACGAGCGAGGGTTCTGGAAAGGCAAAATCCCCGGTCGAGGATCCGGAGCGATGGCGCAACCAAGAGTGGGCGAGCGCTTCCAGTCCGAGATGGACGTGCTTCTCGCCAACTTTGATTCAGCGGTGGACATCTCGGAAGGAGTCGTGGACGAGGTGGAGGGGACAGATCTCACGGATGGGCCGGTCGCTGTGAATCAGAGGAGATGGAAGCGTGTCGTTTGGGCGGCCGGGGTGTTGGTGAAGCATGTGGACGGGCTGCAGGTGAACGACGGACAGCTGGTGATCGAGGGGACGCTGGCGGAGCGGATCAAGGAGACGGAGGAGAAAGAGCGGAGGAAGATCGAGGAGGAGGAGCAGAGACGGATGCGCGCAGCGTCGAGGATCGTCGAGGAGGACATGGAGCAGTACGCCGAGAGCGAGAGCGAGGAGGACGATTCCGAGCTGGCAGCGCTCCGGGTGGGTGGATCTGATCCTCTGACATGGGTGTTCGGCGCTGATCCCTCGAACAGGAACGGCGAAAATATCTCCGCTCTCTCCTCAACGCACCGGCACAGAAGGCTGTTGGAGTCAAGCCAAAGCGCACCGGGAAAAGGACCTCGGTCCGCGTGGTACCGGGCTATACGATGCTCGTATTCGACACCAACGTGCTGCTCTCGGCGATCGAGATGTTCTCAAAGGTCGTCGAGGGCGGCCAATGGAGCGTCGTCGTGCCTCTTCCTGGTGAGTGGAGCGATGTCGTCTTTGGTATTGCAGCCGCTGATGACGCCCGCGTAGTTGTGACCGAACTCGATGGCCTGTCGAAATCTCCCGGCGCACTGGGCACCGCCGCCGTCGCCGCGATATCCTACCTCGAGGCGCGTATCCGCACGCATTCCCTCTGCCTCAAGATCCAGACTTCAAAGGGCAACTACCTCTCCGACCTCCTCATCCGGACCGAGCACGTCGAGCCCACCGACGAGAAGACCCGTGCCAGGACGATGGACGACCTGATCCTGAACATTGCGAGTTTCCAGGCGGACCATTTCGTGGATCGCTCCAAGTTGCTGGGTGTCGAGACGGCAGGTCCGGGAGCTACCAAGGTGCTACTAGTTACTTTTGATAGGAACTTGAGACTCCGGGCGAGAGCGAGGGGGTTGGACGCGGCGGACGAAAAGGAGATGGCAGGGATTCTAGGCAGGGGGTGAGGAGATTGGTTGGCGGAAGCAAAAGTAACCCAAGGATGAAACGGTGCCTGCTCCGGCCAGTGCCACTTGAAACGGGCCGTGCGCGGGGGGACGGGGGGCGGGGGCGTCAGGTACGAAAGCGGGCAGCTGTCTAACCATGGGAAAGGAGCGGGAATGGCTCTTGCTCTGGCTCTTGCTCTTGCTCTGGCTCTTGCTCTTGCCCAATGCATCCTCAATGCTCATGCTTTTGGACAGCAGACGGCGTCGGTCGCTTCCTATCCGCTCTTGGGTCCCCTGCTCCTCGCCCCGCTCCGCTGCCCGCTGCACCGCCGAGTCCGTCGTTAGCTCCCGACCTGCCGTACGAGTACGAGTACGCTTCCCCGCACCTCGGCCCCCCCAACCTTCAACTCTTTGGCTCTTGATCGCGTTGACCGTCCCTTGCCCTTTGCCCTTTCCGCACAGGCACCGATCTGACCCGCACCACACCACACCGCACCAAAACCAACATCCACATCCACACCCATCCACATCCATCCTCTTTCAGCCCAGACTTACTCTTTATCGATTCTTGACTGGGCTAGGTGATTTGTCCTCGCCAACAACGCTTCACCAACATCTCTGCGCCCACTTGCCACAGCACACCACACCACGCGCAATGTTCCGGATCATCCCGCTCCTCGCCTTGCTCGGCACCGCACTGGGACAGCTCACCGTCACCCAGCCGAGCTCCAGTCTGTGGTGTGAGTGATAATATGCCATCACACGACGCCGCTCGTTCACCCGTCGCCGTCGCCCGTGGGCACGAGGGATGGGGCCAGATCGCTCCTGGACGTCTCTGCTTGGCCACGCTGACCCGCTCTCAGGGGTGTCAAACAGCCTCAACACACTCGTCTGGGCCTCGGCACAGGGGAATACCATCACGCAGTTCTCAGTGTTTCTCTCCAACTCGGACGTCAACGTGCTGGTGAGTGAGAGCGAGAGCGAGGAGTGTGTGTGAGAGGGAGGAGTGTGTGTGAGAGGGAGGGGGGGGGGGGGGGGGGGGGGGGGGGGGGGAGGGGAAAGAAAGAAGAAGAGGGTTGGGGAGAGTACGAGTACGACTGCTTCGGCACATCGCTCGTCCCACAGCCCAGGCTCCCGTGTGGCCTCCATGCACCCTCTCGTCTCCCCTTCCCAAACTCTGGGATCTCCAAACAGACTCATGGAGCTCCTGGACAGGCATAGAACTGCTGGCCGGGAATAGCGCTCCTTCGCGTGCCGGGTGGTCCCAATGATCACTGACCCCGCGACAGAACAACAAGCTCGCGCTGATCTCGATTCAACCGACTTATGATTACTCCAAGACCATCTCGCCGTGAGTCGCGCCGTCCGTTCTCGGCTCGTCTACAGCTCGTGTCCGCTCGTAACCGCCCGTGTATATCGGGTCGGGGCTTAGCAGTGTGTGGCTGTATGAGAGGAGCAGATGAAAGAGTCTCTAGAGGTCCACCTTCACCAACTTTCGGGCATCTGGTTCGGTCGGGAGGACCATCACCGGGATGTTCCCAACTGTTGCTGGCAGACAGGGGGAGGGGAAGCGCGTCGAATGCTCCGATGATAGGCGCGTCGTGGAGTCGCGAATGCCCACTGATCAGCGCAGGATCAACGTCCCCGCCGCGCAGAACTATGTCATCCAGCTGACTGACCCACTCAACTCGAGCAGTGAGTGAGGTCCGGCCCGATTTGTTTTGGGTGTCGAGTCTTGGTATTCGCCTTGGTGCCGTTGCTTTGCCTCGTCACGCCATGTGCGAGGACCGGTTTGAAGCTCACTCTCCCTCTCTTCTCGATTACACGCCGAATCAGTCGCTCTTCGCTCCTCGTCTTCCGAGGGATGGCAATCGCGATTGCTAGTACTACCTCCAACACCCTTCCTCCCTCCTCCCCCACCCCCCATTTCCAAAGCCGCCCTTTCGTGCTCAAGAGACCGGTCCCTGGGCCGAAAAAGGTCACAATCTCGCGTTCTCTTCCTCATGCTCCCTTTTCTCTCGGGCACACGACCTTGCTCCCCATGCCTTGCTGACCTCATAGGCGTCTACGCCTCGTCCCAGCCCTTTGAGATCAAGGCAGCCGGCTCAGCCTACCCCACCGGCAGCGTCCCCATCAACAACACCAACGGCACCGCGACAGTCACCGGCTCGGCCTCTGCGTCCGCTACGAGTTCCGCTTCCGCCGCGTCGGCCTCGGCGAGCAAGTCGGCCGCCGAGGGCAGGGGCAGGGGCATGTCGCTCCTCACCGCTGCTGGAGCCGGAGGGGTCGCGCTCGTGGTGGCCGTCGCCGCGGGGGCCATGTAGGGGGACGACCCTCCTGACTGGCCGAGAAAAAGCCCAGAGGGAGGCTGGAATCCCATGCAGACGAGACGCTCTCGCCTCGCGTGATGGTTCTGGCTCAATCCCAAGATGATTTTGCGCGTTCGTTTCATGCCTGGACGCGGCGATGCCGCGGTGAGAATACGCTACACGTTTAGTACCTTTCGCTCGTTGGATTCCTCTCCTCGTTAATCATATTATGGACGCTGGGTACAGTGGTTGGCGAGAACAGATAACCCAGCTGTAGCTACACCTCATGAACACTTAATGCTGGGTGAAAGCTGTTGCGAGCATTTACCCACATAGTTGAGCTGGGTAATTAGCATTTGGCCAACACTTCCTAATGTTCCGCCAACATCGATTAGCCGACGTTTCTAATCACCCCTGGTCGCCCGAGTGGCGTGACGTGACGTCGGCTTGGTTCCTATCCGTATCCGACCGACTCCGGGACACATCACACACCACCGACAGGAGCAACCCTAACCCACCCCAACCCATCTTACGCCTTGCCATTCTCATCTCTTTCCTCACACTGCACAGATTCAAGCTACCCGAGACTCCCGCGCCAGGTGCAGCTGTTGGCTGAGTCACCCCAGCGCGATATCTATTTCGTCCGCAGCATGGACAGAACCAAGATGAACGGCGGGAACCCCGCGCCGACATGTCTCGTGAGTTGCTGTCGAGGTCTTCCAACACCTGGATCCTGCATCGCGTCGTTACACGATCGCATCGTATATATGCGTTCCTTCTAGTAGGGGAGACACGGTCCGAGCCGTTGAACACGGACCATCCGTTGCTAACGTCTCGGCGCTCGCAGCACGACATCATACTCGACTACGTCACCTCCGCGGCCTATTCCTCCACCGCGCGATCTCTCGCCCAGTCCTCCCGCCCCAGGCGGCCGGGCTCGATGCCTGGTCCAGACCCCGGTGTTACGGAGAACGGAGCGGGCTATGCAAGAGAGACTGGAGACGCGGCGATACCGCCGCATGATGGAAAGGGGGATGGGGGTATGGACGTGGACGTGGACGTGGATGTGGACATGGAGCCGATGGCGGACGGAAAGGGAAAGGGGAGCGGGAGCGGACTGAGCAAGATGACAGCTGGGACGCTGGAGATTGGAGCTGGAACTGCAGACGGCGGGACAGGAGGGATCGTTCTGGATGAGCAGAAGATGGTGTCTATTGAGTGGAGACGGGGTGAGCGACTTCCCTGCTTCTTCGGCTTCTTGACCCCTACAAGGCAACGGAGCAGCCGGACGACCTGGATTCATAGCCCACCCGGCCGACGCCCAAGCTGCTCTGGACTGGGCGGATGCAACTAGCTTGCTGATGGCCAACAAGCCGCTGACACTTCGCAGCCATCATCAACTCGATCCTCAACGGGGCGATCCACCGTGCGGAGGAAGCGCTCAACACGCACTTCCCAACTGTGCTCACCGAGGCGCCTGGACCGGGCCACGGGGTCTTGCCGTCCAACGGCGACTGGTCTAGCTCGTGGACCAACGGGAACTCGAACTCGCACTCCGCTCCCCAGTCGCAAGATTCTGCGCTGCCATCATCGTCGTCTTCCTCGCCTCCAATCCCATCACATCTCCCACAACCTTACTCGGCGTTCCAATTCCCCCATTCCACATCCTCGTCCTCTTCCACGGTAATGTTCGCCTCCAACGGTTCCTCCTCCGCTTTGGGTCCGTCGTCATCCGACCACTCCCTTCCGGTGCTCCACCACTCGTCCCATCCCGCTCATGTCCGCCTCAACCTCCGTATCCAATCGTTCATCGAGTCGTTCCGCCAACTCGCGCCTTCGAGTCCATCATCACCATCCTCATCAATGGGTTCCCTCACTTCCTCGATGCACAACGGCGGACCCTCCGCCGCCGTACCAGGAGGGGCAGGCACCGCAGCCGGAGGAGGCGTCACGCTCACTCACGCGCTTACTGCCGCGCAGGGATTACATGCCGAAGCAAAGAAGCTGGGCCCAGAAGATAGGGCGGTGTATCTACAGGAGATCAAGGATGTCGGAGCGCTCTTCGCGTACACCGATCCCGAGACGAGTATCCTCAAGGGCTTCCTGGAACAGGGGAGGAGGATCGTGTTGGCAGAGCAGGTCAATCGGGCGATACTGCGTGAGTCAAACTCGGGTCCTTCTCGCATTGTGTCATGTGAACACCCCCGCCCAAGCTCCAACGGGAGCCAGAGCCATTCCATTGCTCTTTGCAATGTAGCGTCGATCACGATTGCCTCTCCGATAATTGGTTCTCACCTCCCCTGTCACTGCAATGAAACCGCTCTCTCCGCGCTTCGATCACACTCACCTCGAGGCGCATCGGCGTGGACCAGTGCGGAAGGGTGTTCTGACGTATCTCCGCAGGCTCCCAAGGCCTCGACCCTCAATCCCAGCTCGAACACATATCCCGCCGCGTCACAGCCCTCTGGGCCTTGATGGCGGACTACAATGTGGATCCCAGACCGCCATGGACCGGAGCGGACGGTCAGAGCAAAGAGCAGCTTGCGGCGGTACGTCGCCTGTCCAGCGCAGACCGGTGTTGACCTTGCCTACCTTTTGGCGGCTGATTGGCCGTGTTGCTGATGATGAGTGCAGTTTGCCAAAGCGGTTGGGAGAGGAGGGTTCAGGTTGAGGGATTACGTGGCGCACTCGTGGGCATGATGCGCGCAGCGGCACACAGGGGGTTCAGGTGGCTGGAAGGGCTGGGGGTGGGGGTGGGGGTGGAGTGGCCGGCTTTCAACTTCAGAGTCAACGTCATGGGGCCCTTGAGGAGGTGAAGCGGCGGAGATCGCAAAAGTGCGACGAGCGGCGATGGGAACAAAGTACCAACCAACTCGGTGACGGATCAATGGGGAGGTGGTTCGAGTCAGTGTCCCCGTCTACGAGAGCGACTGAGTGGGAGGAACTGGAGGCGTAATCCGAGAGAGGGGCGTCCGCTACGACAGAGAGAAGACTCAGAGAGTAAGGGATATTGCGCAGTGGTGATAGCCTATTCGGCTTTGGCCCGCGCGAGATCCGCGAGATCATTGTGATTCCAATACCACTGTCAGCATTTCAATTGGTTGGTTTGGCTGTCTGTGATTTGTCTGTTACTGTTATGCACCACCATACCTGTACAAGTACAATCGCGGATGCTGACCCACGCCCCAAGACTGCGGAGCCGCTGAACTGCCTCGCACGCACGTTGGCCGGTGGTGAGCGATGTATGTAGATGATGTAAAGGACTGATCATGTCGGTGCCGGTGCTCTCGGTCTTGCTATTCTGTATGTTCGACTGATCGCACGTCCGACCATCGCCTGCACAGCACTGCGACCGACACGAGGAGGGCATCTCGCAAGAAACGCTGTGCATAATGAAGACTGGTGTCTTGAGCGCAACTGAATGCACAACCCCTCCGTGCTGCGCGGACGAACGCCCGACGGTCCATCTTGCCCACCGCCCAGGCCAGACACCTCCCCATCACTCTCTTCCGGCGGAGTGCTCCCGCCACCCCTCCCTCCACTGGCTCCCGCGCTTGGGCTGTACCGCTCGATCACTCCCCCTCCTTCCCCCCTTCCTCACTCCCCTTCCTCCACCTCCTCCTCCTCCCCATTCGCCTCGATTGTGGCCCGTATCGCCCCTTCGAGCTTGGGCTGCAACTCCCTCGCCGCTGTGAAGCACACGGTCGCTTCCCCTCGCCTGTGGTTCCGGAGATAACATTTGCCCAGGAGGAAATGGACTTGTGCCTCGTCTGGCGCTGTACGGGCGAGAGGCTCCAGGGCGGCGATCGCGTCCTGCGGATTGGATTCGTCAGCGTCGTCGTCGGATCACCAGGTTTGCTTCTTAGGCGCGGAGGGATCACATCTTGCCGACACGATTCTCGACCTGATAGAGGTCCAGGGTTGTGGAGGACCGGGAGTCCATATGTGGTGGATCGGAGGTTCACAGGAACCAGGGAAGAGGAAAGCGCAACGGGGCCGCACTCACGTCGATACGCTGCAGAGCCACGAGCATCCGAATCCGCTTGAACAGCACCATCGGACTTTCCGGCGCGTACTTGCACGCCTCCTCGTAAGCCGCCAATGCGCCCACGACGTCGTCGGTCTGCTCGAGCACCTGTGCAATAGCAATCAGCAGCTGATCCGTCTACTCCATATCCCCGAAAGGCAAATCGCCCTCCTTGCTCGGGCATCGGCTATCCAGCTCGGATAGGTCGAATAATGGGCACTCACCATCCCGATGCAGCACAGAAGCACAGCGTTGGTCGGGTTGATCTCGGCGGCGCGGCGGAAGTGGTGTTCTGCATAACGAGGCTTGCCCGTTTTGAGGTAGACGAGTCCCATGCCGTACCTGACGTCGATCAGCGTTCCTGTACCTTGCGAGCGCCGTCGCGAGCACGAATGTTTTGTTCCCTCCTACTCCGAAAACATTGATGTGGAAGTGGGAAGGAGACCACTCACCACGCGTTGTAATGCCTCACGTCCGTTCTGATTGCCGTGCGATAGAACCCCAGAGCCCTCTCCCACTCCTCCATCTCGACCGCCTCGTAGCCGCACAATGTCCAGGCATACGCGCAGCCCGGATCGATCTGCGCCGCCCGCCTGAAACATCTCATCGCCTCGTCGTGGTCTCTCTGGAGGGAGAACGTGTTGCCTGCCGCGATCCAAGCCTGGGGCGATTCCCTCGACACGGCCATGAGAGATTGGGAGAGGTGGGACAGGGCGGGAGGGTCGGAGAGATGCCATAGGAGGGTGGAATAGAGTTCTGTGGACTCGAGGCGGTATGGCTCGACAGTGAGGAGGGCGCGGAATGCTCGACGAGCCTGATCGTGTTAGCGAGATGCAACGGGAGTGCAGTGATGTGATAAAGATGCGGAGGACCCACCAGGACGTAATTCGCCATTTCGTAGAATGACCTGGCGACAATGTCCAGCGCCCACGGCGATTTCTGCAGCTCGACAGGCAGAGTATCCACCTCCCTCAAAGCCTCCTGACACCGGTACATGCTGAGCGCCCTGTACGCCCTAGCACATCGCCTCACCACGTCCCGGAGCCAGTCGTCCGCCGCTAGCTGGAGCTGCGTGTCCATTGACAGTGGAGAAGACACCGGCACTTCGATGGTCGCGCCCGAAGCGGATGACGTGGCGGATCTCGACCTGGTCGTCCTCTTGTCTCGTTCTCGGTTGACCTTGACGGTCTTGCTCGGAGCAGCTTTGAGTCTTGTCGATCTCCTCACGCCATCAGACTCCCCATTGGGTTCTATACCCTTCATTTCTCTTCCTCCGGGACGAATCTCCAACCCGCGTGACACCCCACCGTGGTGGCTTTGTGGTGTCTCCACGGGGAGGCGGGAGCCGTGACCTCGAGGCCGCTTCATCGCTGGAGGTTTCGGTGCCAAGTCAGGAGCGGAAGTGACGGGTGTCGTGGCGGGACGCAGAGAGGGGAGTATGGATGACGCTGATGAGAGGGCAGACATGAGGTTGGGGAAAGGTCTCCGGTTCGCAGCCGGCAGGGAGGGGAGCTCGCCGTGTTCTGTGATGATCGGGAAGGTCGTATCCCCCGTGGCGGAAGGTGTGCTGTAACAACGTCAGGAAGGTCCTGGACGTCTATCACATTGAGAATCAGACCCGAGTTGACACTCACTCCCACGATGATGGATTGCCCAGCATCCCTAATCTGGCCGTAGTACCGGCGTTGAGATCGGGCGTGAAGAATCCCCCGCTCGTCGGCCCATGAGACATAGACATCATCTGCTGCCTTCTCGGCTGAAACGCCGTCATCTCGCTCGCTGAACTTCGCGGCATGGGGTGGAGCGTGGAATTCGCACTCGGATTCGGCGACAACGTTGGGGGTCGAGATGTGCGGCTGCTGGGAGCTCGCGAGATCGAGGGAGGATCGGCAAAGACGGTGTCGGCGGAAGGTGCTGAACCTGGTCAAGTGAGTCAGCAGGGATTGCGCACAGCCACCAGTGGCATCAGAGGTGACGCACCAAGATCACATAGGCCTGTGAAAGCCTCCCAGAGCCATGGGTCGAGAGATAGCGCACGAGTGTACTGTTCCGCTGCGACCGCCGGGGATTTGCCCTTGTGGGAGAGCTTCGCCAGGAGCAACGCAGCGGATGAGGAACTCGACGCGGGACACAGCACGAGTACGTCTAAACAAATCAGCCACTGGATCAACGTTGGGTCAACGCCCGGTATGGGGAGTAGGGCACACGGGACATACCGAGACTTGCGCCTCGCTGTACGGCTCGTTCCAGCACTGCCTGTCCCTCGCTATACCTCCCCAGCGCCTCACAACACCTCGCAAGGATGATCGCGCACCCTCCGCACCCATCCCACTTGCCCTTGCCCTCTTCCGACTCCGCCACATCTGCCTCCGCCGTCTCCCTCACGAGGTGCAGGGCCGAGTATGGCTGCTCGTCAGCCAAGAACGCGAGGGCGAGCGCATGGAGCGATTCGTGCGTGTCGACTTGTTGTGGCCGGTGCGGATGCTGACGCGCTTGGTCGTCGGTGTAGAGGAGCGCATGCCATAACCGGGCATAGAAAAGAGCAGTACGGGGAGGAGAGGTGGTCACGAGCGTGCGGAGGCGGGAGGCGAGGTGGGTCGGGGACGGGAGGCTCATGTTGGGTGATTGAGCGGGCAGGTGAGGAAGGAGATCGCGGATGGTGTTATATGGTCGTGCTGCCGCCGGTGAGAGAGGGAAGGTTTGATCCAAGCGGTGCTATCTGGCTCGCGAGGATGCGGCAGTGGCCAGCTGGGGCAGCGTTTTGGTAGTGGTGTTGGTCGAAGAGATGCCTTTTGGAGATGCTGAAGTCGATGTTGCAGTCAACCCAACCTCGTCGTCGGCCTCAGCCTGTAGGCACCAAACAAGCACCAAAGTGATGCGCTTACGTAACTCAGCTCGGGTGGGCCCTCTCTGCCTGACACTTGCTCACCCCCAACTGCACTCGTCTCTGCCTGACAATAATTGCTTCCGCCCCCGCGCCACGATCCGTTTAAGGTGCGGTGGCTTCCTTCCGGCCAGCTCGACGTGTCGTGTCGCTCAATTCTCAGCAACTCTCACTCTTCTCCCTTCTTCATTCATTTTAACCACACCATCCGCTTCTCCCATTCACCATGAGTGTGAGTCCGAGACCAGTCTCCTTCCGGCTCGTGACACATCTCCCTGCTCGATTCCCCCTGCTGACCTGTCTCTCACCCAATTCAGCAGCCACCCCCTGCCGATTCCTACCCCTCGGTGAACCCGTACCCCGCTCCAGGCGCTCCGTCCGGCCCCGGCGTCGGCGCTGGCGCTGGAGTCGGCGTGCCCTCTGCGGGCCCCGGATCGGGCTTCCCCCCTCGTTCCGGCCTCGCGGGGATGCAGCCTCATTCGTACGCCCCTGCCCCAGGCCCCTCGATGGGTGGGTCTGGCATGGGAATGGGCATCGGACCCGGTACAGGCGCCGGCATCCGCGGCGGTCTGCCAGAGGAGAAGAACGTCGCCCAACTCGTCCAGGAGCACACGAACGTGTACGCGCGCAAATTCCAGGGATTGCTAGATCGCTCGACGCCCCATGTGATCGAGAGGTGGATCGTGACTGGCGTCCTGTTCCTCCTCTTCCTGCTGAACGTGGTGCTCCGACAAGGCGTAAGTGGGCTCCAGTCCATCGACCGGTCTTGCTCTATCGTTCTCTATCACCCATCCTCGCGCCATTCAGATGCGCCCCAGATGTGCATCCTTGCAGTCGCCATGCGTCCGAGGTCATCTCGCTGACCCGCACCAGTGGTACATCGTCTGCTACGCCCTCGCAATTTACATCCTCAACCTCTTCCTCGCCTTCCTGCAACCCCGCTTCGATCCCTCCCTCGCCGAGGACCTTGCGGCCGAGGACGTCGAAGAGGGTGCACCCGGCCTGCCCGGTTCGTCGACCCCCAAGTCGGGCGGGGGGATCAAGGGACTTCTCAGCGGATTCAGCAACGGGAACGATGAGGAGGAGTTCAGGCCGTTCATCCGGAGGCTTCCAGGTGGGTCGACGTAACTACGCTTATCATCGGATATTCTCAGCTGCCGGTCTGCGTCTCCGTCCGTGCTGCGCCTAGCACCGGATGCTGGGGCATGACTCCAGCTGATGGTGTCCCATGTGGCCGGACTTTCGTTCGTCCAGATCGAGGCTGCTGACCCTCCGCAGAGTTCAAGTTCTGGTACTCGGCCACCAAAGCCACCGCCATCGCCCTCGTGTGCACCATCACCCGCGCGACCGACGTGCCCGTGTACTGGCCCATCCTGCTCGTCTACTTCCTCACCCTCTTCGGTCTGACCATGCGCCGGCAGATCCAGTGAGCGATGGCTCCCGTTCTTCCAAGTCTTATGTCGCCGCATCATCTCGTCCTTGTGGATGGCGATAGGAGTGATGGGGAATTGTGCTGATGCGTCCCAGACATATGATCAAGTACAGGTATATCCCCTTCGACTTGGGCAAGAAGACGCGGTATGGCAAGAAGTGAGCGAGGCGCGGGGAGAATGATGGTCGCTCCAAATGAAGTGAATTGGTGAAGCGATGGATGAGGCACGGGGGCAGGGACGGCGCGGTCGCCTGTCGCACGAGGGAGGGTAACATAGACAAGGTGATGCATTGGTTTCTTATACCCACTGCGTCGATGATCGCACCACTTAAACACGGATTGTCACATCGCAGACGTAGAGCGCGAAGAGGTGGAGGCGAGGCAGCGGCAAGCCTGGTGAAGTCGAGTCGCCTTGGACGTAGGGTCAAGTACACAGTGTCTCTCCGAAGTACACGGTGTCTGCGGGGTAATTGGAGTGATAGGTACAACGCTGCATTCCCAATATCTACAGGATCCGGCGATCGGTCATGACTCGGACGATGCAACCCACTCCGGCGACCTCGGTGAGCTGCACGCATCAGCACGAGACGAGACACCACGAGATGTTGTCTGGAGCTGCCTGAAAGTATTCGGACGCAAGTCGGACCCACCTTCTCGTGCCACGTCAAGAGGACCGATCCGGAAACGTCCTGTCCATGCCCGAGCGCCGCCATGCCCTGCAACAAGCGTCAACGCGATCAGATCAAACCACAGCTCCGACCAAGGTAGCCCGTGCAGCTCTTGTGATAGATTTATGAGCCGATCAAGGCGGACAGGCGGATGAGTTGAATGCGTCTACGTCTGTCCGTCCGACCGTGTAGTAAACCCTACCCACCTTGTACAAGTACGCCATTAGGTGGTCCTGCTGGTCAGGTCCCAGTCCCTTGAGGATCCCCGGGATCTCCGCCGCCCGAGTCGAGTTGAGGATGAGCAACAACGCCGAGGTGGTGAGTTTCTGCAGCCGTCAGCGCGATCTTTAACTTCTGGCATTGGGATTCCTTGCGAAACACTAAGGAGGCTTTGGATTAGGGTGGGGTTATGAATTGGGTCGGGATAGGGTATGACGGTAGAGTATGGAACTTGGAGCCGCAAGCTGAAGTCGAATCCGGTGCTCGAGTCTGAACGTGACTGTGTTCTGCGAGTATGACGCCCCGCCCCACTCACCTTCGCTTCGTCCACGCCGTCCCCGTATGGTGGGTCCGTCAGGATGGAGTTCAATGCGCCGGCGATATCTCCCCTACGAAGCGGTGTCAGCGTTGCGCCGCGGTCTGTCCTCTCAACATGCGCTCGTCCGTCCGTGACAATTGCCCACGCGGCTCATCTGCCCCAGCCACAGTACACCTCCCCGCCGACATCGTCTCCTCCCGCCAGCATATGCATCGGACACCGATCACTCGCAATCGCCCTGATCATGATCACGGCCCGGAACCCACTTGGACACCAGATTCCGTACATCGGTCGACTTGCGCTTCGCGTCGGCAAGAGCCCCGTCCGGCCCCCTCGGGTCCGGGTCGAACAGGTCAGAAGGGAGGAGGACGTCCTCGTCCAGGGCGTCGATGTCGATCTTGCGGAAGGCGTACTCTGACATGGTGGCGGGTGTGGGATGAAGGATGCAGCGGGGAGGATGAGAAGGGTTGGGTTGGGAGGGATAGAGAGGGCAGTGGCTGTGGTGACGCAGTGAGATGGCATGAAATGGAGAGGGATCGTTTAAATTCGCCGTCACTGAGGGTGGAGGTGGGTCGCCGCTCAAAAGATGGTGTTGGAATTCGACGATGCTCTCCTCTGTTTACATCTGCGTCATACTTCCAGTCGCTGCTTCAGCACCTACACACCCGACGCAGCTCGTCAAGACATATACAGCAATCGTCGAAGCCCACGATATATCTCCTTTCACTTTAGCGAGACAAGCGCTGGCCGCCCGACACCATGGCAAAGGGGAAATCGAGCAACCCGGCGGACGCGTTCCGTGAGTGCGGACGGCTACATGTGCGGGCGAGATCACACGGCTGACGACGCGCAGGAAAAGCCCAGAGAGCCAAGGAGTTGAAAAAGGTGTGTAATGCAGCGTGTTGGATGTAGCGAATGACGGTGTCGGGTTTGGGGGAATCGAACCGTGCTGATGTGGCCAGAACAAGGAGGCGAGGAAGTCGGTGAGGGAGACTCAGACGGTCAAGCGGGACACGCGAGGTGGGTGAGAGCGGTTTCTCCTGGGTGAAAGCAGTATCCCCTCCTTCCAGTGGTCACAGCAGCATGCCTTGTCCTTGCTCGGAAACCTTTCAGAACAAGGATGGAACTCGCTCGCCACGCAGTGACGTGTTCGTCTCGGTGGTCTCTTACTGATAATAATCGTCCAGATCTCGAGAGCGAGATCAGATCTCTCAAATCCCGACCCAAGCTCGCGGCAGCGGACAAGACCCGACTTGAATCCCTCGAATCCGAGCTTGAATACGTCAACAAGGTCAAGGAGAAGTACGTCGCCGAACACCCGGAAGCGCGGGATCGGGTGTTCCGAACGCACGGGGACAAGTCGAGACGATTGCCCGGACACGAGGACGAGGATGGCGAGGGTGAGGGCGCCGGAGGCGGGGATAGGAGACTGTATGACGAGAGTGGGAGACTCCGGGATCCGACGAGGAGTGTGTACTATGATGCGGTGTATAACCCTTTTGGAGTACCGCCGCCGGGGATGCCTTACAAGGAACGAAGTGAGTGGTTTGGGCTCGCAATGCCTCGTCTGGGCTCAACGTTGTGTGGGGCTAGGGATGGCGGCGGAAGATCGGAGTGGCGAGAGTAGGGATAGACGGGGCTCGTTCAGCTGCGAGGCTGTGGTGCTGGATCAGGGCTGTGTGGTTGGGGGCGGGCTGTATCTCCTGTATCACGGCGCAAGCTGACATGACTCAGCACCCGAACCGGTGGAAGAATCAGAAGAAGAAGAGAGCGACGACGACGACGACATCGTCATGCCCGAGGGACCGCCTCCCGGATCATCCGACGAAGATTCCGACGATTCAGATGACATCCCTCTACCTGAGGGTCCTCCTCCGCCCAAACCCCCTCCGATACCATCTGGTCCCTCCAACGCGCCGTTCATGCGACCGCCACTCCATTTCACCGGTCCTCCAGGCCAGGGCATGGGCATGGGAATGGGAATGGGAATGGGTCAACCCTTCCTCCCGTTCCCGCCATCTGGTCCTGGTTTTCGTCCGGGGATGCACCAACCTGGGATGCCTTTCCGGCCCCCACCGCAGATGCAGCAGCAGCCGATGGGACAGCCTGGTTTCCGACCTCGACCACCTCGACCGCCTCGTCAGCCGAATGTGCCGCACGGAAAGGCTCCAGTGGTACAGGATCCGCTGTCCGACGCGCCGACACAGACGTACCAGGGTTACAGAATGGCCAAGGCCGAGGGCGTCGCTGGTCTTCCCGCGAGACCGGGCGGGGACTCTGCGCCGGGGTCTGGCGCCGGATCTCCATCACTTCCTGCCAAACCGGACTCAAAATCGAACTCTCCAGCACCGGCTCCTTCCGCAGCTCAGATCGCCGCGGCAACGATCTCCGCCGCGCCCGTACTCAGAGACCTCCGAAAAGAAGCGACCGCCTTCGTCCCCCGCGGAGTCAAGCGGAAGGCCGCCGCCGCACCTGGCGCGGCAGCGGGCGTGAGAGTGAACGCCGCGCCGGGGGCGGGTGAGGTGGACGCGGATGGCGATGAGCTGCGCAGTAAGAGAGAGGACGGACCGGGGCTGTTGGGCGTGTTACAAGGCGTGTTTGGCGAGACGGGCACTAGTGCGGGTACGGGTACTGGTATTAGGCAGAATGCGATGGGCGGTCAGCATTCTACAGGAGGTGTGGGCAAGGGTGGGTCGGGGGATGATGATTACCAGAGGTTCTTGGAAGGCCTGAATGACCTGGGATGAGGTGACTGCATGCATGGTTATAACGCGACAGCGCGACAGCGCGAGAGGTCATTCGTCCAGACTCAGATCAGACACCCATGCAGAGCGGCACCATGTTACCCAACCGTGTTGCTGACCTGGCGTTTCCGTCGGAAGCTGGACCTCGACGCCGGACACGATCGCCAGTCCAAAAGTCGTCGAGTTGATTATATCTGATTCTCGCGTTCATAAATTCTCTCCACATTTCCTCGCCGCCTTCTTCAACATGACCTCGTTCGGTAAGGCCGGACGGATACAACGCACCCCGTTTCGCTCACAAGGACGCTGACACCCGACGCAGTCTTCGTCACGGGGAACGCCAACAAGCTGCGCGAGGTCAAGGCGATACTCGCTGCTGGAAATGGGGGTATCGAGGTGACCAGCCAGGCTGTTAATGGTGAGTCGAATGATGCGGTGGGATCGTGGTTCCTGGTGCGCTACGCACAAAGAAGAGTAGATCCGCCATTCATTGGCACTTGCCTCGACCCCCTCCCGACTCCCCTTCACTGCCTGACTGGGGATCAAGCTGGCGTTGTAGATCAGTTCTTGCCGGCTGCTGAATGCTGAATGCCGAACGCTGAATGCTGACGACGCAGTACCCGAGGTGCAGGGATCGACCCAGGAAGTGGCTATTGCAAAATGCAAAGCCGCAGCGGAGGCGGTACGTTGATACTCCACAACATGTCGTTCTCAGACGGGCAAAGTATAGCTTTCCCCTCTTTGAGATTCTTTGAGTTCGCCGAGCCAGCGTCGCGAGCACCTGCTCATGCCTCGCAGCTTGGGGCCGCATGCGTCACGGAGGACACCGCGCTGTGCTTTGAAGCCCTCGGAGGTCTCCCGGGACCTTACATCAAGGACTTCCTGGCCAAGCTGGGACATGAAGGTGAGCTACCCCGTCTCGCAACCGCTCAACGAGGATCGGCGACTGGCAACAAGAATACTACGGATATCATGCCATGCTACGGTTCTTGGACTTGCTACAAATGCTGTTGCTAGTGCTATCTTTCACATCCCCTCCCAGTCGCACTCTGCATGTCTACGTCTCATCCATAATACATCCCCGTGTTCCTCCACCCCTCAGGGCCCTGTTCTGCTCGTGATGACTCGCCGCACACACCCGTACCCACAGTCCACGCTCACCCTGCCTTCCTTCTATTAGGCCTCAACACCCTCCTCACCGGCTTCCCCACCACCCGCGCCACGGCACTCTGCACCTTTGCCTACTCCCCCGGGGCCGGCTCGCCCGTAATCCTCTTCGAAGGCCGGACGGAGGGTCAAATCGTCCCCGCCCGTGGACCGACGCATTTCGGCTGGGACCCCGTGTTCGCACCGGAGGAAGGTGGGGGGAAGACCTATGCCGAGATGGATGGAGGGGAGAAGAACAAGATTAGTCATCGGTATAGAGCACTGGAGAAATTGAGGGTGTATCTCCAGGACAAGGCGAAGAACGAGGGGAAGGCGTCGGCGTGAGCGGGAGCGGGAGAGGAAGAGTGACTGGGACAGGGAGTCTGTCGCTGACATCGAAACTCGAGATTGAAGTGGAACGCGCGGCGAGCACGAGCGAGGTCGGGCAGTCGATGAGACGAGCTCTGTCGATGAGACGAGCTTTGTCAATCAGACGAGCTCTGTCAATCAAACGGCATAGCCAGAGTCGCGGGAGGTCGGATCCGGCTTGGTCGGCCGTTCTGGAGACGGAAGGAAGTCGCCAGGATGCTCCGCAGAGATACTAGAGGTAGAAGCGATGGACAAGCCGTGCGACCTGAACAGCTCCAGGAGGGCTATGTAGGTCGGATGGTATGTCATTCCGCGACGCAACTCTTCAACCTGTGGTCGTGGAAGTCAGCGACACCCTTCCCGCGGTGACAGGACCTACCGCTCGTGGCTCGTCGAGCACCTCCTGAAGCTTGCCCTTGCTCTTGTCGTCCACTTTTCCCAGCCACGCTTGCCACACCTCCATCTTCCTCCGATCGAGGGGCATTGTACCCATAACCCCGAGTACCGCTCTGACCGATTCTCCCACATCGCCTCCTTCCTCGCTCTCCTGCAACGCCTTGTCCAGCCTGTCCGGCCCGTCGTCTTCACCCGACTCAAACTCTTCTTCCCGCCCCAGTCTCTCCACCTTGGCGGCTTCGTCGATCTGGAGCACCTCCTCCTTCTGCTTCATCCTTCTCAGCCTGACCCACTCCCTCCGCCGAACCCAACCCCACCACCCAGCCGGTCCAGCATGGCTCCTCCACCCTCTTCGCCGAAACCAAGCGTTATACTTCCATCCAGCCTCGTCTGTCCCCAAACGCATGTTCGCCATCCAGGGGGTCACCCATTCCCAATCGGGCGTGGGGGGCTGGAACGTCTCCGGCGTGTACGCCGTGTCGATGGGTCGAGACCCGCGGGTCTTCTCGTCCCCGACCGAAGCCGAAGCTGCAGACTTTGCGAGGCGAGACGATGCAGGGGCGTCACTGGTACCAGTCTGAGCAGGTGATGGGTCCGAGGAGTTCGACGTAGCAGGCTGGACGACGGTGATGCTGGAAGCGGAGGGGATGGCTTGAGATGGCAGAGTGTATGGCGTCGGGTCAGCGGGGAGGAGCGTCTGTGAGGAGAAGTACGCTTTGCCAAGGAAGTAGATCCTGCACCGGGTCGTCAGCACTGCGAGTACTCTTCCTCCCAGAGAGATGAGACGGCCGACTCAAGACGCACCCTCGTTGATTCTCGAACAGCACTGCTCCAGTCAGCCACAGCCTCAGTCACCTTCGACTTCGAGCTCCACCTCCCTCTCCATCTGGAGACTGGGCCCAGTCCGTCACAAGCAGACTCACCATCCCAGACATATTCCTGCCTGTTCTCCTCCTCCTCCAGCCCGGTTTCTTGTCCTCGCTCATCAAATCGCACCTCCTGATCACCTCTAACCATCGTGATCGCCTCCCCTACCGCATTCACGAACGCCTCCATCTCGACCGTCGCCGAGCGCAGCAGCTCGTCCGCCTCCTCGCCGTAGGTCCGCATGTCCTGCTCATCCCCTTCTTGCGGCTCCACGCCGCCCAGGACCACTCCTGCCTCGGGCCGACCGAGTACGCGGGGTACATGGGCTACGTGCGCGACTGATCTGCGGCGGACGGCGGAGAGGTGGGAGTCGATCTGGGCTTGGTCCGGCGGGGGCAGGGCGGAGGTCGAGGGTGTGGCCGAGGCTTTGGAGGCAGATTTGGAGGAGCCAGAGGGGTCAGGATTGGGAGGAGGAGCTCGAGGAGGAGGGGGTGATGCAGAAGTACCGGGAGACCGAGAATGTGGGTCATCTGCCGTCGAGGCGGACATGATGCGGTTGCGAGTCTGGCCAGGCTCTGCTGGACGACTTGGGTGATGGGCTCTGCACACCTGCTCCGGACCCGCTCTAGGTCGACGTCGCTGTTACAATACAGGTGTAGCGTGTCTATGGATACATGTACGAGGTAACCGTCGACTGGTGAAGAAAGAATGAAGAGATGCGAGTAGTTGTGGCCGGTTTGAGCAGTGACGTCGTGGTTGCCTTTTATTTGGCTCGTCCGACAACTCGCTCTTGACCTTGTGACCACCACAACCACTCACATCACTTCTCGTTCCACCCGGTTTGCCACCTATACATCATTTCACTTTCGCTATCCTCTCTGACCAGCTAGCTCAAGCGCCGCGCCCAGGAGCGGGCAGTGCGCCCGGTATGACCCCGACATTCGAGCTTTGCCCGGGGAAGAGCGTCGGGCCGTTCCAGCTGGGTGAGCACGCGTCGGTGCGAGCGTCGCGTCGGCGTCCTCTGATCCACTCCCTGTCTTCCATCGTGGGCAATCGATCTGTCGTTTCGAGCTCCTAGCTGACGATTTCGCCCAGGTGAGACTCTCTGGGCGATCGTCGACGTCTTACGGAGCAGCAAGACCGCATACCCCAAGTTCGAGCTGTCATGGGACACCCACTCCCCACTCCTCTCGCCAGTGACCGTCCACATCCCCCATCCGGGCCTTACGCTCTTCTTTTCGCACCCGACCCAACGCCTCTCGCTGATCTCGATTCCCCTCCCGGTCTCGGGCTCGGGGTTGAGCGGGTTATCACTCACGTACGAGACGCACGTCCTTTCCGGGCCGAATGTGCGGCTCGACCGCGCGAAGATCGGGAGGACCCTCGGCCCGACGTATGCGGGCGGCGGCGGCGCGCTGCGCTACCCCGGCGTGGAGTTTGGGCTGAAAGGAGAAGGTGGGAGGGAGGATGCGGTGGAGAAAGTGACGGTGCTTCCGAAGGAGGGGAGGGAGATTGTCGGGGATCCGATCCGGTCGTGTGTGATTCAGGTGAGTGGCGAGGGAGCGAGTGAGCGTATGAGCGAGTGAAAGAGTGAACTATCGAGCGAGCAAACTGTCTTAACTGAGCAAAGCGCTGGACATCACCGCTGACCAGTCCAGCCGGGGAGAGGCGCCACCCTCCACATGCCAGAGCCATACGAGATCATCATCGGTCAAACCACAGGGCAGGACCTGCTGCTTGATCTGGGCCCTCCCCTGCGCAAGTTCTGGAAAGAGGACGATAGGATGGAACGGATCTGGGGCCGTGCGGATACCAAGCTCGAGGATGGCGAGTGTGAGTGTGACCCGTATGGCCTCGAGCTTCCGAGTCGCTGCCCCATACTACACCTACACCCAGTCGACTTGGGCCACTACCACGCCTATACCCAGTCGTCCCAAGTCGCACTGACCGGTCTCACGGGCCGCACCCTCCAGGCATCCGCATCACATGCTTCATCGCAATCCACCGCCATATCTCTCCTGACTCTGAGCATCGATCAGCGTTGACCAGCGTCGATCAGCGCCGACCCGTGCTGACCCGTCGCAGGCTTCTGGAACTACTTCCAGTTCGGGCTCGACTTCCTGCTGTCCCCGAGCGGTGTGGTCCTCAAGATCATCGCGCATTCGAACATTGTGAGGAGTCCAATCGATGCTGCGGGGCGCGAGATCGGGTCACTGATTATCGATCGCAACGTAGCCCGGGACACCCCTCTTCCAGCGATACGCCCGCTGTCCCTGGACTCTCCCCACCTCGACTACCCCGCTCGATCTCGCCTCGCCCCTCTCGCTCTTCCGGAAGGCATTCCCAGCAAACACTGCATCGGGCAGGGATGCTCAATCCTATCTCTCTCCTTCGGGGGCTTCGGCGGCTTCGGCGTCTACGGCTTCGGTGTCTGGTACAGTTTCCACCTCCATCGGCGAGAGCGGTACAGCGGGGAAGACGCCCAAGCGCGACAAGGGCAAGAAACGAGCTACGAGCCCTAGTGGCAAGTCTGCTTCATCCCGCGCGAGCTCTGCGCAATCTGCGCAATCTGCGCAATCGACCAGATCGAGCATCCCGGAGCAGAAGTCGCCCGGGGATGGAGAGGGGAGAGGCGCAGAGGGCGAGGGTGAGAACGAAGGCAAGACAGCGCCGGACGCGATGATTCTGGATAGGACGGGTGAAGCGGGTATGGACGGGGTGATTGGTATGGGCCAGAGTAGGCTCGTGGGGTTCAAGGGCGTGATTGTGGAAGAGGACGAGAAGACGAAAGGGATTTGCTCGGTCTTGGTGTACAAGTGATGCCTGGCGAGGGGCGAGGCGGCGAGGCGGCGTCTCTATGGAACGACGCATAAGGGCATTCGCATGGGGGTTCGAGAAAGTGTTGTACTCGTACTGTACGAGTATCGTGTTGTGCATAGCAGACACGCCTTAGGCATGCAACGAGGGCATATATAGGTACGAGTACCAATGGAGGACGGATCGGACACCTGTGGTACACCCTAAGCCCTAAGTCCCACCCTTCTTCGTCTTCTTGATCTGTTCCATCAGCCTCGGCTAGACCGCCAGAGCATGGATCACTCCGTCCCGCATCGCCCCGAGAGTTGCCACTCACCATACAGCGAAGATAGCGGTAGCCATCGCCATGTCCGGATGGCGTCCCAGTGACTCCTGATCCCGTTGGCTCCGCGCTTGGCGAGGTCCGGGTCGTTCTTGACGTGAGACCACAGTGCGTTCTTCACCACCGCATCGATCGCAGCGAGGAAACGGGCTTCTTCGTCGGGCGTCCAGGCGGTCTTCTAGACTTGGGTCAGGGAGGTATTGCAGGCAGTAGAGGGGATACTGTGGGATATTGTAGTATGGAACATGACTTGGGGGTGGACAACTCACCGCGCTGGGCTTGCGGGACTTCTTGGGAGTCGACGTGTTGGAGGCCGAGTCGTCCTCGTCGTTGTGGCTGGGCGGAGCGGAGGTGTCGCGCGGGCGTTTGGATGACATATCGAGATTTGTCTGGGAACAGGAAGTGCAGTGCGGGTTGAAGGTCGGTCTGCTACAGTAGCTTGAAATGGGGATTGTGGCCGGTGGAGTGTTGAGGATGTGGTGAGGAGCGTTCATGGGGAGAGTGACAAGACGATTGCTGGGCACATGTGTCCCCTGGTGTGTCGAGACATCACGACCTCGTCAGTCCCATTTCGTCTCATCGCGGGTGTGCAGTGTGCAGTTCCGTCAGATGTTGTTCACATGACCATCCGATCTGGCGCGGGGTGTCACGCTCCAGCAGCCTTTTGTGCGATCACGCTGCGGCATGATCGCGCCGCCCCCAGAGCGAAGCACATGTATATAACATCAGAACACGAGGATCCGGCGCCTTGATGCGGACGCGAAGAGGTTGAAGCCGGATCAACACAACGTCTGCTCCATCAGGTCCAAAGCGTCAGGCGGATTGGGATGAGCGCTGATCAATACATGACGGTGGAGCCGCACACAGCCAGAGGGAGACAATGGGGGTCAGACGGGTCATGCTGTCCCGCCCACACCCGACCTCATCATCTGTCAGCAGCGAGTTTCTCTCTCACACTCGCTCTCGACTCATTGCCATATCTCGCCACTCTCAAGTTCAACAACTCAACTCGACACCGCGGTACTCGCAGACCCTCAGACCCTCAGACCCACACCGGAACACCACACCACTCGTGCAGTCGACTTCAACTGGTTGAGTCCTGTGGCGGGTTAGGATAGTCGTTCGTGGCGGTCGTGTTCGACTGTGGCGCAACCATGGCTGACGAGGCAGGGTTACGCGATGACGGACAAGAAACCAAACGCCAAGCGCGACCTTCATCGCGAGCCATGGACTGACGATCACACGGTGAGCGTGATCCAGCTGCCAACGTCCCAACATCCCAGCATCCCGGCGTCCCGGCGTCCCAACATCCCAACATCTCAACATCCCAACATCCCCAATCACCGCTCCCCCGATCATCAGCATCACCGCCCTCCGCTCCGCCTCTTCGCCGATCTCCACACCTGCCCACTCGGGTCCCGGTCCGCCTGAGCCGCGCTGACCCACCCTAACCCCAGCTCGCCCTCCTCCGGTCTACGATCCACCTCGTCCTTGCGAACCGCCGTGACCTCTACGCCACCCCGTCCCTCCAAGGGGTCTCGTACAACGGGGGCAACGCGATCAACCAGAAGCTCCAGCAGATGCTGAGGCGACTCTGTGCGGGGTACCCGGGCGGACAGGGGGTGGAGGATGAGGTTGTGGGTGAGCTGAAGGGGGTCAAGGGGGTCAAAGCGGGTAAGGGGGGTAAGGCGGGTAAGGTGGGTAAAGGGAGCAAGGCGTCACAGCGCGAGGGCAGTGAGGGCAGCGGAGCAGTCAAGGTCGAGAGGGATGTGAAGAAACGCAAGGCCGTGGAGATCGAGGAGGTCGAGGAGACGGACTGAGCCGAGGACTCAATTGGGCACTTCCGCACTTCCTCTTCGCTGGGACCGTATGCATGTACAAGTACAGCACATATCTTCGAAAGCGGTCCATTCTCGGCCAACGTCCAGCTCCAATCAAGCTCACTCCGCACCACCCTGCTGCACCCGCTCAAGTCTGGCTCTCACTCATCCCATCATCCGCTCTCACCTCCGCGACCTCCGCCTTCCGCCTCTTCCTTTCCCCACCGCCCTCCTGAGTCCCCGCCCCGATGATGCCCTTTCCCGATCCCGATCCCGTTCCCAACCCCGCCCCACCTCCGAGTCCCCGCATGAGCTGCTCCACCTTCTTCTTGATCCTGTCGGAGCCGTGGTCGTCCACTTCCCCAAGTAGCCCGGGGAACTTGTACAGCTCCTTCCGATGGGTGGAGACGAGGTCGATGATGCCCCGGATGAGGGTATCCTGGGCGCGGGGCTTCAGCGGTTCTGCGGAAAGGGGAAGAACGATGGGGGCAACGGCGAGAATGGGTAAGAGAGCACGCACCGTGTGGCGCTGCTGCCATGGTTGGCGCCCGGATTCGATTTTGCGTGGCGGCATTGGACTGGGTGTAACATGTTTGTGGCTGGACGAAGTGCAGATGCGGATGAGCTGTCTGGGTGCTGGAATCGACGACGTGCAAGAACTGTGAGCAGAGGCAGTGGCGAGAACACCACAATGTGTCAAGATGCCCTGGCGGGATCGAGGTGATGATCACCCCACCGTGACGAAGTCGCGGACCAGGACGAGGACGAGGACGAGGACGAGGACAAGGACAATACGGCGATCGGTGGTCAGATTGATGCTCCATCACACACGAGCGAGCATGATGATCACCTCAAGGCGCGGGGGGCTATTGTCCTCACATCTCGCCATCATCACCTCGTTGAGCTGATGCAGGGCGGTCGGGTCTGGGACCACATCCACATATGTACTGTACTTGTACATACCACACCTCGCTAACTGCTGGCCCCTTCATCCCTCCTCTTCGACCTCCAGCAACCCACCTTTGTCGAACCACCGAGCCACCGAATTCGCCAGAGGTTGCGATATGGTCGTCAAAGACACTTCGCCCGCAGCGTGGACTGATGAGCACACCGTGAGTCATACTGTACAAAACCACGAGTCACGCGGCTCGTCTCCGCCCTCCACTCCTTTCCCTCACTCACTGAACCGTCCTACTCCAGCTGCACGTCCTCCGCGGAATCATCTCGTCCACCTTGGCATCCCGTCCGGCGCTATACGCTCTCCCCGAGCTCAAGCCCGTCTCGAACAACCGCGGCGATCGGATCAACAAGAAGCTCCAGCAGCTGCTCCGGAAACTCGAGGACGCGGTGCCGGGCGCGGCGGGGATGGTGGCGCAGGAAGTGGGGAAGCTCGGGAAGAGGGGAAGTGCGAGTCCGAAGAAGGTCAAAGCGGCGGGGGCGGGAGCGGGTGGGGTTGTGAGGGAGCAGGTGGCAAGCCCTGGAGCGGGGAGGAAGAGGAAGAGGGCAGAGGTGAAAGAGGAGGAAGCGGACGAGGACCTTGAGGAGGAGGAGTGAGGCGGGACCGAGAACAGAACTTTGAGGCGTTGAAGGAGGTCGAGAACGAGCAAAAGATACGACACGCCCGCAGACGCCGAGTCAGAGATACAATCCGTCAGAACAGCCAGCTGAGGCTCGACATGTGGTGCAGATGATTCCATCGCTATGCTTGCGTCACCATGCATACCCTACTCGTACCGTAGCAATCATCGCCGCGTCATGCCCTCAAAACTCATTCCTCTGCCTCACCTTGTCCTCGCCCCTCCCTCTCTTCCTGCCCTGCTTCCCACCTGAGCCCTCATTGCCTCATCCTCACCCTCGCCCTCGCCCTCACCCTCACCCTCGCCCTCACCCTCGCCCTCACCCTCGCCCTCACCCTCGCCCTCACCCTCGCCCTCCTCGTCACCTCCCTTCCTCTTCCTCCCTCGAGACCAGCTCCTGCACCACCCCCCTGTCCAAACCCTCCGCCACAGCCATCCGCTTGCACACCTCAATGACCTTCTGGCTGACGCGACTCCCCCCGTGGCCGTCCACTTCGCCCGCGTGGCCGGGGGGGTGCAGGAACTGTGGGCGGGAAGAGAGGAGGTGGGCGATAAGTGTGCGAGTGAGGATTGCCTGGAATGAGGGGATGAGCGGATCAGCATAGTACCGGTTGGCAGAGGCAAGAGAGGGCGACGGAAAGGACGGGGAGATACATTGAGGAATGGAAGCACTCACCTGATGGCGAGGCTCCCACGGGGCATCCCCTTCTTCTCGGTCGTCATGGTTGATATTGTAGTGGTTTCCGTCGCCCGATGATTTCGCCTGCGAAAGAAGGACCGCGTGCTGTTGTGCTGAGCACGAAGGAGCTGGGATGGGCCCTTGCAATCCTCCCTCGCCCACACCTGATATGTACATGTACATTGGCTGTGGTGGGACAACGCGTCGACTCAGTGAAGCCCGCATCGGATGGCACATGACTCGGACGCACAAAGATGGATCCACACGAGCTGGGCGCGGCGACCATCATTATAATAAGATCGTCACCATGAGCATCAGCATCGGCATCACACCGCCCGTGATTATACGACTAGTCTAGCTCGCGAAAGGAGTTTACTGGAAAGCACGAGGAGCGGGCGAGGTCGCTCTGATGCGCGAGCGGAGTCGGGTCTCGCGCGTAGGAGCAAGAACTGGGATGAGGAGTTGGACGGGGAGTGCTGTCTAGAGTTCGGTATGCGAGAGGGTATCACTTCTGCGCCGCGACCAGTTCAGAGCAAGTACGGTATGTGATTGTGTAGCTCTCCTAGAGTGCAGGTTCTGGGTCTGAGGGGCGCATCTCTCGATCGATCCATGCAAGTCTCGACAATGGACGTAGACTGCATCGCGATCTACGATCCCATCTGTCTATCCCCTCGGCAATGACAAGGACCAAACGGAGAACCCACGTCACTTCCCAAGCTTCTTGACCTAGCGAAACATCAGCGTCGTCCGGCGATATCGTCTCCAGGCGAGACCGAGCGACGCACCAGACCCGCCACATGCTTCTTGACCCCATCGCAGCCCCTGTACGCCAGCCTCCCGTCCGCCTTGACGGTCTCCCAGATGTGGTTCTTGAGCGTCGAGTCGATCAGCTCGGCGAGGACGAGGTCCTCGGAGGCCGTCCACTTGCGGATCTCCTATCGAGGACTTCAGCCCGGTCCACTGGTCTGCTATTCGCGTAGCGGTAATACAGCTCAGGAGGGGGAGGGTGGGAGGGGCGGAGGCAGGGTATGGTTGGTGTCCGAGTAGTGGACAGTGGCTGACGCACGCGTTTGGGTTTACTCTCCGACGCAGCAGGCTTGGGCTTCTTGACTGGCGTGAAGACGTTGCTCCTGGGCGTGGAACTGCCATCCGAGTCGAGCGGAGAAGAGGAGCGTTTGGGAGCCATTACGATGCTGAAGTTGGGAGGCAATGATGCGAAGTATGTACTGAGAGCGAGAGAAGTCAATGGATGGACGCTCAGATGGTCGCATGACAGAGTCCCCGGCTCAACACTCTGCGTGTCTAGTCGCTCACACAGCGTCGCGGGTTTTGGTCCGGCTTGATCATCATGACTTGCTTCTGACCGACTCGTGCACTCCCGGCCCCTCCTTTGGGATGGAGGTGCAAGTCGCCATCGCCATCAATGTCGCATCGCTGTGTGGAAACGTGACGGTTCATGCGGGCAGAATGATCGGCTGTGGAGCGGATGCTGACACAAAAGGCCGCGAGAACACGAGGCGATCAAGAGACATCAGAGACCGATCGATAGTGGTTCGTCCTCTATGTTGCCCCGTCGCTCCCGACAGCACTGTTCGACTACAAGTACTCCGTCCAATTGACTCGTCTCCCACCCACCACTTCGACCGGTCTTCAAGTTCGATTCACTTCAACCAAGCGCACAAATCGCAACCACCACCCGAGACCCACCCTCGCCGTCAACATGCCCGCCAAGCCCGCCAAGCCAGCGTCGTCCTCTTCCTCCGACAGCGACAGCAACATCAACGCCAAGCGCTCCTCCTTGGACACCGGGACTGACCTGGAGGACCATCAGTCGTCGCCGTCGCCCAAGAAGACGAAGAAGACCTCGCCAAAGAAGAGTGGCACCGCCAAAGGAACACAGGTCAGTTGTCCGGACGGTGGGAGGGCTGGTTTTGTAGCGTCTGGCTGACGAGATCGACACGCAGGTCCACAGTGCCTGGACCACCGAGGAGGACGCCATCTTCCTCGAAGTCGTGGGCAGTCTCCTGAAGAGTGGCATCTGGCCCGCGGTGAAGGAAGATGGGCGTCTCACTCATCGTGGTGGAACCGGTGTCAAGGCGCACTGCACTGCTCTGGTGCGTGATTCTGATCTGCCCCTACCCCTCTATCCAAATCGATGGCCGTGGCTGACTCTGCACAGATGAACAAGCTCAAGAAGGCGTGATGGAGGTGTAGGCTGACGATGATGGGAAAGGTCAGTACAGGCGAATGGGGTGGGGTGAGAACCGTATGATGAGCATGCAAACCATCTGGTATTACCGTGACATGCAGAGGCGCGCGATACCAAGTGACAACACTGACATCGCGCATTACTGCCACCTACCGCAATCTATCAGCTCGCCGACTCGTGAACTAGCCCAGATAGTGCCATATCACCCAGAAACTGAAGAGGGTGAACGTAGCTCCGATACCGAAGATCCAGGCGTCTTGCGATCTGCAGGGTCAGCGAGAGGCTCATGTGACACCCCAGCGGGTCGAACAGCAGGTCAACAAGCTTCTGCCAATGTTGCGATCTTTCGTCTGCGATCTTTCGTCTGCGAACACCAAGTCCGCCCAAACACCAGACACGATCCCCATGTAGTTCTGCAGCCCACACCCACACGTCCCCCTCTCGCGGTTGGAGCCACGTCACAGCCCGCGACCGCACTGTCGCTCTCACTCACGTTCTCCTCTCGACCCATCCGATCGTCTCCCTACTCAGCCCCAGCGTGTTCGCCGCGTCCAACAACCTCCTCTGCGTGCCCTTCAGGATCCCTCTCTGCTCCACCAGGTTTTCCAGCACGGCCCGCCCCTGCGCGATGTACCCGTCGATACTGTTCTCGCTCTCCTGGAGGAAGGTGTGTTCGCGGAGCGCAAAGTCCTCGCGCGCCGTCGGGGGGTGGTTGGGCTGATACAGCGAGGAACTGCCGAAGGGGGATTCGTGGATCGGTGAAGGAGGTCCTCCGACCGCAGAGGATTTGCGATGGAAGGCACCGGTGGCGCCGGTGTGAGAAGGGTGGGCGCCGGTGTGAGAAGGGTGGGCGGTGGATGATGAGGAAGATGAGAGGAGGTCGTTTCGGGCCTACTCGAGGTGGTAAGTCGGGACACGCATTGCCGGATAGCAGGAGAGATGTGACACGCAAGGCAGGAGGACGGTCGCGACAGAAGGGAAGGTAAGGACTCACCCGTAATTGCCCTTCTGACTTTGCTCGCTCGAACCTCGCCTTCAGCTCCTTGTGCTCAGTCTTCAACTTGGCCACCCGTCTGTGAGGGCGGATGCCGCGGACACAAAGCGAGCCAGGGAGATGACGGGATGAGCGACAAGATCGTAACAAGGGAGCGACAGCGACAAGGGAGGAGGAACAGGACATGTCAGCGCTATTCAGGAGACCCAGGTTGATGCAACCTACGTGTTGGCCTTCTCCCTCGCCGCCGTGACCATCTCCTTGCGAGCCATGGAATCGTAGTCGTCTATCAGCCGTGACAGGGCGCCGAGGGTGGTGGTGATTTGACCTGCAGGGTGTGAGTGGTGAGCTCATGCATGCAGCTAGCTGAGACTGTGGGCGGGGGGTTTCCAATGACAGCCAGTCGACTCGAAGGGAAGTAGCAGAAGGTGCAGGATCCGCTGTGACGACGGCACGTTCATGGAGCAAGGTCCGCTCTCGTGTTCGCCGTCCGCCCGGCAATCCGCATGCGGGACGACTTGCGGATGCAACGCGCGACCCATGACCCACCTTGTATGCTCGGTCCTCCCTCACCCGCCTCCATCTTGGTGAGATCGGCTTGCAGACTGGCGATCTGCCGGTTGCCCAGCGCGTTGAGCGAGTTCATGACGGCGGGAACGGAGGCGGGCGAAGTGGAGATCTGGACGTAGTTCGACGATCGATACGCTCTGCGAGTGTGATGTATGCTCTGCGACGACTTGACACAGTGCCGAGTCGCTGGTGACTATGTAGACTTGTATGGATGGTGGTGTTGCACAAACAATACGCCGTGACTGAATACCTTTGTCCATACCATTCCAGCGAGACGAGGACGTGCACCGGCGTGGGCCGCCATTTCCATGACTTACATTTACTGCCCTTGATATACCTCTCCCCTCCCAATCCCTCTCGCTGTCATGGCTTTCAGGAAGATGTCCATTTCATCTCACGGACCCCCTTCCCCCGCGCGACGGGTTTATGCCATTCGTCTCCTCTAGCACCAGTGTTCGAGCGCCACCCCGACCTCACGGGCGGGTTTTATTTGGTCGTCTCGGTGATCAAGCCAGTTCTACGTTTCGTGTCAAAGCGAAAACGGCAGGCAGGCCGGCAACGGATCAGCCTGGCTGGCTTGGCATTGCTGCTTCAAGAGGACTGGACGGGCATAGGACGCGCAGGGAGGGCCGGGTGGGCACCGACTTTTTGCAACGAGAAGGTGTATGCATAGCACAGAGACTACATTGGAGCGTAGGTACGCAATCCATGCATCGCGTTGCGATGGCTTGAGAGCTGCTCTGGCTGGCTTGGCCGCCACAGTTCCCGATCTCTTCTGACGTAAGGAAGGCCCGGCAACCCGGAACCGGGAAAGTCGTAGCGATAAGGCGACGTACTTCGTTCAATCCAGCACAACACGACACGTTCTATACAACTTCCCATCGCTCCGAGTCTGTCCTGGTTGACAGCTCAACCGTATCGAGTCGTCCATTGCACCCGCACTTACCACCATGGCGTCCTCCGACGTCACCGTCACCGACGAGTGGGTCCTCGGCCCCGGCGACACGCCCTTCTTCACCAAGCGAGTGAGTCGGCTTGGACGGCGTTCGGCGCTACGTTCCACGGGTTCGCCGCTGACTTCACAGTGGTGTCCCAGCAACGAAGAGCCCAAGGCGTACATCGTGTTCATGCATGGTGAGCCGATACGATCCGCGCGCTGTTATCGCTTCAATCCACTGAACTCGAACTCGCACCAGGCTTCTCGGAGCACGCAGCGCGGTATGACCACTTCTTCCGCCACCTCGCCGCCGCCCCTTCCTCTCTCCACATCTTCGCGTTCGATCAGCGAGGCTACGGTCGTACAGGCCACGAGCCGCTCGGGCCGGACTCTCCCGAGGTGAAGCAGTGGAAGGCCGAAGGCAGGAATGTCAAGCACGAGAAGTCGCCCAAGCGCAAGTCGGGAGGATGGGCCAAGGCGTTGCCTGATGCCGAGTTCTTCGTACGGAGGGAACATGACCGGGCAAAGGGGAAGAAAGTGTTTCTGTGGGGACACAGCATGGTGAGTGTGTCGAACCAGACTCGGGGACCTTTGCATTGCAACGAGCTCTCGCTCACGGGATGCTGTATAGGGCGGCGGACAAGCTCTCGCATTCGCTACCCGTCCGCATCCCCCGCCGAGCAAGGACACCCTCGCTCTGCTCTCGGGCGTCATTGGGGGCGGCGCCTGTATACGGCTGACTACGCCCAAACCATGGGCACTGGTACGTATCCCGCAGATTGCCTCGCTGCCTTTGCCGGGTCCACTTCTGCTGACCCCGTTTGCCAGGTCAAAGCCGGCGGTCTCGCCGCGTCGATCGGTCTCGGCCATATGCTCATCCCCGCTCCGATTGACTACGACGGTCTCTCGCACAACAAAGAAGCAAATGACGCATGTCGTGTCGATCCCTTCTGCGAGCAAATCGGCTCGCTCCGTGGGCTCGGCGACCTGCTCAACGGCGGAGGCACGCTCGATTCGCCAGCAGCGTGGAATGCGTGGCCCAAGGACTTGCCGCTGTTGATGTATCACGGAGGTGATGATCCGGTCACTGACCCGAAGGTCGCGGAGAGATTCTACCAGAACGTCAAAGCGGAGGATAAGAAGTTTGAGCTGCTCAAGGTGGGTCTGGGTTACGGTAATAGACCCACAACAAGGCCACGGGGAAGGGGAGGGGCGGGGAGCGGAGGGGAGCGGAGGAGAGGGGCGAGGAGGGGAGCGGAGGAGTGGGGAGGGGGAAGGCAAGAGCACACTGGATTGGGAACATGTACGTTCAAACACAACACTCACTTCGCGCAGGGCATGCTGCACGAGGTGCACAACGAGCTCGATCCCACCCCGCAGAACCTCGCCAAGCTGGTCTCGGACTGGGTGCACGCCCACATCGGTGATACGCCGGATCCGGTTCCCGCGACGAACGGATCCACGCCGGTAGCCAAGCTGTGAAGTGGCAAGCGGTGGTGTTGCCTCATCGTGGTCATTGAGATCGAAGGCGAAGGCGAAGGCGTAATGGTCGATGTAATAGAGCTTGGGCGCGCGTCGTCGACGTGAGACTTGGGTATATAATAAGAGATGCGCAGTGCTGTCTATGTATGCATTATATGGTGACCCAAACTTGACACTAGGGGGGCATGGCCCGCGGCGACATGGCTCCCGCCAGGGGACGACCGGGGCTATTCACAGCCCTGTGCGTCTCCCCTTGTCAAGGTGTTGCTTCCGCCAGACACCGCTGCCGATTCTCACACCAGACAGAGGCTGGCTCGATGACGGGCTCGTCCCACGGTCCAGATCCGGCGGCTGTCCATCCCCGACTCCCAAGTCACTCTGCCTCTCGACCTCACGATCCCCACCCCGCCGGCGCATCGCATCGCGTCTGCATCTGTCCCAACCTCGGCCATCGGTCTCCCATCGCCCAAAGCCCGTTCCCCATCTGCCATCTCCCGATCCCCATCTCCCATCTCCCGTCTCCCAGCCCGCTCACAGCTCGGCCCTCCCCTTCCCTCCCACAACCCCCGTCACCCCCTCCCACCCCACCCTCAACCACCCTTTCACCATCTCCCGGAACAGCAGCCCCAGATCCACGTTCTCGTCGTCGAACACGTAGTAGCTGAACCGGCGGGCGAGGTAGGCGAGGTGTCCGGGCGTGTAGGTTATGACGGAGAACCAGAAGAGGAAGGTGAGCAGGAGGACGGTGGACCCTGCGAGCGGGCGGCGACGGAGGGCGGGACCGCGCGTCGGTTTGGTTTGGGTTGGGTCGGATGAATATTCGAGAAGGTAGGAGTGTGTGAGGAGGAAGAAGCGCGGGGGCAGGAGTTCATTCCGGGGTTGGGGTATGGTGATGAATGATGGTAGGGCGGATTGGTGAGTAGTTTGGGTCACGGATAATCGGACAGCCAACGAAAAGCAATGGAAGGAGATGGAAGCGATGAATACGTGATGATGACGAGTCAGGAGTCAGATGCCCGAGAAGATGCGATGAAGAGCCAGATCATCAGCTGTGCGACCGGTCCACCGCCCCCCGGTCTCACTCACAGACAAGGACCTTCTCCCACGTCTCCAACATGGCCAATCCGAAACCGCTCTCCAGCTTGACCCTGCTCAAGTCAGCGAGACCACCTCGGCATCGCGTCTCGAAAGGGGGTGAACTCGGGTGCGATGGACACACCGAACACTCCATATCCAGCGAGCGGGCGCCGAGTTCGGGCGTTTGGGGTACATCACCATCTTGGTCGGGTTGTCGGGTTGTCGGGTTGGTCGAACGAGGACGGCGAGGCAAAGGCGGGTGTGTGGAGTGAGGAGCTCGGTGCAGAGACCGATGGGAGGGAGCGATGGGTCGGAGAGCTGAGCCCCGGAGTGTATCTTTGGATGAGAAGGTGAAGGTGAAGTGACTTGTGACCTGAGAACTGAGATGGATGAGGAAAGGATGAGGACGGTTGATAGAACGTAAATAGTTTGAGCCGAGCCCCGGTTGTCGCGTCGAGCGAACGACGAAGCGCGTGGCCAACTCGACTGAAATTCAACGTCGCACCGCACAATCGTTCATTTGTCTTGCATCTACCCGTCCAAACTCTATCGTATCACAGCGGCGACTAGCAAGGCCGTCTCGCTCTCCCCTGGCTATCGGGTTGTCCCGCGCTTGTAAGCGCGCCCAGCTCCCCGCCATGTCCGAAACCCTCACCACCCTCCTGTCCTCCCCAGCCCCTCCACCCTTCATCCACCTACACCACCCACACCACCCCGCAGCATACGCCGTCCCGCCCCTACCCGCCCGATGCGTCCTCGCGCGCCTCGACGCTGTTGAGCACCACTCCCCGCGCTTGCTCTTCTCGGGGATACTTCATCGGGTGTCGGAGGCGCTGGGGGCAGGAGATGTGGGGGAGGTCACGGCCTGGGATGGGTTCGCGCGGGCTTTGAGAGAGATGTGGGATCACAGAGATGGGAGAAGTAGGGTGAATGGATCGGCTACAGCGAAGGGGGTGGGAACGGGAAAAGGAAAGGGGAAGGAGAAGGAGAAGGATAGGCTGGCGAACGGGAGCGGACATGCACAGGGGAATGGGCATGGGCATGAGAATGGAGGTGTCGAGATTGGGGGCATAGAACAAGAGAAGACGGTGGTGATTGTGGTGACAAAGGCAGAAAGGTTGAGAACGGTGTTGGGAGCTGGGTGGGCAGTGATGACCCGCCTAGCGGAGCTGGTAAGTGACGAGATCTTCGTCTAATTTGTCTCAAGACCTCATCGAGAGCGACAGTCTGCGTTGCCTCCAGTTACGATGCTGACCCGTTGACAGACCGGAGTGCCCTCTTGCGTTGTCCTCGCATCGACGATCCCGTGGGACGAGCTCCGCCCGGCGCGAGCCGACGCTCTCGAACCCATCAACGTGTACCTCCCTCCCTTCTCACGGGAAGGTACGTGGCGCGGTCGATCTGGACTACACTGTGTCCGGCCACTCTCAGCTGACGCTGTTGTAGACACCCTCCGGCACCTCCTCCCTGCATCAGACCACCCACTCTGGCCCCGATTTCTTGACTTGCTCCTCGCGACGCTCTCGTCCCTCCTCCCTTCCTCTCCGCCTACCGAGCTCGCCTACCTTGCCTCGGCTTTATGGCCAATCTACACCTCCTCCCTCCCTCCTCACCTCGAACAACTGTCCCTCGCTCGGCCATATCCCGACCCATCGAACCCGCCTCCCCCGCTCGGCATCACCGTCAAACTCCTCACAGATCTCAAGACCTCAATGGCAATACCACTCGCGGCAGCGGCGGAGTCGCTCATCCCCCGCCTCACGGGCCCCGCGGAGTTCACAGAGGCACTCCTCCCCCGTCCCGGTGACATGGCCGGGATGGGAATGACCAAGAGGAGCGTGCCGAGACCCCCGCCATTGGAGGTACCGATGGTGGGGAAGTACTTGCTCGTGGCGGCGTATTGCGGGAGCTACAATCCTGCGAAGACCGATCTGAGGCTTTTTGGGCGCGCGGTCGGTCCCGATGGGAAGAAGAAGAAGGGAGGTGGCACGAGGCGTGCAGGCTACGGACGAGTCCGCATGGGCAAGGTCAGTGGAGACTCTTTGACCTGGCGTCGTGCAGCGTCCATCCGTCCTTTACCCTCATGGCCTTGTTGACTATACGAACGGCGCTCGACATAGCAGAATGTCGTTGGCTGATGCCCTCAGGTGCCTCAGAGATTACTAGGACCCAAACCATTCCCCCTCGATCGCCTCCTGGCGCTCTTCGCAGCGCTGTACGCAGAGCACGCCGAACGACCGCCTCAACTCCAACCCTTCCCGGACGACTACGAATCGGACGACAGCATGGACGGCGAATCCCCTCTCGAGACAAATGGTGGCGGCAGCTGGCTGGTCTCGGCGGAAGAGCGGAAAAGGCGGGATGACAAGAGGAAAGCTAGAGATAATGAGGTTGAGGAGAGGTGGGAGGATGAGGTCTGGCACCTTACCATGTCGGTCAAGCTTTGGGGGATGGTACGTCCCAGATCGTCCTCTCATGAATTCTTGGTGGAGGCCAATGGGCGCCTGCGAAGGATGACTGACATCTCCCCAGATCCCGGAACTGGAAGCGGAGGGACTGTTGCGACGCATCTCACCCGCCGATAGGCTCGACAACGTCATGCTCCGTAGTGAGATCGACTACGAGGCAGCAAAGACACTGGCGAGGGAATTGAAGCTCAACCTGGATGAGTATCTTTACGAGGCCGTGATGTGATCGCGACCGTCCTCTGCGTATGTATCTCAATGCATCTCATCCCTGTTGTATCCATGGAGAGGATCTGCTTGCGGGCCATCGCCATCGCCATCGCCGTAGCCTCAGTTCCAGTTCAGGTACCCGTCTCTATCCTTTGAGCAGCGTTTCTCCAGGATCGCCCTGACCCTCTCCTCCACTTCTGTCTGCCTCGGTCCCGCCACGTCCCCCTTGTCCTCCAAGACCCTCTCGACCAGCTCATCCTCTTTCAACTTGAACGCGCCGCTCCCGGGGCGTTCACCCGTGATCATACCCATGATCTCCCACTCTGAAGGTAGGCCGAAGCGCCTGAACTGGCCCCACGTCGAGTCGTGTCCCTTCATCTTGCTCGAGGGCGGGTGGAACTCAAGTTTGGGGACGTGTTCGGCGTGAGGCGCTTCGGCGCTGAAGAACGAGGAGAGGATCTCGGAGGGCTCGATGGATGGGCCGGATGGGGTGGAAAGGGACCAGGATGGACGAGGTTGGGTCTTGGCCTTCTTGTCGATGAGGACGTGCGTCACGCCAGTGAGGAAGTCATCGGATGGTCGTTTGGGACCCTGACGAGGCGTCAGCACGGGAAGTAGCAGGGCGCGTGCGCCGCTCGGATCGATATGCAGACTCACGGAGAAAGCCGTTGCCATGGACATGTCTGTTCCTCTGTCAGCGGACTGATACTCGGATCCGCCGTGCCGTGTCGAGTCCGACTCACCATTCTCCAGCGTCCGGTCTAGCCTCTGCGACTTCTTCGCCTTTTTGTAACCCTCCAACGCGACCGCCATAGCCGTCGGACTCCTCTCGTCCATGTGGACCTTCTGCGCCTTTGCCCAGTCCCTCGTGGCGCCTTGCAGCTTCTCATCGCTCACCGCCTTTTCGAGTGCCGCGTAGATCTCAGGAACGCTGGGAAGCCCAAAGATGCGGTCGAGGACGTCGCGGATCTCGCCCCGGATCGGAGTGGGCCCATCGGGGTTGGACCGGCTACTGGCGCTTTCATTGGCGGAGGAAGGGGGAGGGGCGAACGAGGCGATGAGGGCGGAGATTTGGGGGAGGGTAGGTTCGGGGAGATGGGACAGCTGAAGGAGGAGGTCGGGAAGAGACGAGGAAGGGACATAGTGCGTGGCGATGCCGATCTCGCTGGAGAAGTGTGAGATACGACCTACCTGATCTGTAGCGTGCTCGACGACTCACTATGCCGCACGGCCAAAGACCTCTTGTCCGGTCAGAGCGAGCCAGGCTCCAACGGCCCCGTCCAGCTGGGCGAGGTAATAGTTCGCGCCCACGTCGGGTGCATAGCCGATCTTCGTCTCGGGCATGGCGAACATGGTACGCTCCGTAGCGATACGAATGGGGGCGGGGAGCGAGATACCCGCGCCACCTCCCACTACGGCGTTTCAGCGGGCATCTCAACGACACGACGATTGTTCATAAGGGACGATGAACGCCGACGCACTGGTGATACCGTCAATCACCGCGACGTAGGGCTTGCCAAGCCGGCTCATCGCCCAGTCGAGCTGAAATTCGTCCTTGAAGAAATCAAGCGCGGTGAACTTGCCGGCCTTCGTGTCCAGCACGAGCTCTGCGAGGTACAGTATCAGCACGAGGTCATGAGCGATTCCAGGGAAGGAGGGGGCCGCGCACGCTTGACGTCGCCACCGGAACAGAACGCCTTCTCGCTGCCAGTACCGATGATGAGCTTGCAGAGCTCCGACTCGCGCCAGGCCTGGCTGATCAGCAATGTACAGCGCTCGGACCGAAGAAACGAAGCGAGCGGAGAAGAAGTGAGCGGCGGGATTCCAGACCGAGAACAACGTAAAGGGATACCAGTTCCGGACCCACCGTCATCTTGTCAGAGAGGGAGAGGATCATCTCGTGGTTCAGCGCGTTGAGCGCCTTGGGCCTGTTGAGGCGGTACGTCCTGGCTCCTCCGCTCGACTCGTACACGATGGGCGGCTGCTGGGTCAGTTGCTGGTGCGATTGACATGCACTGGGCAGAACACGGTCAGCGCACCTCGGACAGGTCAGCGGGCGTCGCGGCGCCCGAGGCCGAGTTGCTCGGCGCGGAAGACATGCTGGAGGAGGTGGACGAGAGGTGTCGTGAGACGGCAGCGATGCGGGTCGAGGCAGTGATGCTGGCGCGTGACGAGGGGGGAGCCATGCGTCCGATGGCTCGTCGGAGTGGGTACATGAGTGTCGAGCAGAGGTGTGTTGTGCAAGGGAGAGGATGAGGGTGGGTGCAAGGAGTGAGAGTTGTAGAGGGCAAGTCAAGGCGAGAGAAAGTGTCGGCAACAGACAAACGAAGAGACCGGCATCCACACGGCCACAATGTTTGAATCTCACGGAACTTGGACCAGACACGCACGGAGTTGTCCACGTTGTCCGTGTCAGTGCCACGTGGCATCACGTGACCTCCACTCGGCGTTCACCAGCCTGGCGACACAGCCAACGGTAGACACGAGTGCGTTGACGTTCATCTTGCATGTTTCCCCTGTCTTATACATCCAACATATCCCGCACACATACATATCACGCGGCGAATCAGTCGTACAGGGGACCGTACTCCCCGCCAGTCCTCTTGACTGCTCATTTCCGCAACCACACTACCCGGCGACACCTGCTCCGGACCTCGCCAAGCCATGCCGCCACCCACCCGCGAGGACCTCTGGAGCTCGGGCAGGGACGAGACGGTGGAAGTGAACCAGAGGGCTTTGATAGATAGTGAGTGCTCGAAGCTACTCGGGTGGTGCACGTCTTGCATGCGCGACCTGGCATGGGCTGGGGTCGTGGCATGACATATTGTAGCTAATCGCTGGGATCAGAGATCCTCGCGAGGTATTCCGGTGAACATACAAGTGAGCGCGACCCATCGTCAATTGACGACCTCCGCTGACTCATCAGTCTTCCGAGAACTGCTTCAGAATGCAGACGATGCAGGCGTGAGCTCATCTCCGATTTCACGGGCTGGGCATCCGACTAATCGTTCCCGCTCTAGGCCCAACACGTCCAGGTCAAGTTCTACACCCAGGCCGGCGTCGACGCACATGAGCGTGGAGGAGCGTCCTCCACCCTCCCAGACGTGAAGAAAGACGTCGTGAGTTGTTCTAGACCGCCTCCTTGTGGCGCTGAACCCCTCTCGCAGATGGTCCGGTGGGTTGTGACCAACGATGGGATCCCCTTTCGACCCCAGGACTGGCAGAGGCTCAAGAAGATCGCCGAGGGGAACCCTGATGAGAAGCTCGTCGGCGCGTTCGGGGTAGGCTTCTACTCGTTATTCTCAGTGTGCGGTGAGTACAGGATGACGCCGAGGCAAGGAAACGAGTTGGAAACGAGAGCAGAAGAGTTGGAAGCGAAGAAATGAGCTGAAGAGATGACTTTGTCTTTCGATCTTCGATCGTTGCTCGTCCGCCACGCTCATCTTCGGTCACACACCTCCTGTCCCCCATCTTACGACTCTGGGCACTGTTCTACGGCCCTGTAGACGACCCCTTCGTTCAATCTGGCGACAAGTGGATGGGGTTCTACTGGAAAGACGGCGGCGACCAGCTTTTTGCCCGGTCAGGCGACATGTCATCAGCGCAGTCCGAGCCCTCCACCTCTGGCAACCCCTGGACATCATTCACCATGACTCAACGCGAACCGAGTCTCTTGGAGGGCCCTCTTGATCTCGCGCGGTTCTTCGTCACCAGCATGTCATTCACCCGCACGATCAGGAAAGTGGACATGCTGGTAGATGACTTCAAGGTGCTTGAAGTGAGCAAGAGCGTGAATCCCAAGACCGCAGTCGGAAGAAGGGGTCTAAGGGATACGAGCACAAATGGGATGATGAAGGTTGTAGGGGTGGACAAGACGGGGATGGTCATCACGGCGAAAGTGATGAAGTGGCTGTCAGGTGAGTTACTGATCCTCCACTCAGCGCCTTGAGTCCGCACCTTACTTAAGACCGTAGCTACTGGTTTCACTCCTCCGCCATTGCCCCCTCCCGTGCCAGTGTACAGCAAGCCGACCAAAGCCCTCGCTTCCATCTTCTCCTCGTCCTTCTTCAACCGCTCGTCCTCGACGCCGGCCCCAATAGAGCCACCGCCGCCACCACCGCCGCCTGAAGATCCACTGCAGATCACCGTCCTGCACCGAGAAATCGAGCTCTTCGAGGCCGAGGTCAAGGTCACAGTGTCACCTGCGTTTGGCCGCGAGCTCGAGCGTGCAACCAAGAAGCCCCCGCCGGCGCGCATGCCTGTCAGTCTCGTCTTCTCCCGCGCGGACGATGCGGAGGCTACCATAGACAGCGGCGAAGGGAAGGTGGCAAAGGACGTTGGAGGGGTGTTTTCTGGACTCAGCCCGCCGCTGGACGGCGACAAGTCGGCGAAAGTGTTTATCGGTCAAGCCACGGGTCAAACAACGGGTATCGGAGGACACCTCTCGGCGAGGTTTATCCCGACCGTGGAGCGGGAATCGATCGATCTCGTGGATCGGCATGTGTCCCATTGGAACAGAGAGCTTCTCTGGGTCGGGGGATACTTGTCTCGCATGATATACGAGCTCGAGCTGCTCGACCTACAAGCGCAGTGGACGAAGACCTCTGTCTCTGACCCGGCGATCCGCGCGAAGATTTCGGCAAAAGGTCTTCATGCCCTGCGCTTCTTCACTTTCCGCCCGACGACTCCGTCCGCGGTGGTCGGTCAGGAGATGGAGTCGGCTTTCTTCCTGTGTGCATCGGACAACAAGACCTTCCCGATTGTCTCAAGCGCTGGGATCCTCCCCGTTAGGGATGTGAGGATGCCCAATGCGGAGCTTCAGAAGTTCCTGCCCGACTTGCCGGTCCTCACTTCCGCCACGATCGAGGAGGCTGCCCGGCCGATCGCCAGATTGAGGGAGAGGAGTCTCCTTCGCGAGGTCACGCTCGACGATGTGATCAAGCATCTCGGAGCGCGACCGCTCTCCGAGTCCGAGATGATCGTCGCGCTGCAGTGGTGGCAAACCCTTGCCAACTCGGATGGGTACAACCCCGCCGTCCGGTCACGCCTTCTCGACGCCGCGGTTTTGGTTATGGACAACGGCAAGATCGTCCCGCTTTCTATGATGCAGACGGTCGTGCGGCCTCAGAGTTCTTCCATCCCTACCGACATGCCGCTCCCTCCCCACACACTTCCATACACCATCACCAAGGACCTCAAGGGCACATCACTCTACCCCGTGTTTGGCTGGACAGAACTCTCCCTATTGCAATACATCACCTTCCTCATCAACCCGCCCATGTCCAACGCCCCGGAAGCGGACAGCGAGACCGATATCAGGACGTCACCCGCTTTCGCGGAGCGTGTCCTCGCCATGCTAGGTCGAGCATGGCAGTCGGTCAGTGCCAACCAGCAGAGTGCGATTGCGCTCGAGCTCAAGGATGTGCCGTGCATACCCACAAAGGCCGGGTTCAAGAAACCGGGAGAGGCGTACTTCGAAAAAAACCTGCTGTTCGACGATCTTCCGACGATCGCGCTGCCCAATACAAAGCAGATCAAGGGCGGGATGGAGAAGATGCTCTTGGCAATAGGAGTGCGGAGGACTGTTGACCTTCAGCTGGTCTTCTCACGGTATGTCATCGCGGCGACTGTCGTGGCACGAGGGTGAGATTGGACTGACGGGTCGTCAGACTGGTTGGAGGAGGCACGTGGTCTTGCCAGGATCTCATGAAGTACCTCGTGTCCGTTAAGGATACACTCACCAATGAGGAATTGGCGCGACTACGCCAGACCGCCGCTTTCCCCCTCGAACAGCCGCCGATGGAGGACGGTAGCAAGCTGCCACTGGTGCGAAGGAAGCCACATGAGCTGTACGAGCCGACCGATGCGATGCGGAGTCTCGGTTTGCCCCTCCTCGATTGGGGTGAGGGAAAGTGGAAGTCCAACTCCGAAGAGGGTGAGTGGGACTCCCCCGAACTGGCACCCTTTCACATGTGCCAACAGAGTGGCTGACATCGTTTAGCCAAGATGATCCTTACTCTCGGCCTGAGAAAATTCCCTCCTATAGATGTTCTCCTCGGCATCGCGGCCGGGAGACCACCGACAAATGACAAGGCACTGCGGTACCTGCTGGCACACATCTCGACGCAGTACCCCACGTTTGATCCGAACGCTTTCTCGGGCGTGGCGTTCATCCCGGCCACTGGTCCCGATGGGAAGTCGCTGCTGGCCAAACCAGGAGAGGTGGGTGTAATCGGTCATCGCAGACATACCTGCAGAGCAAACCCTTGAGTCTACCAGGTCACGGTGCTGATCGATCAGGTGTTCACCAACTGGGCCTGCGCGATACTGGGGTTTGCGGTGGCCGATCCATCCATCATCACCGCCGAGAATGCTGCGAAGCTGCGCATACCCACCGACCCTCCGACCGAGTCGCTTGTGACGGCTCTATTGTCCCAGGTGACCAAGGACGTCGATTTGGCCCGCAGGATCTTCGAGGTGAGCACCGAATGTGGATTGACACAGTTACACGCTCAGAGCTGAATGGTCGTCAGTACATGGCCACGCGTGTGGGGCAGTCCGGCACACTTGCTTTAGGACGATTGCAGAACGCCCCGTTCATCCCCGCTCGGACGGAGAAGGAAGGGCGGCTCTTCAAACCGAGCGACGTCTACTTCTCCTCCAAGGACGGGAACGACGAGCTGTTCCGAACTGCTTTCACCTTCATTGACTTCGGGGATAAGGCGAATGTGTTTTTGAAGTATTGCGGTGTCAGGTCGGAACCTTCCGTCAAAGGTGAGCGAGCTGCTTCCTACCGATAGTCGGACGTATGGTGTGATGCAGTGGTCCGGCCGCATGCGTAACAGAAACTGATCCGCCGACTAGATATCGCTCTGCTTCTTGTGCGTTCTCCCGAGCGCATGTTAGAACAAGCCGGATCACCCGAGAAGTGAGCTTCTGATCTGTGAAGCGAATGTACCCCGCTGAAATTGGCGCAGATACCTCGATCAACTCAGACTCCTCGCAGCCAACTGGACAAAATTCGACATCTCAACTCGCACCGCCATGAAGGCAGCACCGTTCCTGCTGGCCTCCCGAGTCGTCCCCGTCAAGCGCTCGGGGAAGAAGCTGCTTGCAGGGCTGTCGGGTGGGGTGGCGGATGAGGAGTATGAGCACCATTGGGTGCTCTGCAAGGCGTCGCAGGTGAGTGTTGTGCGGCTCCGGCCCCGGCCCAATCGAGGTGTTTGGCAGTCGACTGATGTCCCGTCAGGCTGCCCGAGTGGACGATATCATTCTGATGCAGTATTTCGGACAGAGGATACTTGCCGCTCCAGAGGTGAGTCATTGCTGTATCTGACCCCGACTCGAGGTTCGCCTCGAAGACGTACTTACGATCACAGGAACAAATGCTCGAAGAGTTTTACGAACACTTGGGTGCCAACAGGCTCAGCTCACTCGTCCGAGTCGAATACATACCTCACGGCGTATCGTCTACGCCTTCCTCTGCAGCCGCTGCACTCCGGCAGCACGTCCTCGAACGACTGACCATCTTCCTCGCTGAAGCGAGGCGGCGACCGTCAGACTACACGGTAGAATGGTTATCCAACGGAGATAACTTTACGGTATTGGAAGTGAGAAGCCTGCAAGCGAGGTATACCCTTCGATACGGCGGATCCGAGTATCAGCATTCCGAGGTGAGTCAACGCGGTGCATTCTGCGATTCGTGCGACATTGTAGGGGCTGATCGGAGTCACTAGACGCTGTACGCTACGGCAAACAAGAAGGGCAAGAGCGTCGTCTTGACTGTTTCCACAACGGCGACGCCAGATGATTACGAGTGAGCCAGCAGGGCCTGCGACATGCACCAAGGATGAAACATACTGACGGACGATAGCATCGCGCATGCGCTCTGCAACATTCTGCTCAAGTCGCACAAGGCGGATGACGCACTTCTTCTCAACTCGTGAGTGTGTCGATCGGCATAAAGGACCAGAACTAAGGCAGTCTGTGCAGGATCCTGTCCACTCCGCTCATGGCATTGAAGAAGCGGGGTTACAATGTCGACCGCATCCTCAACCGGCAGCGGGAAGATCGGCTCCGTCTTCGAGCGGAAGCAGTTCGAGACCGCGAGAAAGCTCTTGAGCAAGAAACGCAGGACCGTCAATCCCAATCTCAGTCCATTGGTCAAGTCCAGGATCAGCCTCCGCCAGCGTATGACGATGGTCGACGGCGATCGTCCGTTTCTGCCTCGGGAAAGAGCGCGACGGGCGCGTCCACGGATAGCAGTGAATCGCGGAAGCTGGGTCTGCTCGAGAGGCTGCGAAAGGGGAAGAGTTCGAGGAACATGGACCAGCCCGAGGCGGGTTGGGATGAGGGGAAGAGAGGGATACTCGCCGAGCTGGAACGGCTCAAGGCTGGCGGTATTGAGCGGGACGCGAATGGTAGGATACACGGTATGGACGGGCCGAGTGGAGGTCCGTCGAACGGAGGAGGGTTCGCCGCACCCCGTCCGGCAGTTCACACCGCTCGAGTGAGTGCGAGGTGGCGTGACCATTTCTGCGAGGTCGTAGACCTGTCTGACATATGTCCAGCCCAGCGACCTCGCCAATATCCGATCGACCGTCCAGCGGGCACTCGACGCATCACGTCCGGAGACCGGCACACAGATCAGCGACTCGCGTCAGGCAGTGACGAACGTCCCAGAGAGCCAGGATACTTATTGCGATACCACCGCGGCGGCGAATTTGATCCTCGCCGTGGCGGGTGGGCCGGACTCGTTGGCAATTTGGGTTCCAAGAGGTGAGTGATCGAGCGTACACATATGTCCTCTGTCCTGAACGGGAGACGGGGGTTTGGAGATTGCGGGCAACCACGATCGTTAGTGCTTAGACGATACTGATGTCGTAGATACCGCCGATTGGGCGGAATTCCTGAAAGACAAACTCGGGATTTGCGAGAGCTTCACTCACGGCGTGATCGTGCCGCTTGGATCCGTTTTCCGGGTGGGCCCATTCTATTAGCAAAAGAATGGACGGCATGAGCTGATGGAACCAGCTTTCACACGCGGTGTTCAATGTCTTCTGGGACAACGACGGCCCGCTGATCGCTTTCAACCGAGGTGGAGCGATATTCTGCAATGCGTGAGCCCCCTTGACTTGTCAGGAGTATTGGTCCGAGGCTGATCCGTTCTAACCCAGGCGGTACTTTGCGGCGTGGCGTGAGTTGGGTTGAGACCTCGTGGCCTTGTTTGCGGACTTTCCGGACTTGCTGATGCTCTGCATAGACAACGCGTCGCTTCAGCGTGGCGAACGATCAGACGCGCTCATATCGTGGTATTTCAGTATCGCCCATGAGCTGGCGCATAACCTCGGTAAGCGCCGGAACCGAACTTCTGCCACGCCACACCACACCCCGCTGAGACCCGTCGTAGAGTCCGCGCATAACAGCTCGCACGAGTTCTACTTCTCGAGTATCGCGGAAGAGTACCTCACGCGGTTGATGCCCCTGCTCGGAGCGGGAGAGAAGAGGTGAGGCTGGGGTCCTAGAGAGATAGAGTGGATACACTGGCTACACTGGAGAATAGTGGTTTGGTGAACTACACTGGAGAGTAGTGGTTTGGTGAATGCTGGTGCATGTGTTGTCTATTGGGACACTGCATCGTGCAGATGCCCTGCAGGATGTGTTGTTGTTGATAACTGTCTATAGCGATGATGTATGACTCTACTTGGCGGACTCGACCTGGAGATGAGCCTCTGCTAAGACTCAAGGCGGTTCCATGCTGCACTGCCCTTAAGCAAGGCCCGACGCCGTCCTTCCCTCAGCTCCATCCTCGACTCCCTCCTCAACTCCATCCCCTTGTGTCTGTGCGGTCTCGAGTGAACCTCGTGCACTGCGCTGCCGTTCGAGTCCCATTCTCGCCTCCAGATTGGATGTCTCGTCTACCGCGCGCTTAGTCTCGACATGCCCCGCATTACGCCGACTCGAGAAGTTCGCCAGAGACAGCGGCTTATTGCCGTGTTCCCCAGCGACCGACGCAGCCGATCCGGCAAAGATTTCGGGAACGACCTGGGGTGTGTCGGGAGAGGACGGTTCGAGGACGGGCGATTCTGGAGGTTTGATGGCGCGGGAAGTGAGGGGGTCGATGGGCCATATTCCTTCTTTGAGCCAGCCGGCTCGGAGGATCTTGATCTGGCAGAGGAAGGGATCAGCTCGAATTCGTTGCGGCAAGAGACACGAGGGGCCGAGGACTCAGGGACGCAAGGACGCGAAGACGCGAGATGCAGAAGGAAGGATTCGATATCACGGATATGAGGGAAGTGGAAATGGGACGATGTGACAGAGCGATGAACCGACGAAGTGACAAAGCGACGAAGCGCCATGTGACGATCCGAAACTGACTCCGACTCCGACTCCGACTCCGACTCCGACTCACGACCAACCCAAGCCTGAGCGGCTTGGACAGCCTCTTCCCACCCTTCAGATGCCCCAACACCCCTCCGACGCCCGCCCTCCACGCGAGCTCCGTCTCCTCCGCCCCGGGCTCGGCGAGCAGGGTCTCGAGCCGTTCCACGGCGGATGAGCTGGGATGATATGGTTTTGGAGGGAGTGGAGGTGGGAGGGGGAGGGGCACGGTGTAGTGTGTGGGAAGGGCGGTGGTTGGTGTTGATGGGAGGGGGAGACCGGCTAGGAAGAGGTGTCGGCGGTATTCGAAGAATTCGAGGCCTGGGCGGTGTCAGCGGGGGAGGGGGAGGGAGGCATTGGAGGAAAGGAGGGAAGCTGGCTCATAGAAATGAGGCAGTGAGGGGCGAGGAATGGTTGGGGTATGGGCCAAGGCGGTCGGGGCACTTGTAGAGCCATGAGGTTGAGGTCGACGTACCAGTGCTGGGGATCGTCATTGTCTCGCCAGGTTGGACCGGATCTGAGGGCGACTGACACCTCGAGGGCCCAGCCTGGGGCTGCTCGTCCTCGTCGTTCATTCTGCGTCGGCGCAATCCGCGCGAGAGGCTACGTATGTGGGCGTTAGATGAACACGACGAGTATTGAGATTGACTGCTGCTGTCAAAAGATATTTCAGCTGGTCGCGATCAATTTGATCCCGTCGTCGTCGGTTACTACCGCCGGTCCGGTCCGAGATGAGATGGGCGAGAACGCGAGTAGTGGGCCCAAAATCATTCTGATCACTCTTGATTTGTTCATCGCGACCTGTCCCCGGGGTGATGTCGACCCAAGGATGACACTGCGACCGGTAATCAGTAGTCTTGCTCGCACCGCTCGCACCGCGCGATGTGTCGCCTCTCAAGGCCGAGGTTATCGCGCCGCACCTCGTCGTTTTGGGCGGTACGACATCCTCCCAGCTTCTTCAGCGATGGAGGCGTATCCCGATCCTCTGGCCGTCCCGGATCGGATCCCTCGGCCAGAGTACGTCCCCGAGAGCTTCTGGAGCGATCCATGGAGCGAAGTTGTGGTGCTCGAAGACCTCGAGGGGGAGGGACCGTTGATCGAGCTGGGTGGGGAGCAGGAAAAGGCAGTGAGATGTGTCGGAAAGATGGCGGCGGAGGTGATGAGTCGCATAGGACGGTTTATACAGGTGAGACACCGGCGAGCGTGGGAGATGAGAGCTCATGCTGGTGTAGCCGGGGATCACTACAGAGGACCTCGACGCGAAGGTGCATGAGTTCATCATTGAACGGGGGGCGTACCCCAGTCCATTGGGCTACTCGAGCTTCCCGAAGAGCTGCACCACTTCGGTGAACAATGTGATCGCTCGTGAGTTAGCATGCAGTGGATGGGTCAAAGCCAGACGTGCGACTGACTCCCAGTCAGACGGCATACCGGACGGGTGAGCCTCCTAGACCGGCTTGATCATTGTATCGGCTGCTGATACCTCCAGTCGACCCCTGCACCCGGAAGACATCATCAACATCGATCTCACCCTGTTCTTGGATGGATACCACGGTGACACCTCCAAAACCTTCATGCTCCCCGCGGTGGACAAGCTCGGACGGGATCTCGTCGAGGCCACGCGCGAGGCTCTCGAGCTGGGTATCAGAGCCTGTGGGCCAGGCAAGAAATTCAGCGGGATCGGCAATGCCATTGAGTGAGTAGCTAGTCCACACAGTGTACACATTCGTTATTGCAAGTCGATGATAGCTGAGCGGCATTCCATCAGGGACTTTGCGAAACGACATGGGTTCTCGGTCAACTCGCAGTTTTCGGGCCACGGGATCGGGCGTAATTTCCACCAGAAGCCGTGGATACTGCATAATCGCAAGTTGCTCTCTCTACCTGGATTGGGGTCAACGACCCCGATCCCTGGAGTGATGCAGTGATATAGCGGACTGATCGGTGATACAGGCAACAGCGAACCCGAGGTCATGCTCCCCGGACACTGCTTCACCATCGAGCCCTGCCTCGTGCAGGGCTTGAACCCGAGGGGATCTTTGTGGGACGATGGTTGGACCATGTCCACCGAGGTGAGAGGGAACGGGCCCACTTCGTGATTGAAGGCGTGGGGGCGACGATGCTGATGTATCCGCTGGGTAGACAGGGGCCAGATCGGCACAGTTCGAACACCAAATCCTCATCACTGAGAGTGGAGTCGACGTGCTCACCCGCCGAGCCGAGGAGAGCGTATGAGCAAGTCTCGGCGATGTTCTAGTAGTCGTTACTCGTACTGTCTTACTCAACCCCCGGATATTTCTCCGGCAAAATCAGCTTGCTCCGGACGGACAGCGATTTGCCCGCTATGATCTCCATTGCGCCCGCACCATGCTCTCCTCCCCAAACGAATCGTTGTGCTCGCTTCGTGACACCCAGCATGTATATACCCCGCCCGCACGTTCCCGGTAGTAACCCTGCTCTGCCGTCAGCCCGCTAAGCAACTGCCGCCCGCAGCACTTCTCCGCGCCAACGCCACGCCACGCTACAGCTGGGGAATTTGGTTCCGTTGCACCGTCCCCGTCGTCCTCGTCCTCGTCGCGTGGGCTGACTACTCTCTGACTCTCAACTCTGTTCGCAACCCCTTTCTTCCCTTCTCTTGTACTTTGTATTCAAGCACCGATCGTAACAACTTACTATCACTCCGGAGGGCGACCGAATCGCCCCGCTCCTCATCCCAGAGCTCACCGCTCGCTGCAATTCGAGCCTCCTGCGCTCTTCGCTCTACAGACGCCGGGCACGGCGTTAACACCGCCCGAACTCGTCTGCCCCTTGCTCGAGTCCCCCAAAGTTATTGCCCCGGCAATACATCTAACAACTCCTCACCCTCCTTGCGGGGCTCTGCGCTCATTTCGAAACCCAGCACACCCGCCCTCGACCGCGACCGCGACCGCTGAGAGGCGAGCCGCGTTCCGGCGATCGTGACATGACTGCGTCGGCCCCAAGCGGTGCGTTTTCAACTCGTCCCCTTCTTCCACTTACGTCCACGGTCCCTTCCTTTCTTTACCTTCTTCCCGTTGTTCACCACCCGATCGCCTCTTCGACACACACAAGCACGCATCATCAGCTGCGGTCCTGTCGACCTATCTCTCATCTGCACTTGAGCCGCCGGAGAACCCTCGCTGACGAGACGACCAGCTGCCCTCGGGGTGATGTCCTCGCCTACGCCAAGTACGCCCAAGCCCGTAGGGCCCGCTCTGGTCGTGCCAGTCGACGGAGCCCTGTCGTTGGGACCACCAAAGGCGGCCGGCGAGGCCCCGGGTGAAACGAATGGGGCGGGTACCGGCCGGTCTGCATCGGAAAGGCGAGATGACGCGGAGAGTTCAGCGGTGATCCAGAGTGAGACAGGGGAGACCGAGGTGGCCCGAGACGACGATTTCGGAGAGGAGGATCATCAAATCGCGCACGGCGATGTGGACGGGTGAGTACATAGGCGGAAAGTCATCTTCTCCTTCTTTCTCTCTTCAGAGCTGACGCGCTGACGACAACAGTCGACTCACACCTGTTCCGGGCCGTTCAAGATCCCGATCCATCAGCAGCTCGAGCGGACCTTCCAACGGAGATCAACCTTCTCCCAACTCCACCTCCATCTCCGCCGCCAGTCAATCGAGCCAACCTCCTCGGCCAACCACTGTGTTCAACACGCTTCCCGTCCCGCCCGCAGAGCTCGGACTTGGGACTCTGCAAGGAGAGGAACAGCTCAAGTCGGCGTTACAATCCAAAGACAGGCTCTTCCTCATCATGGTGTCGAGGGAGATTGAGAGCTTCGTGCGCCAGGTCGCAGCGGGTCAGGCACCCTCAGCTGCTGCTGCCATCGCTGTCGGGACGGCATCGACATCGCTCCTGGCCGGACATAGTTTCAGGGTGGAGACATCGGCGACGAGCAAGTTCCAGAGGATGCTCGTGTACAAGGCGGCAGAGTGGTACGGACTCAAGGCGGTCGCGGGGACGGACGCGTCGATATTTGTTGGAGTGTTGGGATCGCTCAGTGATAAAAGGTAAGAATACGTCGCCGGGAGCCTCGGCTGACCCACAGCGCCGCATTACGGCTCGGTGAACTCGTCCCGCAACCTGTCGATGCCCCGCAGACATTCCGCATCATGCAAAGAGCTCAGCCTTCGTCAAATGCGACGCCCACCGATGGCTCGTCGTCTCGCGCGGCGTCTGTCGTGGGTGACGATGTGGCGCTGGACTGGCCGTCGAGAGCAAAGACGTTCGAGGAACGCGAGGCAGCCTACGCGCTGGCAAGGGAGAGGATCTACGGCACCGCCAATCCTGATGGAGATGTCACGCAGCAGGTGATTTCTGGCGGGGACGACGAGATCAGAGGAAGAGCAAGACGGCAGCAAGAGGACGAGGTCGATCCGGTTCCACGACATTCGTACGGAGTGCCGAGCCTCCAGGCGTCCATGTACGAGCCAGTCTACCCTTCGCTATACAATCCGCCCGCAACAGACGGACCACCACATCCTCCCGTTCCAAGCCAATACGGCCAACAGCCTCTCGGGTATGGCTATGGCAGCAATGGGATGTCGTATCCGGCATACCCCCAGATGGGCGGTATGCAACCCGTCGGCGGGTTCCCGGGTGCACCGCCCATGTCCAATGGTTTCGGGGCGAACCCACAGTCGACCTCCCACGCCCAGATGTATGGCGGTATGCCTCAGCCTTTTGTCGACGGATCACACGGCGGAATGGCCTACATGCAGCAGCAACCTAATGGGTACGGCGCTCACGGCTGGCAACAAGTGCCCTCAAACGGCTTAATGACGCCGACGATGATGTCGATGCAGGGCCAGATGCCGCCGCAAATGCCGCCGCAGCAAGTGATGGGCGGGGCACAGGGCTGGCCACCAAACGCGGGCATGTCGCAGATGATGCCTCCTCAACCGATGCCGATGATCCCTCAAGGCATGCCGGCGTATCCAACGGCCTATGGCTACTCGCAGCCGCCTCGACAAGTGCAGAATAACCTGTACCCGAACTTGGTCCAACCAACACCGGTAAGGCCACATCCACAGCACCACAGCTCGGCCTCGTCTTCGATCTCGTCGAGATCTTATCAGGACTATTCAAGACCACATTCGAGGGGCTCAACGACGAGCACGAGGAGCGCAGCGAGCAGTGTGAGACTGGGAGTGATGTACCCCGCTGGTCAGAACCAGGGTGCGGGTTACCGGCAGAAGGGGATGAAGACGCAAGGACTGAACGGGGTGAACGGGATGACTGGGCTGGGCATCGGGCAGGAGAGAAGAGGGCGAGCACACAGTCCGGTCAGTCCCGTAGCGAAACGTACCCATGGTTGTCGAGCTGACTCGCCCCAGTCCTCGACGACTACCACGTCGTCCCGATCGTCTCGGCGCGCCGGGTCGATCAACTTGTCGCAGCCCTCTCCAGGCCAACATCCCCTGCCCCAGCGGCCAGACTGGGCCGCAAACAACATACCATACCAGCCCTCGCCAATGCCGCTGCAGCGCGGCGCTATGATGTCGGGACCCAACACGACCGACTTCCCGCCGTTGCTCCGCAATGGCACACAGGCAGAGCCGATGCAGCAAGAACGAGCCAAGATGAGACCCGGCACGGTATGGAACGGTGCCGCCGTCAAGGCACTGGCGCATGGATCGGTCGGACCTGTCGGCACCTCCGCGCCAATCTCGCCAGGTGTCCCGATGATGTCTCCAGCGCCAACGCGGACGCCTAACCCTGTTCTCCAGCCTCAGGCTGGTGTTCCCAGCGCCATCGTTTTGCCGGTAGCACCAACATCAAGCGGGTCGGTGTCGGAGTATGATCCAGACTTCCCGCGCCGCATGCCTGGCCGGAGTACCGGGACACTGTTCGACCCTTCAGCACCGAGACCGATCTCACGACCAGAGTCGGTGAATCGTGATAAAGCAGCGAACGGTTTGGTGGGATCGCCAGAGACGAGCGGGGTGTCTGCAGTGCCTGCAGGGCCCGCAGTGGCCGGATCGGCTGGAACGAGTGGGGCGAGTGTGGCGAGCGGGTCGAGCGGGTTGGGCGGACTGAGTGGGTTGACGGCGACGACGAGCGGTATGACCCCAGAGGACGTGATTGAGGCCAAGCTCGCGGCGATCAGTGTGAGCGTCGGAGTGAGTATTGGTCCCCCAGCGGCAAAGTCGGCGCCCCCCGCGCCTGGTCCGGCACCGTCCTATGCCAAGATTGTGCGACGGGATTGAGTGGGGGAGAGGGAGAGTGGAGAGCGGAGAGTGGAGAGCTCATTTGAGAGGTGGTTATAGCGTCGCGAGGCGAGGCGGGGCGAGGCCGGAGGGCTGTTGGGACACATAGCATTACCAGCTGGATAGCAGATGCAGCTCGCATTGTTTCAATGGATCCATTCACGTGGCGCGAAATGATTCGACCGTGGGAAAGTGGATTGGTTGTTGATCGCCACCACTACTCACAGTCACCACCACAACTCGTCCACGAACCCTGGTCCGCTTGTCCTCCCTCGAGATTCTACTCACTTCGTCACGATTTCCCTTCCAACAACCTGCGAATCGCTTCTTCGCAATCATGCCCTCCAGGCGGGCCAAGGCCTCTACATCGCGCGCCAAGTCGAACCAGGCGGCCCGGGCTGCTCATCGCGCGACGTCTTCCCCCGGCTCGTCTTCTCTTTCACCCGTCAAATCCGCCCGTTCTCCCTCGACCCTTGCCGAACCGGAACCTGAACCTGAACCGGAACCCGAAGCTGAGCCCGAACTCGAACTTGAGCTCGAGCCTGAGCCCGAGGTCGAGCCTGAGGTGGTGATCGAGGAGGCCACTCCGACCGAGGACGATGACGCCGACGTCGAGGCTACTCAGTCTTCGCCGTCCGGCGAATCCGGATCGTATCATTACCCAGCGGCCGTCGCGGACTTCACAAAGCTCTCGTCGCGAGAACAGGCTTTCAAAGTCGCGAGATACATCCCATGTACCGACGAGGGATGCGAGTGTCAGGGGCTTGAGCCACCGGAAGACGCGGAGGTGAAGGTAGTATCTCGAGAGGAGGCCGAGGAGGTGGATATGGACAGCGAGGAAAGCGAGGAGAAGACGAGAGAGGGATGGTGGAGAGTCTGTGGGAAGTGCGGACATGGATGGGAAGGAGAAGGACACGTTTGGGCCGAGCAAGTGGATACCGGGGAGAGATTACGGAGGAGTAGGGTAGTCGGAAGGATAGAGGAACTGCTGCAAGTGAGTTTGGCGAAGGCGGTGAGGTGGGACGAAGCTAAGACCATGTAACACCAGGACGAGAAGCTGCTCACGACTTTCCCCACTCCTCGGCCCGAGTCCACCGAATCGCTCTTCAAGCAGCTGCACCACTTCTACCGGCCGTCCGGAGGCAAGCGTACGGGCCCGTTACCTGCACCTGTCGATCTGACCAGCCCCGGTACCGACACTCCGGACACGTCCGTGCTCGACACTCCAGTCGCTGATGATGAGGACGAGGAGATGGGTGAGGAGCCTCCCCGCAAGCGTTCTCGACGCAACGGGACGGCTGAGGATGGTCACGAACACGAACATGAGCATGAGAAGGAGGAGCATTCCGGAACGAGGACGTCACCCCGGCATGCTCACGGACACGGGAAGAAGCCAGGCAAGGGCGCTCCTGGAAAGAAGGGCACCAAGCCCCGAACGGTAGTCCGCGGCGCAAGAGGTCTCGTACCGATGGAGACGGACCCTGATGGGAGTCAACATGTGGGGGGACATTTACCAGACTCGGCGGTCCAGGGCGAAAACGGCGCGGAGGAGGACGAGGATGAGGATGAGGATGAGGATGTGCCACTTGCGCAGCAGAGGCCCCAGTTGGAGGAAGGGGAGAGGTTGAGGAGAGAGATGATCAAGGAGAAGGAGAGGGAGAGGGAGGAAGAGGTGATGAGGAGGGTGGCAGAGGAGGATGGAGAGGGGTTGAGTAAAGAGGACGCGGAGATCTGGGAGGGCGTAGAGCTGGTGCGTGGTCTTCCTCGTTTGTGTCGAAAAAGCGCACTGGGCGCTTCATCATGGTGATATGCTGTTGCTGTTGCTATCGCAGATGCTGATTCATACTCAGCCAAAACTACCGCCCCGACCTGCGGCTGTCGAGCAGACCAACAACGAGATCATGCTCCCCGTCGTCAGCTCGCGAAACCCCACGCCAGTGGCCACCTTGCTCCTCATCGGGCTCAAGAACCTCTTCCAGAAGCAGTTACCCAAGATGCCGAGAGAATACATCACGCGGCTCGTGCTCGACAAGAACCATATCAGCATGGCGATCGTCAAGCGCGGATGGAAGGTCGTTGGTGGGATCTGCTACCGGCCGTTTGAGAGCAGAGGATTTGCCGAGATTGTCTTCTGCGCCGTGGACAGCTCGGAGCAGATCAAAGTGAGTTTGAGTCGATGATCGCCGAGGGGTGCAGACTCGAGTTGGCTCTCCGTGCTAGATGCTGACAATTGCAGGGCTACGGCTCGCACTTGATGAACTCGCTGAAGGATCACGTCCGGAAAGCCCACCCTACAATCAACCACTTCCTAACCTATGCCGATAACTATGCCGTCGGCTACTTCAAAAAGCAGGGGTTCACCAAGGAAATCACGCTTGAACGCGAGAAGTGGGTTGGGTACATCAAGGATTATGAGGGCGGGACGATCATGCAGTGCACGATGCTGCCCAAAGTGCGGTACCTCGATGTGCACCAGATGCTGGCGGATCAAAAAGCCGTGAGTGCGACGGAGCGGGCACGATGCGTGTGATTAGCGCCGACTGACCGGGGGCGGTACAGGCTATACTCGCCAAGATCAAGTCTTTGACGAGGTCACATATCGTGCACCCGGGTCTGCAGGTGTTCAAGGATAAGAAGCCGGGGGAGATCAAGCTGTCCAAAGAGGAGGTGCCGGGTCTGGGTGAGTCTGCGCCCGCTGCTTCAGCATGGAGGGGAACTGACGCTTGATAGCCGAGACCGGCTGGAATCCCGACCTCGACGCAATGTGAGTGACTGGGCGCGCTGAGCCGATCTGTGCTGACCTCTTCTCAGCCTGCGACAGCCGAAGCGTAACCCGCACCATGGGCTGCTGCAGCTCGTTCTGAGTGATTTGCAGAACGAACCCTCGGCGTGGCCCTTCTTGCGTCCGGTCGACGGTGCTGTCGTTCACGACTACTATGATGTGATCACCAATCCAATGGGTGATTCTATTCACTTCATTCTATTCACTTCACTGTCCCTATCTATCGCCCGCTGACACCGTCTCCAGATCTCTCGACGATGGAGAGCAAGCTCGAGAACAATCACTACAACTCGATCGACGACTTCATCTCTGACGCGCAACTCATCTTCGAGAACTGTCGGCAGTACAATGGCGAGAAGAGCACGTACACCAGCCAGGCGAACAAGCTGGAGAAGGCGCTCGATCGGATCTTGAAGAAGCGACAGACGGCGTTGTGATGCGCGAGTGCGTGTTGGGGAAAGGCGTTTGCATGGTGTGCAAGGGGTGGGTAGTGCGTGTGATGGTACAGACGGTGCCGCAGGGACGATTTGCGAACGGGGGCTACGGCTGTGCGCCGGGCAGATGTCCCGGTGCAGATGCGCTGTTGTATGTATCAATACAGTGAGTGGCATGCATCGAGCGATCCTTCGAGCTCTGGAGGTTTTCCGCGCAGTGATGCTGTCCCTTTGGGGCGCATTCCGGGGCCTTCTCGCCACGAGATGAGCTTCTGCGGAACGTTCTTGACTCGGACGTGATCTGCAGGCACCAGAGATCTCCTCACCCTCGCTGGCCTTCGACCCGATTAGACCGGATGTACGGGGGGGTGGGGGTATATGGGCGGGTTTTCCCAGCGTGCCGAGGGTGAAACAGCATCGTCAAGAATCAAAGTGACATGGCAAGCTTGATTCGAGAACGCGCGGAAGACACGTTGATCTCGAGCCAAGCGAGTCCTGCGTCGTCACGTCCGCGACGATGCGTGCCGGATGGAGCGTGGGGCGTGGCGTGGGCGGTGTGATGGAGGGGTGAGCGGAGGGGGCGCGCTGATGGCATTGCGGAGCTGGAGTAAGGATGCCTCGATCACTGGATCGGCAGAAGCGAGGTGAGAGTGGAGGGAGTGTTGTCGGGGCGATGATGAGGTGAGGGGTGGAGGAGGCGAGGGGATGGGAGAGGACACAGACCTGAGGATAAGGAAGAGGAGTCGGGTATTCGTATTCTCAGAACGCTGAGAAGCACGGTGATACCTTCTCGTCGGCCAGTCGGCGCGGAAAGGCGAGAACGATGGTCATCCAGAGCTCGGCCCAAACACGAACAGACACAGGCAGGTCACAGCGTGCAACGCAATACCGTACTCATCTTGAACGCTCAAGGCGTGGTCGTGGCCCGTCCTCGACGCTTCTCCAGTCCTTCACTACACCTCTTACGACACCGCTTACGTCCCTCGCCCTTGTTCTTGCCCGTCTGCCCGAGAGCCGTGCGCACTCAAAACGAGCGGGACATGTCTGCCGACGTGGAGGGCGGCATGTGGGTCGCAGTTCGTATCCCAGAGGGACGAGGCGACAGTACGAGTACGAGTGCCATGGGAGACTACGACTGCAGGTCGCTCAATCGCGAGGTGTACGAAGGGTTCTGTCAGGCGCCGTCAATGTGGTGGGATGCGTGTCAGGCTGGGTACGGCCAGATGTGAGTGGTGTATTCCGCTCATTCAGTGGGTCGTGGGGTCGTCAATTGTCCTCCCACCGACTCTCCGGAGCGCTACGAAAGAGCGCGTTGCTCAGAGCGCCCGCCGCTGACGAGTGACAAGAGAGGTGTTCGTCCAGATGTTCGAAAACCTGGCGGACGGTGTCGAGGAGCTGGTGGTGCGTCTGATTCGAGCCACGGTACCGCGAATTCAGCGGAGTCCCTCATCGGCTGATCGATGCAGTCGGCGGACTCGCTTGAGAGCTGCACCCAGAATGCTGCTCTGCAAGGTACAGTACCACGTTCACTACCTTCGCCGACACCCGTACGCTCGTACTTTACCTACAGTATCCTTGAAGATATGCCCGAGTCTGATCTGCTGACACGAACCAGCCTGCTCCACCATCCTCTCCTTCACTCATCCGGGGTGTAGGGGCCTCGTCCCCTCGATGATCCGCATCCGGGAGCTCGCAGCGCCAGAGTGGGAGCTCGATGATTGGGACGACGTGGGTCAGACTGCACGAGATGGCAGAGGCGAGGCGGGGTGTGGTGAGCTGATACAGTGGGGCACGCAGTGGCCGTTCGACATGTCGGAGGGGTCGGACGGATCGGAAGGAACAGAGGGAACAGACGTGAGTGTCTTGGAGAGGCGGTCATTTGGTTCTCCTTGTGGGTCATTGTATGGACGTGTCGCCGCTGTCCCCGCTGAAGCCGGTATCAGGATGACTGATGGGGACAAGGAGCGCCGTGTCGCCAGTCGCCAGTCCCGTGTGACGTGTGATGTGTGATGCGTCTCGGGATGTTCTGCATTTTGTCGCGCTCTTTTGTACTCCACCTTGTGTACTTGTATGAGTTCTGTGGTTTGACCTGTCTGTGTAGGAGTTCGAGTGTAAGGGTGCTTGGAGAGGCCGTGAAGGTGGGCCTCCCGCGCCCATGGACAAAAGCGAGCGTGAATTACCAAGCGAAGGATGTCGATCAATCTGCTCTGCAGCAGCACTGCAGTACGCGTCAGAATCGATCGACACTACAAGAGAAGCCGCAGCACAACAATCGAGCTCTGCAGAGCTTCCTTCGCTGCCCGGTCCAGCCGGAGCATTCCTCCGTACGGATCGGACCATCACGCTTTTCATTGTGTGCTGGATCGTATATCCACCCACACTCTTTGCCCCGTACCTACAACATACAACACACAACGCCACACACACCAAACGCGATCTGCCAAGGCTTGTCTTTGTCACCGTTACCGCGCCCTACCTGTAGGCGAGCACAGCGCTCCGCTTTCGCCGATGTTGCGGCAAGGGTGCTCGACAACGTGGCGATGCGCCATGCGGATCAGGCGAGGCGAGCTCCTTGCCGCCTCGTCGGCTTCCGGGTGGCTTAGCCTAGGTCGGCTTCCGACTCTGGGGGATCGCTGAGTCCGCACTTGGAGTATATGTATATCAGACTCGAACACAAACATGCACGGCGCCCTCGCCTGCACTCTCCCCTTCACCCCCCTCTCGCGAGTACTGTGAACCCTTGCCACTTGCCAATTGCCACTTGCTACTTGCCACGACTACTGTACCTCGGACCCTCGCACTCTCGTGCGACACGGCTTGCTGCATCGAAGCTAGGTTTCAGGCTCGACAGCGATGAGCTACGCGCGGTTGATGAACCAGAAGGTGTATGCGAACTGCCTGACCGCCGCCGATAGGCTCGAGGAAGCATGGAACACGGAGAACACGGAGGACGCGCTGTGAGTGGGCGTGGAGGCGCATAAACCGCCTCGTCACGGTGGATTACATCTGCTAGACGCAGAGTCTTCGGCAGTGCTTCGTCAGTCGGCAAGTGCTGACCGAGGACACAGGCTGCAGTTCGCCAATTGGTTTTGGCTGGAAATCTGCGATCCGATCTCTGATCTCCTGGTACGTCACTCACCACACGGCACGAGATTTGTACTGCACGAGAACAATACGGCTCGAGCTGCATTTGTACCTAGCGGAACGAGTATCCGGCCAGTCCAGAGCCGCTGACATGACATCCCCAGGACATGCCCGGCAGCCCCACTCAGGATTGGATGGAGCAAGCCGCGCTGCAGTGTACGTATCCGCACAGCACACACCACTCCCAGAGACCTGTACAGGCTCGTCGAGCACTGTATGATGTCCCTGCTGATGGTGCTCAGGCGTCACGGAGATGTTGGAACACGGGGCTATAACGCACGACAAACATATCCGGAGCTGCATTCTCATCCGCAGTTGGCTGAGCGATATCCCGCTGGACGACTACTACGACGTGAGCAATACCTACGCCCCTCAACCTCGCCGCACCGCCTTCATGCATAACACATAGAAAGCCCGGTTCTGATGTGTGACAGTGGCCATTCGATATCTCGGGATATGTCGTGAGTGCCACCAGAGCGCGGCGGCTGGCGGGCGAGAGACGGAGCTAAGTTGCCAGTTGGAGCTGGATAACGACGGCATGTTTTGAGGACCGCAAAGGAGATGGATACCACGCGGGGAGGAGTAGGAGACGCACAGGATGGTTGGTGTTCTTGTGACAGACTGCCTATTCGTGTCGGCTCGGGTGGTTTGGGTATGAGGACCGGCTTGCTCTGGATGAGATGGTTATTACTCGTACTGTATGAAACACATCCGCCACAATGAATGACGCGATGCCGTGTTTCAGTGCAGTTTGGCGGCCGACACTGTATCGACATCCCGCTTCTTCTTCACCCATCCTTCTTCTACCCGGCGGTCCACTTGGGAGACAGTCGAGGCCTTCTTGGACCTCTTGCTTGAGCTCGGGCGGCACCGGTGGGTCTATGGTACCTATTCAAATCAGACATCAAATCAACCTCGCAACTCTCCTTCCTCACTTTGGCCTCCCGAAGCCCTCCTGCCGAACCATACGCAGTGGACTCGACGGCGCGGAACCGCGCCCCACACTCGCCGTGCACCAGACAGGCTATCCGGACTGGGACGCCGCGATGGCCCGGGAGGACTACGCCAAACTCAACGCGATCATCGTGCGCGACGCGGAAGGCGGGACGAGGGACCTCCAGCGCGCCTGGGGCGGGGGAGGGTCGCAGGGGATCAAGGGGGTGTGAGCGGCAAACGAAGTGATGGTTGTGGTGGGACTGATGGTGCGGCGTGCAGGAAGAAGTTCGATCGGTGGTTCGATGATTTCACGGGGCATGTGTTGGATATCCAGGTAGGTGTCTTTGGGAGATATCACAGCCCGTTCGACAATCCCCAGGCTCACGGAACATCCGCCATAGCATGCCAATCAGCTCGATCCGGCCACCTCCGACTCGGTCCTGAGCTGTGATTCTCTTTTCTCGGACTTCTGATCCTCCTCATCTTCACTTCCTCCTCGACGAACTCGACTCATAACCTCTGTTTCTATACGAGGCCCGGAGCGGTTCCACTGACACTTTGATCGACTGTAGGTTGCGCGGCCATTCTCGCGCTGGAGGACGTGCCGCACTGGGATCACCTCGAGAACATCAAGGCGATCAGGTCGCTCCTCCATCCGGACCAGGAGTGGGCGGATGTACGTGGTGGACACATCTCCCAGCCTGATGGCCTTCGGCGTTCCATCTGGCTGTTAGGTCAGGTCCTGCTTGTGCTGACTCGTGGACGCAGTGGCCTGATGACGAGGAGGAAGGCGATGACGGGCCGATGTGAGCTGGTCGGAAGGGTTGGGCGGTGTCGCGGACTTGGGGCGCGCAGAGATATTGCAACGACAGACATGAGTCGGCGGACGGCGACACACTTACCTTCGAGTGAGACCCGTATCCCTACTCTCGCAATTGCACGTAGACCACTCTGCATTTCGGCGAGATCATCATGCATGTACGAGGTGTTGACTTCCTTTCGGAGCCTGCTGCCGAGTACGAGTATAACCAAAGCCGAAACATGCCGATCAGCATTCACCATCACCATCAAAAGAGAAGCCCATACACCCACCCACCCACACCCACACAGCCTTTACTCGTCGGGTCAGCAGACCACATACATAGCTCACGATCAACGACATCGCATAGAGCCAGCTTCGCAAAAAGTCAACACAGCTCCGGAGAAGCATGCATCCGTCCCCACTTCATCTTTCCCCCTCATCACACGTCATTTACCTGCATTCTCGCTCTGCACCGACCCCCAGGTCAATCCTCCAGAAGCAAGAGGACAATAATCCATCTCAGTACACGGCACCTGACTCGACGCTACGAGTAAACACCGCACACAACGCCACCGCACACAGCGTCGGACCGGTTGCAGTGGCACCGGGGCACTGCCGCACCGCCGACGCCGATCGTTCGTCCAAGGTGCTCTCGTGATTCGCGACGGCGAGCATTGTCTGTGCGATGACGCTGGGGGGATTGCGAGTCGGTCCGAACCCAACCTTCGTTTCCGTCGTCCCTTGCCGCCTGGAGCGTATATACAGTACCAGACGCTAGACTCTGCCCATCCCACTCCACCCTTCTTGTGCTTGCAGCGACGCCCTCGCCACCTTGATCCTGACCTCCCCTTACTCTCCAAGGACCAGCCGGTCTTGGGGGACCCTTCACCCTTCCCCCGTGGCCCTTGCCCCTTCGCTCTTCGTCCGTCGCGGTTCGCTCGTCGCTTTTCGCCCTTCGAGATCCCGCGCGAAGACCGGAATGACATACTACGACCGCATGAACCTCGAGTTGATCCGAGAGAGCGCGAGGGCGGGGGACCTCCTAGCCAGGGCTTGGGGATGGGGCGGACCAAACGCCATTTGGCCATTGTGAGTACAGTATGTACGATCACTGTACCCGGTGGCAAAGACAGGTGCGAGTTGCGCGCTGACGCGGAGGACCAGACGACAGTTCGCGGAGTGGTTCGAGGAGAACATCTGGATGGCGTTTGCCGAGCTGTGGGTGGGTGTTTCGGCTGCTTCCCTCTGATGTCGTCCTCTCGTTGGCTGTGCGGCGGTGCGGCGGTGCTGATGGAGCGAGTAGGACCACCGGCAGATCTACAACGAGACGGAATGGGCGGTATTGGACGGTGAGCCGATACTGTTCCCTGCTCTCGCTCTCGGCCGCCTTGCCAGTTGATGCGTGGACGCCCCCTTGATTGCTGTACTCCGCCATGCTATCGCTATCCTTCCTGGAGATCCTGCTTTCACTTGCACTGAGAAGACCAGCGCTGAAGCCCGTGCCAGCCTGCACCGACATGCTCTGCGTTCCATGTCTGCACGACCGCCACATCCGTTATCTCTATCGAATACGGGTCCGTCTCCGGCCCGACGAGGAATGGGATGATGTGCGTGTGACCTCGTCCGTTCGACGCTCCTCATTCATACCTGTGTCCCCCTTCTCCACATCCTGCGCGGGGACTGCGCGGATGCAAGGAAAAGGAACCCAGTCGAGCTGGGCTGAGCTGATCCGACGTCACAGTGGCCGTGCGACATCGATAGCTTGGACGTGAGCAGACGCGCCATCCTGAGACTTTCCTTCTGATCCGCTGAAGTCAAAGCGCAGGACAATAGCGAGGACGACTCGTCAATGATATTCCAGATGGACGACGTGTGAGCGGGCGAAGGAACATCGGGGAAGCAGAAATCTTCAGAAGCACCAAAAAGGAAAGGTGACGGATCAGGATCGGTACTGTACGCGTACATATTGGGGATTGTGCGAAGACTGGGCATGAATTGCAGTGCCGAAATACAGTAGCAAGATGCGGCCACGCTGACTGATCGGCGATTGTACTTGCACTGCATTCGTACTGTACGCGTGCCGCGGTGTCTTCCTACTTGCGACATACTGTATGTGCTCGTGCAGAACAAATGGTCTGCATACCGTACCCACTAACCTCGTATCGCAGCGCTTCAACACCCGAAATCAACCGGCAGTTGCAGTGGTGCAGTATCAGAGCCAGGAGCAACCATATGTACAAAGCTGTAACTACATTATTCATCTCCGAGCCTTTACATGATGTGCTTGTACTGTACCAGTAACATACAAACGGGAAAGGCCTCCCGCCTCCCGGGCAGGGCACATAGCTAGATTTCAGATGAGATACGGATCCTCCAGCTCACACCTTTGCCAACGCCGCCTTCACGTCGGAGTCCACCGCCCCGGCCGATTGCGTTGGTTCCGGTACCGCCGACTCCTCCACCTTTTGCACCTCTGTCATACCTACCACGATACCCTCTCCGGTTCTCTCCACCTGTCCCTCCTCCACCTCGATCCCGCCCACCTTCTCTCCCTCACCTTGCAGCTTGACCTCCTCTCCCGATGCGAGTCTGGCCTTGACGAACCCTTTCGCCGTGCCCTTGAGGAGGGCTCTCCTCCCTACACCTCGTACATCGATATACACCACCGCGACGTTCCGCACCGATCCGCCAAGAAGGGCCGTTGCCCTTCCTGCTTCGGGCCCCAACTTGTGCCCCGCGACCGACGAGGCTGCGTCGGTTCCGCTGTTGATCAGATCCTGAGCCGTGGCTTCGAGCGAGGTGAGGACGACCTCTCCAGCAAGAAGGAGGCGGTTGAGGAACGGTCGTTTCTTGGGGGGTGTCGAGGCGGCTTGGCGATCGGGAGCGATCCCAGCGATGTCGGGCTTCGGAGCGATGGGCACGGACTGAGACAAGGGTTTGTCGGAATAGGCAGGTGGCGCATCCGCATCCGCATCCGCATCGGCGTTGGTGTCATCGCGCGCCTGTTTTTGAGCCAGAAGCGTGTCCGTCTTGCTCGGCACGTCAATCTTCCTCCCGATCCCTTCCGACTGCAATGGACTAGGCTTGCGAGTTGGCAGAGGCGGCCCCGATGCCAACTGCGCTTTCTCCGAGGTCTGCGGCTGTGGGCTCGGGCTCGGGAGCGTAGGCTTCTCCTCGTAGCCGAAGAGCGCTTCGATCGATTGTCGTCGGCCCTCGTTTGCGGCTCTGTATAGATCCACGGCGGGCTCGACGCCCCTCTTGTATGTCGTCTCGACTACGTTCTGCACAGCCTGCGATATGCCCGTCAGCGCGGATCAGGGCCAAGGAAACCACAAAACGCGGCCATCAGTTCAAAGGGCCGAAGAGGAGGAGGGGAGGAGCAAGTGGGACGGAGAACATTGAAGCGTAATCCGAGCGGATCTTGTGGAAATAGAGTCGCAGCCACAGTGGCACCCGCGCCCGCACCCACATCATTGACCATCCCCATTGTGCGCTTTGTCACTTTCACGGTCCGTGCACTCGCGTTGTGCGTCATCCGCACACCGGCCTTGGCTGCCGACGGGAGCTGGACAGGTTTCTCGTACTGCTTGGTATTGCGTATGATCATGTCCGCACTGGACTGGATGGTCCGGGACGACCACGAGCCGGCGGAGAGGATGCCCTTGCTTCGGGGTCGTCAGCGTGGCTCGTGCGGCTGGCGTTTTTTTTGGGGGAACTGGAGAGTTGTGCTCTCGGCACGATGTGGCAGCGAAGGTGGAGGCAGGTCAAGGAATGGGAGAGGTGCTTGGATGGGAGGGGGAAGACGCAGCGGACGAGGCAGCGGACGAGGCAGGGAGAGAAGCGACAACAGGGAGGGGAAAGAGTTGTTGGGGGGGGGGGGGGTGAGAGAGAGATAGCAGGGTGAAAGTGAGAGGAGAACGGCAGCCAGTCGAGCGAGAACCCTCACCTGAGATAATACGCCCCCTTGAGGATCCAATCATCCATCTCGTCCTCGGGTACTGTCCTGACCTTGACGACGGGCATATACCCATCGATCACGTTCCCGAAATCGAGCACGACCGGCTTGTCCTTATCGTCCTTTGCGACACTGTGATCCTCTTCTAGGTCCAACTCGTGATTGAGCTCTCCGACCACCTCCCCATTATCCTCGTTTACCAAAACCAGTTTACCCCGCATGTCTTTGTCTTCTCTTCCCGCTCCGTCCGTTCCGTCCGTTCCGCCCGTTCCGCTCGGGATGTTTACGCCGATCGAAGGGCCCCCGGCGAGATGAGGCGCCGCGAGATCTTTCAGCGCGGTAGAGTCCCCGGGGAGACAACCGTATTGACGAAGCAATACTTCGAAGCTGTCGAGATCTTCCAGATCCGCCGAAGAGGCCGGGAGGGGCAGTACCAAACCCAGCTTGGCTTCTGGGATGGCTTGCGAGTCGATGGTGTATGCCACGCCAGAGGTGGAGCGGGACGATTCAGCCTTTTGGGTGGGGATCAGGGGCATCTCGAATGTCGGACCGACGCGGAGGACGAGCCAGAAATCGTGGGTCGGCACAGCCGGGTCGGAAGGGGAGGGAGAGAACGGGTTGGCGGTTTGGCGCCCTATCTCTGGAGGGATGGGGAGGGAGATGCACTCGAGTCTGACGGGTCAGCGGGGGGCCATGCGATCGGATTGTGGGAGGTTGCATGTAACTGGGGAGGGGTCGACACCAAGGGCCGAGCGTGAGAGCTTGGGTGCGAGCTTGGGGTTTAGGGTCAGACTCCGGACTCGGAACTCACCGCAGCTCCCCTCGAGCAAGCACCGCTTCCTCGCCCGCATACACCTATTCCGTCAGTCCGATGGACGCACGCGAAACCGCAACTCGTCGATCCCGCCTCACCTGGTTGACCACCGCATTCTGGATCGTCAGGAGCAAGTACCCGCTCGCGTCTGTCGCGGGCGACGCCGTGCCCGAGGAATTGTTCGGAGCGCTGGGCGAATCTGTGCGCGTCATCGGGATTGGTTCAAGCGAGCCGGCTCGAGTCGAGTTGGCGAGGATGAGGTGTCACTGGGCACGCTGAGGGCGTGGACGTTAAGAGGAGGGATGAAGGAGGGCTACGATCAAGATGGTCGAGATGGATATGAGCGCAGTAAAGGTTTGGTTGTCGCGACGTCATTTCATTTCATTTCCATTTCGACGATATCCCATTGGACATTTGATTTCATTTCATTTTGGCGCCGATCGGAGCATCCGCCACTCTTACGGCACCGTTACTAACCAAAGACAAAGACAGGCAAGCACAGGCAAGCATGCATTGCGCTTCGTGTCAGACTGCGTACCATGCTGTTGTACCAATAGTAACCCACATTGTCCAGCTTCCGTAACAGTACTCGCACTATAGTCTACCGATCTATTGTTACCAACTATTGTCCAACTCGCCCGCCATCAAGGCGAGGCGATTTTGCTCATAACGCCATCACACCGCTTATAATGCCATCACACCACCCACAATCGCCACACCCAGCACCAACGCCATCGAAGCGCCCATCCTATCCGCTCCACTCTTCTGCGAGGTCGATGCCGACGCCGACGATCCCGACACCGTGGCCGTGGCTGATCCAGAAGCGGACCCCGAGGCAGCCTGGGACGACCCAGACGCCGACGCCGACGACGACGAGATCGTAGCGTTCGCCGCCATCAGCGTCGTGTTCTTCTTGACCACGACGTAATCGAGGTTGATGCTCGACACGTTGTTGACACTGGCTGGGAAAGAGGGCATGTTCTGATCCCCGTCGAGAGGCGCCCAGGTCTCGAGGCAGTATGACGAGGCGCTCGAATTGTAAGGGTATCTGAGGGGTCAGCGAGTCGAGCGAAGCGGTGACATCCTGGCAGACTTGTCGCCGGAGCCACTCACATTTTCTCGGTCGGATCTTCTGGGATCCAGTTCTGCGCAGCGCTCTGACTCCACGACCAAGGCCCGGCTCTGAACCCGGTCAGCCGCCTGGCCTCGTGTTCTCAAACCGGGAATCCTGGAATCAGAAGGCAGGAGACGCAGGCGCAGCTCGCGCCACTCACAGTTCATGTTTGATCGACCAGAAGATCCAGCCCGCGCCGAGCTCGTACACGTCGGACTGGACCTCCCAGAACTGGCGGAGGAAGAGCGAGGCGTCGTAGGTGGTCAGGTTGGCGATGACATCGGCGAGGGTCTGCGGGGTCAGTCCGGTGCGGTCGGCTCGCGTCGCGATGGCGATGGGCAGGACGATGATGACTTGCGCGGCAGCAAACGGGAGTAGGGGAACAGAAGAGGCGAGTCACACGGATATGGACCGCGACGCAGACACTCACCAGACCCCAACATGATTGGTAGTCGACGCAGTAGGTTTGAGTACCCAGCGAGAACTCGCCAACGATCTACATCCGTTCAGTTCCGTTCGTTCCTCGCGATGCAGTTACCCAGCTCCCATCAACAGCACTCACGACAGGATAGTACGTCTGTGCCTCGGCTATGTTGGCTGCGAGAGCGCAGATCGTGTCCAGGTGCTCCTGGTTGGTCTTGGACGAGGAATCCCCGAACGCGTCATAGATGTCTGCACCGTCAGACTCGGACTGCGCGTTCACAAAATCTGGGACTGGGGAGTGGGATGTAGAGTCGGAAAACAAGCCCGCTCACGCGTGTCGACGGCGTAGTTTGTCCAGTTCAGCCCGAGTGTGTCGGTGCTGAAGAAGTATTGCCAATTCAATACAGGCTGGATGCCGATGTCAGCGACGTGTTTCCCATACTTATGAACCGTGTACGCAGGCTACAGCCTAGCTCGCGGTCCTGGGGAAGGAGATTCGCATGATCCGACCCCACAACAATCCCGACGCCTCGACTCACCTGGAACGCATCGTGAATCACCACCATGACCTCGTTGTTCCCGTCGAGGATGGTCTCGCTTGCGCGTACGACCTCGTACCCCTTGACATAGAAGTCTGCGAGGGTGTAAAAGTCCATTCCGGCGGGGTTGTACGCCTGGATGTACGGCTCGTTGGTGAGCTCGATACTGCTCCATCAGCACGAGCACGAGCACTAGCACGGAAGAAGCAGGATCTCCAACCCCGCGCCCACTCACGCTTTAACCACCCCACCCCACTTCGCATCCGTCACGAACTCGGTCATGTTCTTGAGCGCCGTCATGGCCCGGTCCTGATTCGTCGCGTTGTTCTGGAACTCGATGGGACCTTTGAGACCCTGGTTGTCCTGCCCGTTTTGCCCGCCTGGGAGACCGTGCAGGTCCATCATCACGTCGAGGCCGTACCAGCTCGACCAGTTCAGGGCGCGCTCGAGGTAGGGTAGTTGGCCTTGAACGTATCTACGCGTGATGAGAGTCAGCGTGATGCCAAGGACTGGGAGGATCACGGGTCATGACGATGGCAGGGCGATGACTTCACATCGATCGAGGGCTGAGTTGAGGCACTGCACGTTCGTCGAGCAAAATAGGGGAACACGGATGAAGACAATGCCACCAGGCGAACGGGGGGATGTTTCGGCGCAGGATGATAACGATGGGCGATCATGATGGTTTTTATACCCAGATGGAACGGTACTCACGGCTCGTACCACTCCGGGTCCACCCACGCCCAATACCCCATCGGTATCCGCACGGTGTTCATGGAACTGTAGCGCCATCAGCACCGGCGCGCGAGCACCGAACCACAACTCCCAATCAACAACTCCTGTTCCGCAACCCGCGACCCGCAACTCCTATTCCGCAACCCGAAACCCGCAACCAACCCACGACCCGCTCACTAGTTCGCCATGAGCTTGAAGTCGTCCTCGGTGATATAAGTGTCCCAGTGCTGCTGCAGCCGTTCCAAGCAGGTGTCCTTGCCCAGGATCTGGCAGTATGTCCACTACCGCCCGTCAGCCCGTTCGGCACGCCTCACTGCGCGAGGATGTCCCAACGTCACTCACCTCGTCGGGGACGTTGTACTGGTCAAGAGGAGATACCTCGAAGAAAGACGGCATCATCCAGTTCTCCTATACCTTGTCAGTGGCTCGTCCTCTGGTCGCCGCGTCGTCTCGTCACCAAGCCGGAATGCCTTGGCGTAGGGGTGAGAGTAATGTCGAACACGTAGGACGAACCAGGATGAACCACCCGCCGAGGTTCACACCGCGGACTTTGTCCCCTGCCGTCGAGCCCGTCGGGGGACCCCCAGGAGGGGTGTACCATGATGACAGCCCGCGAACGGGGTCGAGGAACGTGAGTGCCAGAGTCAGCACGGCGAGGGTGCGAGAGGACATGGCGGGCGAGGTGTGGTGGGTCGGAAGAAGTTGAGGGATGAGACGAAGGCGGGAGGTGATGAGTCGCAGTCGAGTCGGCGAGCGAGGGCGCTCAACCCGGATGATCAAAGGACGGTCGGTGGTGGACGAACGTGTTGGTTGACTTGACCGGTCCCTAGAGGCGCAGAGGACGTCGGCTGCACCTCACGTCCAGCTTGAGCTCTTGGAAAGCAAGGCAAGGTCGACCGCGCGAGTTCAACGCGGCGACCTCGATGCGCTGTGATGCAGTCGCGGTCGGGCGGCCGGTTTGCTGCTCCGCAAATCGGCGACGGTGTGTGAGAACGTGGGGTGGGGCACTCCTTTGTTTCGCACCAAAGTCGCTGCGGATAGTCCTCCTTCGATGATGAAACGCGTCGGCGGTGTATGCGATGGGGTTGCGCTGTGTTAATGCGTCCCGAAGTCTATATCTGTGCGTTGGGTACGCCCACGCGATATCGACCCGCTCCAGGCAGTGTCGACGGGTTGTCTGAAACGAGTGTGAGGAGACGTGTCCAGTACCACCAAGTCGTGTCGGGAGACGACGGATCGACGGATTATAAGACCCAAGTCAGACCGACGGGCCAACAGCAACGAGCGAAGAGCAAACAAGCGAGACTCGACGACACGAGCCAAGCCGACAAGACATTCCCAAGGAGTTAGGTGTTGGACTAACCGATCGGTCCGGCGTCTCACCAGTCGAGCTGCGTACCTGCCAAGAATAGGTGCAGGTGCGGTGCGGCGGTCAACAGGATCGAGGGTGGGTGCACGCCACACCCAAGCCCACGCGCCTCTTGGCCAGTGTCGGCGCTGAGTCTGACCCATCCTCGGAGCAGCTCATCACACTGTGCACAACGCACATTGCACTGTTGCACAGCCGCAGTGCCGCCGCCGCCACGGTTTGTCTCGGCGTCTCGCCATTGTGAATGTGATTGTGGTCGTGTATCGAGGTATCGTTTCGTTTCTTTGGCTGATGCTCATTGTACTCGCTCGCCCGCCCCGCCGCGCCCGCCTCTGCCTGCGGTCCCGGAAACTTTGAAACGCGAGAATCAGGGAAACGTGATCCGAAAACACACTAAAACCCTGAAACAGGGGCCAGAGCAGAGCCAAGCTAGGGGGGGTTCAGGGACAGGAACACACCATGCATATGCGCCCGATCGATCCATCATCCCAAGGTGATCACCGTGGGAGAATAATTCGGCGTTAAACGTCGACCGCACCGGCGTTCCAGTTTGTGGCACCCCCTGGCGCGTCTCGCCGTTGTCACCACGAAGCGATCAATGGATGAATGGTATTTGGTTCGGCATCCACTAGGTACCACCCCCACTCCTGTCATTTCACAGACCAGACCACCCGCGGACAAGGCAGAGAGAATTCACAAACCACGAAACACGACCCACCCACCCCGCCATGTCGTCCACCCGGCCCCGCGCCGCACGACGAGCCGCCGCCCAGGATGCTCCACCTACGCCATCCGTGACTTCTTCCCCTCGAGCGCGACGGTCCACCGGTCGACGAGCCAAGCCCGAGCCCGAGCCATCGCCGGAGCTGGACCAGGAGGAGGATGGATCGGACCAAGATGCCGAGGGCGAAGAGGACGATGCGGAAGGCGAGGACGTGGATGCGGAGGGTGAGGACCCGGAGGACCACGAGGAAGAGGATGACCCGCTCCCCGTAGCCGGGCCTTCGCGGCGGGGTAGCAAGGGCCGCGCAAGGGCTGGCGCCGGGACCGGTGGGCGGAGGAAGTCTGCTGGACGAAGGCAATCAAGAGGAGGGAGGAAGGTGCGGGAGGAAGTGGAAGAAGGGACGGTTGGCGATGTGGATGCCGAGGAGGAGGAAGAGAGACTCAAGGCGGCAAAGTCGTTGAGGACGAGGAAGAGTGTGAGCTACAGGGAGATGCCGGTGGAAGTTGAGGAGGAGGAGGATGCGGAGGGGGAGGAAGATGAGGACGAGGATATGGATGGTGAGTTCGGCTCGGGCTAGACGTCTCCCATGTTCATGTGTGGTCTTCCGCAACGTCCTACCTATATCTTCTGAGTTCCATTCGACGAACCGTGCTTTTGTATTGGCGACCTGAGTCGCTGTCCGATACACCCTTTTGTCATTCGCTAACCCACTCAGGCGGCTCGGAACTCACTCCAGCCCCAGCCGAGGTCACCACGCCGAAACGCCGTGCGCGGCAATCAAAGGCTAAAGAGGAAGAAGACCCCTCGTTCAAGCGGGAGAAGATCGGCACGGGTCGCGGCGGGTTCAGCATCAAGGGCGCGGCGGCGGCAGCGGCGAGGGCGCGGTGGGACAAGGTCCGGAGGGAGAAAGCGGAGAGAGGGGAGGAGAGCGATGAGGGCGAGAAGAGGAAGTCGAGGAGTAGCGCGAGGAAGAAGGCGCCTGCGCCCGATGTGACGCAGGAGAGTGTCGCGAGTGAGTTCAAGAGGTGCAATGGGCACGTAGTAGCGTGTGTGGAGGCGTTTGCGTATCGGGAGACTTGGCCGGTGCTGATGGACGGCAGTGGACTCGACGGTCACCATCAAGGGAAAGGAGTATACGGTCGGAGACGACGAACTGGTCCTGCCAGATGATCCCAAGGGAGATACCAAGGTCGACGCGGAGGGTCGTCTTCTCGGCGGTGAGTGGGACATTGTCCTCTTCGCCAACAGCCCATATATTCGCCGTGCATGCCGCTAAAGTCGCCCAGGACGCGAGTACAAACTCGTCACCTTCACCTCGCCCACTCGACGGAATCCCAACCGCGTGTACGCCCTCACCATCGACGCCGCACGGGCGTGCGGGTACACCGACTCGCTCGCGTTCCTGCGACGGTGTCCCCAGGTGCTCAAGCTGGGGTGTAACCCCGACGAGAGGCAGATGCTCATTGATATCGGTCGAGTGACGGGGAACCTCAAGCACCGGATGGTGACGATGGTGGCTGTGAGGAACGTGTTCAAGCTTATGGGCGCGAGGGTGATCAAGGGTGAGTGAAGAGCCCTCATTGAGACGCGACGCGGCGCGACGGGGCGACTGCGACTGTGATTGGCAGACTGCGGACGATGGGTGCAAGGGTCAACTCGTGCTGATGTGGATGTGTCGTAGGCGGCAAGTGGGTCACCGACGATTATTACGAAGACGAATCGTTGGTCAAGTGCGCCGAGAACGGGTTCACGCCGTACACTCAAGCGGTAGACGACGACATCATCGCCAATGCGATATCACAGATGCAGCCCCAGGGTCGACCTCCGGCGCACGATCGCGAGCCGACCAAATCGTCCTTCTCCCTCGCGCCGTTCTACACCCTCGGAGGGCCTACGACGCATTTCGCGGGGAACGGCGCGGACCCCTGGTCCGAGGCTGGGTGGGGGAACAAGCGGGCCAAGCTCCGTGGGCAGGGCGTTAGCGAGGAGGACTGGATGCTCCGCACCGCAGAAGAGACGAGGAAGGTGGATGGGCAACTTAGGGAATACAGAGAGGAGAGGCTGCAGGTGCTGGAAGGGGCGGATGCGGCGGTCTGGGTGTGGGCTCAAGAGCAGAGGACGGAAGGGGACGACAAGGACGTGCCGATGAACGGGAATGAGGATGGGGCAGAAGTGGACGCCGAGGGCGAAGCCGAGACGCCGGATGGCGGTATGGTGGACGAGGAGGAGAATGGCGGTGATGGCGCGTTGCGGCCGAGACAGAGTATGGAGAGGAAGCGGAGCGCGTTGAGTCAGGAAGTGACCTTCAAGCCCGAGGACGAGGAGATGGCGAACGGCGAGGCCGAGGGCGAGGTTCCGGAGGACGACGAGCCGGACCATGATCAGGATGGAGAAATCCAGGACGACGGATTTGAGAAGACCGAAGGGGAAAAGATCGTTGTGCAGACGGTGGACGAAGAGGAGGCGGCGGATGCGAGGTGGAACTGGGGCCTAGGGAGCTGGGAACGGGGCACCGTCCGAGCGGCGTACGAGGTGAGCGAGAACTCCCCCCCCCCGGCATAGGTTTCTTTTGCATAGCTCGCCACAAGGGCGGGAAGAGAACATGTCCAGCATGTCACCGAAGTTGAACCAGTGCTGACTCCCGTCGCAGCCACACACGCACATGCCCCATGTCCCACGCTCGACCCAACCCAACTCGGCCTTCCCGATCCGTCTCTCGCCAAACCCGATCCTCACGAGCCAGTCTGACGAGAAGCACAAGAACTTTGTTCAATCCACGATCACCGGTCAGGCCGCGAGGGGTCTCGCGAGTGTCGAATATGTCTTCGAGGACGAGCAGTCGCGTCAGCACCAGCACCAGCAACTGCCAGACGAAGCGTATGCTGCGGGACCAGAACCGGGAGTTGGGTTTGGGTTGATGTTCGGATTGGGACTGGGCGGTAAAGCTCTGGGAGAGGGCGAGAGGGAGAGGAAGAGGAGGTGCAAGGAGGTCGAGGATGCGGTGAGCTGGGAGAAGGAGGCGAGGAGGAAGAGGGCGGCGGTGAAAGCGGCGGCGGCGTAGTGGAGTGGGAACGGTCTTGCTGCACATTGTTTGACAGGGACAGCATGCATATGATACGATTTTGACTGGTATTCGGACCCGGTTGAACCCGGTCCAAATGTGCGGGGGACATCGTACCGACCTTCTGACAGTCTGACATGTTTTCGAAGCTACCGACCAACGACCAAAGCAAGAAGCAAGACCGCCTAATCAGCCTTGACCAGGCATGGTTGGCTCGCGCGCGCTCCCGTTCGGTCCGTGCTATCTCCCTTGGAACCGTGCTGTCCGCTTCTCGGCAAAGGCGCGAAGCCCCTCCTGCCTATCTTCAGTGAGGAGCAGAGGGTCGTACAGCGTTCGCTCGAGGTCGAGGCCCGCTGGGAGGGGCAGATGGGGCGCAGATGTAATCGCGGATTTGGCAGCTGCGAGGGCGAGGGGGGCTGATACGAGTCAGCGGGGCGTGGCGCGGCGCGGCGCGGCGCGAGATCCGGGATCGCGTCAGGGACGTGTAACACCGAGAACGAATGGGCGAGTGGACATAGTGAGAGCTTACCCGAAGTGAGGATCTGGGAGCAGAGGAGGAGAGCTTCGTCCATTGCTGTGTTGGGAGATTTGGCGCATAGGTTGACGAGGCCTGAAACGGTGAGCCGGAACGAGGACCATGTTATACTGTCCACTGTCCGCTGTCCCACTCTCCAATTTCCACGATACCTATTCTGCACCACACGCCGTGGAGAACGAGCTCAACGGAAACTTCCGGACCCACCTATGCGCTCCGCCTCGGACCCGTCTATGCGCTTGCCGGTGAAGATCAGCTCCTTCGCGCGGGCGGCCCCGACGAGGTGCGTGAGCCGTTGGGTCCCGCCGGCGCCGGGGATGATACCGAGTTTTGTCTCTGGGAGAGCGAGTTTGGTGTGTTCGCCTGGGGAGTCAGTCGCAACGTCGTGCAGCACAATGCAGCGCAGAGTCAGTCGCGACGATGTGCGACGCAGTGCGGTGAAATGCCATACAGCACAGTGCGACCGCACCGCTCGGTCATTCTGAGGCCCGCGCCCGCCCGCTCCGCTCTCCACCCCCAACCTCCTTCCTCTCGCTCGGGCCATCTTGAACCCAAATGAAGTGAAGGCGGAGTGAAGGCGAAAGGAAGGCGGAGCGAAGGTCAAGGTCAAGTGAAGGCAGAGTGAAGGCCGGTCACCCACCTCCCACACGCAGATCACAGCCCAAAGCCAACTCGCACCCCCCGCCCATCGCGAACCCATCAACCACCGCGATGGTCGGCACCCGTAGCTCCTCCATCTCCATCAGGAGCGATCGGAGCGAGTCGAGGAACGCGGCTACCTGGCCGGAAGACATGGTGCGGCGTTCGCGGAGGTCTGCGCCGGCGCAGAATATCGCGGGGTGGGGAGTGTGGAGGAGGAGGAGTCGGGCGCTGCGCGGGGTGTGGCGTTAGTAGGGAGCTCCTTAGGATAGAAGAGGATGACAAGATTCATGATGCAGTAGGGTGTGGAGGGTGGGCCAGACGCACGACTTGTCCTCCGAAACACTCGCGATACTTTCCCTCATCTCCTACACGGGCTCAGCATCATCTCTTGTCAAAATCACACTCGGCCCGACGTGCCCGCGTCGACGCACCATGACCATCCTCGTGCTCAGCGCATTCTTCACCTCTGGCCGGTCCATCACGAGGCATGACACCCCCTGGAGACCTTCGGTGTTCCCCGCGAACTCGAGGCTCGGGTGGGAGAGGAAGGGGGTGAGGTATGCGTGGGGTTTCGAGGCGATGGAATAGGCGCGGGCACGGAGAGCGGAGCGGAGAAGGGGACGGAGGCGGGGGAGTGGTGAGGAGAGCGGGAGGGAGGGCATGGTGGTGTCTGGGTTGGGGTTGGGATTGAGCGACTGGGCAGATGCGAGTTGTGATGGTGTTGCAAGGTCAAAGAGGAGGATGAGTCTCGTGTACGCTCGAGTAACCGGCAGAGCCGATCCGGGGAAACTGGGGGCTCCGCCACCGTCAAAGGTCTTGTTACATAAGCAGTCATTCCAGTAGACTTTTGATCCCGCCCCCTTTTCCGTATGTGCCACACTCGCCCGGCGTTTGTCGGAGTTTCTTACTCGAACCTCCCTCGCCGTCCCAGTGCCAGTCGCACGCTCGCTCGCTCTCTCTATTCAACTCACTTCTCCAGACCGCTTCGCTCCTCGTCTCGACATCTGCAAGATCCCTCAAGGTGGGTCAGACCCCTGCTCGCGCTTTCTCGCCGTTTAGGAAGGACGACGACGTGTTGCTGACGGTGCTCCTCCTTTGCGTTTCGCTGTACAGATGCAGATCTTCGTGAGTCCTTGAACACCTTTCCTCCGGATGAGAATCGCCGCTGACGACTATTACAGGTGAAGACGTATGTTCACTTTCTTCGTTCGATCGTGGCTGTGTGTGATGGGTGGGCCGGGACGGGGTCGAACAGAACGGGAGAGAAGAGAAGAGAGGAGGAGAGGGAGGAGACATCGACGTGACGAACGGGCGACGGGCGGGAGAAAAGGAGACACGGGGGGAAGATATGGGAACTGGTCGTCCGACGTGCGCCGCGCCCCGCTGACCAAACCAGTCTCACCGGGAAGACCATCACCCTCGAGGTGGAGTCCTCGGACACCATCGACAACGTCAAGGCGAAGATCCAGGACAAGGAGGGTATCCCCCCGGACCAACAGCGTCTCATTTTCGCCGGCAAGCAGCTCGAGGACGGCCGTACCCTTTCGGACTACAGTGCGTGTCGGGTTTCTTTGGCGAGACACGCAGGAGAGACTGGGTGGAGTCAAGTGCTGTGGTGTGCCCAGTGTGCCGAGTTGGTCGACTGGGGGGAGAGTGGTTTGGTGACAACGGTTTGCGCCCGCGCACGCGATGAGAGTCACAACCCGTCGCGCCAGTGTGACGGCGCTGTCGAGGGAACGCCAAAGGAGGGGAGGGCATCTTTGAAGCGAACACGGAGACATCACGTCTTGCCATGTAGGACCCGCTGACCCCCGCAGACATCCAGAAGGAGTCGACCCTCCACCTCGTCCTCCGTCTGCGTGGTGGTATCATTGAGCCCTCGCTCAAGGTGCTTGCCAACAAGTACAACGTGAGTGCGGCGGCGACACTGATACGGGACTACGCCATCACACCACCCCCCAACCCCCCCATTCGTTGACAAATCCGCGTCGATGCTGGCGGAAGATGCAGCGCTGACGAAACCAGTGCGACAAGCAGATCTGCCGCAAGTGCTACGCCCGTCTCCCTCCTCGTGCGACCAACTGCGTGAGTGGTTGTTCCGACAATGATTCTTTTCCATCCTCATTCCCGTTACCGCCGTTCCCATTCGAAAACTCCACTGCTTCTCTTTGCAATCTCGCCTTGTCGTGCTCATCGAGTCCGTCCGCTGACCCACCCCAGCGCAAGCGGAAGTGCGGCCACTCGTCCCAGATCCGCCCCAAGAAGAAGATTAAGAACTGATCGCCTCGACTCGCGTTCGCGTCTTCTGCTAGAGGCGGCTTTGGGGTGCGGTTACGAGTTTGGGTCGGGAGAGATTTCGCCTAGCTCGATGTATTCCTTTGCCAGCTGCGAGTGGTGCGGTGTGGTGTGTGTCGTGTATCTGTGGCGCTGCGTTACGTTGCGCTGCGTTGCGTTGGTTCACAGTGCTGGATCGGGTTGGGAGTGAATCGTCTGCCTCATCTCATTCATGGCGGGACGAGAAAACCGAAACGTCACCGAGACGGTGTTGAAAGGATCGCGTTTCGTCAGCAAGCTGGGGCTTGTGCTTGACGTACCGGGACGGCAAGTCGTGCCAGCTCCTAGCTGAGGCGACACGTCCAACGTCTGAAGGGGACAGGGGCTGAGCCGAGAACGGGGGTTACAGCGGGTTTAGTCGAGGTCTGGGTGCAATCCAGTCCAAGAATTGTCCCAGTCTGAAGTGGAGGCCGACCATCCGACGGATTGTTTGGTAAACCACCCAACCTCTCACATCTCGTCGAGCTCTTCGTTTCTTCCGTGCATAATCGACCATCGAGACTGATACATCATGGCGCATCTCGAAGAAGAGGTCGAACAGGACCTCTCTCACATCCACTGGTATGTCCACGCCTCCATGCGTCCTCGGGTGACGGTGGCTGACCGCTGACCCCTCCGATTTCAGGTCATGGCCCGAAGCCATTGCCGTGGGTCCAACCGTCCGGGGTGTCGCTCTCAGACCGCTGTTCCGAGCTGATGCGGCACTCAGGCAAACCCAGCGAGATCACTTGCTACCCCAGATCTAGCGTGCGTCGGCCGTATCAGCGGGGCAGCAGCTCTGCCCACCTCCGACCTCCCGTTCTGCGGACCCGACGCGACTCTTCTTGTGACTCCTCGCTAACGATCCATAGTATGGACTACTTCGCCTACTCGCCCTTCTTCGATCACAAGTCGAACAACTCGGTGCTCAGGACGCAGAGGCGGGTGGAGAACCCGACATACGGGCATGCAGAGGAGAAAATGTGAGCGGGTCGTGCTCGCCTTTCTTATGCGTCACGCCGCCAGCAGCACGTATAACGGCTACTGTCGGGACTGTTTGATCCTGTGCTTGCGCTTGCGCATTGATCGTGCGCACCTCATGGACCGCTGCCTTAAGAGACAGCACCAATCACATAACCTAACACCGCTCCTGTTTCCCTGCTCCTCCTTCCTCCTTCGCTCGATCGACTCCTGCCTACCTTCCCCCTCTTGCCCTCCTCGCTCCGTCCTCCTTCCCCTTGCTCCGCTTCCCACCTCGCACACCCTCATCTTCTCTGCCTCGTCGCTCGGCCCCTCCCCCCTCCCCCCCCTTTTCTCATCGTCCGTTTCCGGCTCCGTCCCCGGCTCCCCCCTCCTCCCCGCTCATACCTACTATCCTTCTCCCTTCTCCCTTCTCCCCCTGATCCCTCTCCGCAGCACTCTTCCCGTCCCCGCTCACCGCTCAGCGAGCTCAACGCCTTCCGCTCAGGATTCGAATACATCGTCTCCCACTCCCAGCCTCCCAACCTCTTCGTGATCCACCGGCGCGAGGTGCAGTCCGACGGCTCGAGGGATAACGTCTCCGCGGCGTATTTCATCCTGCATGATAAGGTGTATCCGACGCCGACGGTGTATGACGTTATCGCGACGAGGCTGGTGAGTGTGGTTCGTGCTTTCTTGCTCCAGCTGCGCGCCCACGTCCTCTCTTCGATGATCTTTCCGATGACTGGCAACGGCGAGCTCCTTGCCTCGATTGGGCTCTTCTGATCCACCGGATACCCGAACGTCCGAACCGAGGACTGTTCCCAGCGGATAACAACGGAGATCTCAGACGCCGTGGCCCCAAAATTGCGCCTCACTGTGTCCCACTCTTCACATACGCGCCAGGACCCCCCTCGCGAACGAGACTGTCAGATCATCTTATCCGAGACCCCAACTCGTCACACTCGCTGACCCCGCTCACAGAAAAATGCCTCCCATCTCATCTCCTCAACCTTCTCTACCCTCTCCGCCGCTCATCCTCCCTCGAACCCCCGTGCTCCGAGTACCTGGCGTTCGCTCCCGCCCAGTACCAGCGCCAAGCGTGACGGGGCGGCCGCGTCTTCCTCTGCTGCTGCGGCCGTGGAATCGGGGGAAGGGGGGGACGTGATTATGGGGTCTCCTTCCGCTACTACTCCTGCCGCGCCGGTCGACCCATCGTCGATCGGCGTGGACGAGACGGGCAAAGAACCATCATCGTCATCGGCAGCGGGGAAGGAGAAGGAAAAAGAGAAAGAGACAGCGACCGGAGCGGCAAAAGCGACAAGTGGTTTGGGACCAGATTGGTTCCTCGTCAATGCGCTTGCGTCTACCCGCTCGGCATTGGACGAGCTGGACGATCTCGCCCGGAGACCTCGACCTTCCTCCGCTGCCGGTGTAGATCCGATGGGTGAGGCCAGGGCACCCGAATACGCACAGCGAATACCCCGTGATCGCGACGGATCCGGGCCGGGGTCCGGGTCGGGGAGAAGCGGGTCGGCTCAACCTCAGACTGGCGAGGCCAAGCCCCGTGCGTGGCCTACGGTTATCGGCATGGGAACCGCGGCGGGGGCTCAAGAGGGACAGACCCCGACACCGATTGGAGTGTCGGCTGGAACGGGAGCCGGGGGGCTAGGCGGCGCAGGCGGCGCAGGGATGAGCCCTCTGTCGTCGACGCCCGGAAGAGGGAGGGCGATGAGTAATGCCTACTCGGCAGGTTCGGGCTCGCCGTTCGCGCTGGCGGGTCTGATGGGTGGGTCGGCGTCGTGAGCGAGCGAAGCAATGACGCGACGACGTGACGACCGGGCGACGACTCCGCGACTCGGCGGATCGATCATCTCGTTTCCATTCTGCTTGACTGGCTGGCTTTCGCGGAGGTGTATCCAGTTGTATCCGCATACCCTGCATGCACATGTCTATCATCTACAATTTCAAGTCGCGACTCGCGGCCTACAGACGCACCGTTTGTTCAGACACGAAGCATTCCCGTCATTGATATCTGAGTATTCCGTATCGCGCTTTCCCTTCTACTAAGAGGGTTTCACCTCTTCTCCGCGATGCGTACGAGCTGTGAACGAGCCTCGCTGTGAACATCGCCAGTCCTCCAATTGTTATCTCGTCGATCACCGTTACCCCCGCGGGGGCTGCCGAGCATCTCAGAACTTCCAATCCTCCCTCGTCGCCATCGGGACCTTTTCCAGGACCCTTGGACCCCCCTCACCCTCCTCTAGCCCATTGGCTCCCTGCCCGGCGACTGGACTCCGCCACTTCCAATACGGCGTGAACTCGTCGGGACGTTTCTCGAGCTGGTTGAGGAAGTGCTATGGTCGGGCGTCAGAAGGGGTCTCGGTACTAGGAGGGGATCCCATAGCGGCGTCAGGTCGGGATGGGTCACGAGGAATGCAGTCCGACTTGTGAAACGAAGAGACGACGAGAGGAAAGAGCACCACCACAATGTACGAGTCCCATACAAGGAGACTTGTCGACGGGGGGGGGGGAGTGGAACGGAGAACGTACTTCTCCCAAGAGCGGCAAAAACTTGAAGCCGTGACCACTACCTCCCGAGGCGACCTGCGAAGTGTGAGCCGATCCAATCTCACCGACCATGAGTGACTTTGTGAACGCTCTTTAGGCCTGCACTAGTACCAGTCCCAGGGGTAGAGAAGGACTCACGAAGAGCGTCTCGCTCGTGCCCGGGACGTAGTCCGCCACAAAGTGATTATCGATGCTATCGGTGTACCAGCACATCTTCCTCGTCAGCCGATGTCCCATGCCACATCCGACGCGACTGTCACAACGATCTGTCTCCAGCGGGCGGAACAAGGTGTGTACAGTATAGACGGCGTAGACGGCGTAGGGTGTGTAAATAGAGTGTGCAGATTGCGTAGACCCACCCGGAACCCTGTTATTCCAATCTCGGTGAGCTCGGGGTACACGGCCCGTATGACCCCCTTGATCGCTTCGAGCGCCTCGGAGGGGATGTTGGTGATTGGATCGGCGGAATACGCCGTTTTCGGTACGGACAGACGGCTACGAGGGAGTCAGACAGGGCCATAGCCAGAATCAGCCGCACTGTGCTGTGCGAGGTGGCAAGAAAGCAACATCTCTCGAGACGAGAGATCACTGACGTCTTGATGAGTGGGTGGTCCTCATAGTTGGTATACTTCTTTGCGCGGTAGCCGAACTTGAGTCGACCGGTGTCTGTCCTTGGCTACGCGAAGCGAAGCGTCAGCCGAGAGCCCACCTAACCGTCTGCTGACTGTACGAGTACTGTGGAAAAGACGCACAAATCCGCCCATTCTAAGTCGACTGATCAGTACTCGTACATCACGGCGCGCGAGTAGACTTCAAACCCCGTGTCCGACCAGGGCAGGGAGGGACCCCGCTCGCAAGAATCGCGCAGTATCGAACCGCACCAACACCACTCACCCGGTACCCTCGCTGGACTGGAAACTCCATGTACAGAACTGTTCCGGGCCAAACTTGTCCCACAGATCTGTCCGTTCCGGGGGGAGGTCGACGTACGCCACAGACCCGCCTGTGGTCTCGAGGAGTGAGGCCGTGGCGGGGACGATGGACGGGGTCCAACCGCCGCCTATGTGGCGTGAGTCACTCGGTATTTGCAGGATCTAGCGGTCTATGCGGATCCAGCACCGTGGGCACTTGTACGAGTTATGTCTTCCCACTCCCGTACACCACCTGTGATACGAGCACAGGTAGAGGTCGCTCGAGTCTCGACATGTTCCAAGGAAGACACGCCGTCACGCCGCCACGCCGCACTCACACGCCACGATCACCTTGTCCGCACGATGTTCCGCTCCGTCCTTGGTCGAGACCCCCAGAACCCGCTGGTCGAGCACACACCCGCTCTCGATGAATCCGTCGAAGCACCCCCGCACGGGGTGCAGGATGAACTTGACTCCAGCTCGCTTGCACAGATGCAGCGCCCACTGGCAAGCCTGGATGACATATGAGCAAGCATGTTTCGTGGCTCGTTCGCCTGACAGGTCTGACATCTGACACGGGTGACGCGGGTGACACGGGTGACACGGGTGGGCAGAGAAGGGCTCGGGTCAGTCGGAGAGGCCTTCGCAGCCCTTCGCAGCCCTTCTCAATGGGATCCGTGGACCCATACAACCGGGCCTGTCTCCAAAGATCCCCCGAATCGCCCGGATCGCACTCACCTTGTCCGCCCGGGTGAACCCGGCGTCCATATCGAGGAAGCCGTGGATATCGCCCTCCATGAGCCCGTTGAATCGCGAGAGCTTATCCGACCAGTGCATGTCGTCGGCGTCGGCGAGCGTGTCGGCTGCCCTCGCTCTTTGTAAGTCGGCCTCGTCGTTCTGATGAGTATCAGCATCGTCGTCGCGGAGACAGCGTGGAGGCGGAATCAGCACGACGACGGAATCAGCAAGGTGGCCTCATGCTACTGTATACAGAGAAGGACGTCTTGGTCCTATCCTGCTCCGTGGCTCCCCTGCTCTGACCCTCTCCACACTCACGGCGAGTATTCGAATACTCATACAGGGGTAGTTTCGCCGTGTCGTTGCTGAGCTCGCCACAACCGCTACTCTTCTTGCTGCACACTCACACCCCCTCAGGCGCCGACACCAACAAAGAATGCTCCGCACCGCTCGGACTCACCAGCACAAACACCCGCTCCCTCCTCCCATCCGCCTCTACCCCATCCAGACAACTCTGATGAAACGCGCTCATCGCCTTGCCCTGTCCAACACGCATGAACCCGCTCTCGCTCAGGATCTCGTCGGTTGGGGATAAGCCCGGTGGGAGGAGGGTGGGGTCGGAGGCGTGGAGGGATTGGGTCCATGATCGCCAGAGTGGGAGGCAGCGGAGTGCGAGGTCTTGGTAGCTACCACGCGAGGGGAGGGTCAATCTGCATGTCGCATGGCTGAGAAGATGAAGGCGACATTCGGAGCTCACATCTTGCGATCACCACTGATTCTCTGGTCAGCATGGGTCTACCATGAGGACAAAGCAGCTGCGGTACAACGACTACGGATAGAATGGCTGCACTCGTACTGTGTCGACTCACTAGGTCGTCCGGAACACCTTGTTGATATCCGCCGAAGCGCCATCACACCTATTCGGGTATCATCAGTCTGAGAGCCCTCTCGGGACACCACGTCTGTTGCGCCTCGAGATGGTCGGTCCCTTCGTCTCACATACCCTTTGTCTGGAGCGTATAGGTTCTGCTCGTAAGGCTGTCGATCGAGTACGAGCACGTCCTTGTAGCCTGTATCGCATCAGCCATGGACTGGAGCCTCAACCCTCTACCGAAACGCAAGGGCAGCGCCTCAGCGCCTCAGCTCCGTAGGTCTGGCCCGAGTCGAGAACGCATACTTGCACAGGGTGTGAGAACGGCGCGTGGGTTCTGGAATCAAGATGAACATGCCATTCGTTGCCCCACTTACCTCTCTGAGCGAGGTGCAGCGCCGTGCTCAGCCCAAAGACTCCCGCGCCGAGGATGATGATAGACTGAGATGGGTCGGACATGGCGGTGCGCCACCCTCTGCGCCTCGACACTGGGATCGCAGGGTATAATGCCGAGTCGTGACGACCAATAAGTAACAAAGTAACGGGGTGGTCACTGTGCTGTTGTCGTCTCGACACGATGGGAGGGCATCGAAATCCTGCATGCAGCGCTGCTCATTGGGTTGTTCAAGGTTCGTCCAAGCAGATGCGGCACCGTCGGATTCAGCCGAGAGATAACGATCCGAGACGGACAGGGCCGAGTCCGACCTGTCGGACACCGAGAGCGCTGCCGATACAAACCAAATCCCGTTGAGAATGCCCGAACCTGTCCGAGAGCTCATAGTATGCATGCCACCTTCCCAAATGCTAGATACTGTACCAGTCTCTACTCGTCTCCGTCTGCGTCTCCGCCTCACTCCCGCCTCGTCGCAAAGCTCACCAACCGCCTGAAATCGCCAAACGCCTTTGACGTGTCCGTCCTGTCCCTATCTCCCCCCTCCCCGCTCCCTGACCTGAGCAAGTTTGGCAAGCCGCCGCCACTCGTCGCAGTGGGTGAGAACAGATTCGCGGAGGAAGGGGACGTAACGATCTGCCCGCTCGGGGGATCCATATCGAGGTGCGTGAGAAAAGAGGTGTCGGACAAGTCGTCCTTCGTCGAGGTAACGGAGAGGAAGATGTCGAGGAGCTTTTGCTGGTCGTTTCGCGGGGTGCCCTTGAGATCGAGGATCTGCCGTGATCAGCGAGGTTCGGGTTCGTGTACACGACAGTAATCCAGACAGCGGTGCGCGCAGTAGATTCAAGGGAGGATGGCGAGATCGACTTACCTTCTGGAAATTGGTGAATGCACGATCCCCGATGAGGAGGCAGTAATTCTGCACGAATCCTTCCGGCGGATCCTGGATCATCCCACTCAGCTCTCGTTCGGTACACGTCCTCAGAGCAACTCACGTCCGGCGCAAGGACAACTTTGAGCATCGTCTCGAGCTGTCCCGTATTCTTCGTGACATACTTCGTGTACCTGGGGAGGTCAGGTCGGCTGCACAGTACAATTCGAGTCACCAGACGCGACTCACACGTTGGAGCCGCTCTCCGGATGTGGCTCGGGCAGGTCAAGCAGGCATGCCTTGACTGCCTGGACATCCAGGAGGATCTTCGACTGGTCAGTGAACGCCCTGAGACCCCACAACGGGAGGCATGACATACCTGCTCGGCACCAATCTTCTTGAGCGGCCTGCTACGGATGACAGATTGGGTGAAACGGGTGATCACAAGTCTGCCCGGATCAGCATAGCTGGCAAGCCATGATAGCCGATGTTCTCTTTTTTTTTAAAGGCGGAGGTCCGCTCACCCAACAGCCTTATCCGCAAAGTTGCGGATGTACTTCTTCGACTCGACCCGCGCCCTGACAATCTCCGCCACCTGCTTGATGCTCCCTACGAGATCGACGATGTACGCCGATCGACCCGAGACGTTCTCGAGGTGGATCCACGGCGTCTTGAGGATCGCCGCGAACGCGGGTTCGCACGTCGCTTCGAGCTCGCGAAGGATGGACGAAATGCACGTGGACATTACCCTGTTTCTCTGTCAGTCGCAATGGCTCGACCCATGGAACATCTGTGGAATATTCGGGGAATGGCCACCGGCCTCTACCACTCACGTCGTGAACGTGTCCCTCTCCGGCTGGAACGAGATGTCCTCCTTGAACTCGGCGGCGATCTTGTCCCTCACACGCTCCTCAAGCTGGAGAGACGTGTTCTGGCAATACTCCGCCGTGTTGAGGATCATACACGCCGTTTTAATCTCGTTGAGGTTGGCTCGACCTTCCATGGACCGGCGACTCGCAGGATCAACCCTACAATCATCAGCACGGTGTCCATCGCCCCACGCAGGCAGAATTTCTTACGCACTTCTTCAGGCCAGCCAATAGGACTTCATCTGGAAGCAGGGTCAGCACAGCCTGGACCTCGGCGGGACCTTCTCGCCCCTCGCATCTCGACGACGTACCAGAGTAGATCTTGAGCCACTTTGCGAACACCTTCGCCAGACGCCTCATCGGTTCCCCCGTCGTGTACTTTCCGCACTGCTCGAGAGTCTGGCCATAGAAGTAGAACAGCTCGGTCGAGCTCGGCAGGACGGTCGGTACCGGTGCATCCTCCGATTCCTGCGACATGACGCCTTCCATAGACGATCGGGATCGCGCGCCACGATACGCGGAGAGCATGTCCGCGATGGCCCTGGGTCGGTTCATCAGCATCACGATCCCCAAAGCGATATGGGGCCGAAAGAAGCGGATCGCACCTGTCTTGAGCTTCGACGTAGACGCCAAAGTACGGGTCGAAAACAGACGATATCGTCCAATTGGTGGTGTTCGCGTTGGCCAGCGACTGGGACAAGATCCCTCCAGCTGTGACTTCCGCGAACTGCCCGATCAGATCAGGAGTCTCACATATGACTGAAACATCTACTCACGGGCTTCTCGAAGCGCTTCGCGAAGGCTGCTTCAAAGTCCAAAGTCGCCTGCAACGCCTCCAGCAACGTCGCGACGTTCGGCTGTCCTTTCCCCAGCACGTTGGCGAGATCCGCCCTCGTGTACTCGGCGAAAGACGCCACGAGAAGCCTCGTCACGTCCCAGCTTGGCGGGAAGAGCGTCGCGTTCTCTTCGTCGTGATGCTTGACCACTCGACGGAACCAGGCGTATCGACGGGGCACGTTGTCGAGCTGCCCGGCCTCATCCGTGGAGCGGAAGATGCGACGGTACTCTGCAAGTTGGAGCTGCAGGTACCGCTCGACAATGTGATTTCTGTCGAGTCAGCATGGATTGGGCCAAGAGGAAAGCATAGTGGGAATGAATAACAAAGTTGGCTGGGTAGGTAGAAACAAAGCCCACTTGAAGTCGCCACCAAGCACGTCGATAACCATGCACACCTCGCTGACCACCTTGAGCTCCGGAGGGCGATTTGGGTCATTGCGGAAGCTACTGATTAGCACACTGCTTGATTTGACCGCCTGAACGACACTCACAACGTGTCCATCTCCGCCGCAACCTTCTCTTGTGCCCTCTTCCTATCGTCCTCGGCGGCCTTGAACAGTTCCGCCACGGCGGGGACAGTACTCAGCGACCGCAGAGGTGTAAGCAACTGCATCACAGCCTACAGGCTATCAGCTGAAGCTGGAACATTATGCCTGTGACGCACTGCCAAGGCCTGGGACATGTCGCGGTATCGTCTCGTCGGCAACAACTCCTTCAGCTGTTGGTGTGCTTGCTCTGTCCCACATCAGCAAGCCGTCGCATCCCGTTTCCCGATCCCGAAGCGCAGCACTCACTCAGCATCGCCCATCGCTCAAGCGTCTGGATCGCCCCTGTCAAGTTCCGCTTCGCGACGTCCAGCCTTTGCACATCGGTCGTGATATTCTTGACGATCGCCTCGGCTTCCGCTGCCTTTTCGCGAATGACGTTGATTTGGAGCATGAGTTGCTATAAAGGCCGCCCGTCAGTTTTCAACACCCAAGCAATGCTGAGAGGAAGGAGAGGAGAGCGTCGAGGGTATGACACCGTAGATGCTAGCGGGCGGACTCACCCCAATCTGGCTCTGGATTCGGGACATCTTGCTCGGATCCTGATCCCTCCTCAACTCGGCTTTCAGCCGTGCGACCTCATCCTTCACGTCGAGTATCTCGAGCTGCAGTCGCGCCTGGATCTGCTGGTGCCGAGCGAGAGAGGATGCTACACCCATCAGACTCCTGTCCTGCCGTTGGGAAGCACGTCGACAGTGACTCACGATCAGGGAATGACTGCGCGAGCCGGGCCATGACTCTCTCGGTGGTTTCAGCGGGGGATGAGGGTCCCGCATGATCGTTGCTTGACCCGTTGATCTCCGCGGCCATGGCGAAGTGTCCACTGAGTGCGAAGATATATTGATTGCACTACAGGTATGTGAAGCAGGAGAAATGCAGATGAGACAGCGACAGCACGACGAGTGAATCCTGGCATTGGTCGGTTGAGACGATGGTATTGCGGGGCAACGCAACGCGTCGTTTTGGACGTCCAAAGGCAGTCTTTGACTTTGTCTTCCTTCCTCCCACCTCGTCGCGCAGCATGCATGCATGATGGGCGCGTTCGACCCTCTCATCACCTACGAGAAGGGCACGTACATCGGTGAGCCCGCAAGCATTGCCAGCTCTGCCCGTGGCTGCGACTTTGATGCTGACTCGGCCTAGAAACGGATACCGGGAGTGAGTCGTCGCTGGTGTGTCGACCGAAGCCGGACTGATCTGGATCAGACAAGGTCTCTCGCAAGGCTGTGGTCACAGGCGCGCAGAACATTATCCTTGGCGGCAAGTCGGTCATCCAGACAGGTGAGTCAGAGCCGTCTTCATCGGTCCTCTAGTAGCTCCCACGAAGGAGCGAGGCTGGCGCTGATCGTTGAGCAGGCGCGATATTACGAGGAGACCTTCAGCGTGCACAGGCAGGACACCATGTGGTCATCTCGATGGGACGATATTGTCTTGTTGGTGAGGGCGCCGTGATCCGCCCACCGGGGAAGATGTACAAGGGGTGAGTGAACAGACAGCGAGGCGACACGACGTTGTTACTCTTGACGGCGGTGTGCGAGGTGGTGATGCTGACGGTCCCAAGGGCGTTCACCTTCTATCCCGTCAAGATCTCTGACTTTGTCCACATCGGACCGAACTGTATCCTCGAGGCTGCCCAGATCGGCGGAGGCGTCGAGATCGGAGAGGGCTCGATCATCGTGAGTGCATGTCCGCGAGTAAATGTTCGCTCGTCTTGGTCCCGCTCCTCTGTCAACGTGCTTGTCCGTTCTGGATCGCCAGCCAAAGGGCGTTATGACCTCTCAACCTGATCTTCTGGAGGCCCCGAGATGCCGCTTCTGACACCTTACAGGGCAAGTTCGTGATCATCAAAGACCTCGCCGTCATCCGTCCGGGCACCGTCATCCCCGAAGCGACCGTCGTGCCATCAATGTCCATATGGGAGGGGAACCCTGGTCAGTACCATGTTATCCCTGTGATTGAGCGTACCGCCCCATGAGGGAGAGAGCTGACTCGCCGCAGGTCGGATCGTGGGTACCTTGCCGGAGACATACCAGGATACGGTCGAGGCGAAGTGCAAGAGCATCTATCAGCGATTCCGCGCTGTCTCATCGACCTAGCACCGAAGATCACTGTTGTTGAGGAAGACGAATATACCCCGCATATCACCGTTATCATGCACATTCATCAAGGTCGTAAATGGACGTCACAGTCGTCTTAGAGGCAATCAACACTAACTGACAAGTGCTAATCAACAACCCGTGGCTTCGGCAGCATTGACTTCCTCAGCTTTCACCTCTCCACTCGGAGGCCTACTCGAGCCCGTTCCGATGCTCCACAACGTCGACACGCTCTCACTCTTGACCGCCATCTTCTTCCTCTCCGCCGATCCGGGCGTACTGTTACCGCTCGACCCTTTCCTGTTGGTGCTCGGACGGCGGATCGGACCGGGGGAGGTAAACTCTGTCTGTGCTCGCCCTTTTGCCAGTGCTTTGGCCTGTTCCGCCTCGCGTTGATCGAATGCTCGAAGTGCATCAGCCGCAACAGCATCGTCGATGGGCTGAGCGGAATCAACCAATTCTGCGGAAGGCGAGAAGGGAGATCCGTAGCTCCCTAGGACGGACGACAGGCGCGCGAGCGGCGTATTGCCTCGCCTCTCGGGTGTCGATGATGATGATAGGGAGTCTCGAGCTCGTTCACCGGATTGACTGTCAGGCCTTGGCTTGGTCAACTTGCGCGGGCTCCAGGTGGACTCCGGATCCTCGCTCGTCGGCGTCGTCCTGTCGATGCCCATAAGCTTTAGGGATGCCTCCATGCGATGACGTTCCCGCCGATCCTCCTCGTCCTCCTCCTGCGGCTCCAGCTTGCGGGCGACAGACCCGCCTGTAGTCGGAGAGAAGGCTTGTGTGGGAGAACTCTTCGACGGGATAACGGACGTCTTGGTCGAGAGCGTGAGCGGTTTCAACCCCTTTGGAGGCTCTGTTGATGGCGTCTGGGACGATTTGGCACTGCCTCCGCCGAAGCCGAAAGTGCGGAGATCAAGTGAGAATCGTCGACGAGTCTGATCATGGTCAGCGGGTCAGGCCGGTGCGCCATGTAGTCGACTCACCTGTTTGTCCACCTTCCCATCAGTCTCATCCTTCGCCTCCACAGTCTCAGTCTCGTTCGGCTTGACTTTGGCGCTCGAACCTCCGAGAGTGGGTACTCCAGCCATCATGCTCACAGGCCCAGCCTTGACAGTTCCCGAGTCGGACGAGTCCAGTCCTACACTCGCCAGACTGGGTCTTTGTCGTGCCGACGAGCCTGAGATGGACCGAGTACCTCGACGAGTCTTGTAGTCCACAGAGAGGATATGCTCGAAACCCTCCTGAGTGATGATGCGGTCGATGATCTACGGTCAGCGTTGGTGAGGGACCATCACCCACCTTTGAGCAGTACAGCGTCAACGCCTTGTTGGCTTCGCGGAGCTGCTTGACCTCTGCACGAAGAGCTACGCGAGTCAGTCCCAATCACCAGGCGCTGACCGACGACTCACCCTCTCCTTCATCGCCCTTGCCCAATACCCTCATCTCGCCTCCTTCCAAGTCAACCTCCGCCCGCCCAAGCTCTGCCGCCAGATCAAGACCGCTACCGGTGACCGGGAGACTACCCAAGTTCTCTCCTTGCTGCCCCTTCTTCCTCCCTCGCCGTGTCGGCGCCTTTGTCCCGCTCAGGCCCTCGGCCTTTTGATCCAGGTCCTTTGCGAACACGTCGTCGTTGTCATCGACAATGGGGCTTTGGGAATCGAGATCCGACTGCAGCTCTTCCATCTCCGTCTCGAGCTCCTCGTCTAGCGCCTCCAACATTGACTTCCTCGCCACGCCTCTCTTCGTTGCCCTGTCCCCTTCCTCCGGAGGGGGCGATTGCGGCGGTGACTCTAGACCGAATAGTCCGCCTCCTTTCATGACCTGACCGGACATGGTCCGCTCTCTCATGAGAAACTCCCATCCTTCGTTGTCCTCCTCGAGCTGCGCATTTCGTTGTCGGAGGTCGACCACTTCCAGGGAGACAGTATTCATTTTCGCGACGAGGCTGTCGTGGGCCGCTTTGAGTGATGCAACTTCCTCCTGCAGCGGTACAAGGTCATCGGCTTTGCTGGCCCTCTCCGTTGTGCGCTTTGAGCCCATTGTCTTGATACGCTGTTGTAGCTGCGTCTCCTGGGCCCGAAACGCCTCCCTCTCCGCTTCAAACGCCTTCTCCTATATCTGATCAGTCGATCACCACAACGAATCCGCGTACCTGCTCAGCGTAACGTCGTTGCTGATCCCGAAGCGCTCTCTCGGTCTCTGTCATCCTGGCTCTCAGATGATCCAGCAGCTCGTCACGGCCCTCTAAGTCTGCTTCTAGTCGTCCCTTCCATCAGCTGGTTGCCCTTGACGACGAGCTCACTTGTTCATTGAACGCTTCCTCGACCCGAGCTTGCAACCCCGTCAAAGCACCTATCAGCTCCTGCTTCTCCGCCTCTAATCTCTTCTGCTCCGTCTCGAGTCGGTCAGAGTACTCGAGAGCCTGGTTGAAGGCTATCAGTCATCCGTAACCAGGTATCTGGCGATGATGGTGATAATGATCGAACTGCTCACCTGATCACGAGCTCGCCATTCCTCCTCCAGAGCCATCTCCAGCGTTGCCCGACCGGCTCGCCGAAGCTCATCCTCACTTCGATCCCTCAGCAGAGCCAGCGAGGCCTGTACAGGCGGACTGTCCTCATCGTCGCTGCTCCCCTCTCGTCGTGCAGGGCTTGGGTTGAATTCTCGGCGAGACTTGGACGGCGGTGTTGGCCGGGCGTGGGAAAAGGCTGGGGAGCTGGAGGAGAGGGGCATGGGGATCTGCGAATCGCCCCGCGATAGCTTGAGGCTATGAGCGACAATGATAGCTGCCGTCTCTACCAATGCTGTATTTGAACGTATGCGGTGTAGAGAGAAGTCGAAATGTTGGAGATGAAGACTGTCCTCGTACAACCGGGACAAGTGTCCAAAACCACCGCCCCCCTTGATTGCCCCCGTTGTTTCGCCCCTGACGTTTCAGTGCCAGTGCACGGTGTCGCATCCTCATCCTCACGTGGCGGCAACCAGTTCTCGCAGCTCAGCATGAACACGCAAGCATACAGTAGTATATCCTCGATGCATAAGTCGCCGGAGCTCGTGGCTGAGGGCCCTTACGTGTCTACTTGTTCAACTCAGAGGCTCTCGAGCTGTTACTCGCGCCGCCTTGCATACCGTCGGGTGCAGAGTGTGACCCCGGCTGCCGGCTGCACTGGCCGCTGTATACCTGAACGTTTCAGTGGCGCACGGTGCGCGTGTCATTGTTGTATTCTAACTTGTGCAGCCGTACTGGCTGAGGCCTGATCTCCGACATCTTCTCTTCTCCTTTTTCTCAACTGTTCGTCCATTTGGACGAACGTGAATCCTCAAGTCCTTCATCTCACAATTGTTGTGTTCAAGCCGTGGTATCTAATCTACCGTACCTCGCCCTGACCAAGGTCACTGATAAAACCCTCACCCATCTCGCGACCCCGTATTCCGACCCCGCCGCCATGGCCACTACCTCGTCCCTCGAGAGCCTCCAGACCGAGGAGCAGAGGCGTGTCCTGGACACCGTTTCCCAAGTCCGCAAATGTGGTCTCGACAGTGTTCTGTCCCTCCCTCAGATCGTGGTGTGCGGTGACCAGTCGTCGGGGAAGAGCTCCCTCCTCGAGGCCTTGACTGGTACGTCCCTCCACGTCAGCCTCGCTCCTCCTCGTCAACCTCACACCTGTTTTTTTCTCCCCAACGTAGCCTGGATCTGAAGCATGACATTCTGTGCCGCTCCCGAACCCCCGAATCCCCAGGTGCTGACTCGTCGACAACAGAGATCCCGTTCCCGCGCAACGACAACCTGTGCACCCGTTTCGCCACCGAGATCAGCCTCCGCCGAGAACCCGAGAGCTCTCTCACAATTCGCATCATTCCGGCCCACTCGCGCCCGCAGGAAGAGCAGAACCGGCTCCAGCTCTTCTCCGAAGTCATCACCGACTTCGAGGATCTGCCCGCAGTCATGGACAAGGCCATGAGGAACTGGGGATCTCCGAGGGGACCGGCGCCTTCGCAAAGGACACGCTTAGCGTGGAGATTCAAGGTCCAGACAGACCTCAACTAACCCTCGTCGATATCCCGGGCTTGATCCAGACGTCCACCAGGGGAGTTTCGGAGGCCAACGTCGCCCTTGTCGCCGAGATCACCGATTCGTACATCAAGCAACCCCGTACCATTTGCCTCGCCGTCGTATCCGCCACCAACGACGCGGCGAACCAGCCCATTCTCTCGCGTGTCCGCAAGTTTGACCCTCACGGAGAGGTAAGCCCACAGGGTACTGTGCCAGTCGGCTGACATGATCGCAGCGCACCCTAGGAGTCATAACCAAGCCCGATAGACTACCATCCGGGTCCGCCTCCGAGTCCAAGTTCCTCGAGCTGGCTCGCAACGAGGACGTCTTCTTCAAACTGGGGTGGCACGTCATCAAGAACCGGAAGTTCGAGGAAACCGCATTTTCCATCGACGAGCGTAACCTCGTCGAGAAGACGTTCTTCGCCACTTCCAACTTCAAGGCACTCCCCAGGGAAGACGTCGGGATCGACGCACTGCGGGTGAAACTAAGCACCTTGCTGTTCGACCATGTCAAGAAGGAGCTCCCTCGACTGCAAGAGGACCTCGAGTCGGCTTTGACCGTCTCTCAAGAAGCGCTTCATCATCTGGGGGATTCCGGCGTCACTTTCGAGGAGTGCCGTGCATTCCTCAGCGATTTCAACGTGCAATGCTACCGAGTCTGCGAGGCTGGTCTGAACGGCAACTACGAGCACGACTACTTCAAGGGCGCCAACCAGGCCGACGACTTCTCGCTGCAAAACAAGGACACCATCGCGCGTATCAGGGCTGCCATCCAGTACGCCAACATCAAGTTTGCGGAAGACTTTCGTGCCAAAGCCCACAAGTTTCGCTTCTGTTTCAACCAGCACCACGCAGCATCCAATGCGGACCCGATGGCGACGGCCCCTCCCGCCGAGAAGTCCCTGCGTGTCGATCAAACGCCCTCGGAAGCCCAGATGTCCCCGGTTTCTTCTTCCTCTGTCCGTCGGCAAGACCTTGCGAGGCGAGTGGTGAAGCCGTTGCCCGCCAGGAAGCTCCTCACCAGATCTAACCAAGACCCCCCGACGTCTCAAGCAAGCCCCGATGCGCCTTCCGATCTGCGTCCCCAAAATCTTCCCAAGTCAGAGGCGATGGAGTGGGTTAAGCGAGTTCTGTTGCGCTCCCGTGGCACGGAGCTAGTGGGTAACTTCAACCCCCATGTCGTCGCGGAGCTGTTTTGGGAGCAATCAGAGCGCTGGGACATGATGGCCAGGGAGCATGTCGAGCTTGTCAGCAGTCTCTGCCGACAGTTCGTCTCTGATCTGGTGAGCGAGATGGCCCCGGACGACCTTCAAAGCAGGATCCAGTGAGTTGCGGGGCTCGATTCAAAGTTTGAGATGACTGACCCATGACTTGAAGGTCCTCACTGGTTCAGGACGCTTTGAGGAAACGGCGCGAGTCGGGTTTGGACGAGCTGGAGAAACTTCTCGTGGATCGAAAGGAGTTCCCAATCAACTACAACCACTACTACACCGACAACATCCACAAGAAGCGCCAACACAAGATCAAGGCGGAGATCGAGAAGCACTTTCGAGCCGTGCCTCACGAAGCCCAAGTCCGTTATCATGAAGGTGACGAGCTTGACGTCCCAGCCACCTTCCGCGGAGTCTTGCAAAGCTGGGCCGACACGGTGACGCCGGACATGGAGGATTTCAGCTGCGAAGAAACCCTCGACTGTCTGCTTGCGATCTACAAGGTGAGCCAGGACGACACGTTGGTGTCTCTTTGCTAACGCTCCTTCACAGGTTCAGCAGAAGACGTTCATCGCCAACGTCACGACGCAGGTCATCGAGCGGCACATCGCCCGCGGGCTTCAGGACATATTCTCGCCCATGGTCCTCGTTGGCATGTCGGACGAGAAGGTCCTGAAGCTCGTGTCCGAGCCGTCCGCGACCAACCGACAGCGAGTGTTCCTGATCGACCGCATCCGTAAGCTCGAGGATGGCCAGGAGATCTTCCGGGGCGTGATGGATCTGTGAGGCACGATGTTCGAAGATGGCCTACATACAGAATGACCCTGTTTCTCGTTTCTCAGCCAGAGTACATACAGTACATGTATGTATTTGTGATGCACAAATGAATGCGCACCTTATGGTGCAACTACATGGACGCTACGCTACTCGCACCTCCCGTCTTCCCTGCTCAGCTCACACTTCCAATCCCTTCTCGCCTGGCCGGTTCCGGCTCTAGGGCTCGCACCACTGCCGAGGGACCTCGCTTACTTCTCTTCCATACCTCAGTCCTCCGCCGCCAACGACTGGAATCTCGCAATCTTCCTTGTCGCCTTCTCCAGCTGCTCCGTAGCTTCCACATGCGCCTGCTTCAACCTTTCGAGCTCCATGATCTTGTTCCTGAAATCTTCCGTCAACTCCCCATGACGCCTCTGCCACTGTGCCGCCGATGCCCTGTGCTTCGCCTCGGAACGCTTGGCCACCGCTAACTCCTCTCTGCTGGTCCTGGCGACTTTCTTCGCGTCCTCGATCTCGTGCCTGCTATCCTCGAGCTCCCTCTTGGCATCGTTTGCCTCCCGCCTGCTCTCTTCTAATTGCTTCTCCAGATCCCGCAACCTTTCGTCGTGCAACGATTTGGACGTTGCATCCGCAGCAGCTTGTTCCTCGAGTCGACCGATAATACGGAGGGATCGCTCGAGGTCGTTCTTGACTACAGACAACGAAGTCTGGGTACCGGTGTCCGTCCGGATGGCTGATGGGGACCGAGAGGAGGTGCTCGCGGAGCCAACGACTTGTTGAATAGGCATAGTCGCCTCGAGATGACTGTCCGGTGGAGCCGAATGCGATGAGGGATTCGGCATGAGAGCAGATGCTGCGGGTCCGACTTGTGCCCGACTTGCGCTGCCGATGCCGACATGAACGGTGGAGGACACGGATGAGGCATTGGTCGCTGGTGCGGTGGGGGACCGATCAACTCGTTCTGCGCCGCTGATGGCCGGGGTACTGATGCTAGAGAGTGGAGAGCTCTGCGGGCCCAAGCGCTGAGGTGAGCGTCGTGACAGCACGGGGTGCGGAGGAGAACACACCTGCGTCGCGGGGGTGCCCTGTGCCAACACGGACTCGACAATGGCTGTGGCAGATCTGGGTGGAGTCGATGAGTTTTCCGCACTGCCAGATACCTATGAAGTATCAGTGAGCTTGTGCGTGCTCCCTCGGTTGTGACTTAGCCTTCTGTCGCAATGAGAGATGGGGTGACGGTTGCAGAACAACCACTATCAACAGCTGATTCAGACTGTCTACAGTACTCACCTCGACACTCTGATCGACCCTCGCTCTCGTTGCCTGTCGACTTCCACCTCCTGAAATCTCTTTAGTTGCCTTCCTTTTCTTGCCTTTCGTCCGAGCCTTGTCCTTTTTCTCTGCAAATTTATTGACGTTCGTGTCGACGTGTTGAGAACGGTTGTCCCACGCCGCAACCGTACGCCCACGCATTCGCAGCGCATCCTCGTCACGGATGTCCGGCGGGATTCTGGCTCTTGGGATCGGGAACCATTCAGGCTCGACATCTTCTCCTTTTCCGGGAAGCCAGAAGACCGGCTCGCGAGCATGGCGGTTGACCCATTTGGCATAAACCAAGTCACACATGAATGATTTGCGTAAGCATTCGACACACGAAGGCAGCTTGAAGGCCAGAAGTTGGACGGCATCACCGTCGTAGATCGCGTATGCAAGGTTACCCGGAACGTGAGACATGAGCGAAGTGCTCGAAAGCCCGCATCGCAGGAAGCTTGATCTGAGAGCACGTCGTGGTTAGTCCCCATCGCGCACTGCGGACACAGCTCCGCAGAAGTGGGATCACTGACCTGAAGATTCCACCTGACGCGAAGGGAAGGATACTCAGCGGTCTGAGCTGGTCCAAGGTGGCTTCGCGATACTCGACCGCTCGAACACGAGACCAGTCAGGAGCGTCGACGATCATATCATATGGATGGGAAGAAGAAACCGGCGGTGAGGCAGGTAGCGGAGGATGTGGTGATGCTGGCATGGCGACGAATGAAGTGAGTGTTGAGAAGAGAGATGAGATGCATCAAGGAAAGGTCTCGTTGTTGAACTGATGTTGATGTTGATGTTGATCAAACTGCTCGCACAGACCCCCAATATGACTCGAGTTGATCGCGCAGCTCTGCCACAACACACATGATTTGTACTGCATGCTGCATCAACGCTACACTACTCGCGCCTCTATCTTCTCCTCCCGCTCAGCTCGTCACTTCCAACTCCTTCTCGCCAGCCGCCGCAGCACCCGCCCCACCCCCCGGCACAAACTCCCCTGCCTTCGGATCGAGCTTGTTCTCCTGTGCAGCCGCCCCGAATTTCTTGCTCACGTAGCCCGTTCCACCGCCCACGCCGTTCGTCGGCCGCTTCCCAAATGCCCCGCCTGCGCCTCCTCGGGGCGTGTACGATCCTCTAGGTTTGGGTGTGACCCTGGAAGCTGGGTGGGTGAACTTGCAGTCTGGCCGAGTACATCTCTCGCCATATCGGCACGGCTTATCTGGCCTCGAGTCGTCGAGCGCACCATCCATGAGACCTCTGCTCGACATGACCACCTCGACGTCACCGTCTCCATCCTCGTTATCTGACCCGGCAGCGTGCGGCTGCGGGACGGGGGCCTGAGCCTTTGGTGTTGGCGTCGACTTCGCAGCGTCCTTTGCGGCTTTGGCGGCGGTGAGGGCTGGCGGTGGGATCGGGTTCCCGTTCTCGTCCTCGTGTCGAAAGGGACACGAAGGGTTGGTACAGTTCTGGTACTTGCAGAGAAGTCGACTCGGTCCGGCCTGTTCGCCAAGGACAGCCGCTGGACTGACATGACTCTTGGTGCATTCCGGGTCCTTGCAATTCTTGCCGTTCTCACACGCCTCTTCGCTGAGGACCATCCCCGTCTTCTCGTCGGCGACAGGGCTGGGGTGACTGAACTGGCATCGCGCGTTGCTGCATCCGACGCCGTATCGGCACAGTGCGGTCGAGGAGGGCTTGTCGGGGATCGGACCGGGGGTGGACGAAGCCTTCGGGGTGATGGCGGAGACAGAGTGTGATCCGAGCTTGGTACCGTGAGGGATCTTGGCGGGTGCGGGTGGTCGAGTTGGTCGAACGGGTTGAGGAGGTGCTTGAGATGCATCTCGTTCCTACAGGTGTCAGTACAAGCTCCACAAGATGAAAATGTCCCTGGAGAAAAGAGTGGAGGAACGCGTCGCCTCGCCTCGCCTCGCTCACCTCGGCCATCTTTGCCATCATCTCGCCCATCTGCGCCATGTTCGCTTGCATCATCATCATCTGCGCCATCATCTCCTGCTGTCCTGGCTGGAAGAAGCCAGGTCCGGCTCCAAATCCAGGTTGCATCATCCCCGGCCGGAAGCCCTGCTGGAATCCTGCACGCGGCGTAAGCACGCACTCGTAGACCCATATTCGCACACGGCCAGATCGTCGGACTGACCCATTTGACCCATGCCCATGCCCATACCGGGTCCCATTCCGCCCATACCCATGCCCATACCCCGTCCCGGTCCTCCAGGCTGTCGTCCACCAGCGACCCCTCTAACCTGCATGCCCCCTCTCATCTGCTGTCGTCCACCCAGCCGATCCGCAAGATTCCTTCCGTCCTGACCCATCGCTCTCGGTCCAGATGGCGCGGCTCCCACGTCCGACAACCTCTTCCTCGCGCCCTCATTCCCTCCTTCGGCTTTACGCTTGTTGTCCTGTCCCAGCGGTGCGAGTGCGGTGTTGAGTAACCGTGATCCACCCGCGGGAGGTGCGGCGGGAGTGGTCGAGGCCGCAGGGACAGGAGCAGGCGCAGCCGGAGTAGGGGCAGGATCGGAAGCCGATCGTTGGATGTCGGACGCCTTGCCGAAGAGCCAGTCGAGGAAGCGGGGGTCGAAGTCTGAGCCGACGAGGTCGTCCATCTCGGTCTGCACACGACCTGGATGGGTCAGTACCGACAAAGGAATTCGAGTGTTGCCGCCGTAACAACTCGCTGTCCTTCATGAGGGCGGTGGGGGCTTACTCTGATCACTGCCGTTGGCTACTTGGGTCAGCATGAGAAATTCCGCATAGGATGAAGCTTGACATACCGATGAGGACGGTGATATACTCGGCCATCACATTGTCTAGAAGCTTAGCAAGGCTCGCGCGGCCGTGTTCGGCGTGACATACCGTTCGGCTCTGCCCATTCTCGTTTCTCCAACTCGCGCTGCACCTCCGCCTGCGGTACGGATCAGCTCTATTCAGAGTATCGTCTAATAGTGTGCGCCGTCCGGACCCACCTGGAGCTGACTCTGCTGCTCGGGAGTCATTGCCACCGTTGACATGACTGAAACAATTCGCTCGCTGTCGGATCGGTTCTCCTCGATCGGGGTCCGGATGAAGACTTTCAGCACACTCCAATCAGCTGTGGCGGCGTTGTGACGATGGAGACAGCCGCTTCTGTTGTTCGACACGATATGAACGAGTTGGAAAGCAACAAGAGATGACTACTGAGGTGACTGCACCATACATCTCGAGGTGAGTAGTGGTGGGTGGCCACACGACTAATGCCGAGCCAAGAGCCATTTGTGGCACTCGCACTGGACTGTGGCCGAGGCCGCGGCGACTACTGCCGGCGCATCAAGATGACATTTCCATGCATACGTTGTCCGCTATTCCCTCCATATAGCCTCTGCAGAGCTCCATTACTCCTCCTTGGACACTCTGACTGGCGTACCACCCCGAGGAGTCTCATTCCTGGGCGTTTCCGCGCCACTCATCAATTCCTCAACGAACCCTCCGTCTGGGCCCATACCTTCCCCTCCATCCTGGGACGGCGAGTCGAGCGCATGCCTGATCCAGTGCAGGTCTTTCGGGTCCATCTCCTCCCGAGGTGGACTCGGCGGCGATACCTGCACACTAGGCACGTCCTTGGGGATCGATCTCTTGGTGGTGGAAATGCCCCTCGCCTCGAGACCTTTGCGGAGAGCTCGACGACCCCCGAAATGGAAGAACGCAGTCGAGATGATGATGAGCACATGGGAGTAGAAGTACATCCGAGCCCAAGCACGGAAACAGTCCTTGAGATCGAGGAGAACGAAGGAGGCTGCGACGTTGTTGAGATTGATCTGAACCATGATCCACCCAATGACGTCGTAGACCCTCTTGCGGAGGTTTGGGTACGGATACTTTGGCAGTGCGTTGGGCGCCGACGTCGGAGCAGAAGCAGGAGGGAGGAAGTAGGGGCGGACGTAGTGTCGGAACTGACGGCCGAGCGAAGTTAAGAGACCAGCGCTGATAAAAGCGACTGGTCATCAGTAGAGAGACTTCAGCGACGACTCACGATAATAGCCAGGCTCAACACCATGCTGCACAGGTAGTCAGTAGCTGCTCGATACACACCAAAGGCGCTCCGCACTCACCCAGATCGCCGAGGTGACAAAAGTCGCCATGCTCTCCTTGGTGCCCGGCTTCTTCCCCTTCTTGGTCAAGCGCTTGTACACGCAGTCACGGAGCCACACCTGCGCTGTCAGCGGATACGACTGGGGATGCCGCTCGAGGGCCAACCCACGTTCGTGCGGCAGTTCCAGCTGTCAAACAACACTTTGAAACTCTCGGCCGTCTCGATCGCCACAATGTTGACGTTCCTCGCCCTGTTCCACAGCGTCCGCCCTGTCTTGGGATCGTAACCGTTGAACCCGATCCCGGTGAGGATGCACGCGCCCTGTATCGCATCAGCTCGATGGCCCGTGCAATCTATTCCCACTCCGTCGCTCCGCTCACCTCGGTCAGGCTCCACGCGCCGTAGTACTTTGTGCGAGCGATGAGACCCGCAAAATTAACGAACCCGAATCTCGCAGCTTTTCCCCAAGTCCACCAGGTCGGCTCGAGTATCCTGTGATAGTCTGCCTTTGCCCCATACAAGGCGTAGGCGCCCATGAAGCCCAGACCAAGGAGCAGGTGGAGGTATGCCACGCGCTTCCGCCCGTAGGGCACACGGCGCTTGTTGGCTTTGGCTTGAGCGGGCGATACGCCCGGTGGTGAGATATCGTAGATAGTGCCGAGAATGAGGGAGTCGTATGTCGCGTAGTCGAGACTCGGTCCGGCAAGGACAGAGGGGAAGAAGAAGCTGGACCGTCAGCTGTCCATTCGTGTGGATCGTATGTGTACTCACCAGTAGCCGAGGAAGGGCAAGGGGCTGGGAACGTGCTGGAGTCTAGTGGCGAGCTGTGTCTCGTCAAGGTCCTATCGCCCGAGTCAGCAAATTGCTTTGACGAGCTCCGCCTGGCCCGCCTGGCCCGCCTGCGCAGACTCGCCTCTGTGCGACGCCTTCCATCATACACGTTCCAAGCGAACAGTGAGAGTTTCTGAACCATCATGCTCTGGGCAAAAGTGATATCTCCCGCGCCGTCCAGACCGATGAATGTCCTTTTTGCGTGGCTGAGGTCGATCAGCATGTGCCCCAGGCTCCCAACTCACTTGTATAGGATATGAGCCATCACGAAGCTTGACCTGTCAGCTAACTCTGACTGGCAGTCCGAGGCTGCACGTACAAGAACACCATCCAGGGCATGTTGGGGCTCCTGTTGAACACGACGATGAGGTACGTGACCCCACACGAGAAGAGGAGGTGCAGCAGACCCCTGCCCATGCCGAGGAGCGGCCAGAGGAAGAACGTCGACACGACGAGGGAGAAGGCGTGAGCGATGTTGGGCTTGTCATGAGGTAGTCGGACGAAGATTGAGCCGAGGGGAAACGAGACGAGGAACGCGAGGACCATCTGGAGGGGTCATCAGTGTGGACACAGGATGAGCTGGGCTGCACTTGCCTTGATTTGGTCCGGTGGAGTCCCGACAAGGGATGAAACGTGCTCAAACAGTGGATCCCAAAACATGTTGCAGAGGTGTCGGTGGGATGGTCAAAAGCGGGGCAAACGGTGCAGAGATGGATGGGTGCGAGGGAGCTGTGTGATGGGGTGCTGTATTATACGTCCTGTGTCTTCGGGACGTCGACTGTGCAGATGCGAGAGAGATGAAAGAAGGCGAAGAGATGTTGGGCAAGTGAGATGTTGGACATTCCTCCGCGTCATAGCGCTCAAGTCACGTTGGCTCCACCACTCAAACTGTTTCAAAGTTTTGATCCCGTTATCAGGCACAGACGCCCAACCAATGTAGCCAATTCCTACTACAGACCTCGCTCTCTCTCTCTCTCTCTCGCTTTCATTCACTCTGCAACCACAGCCAGCCCACCATGGCCAACGCAAGCGGCAGCAAGAAGAAGATCTCCCCTCTCCCGCGTCTCAGTGAGTCTTCGTCTCACTGCACGACGTCTTGCACGGCTGACACCTCCCCAGCCAAGCCTCTCCTTTGCCTCGGCATCGAAGGCTCCGCCAACAAGCTCGGCTGCGGCATCATCTCCCATGCCCTTCCCTCGAGCGGACCCGAGTCCGAGTCCGAGTCCGAATCCTCCACTGCGGGAAAAGCCAAAGCGAAGGCCAGGGCCACGAAGGTGACGGTGCTGTCCAATGTGCGGCACACGTACATTACGCCTCCTGGGGAGGGGTTTCTGCCGAGCGATACGGCCAGACACCATAGGGAATGGGTGGTGAGAGTGATTCAGGAGGCGGTGAGGAAGGCGGGGGTGAGGATGGAGGATCTGGACTGTATTGCATTCACCAAGGGTGAGCCGAGAAGGCGGCGTACATGGTGTGGTGTGGGAGCTGTGAGAATGCGACGGTCGCTGATGTGTCGCGTAGGTCCGGGCATGGGTACACCTCTGCAGGTCGGAGCGCTCGTAGCGAGGACACTGAGCCAGCTGCACAACATCCCCCTGATAGGCGTGAATCACTGTGTTGGGCGTAAGTCGCGGTGTCGTGTATCTCATACCCCTCGGCGACACTTGCTCTCCCGAGCCTCCTTTGCGGAGTGGTTCAACTCAGCTCGTTCCCGTAGCTCGTGAAGATTAGGACAGCCATTGATTGGCCCGCTTAGACATCGAGATGGGCCGCCAGATCACCTCCTCCCACAACCCCATCGTCCTCTACGTCTCTGGCGGGAACACCCAGGTCATCGCCTACTCCCAGCAGCGGTATCGCATCTTCGGAGAAACGCTCGATATCGCCATTGGTAACTGCCTGGACCGATTCGCGCGGGTCATCGGGCTGAGGAACGATCCTAGTCCGGGGTACAACATTGAGCAGGAGGCGAGGAAGTGAGTGGTGCATTCGGGATCATTCCGCCGTTCCGCAGACGCAAGGCAGTCGTGCTTCATCAAGCTACCAAAGTGTCTGCGCAGTCGTCGATTTAGTAATTCTTGAGCTCTGGTCGCTGACTCGTTACTCGTCAGGGGCCGCCGACTCGTACCCCTCCCATACGGTACCAAAGGGATGGACATCACGCTCGCCGGTCTCCTCTCTGCCGCAGAGACATACACCTCCGACCCCCGCTATCGATCATGGGACCAGGTCCCTTCATCATGGCACTCGAAGTCGAAATCTCAGCAAATCAAACCCTCCACCGACGGGACCGAACAGGGCGGCGAGATCGACGAGGATATCATCACGCCGTACGACATGTGCTTTTCTCTGCAAGAGACGACCTTTGCGATGCTTGTGGAGATTACGGAGCGGGCGATGGCGCATGTGGGCGCGAGGGATGTGCTGATTGTTGGAGGTGTTGGATGTGAGTTGTTCGGCAGTTCGGATGATTCGGATGGTTCGGATCCGCTCGACGCGATGGGAGGTTCTCGATCCATGTCACCACGTCATATTCCCAATCCTCCGTGTTCCGTTGGTCCAATGTCTGCTCTTTGCCGCAAATGCTGCGCGTCCGCTTGGCTGCCGTGCCATGCTCTGCAGACGGAGCAACACAGGCACGCAGCGCCGCAGCGAGGCAGACAGAACAGGGCTGTGTCGTTGCGCCGCAACGACATCGAGCTCTACCTGAACATCCGAATCCAACATTTACGTTCTCCGCTGACAACTCCACCCCAGGCAACCTCCGCCTCCAAGAGATGATGGCCATCATGTCGTCCGAACGCGGCGGACGGGTCTTTGCGACCGACGAGTCCTTCTGCATCGACAACGGGATCATGATTGCCCAAGCGGGGTTGCTTGCGTTCCGGATGGGCCAGACTACGCCGATAGAGAAGACTAGTGTGACGCAGCGGTGAGTCGGTGTGGAATTGATCTGCTTTCGCAGCGGATCCTCCCGTCGAGGAACGGCGAGGGGTGTGGGGTTGGGGGTGTGGTCCGTGGGCGTGGAGTCCAAGTCCCGTACAGCACAAGATGCTCTTGACACGCCCGGACAGTCTCGCTGACTCCCGCGCAGATTCCGGACGGACGCAGTCCACGTCACGTGGCGCGCATAGGCTGGGTCCACCACGGACCATGCTTCAGCTCGATGTCGAGCCTCGCTGGCTCGATTCCGCCTCTCCCAGTTGTTGTACTGCATGATTCATTCGATAAACGGCCCAGCTCTCATTTCTCATCTCTCATCTCTCATTTCTCATCACTCATCACTCATCACTCATCACTCGGCGCCGAGTGGTTTTCTGCAAACCATTTGATCGTTTCCCGATGAAGTGCAACGGGTCCTTCCGATGACCAGGCCTCTCTCTGCCCGGATTCGAGGCATGTGATAGCCGCATGCAGCTGAAGTGGGAGCGATTCGGTGCAATGCAGGTGACTCTCATGACGTGGATATGTATGCGTGTAAGAGGACTAGGGGCGGTACAAACGATATCTCATACGACGAGACCGGGCTCGGCAGGAAGACGGGAAGGGGAAATCTGACGGTGCCTCTGAGAAGCAGCGCGATGCGGGGGATATGGGTGACGTGCGAAACGGTACGAGACGGTACGAGACGAGTGAGGCGGCAGAAACGCCGCCAAGGGTTCGAAGGGAGATAGGAACGTTAGAACCCGATCTCTGCGACCCGTCAGTGATTCGTCCACCGGACGAGTTTGAGCGGGAGACGTGTGGATGTATAACGACACGACGTACTCTTGAAAATAAGATCGAGACTGGCGAGAGAGACCGGCTTGACAAGGCTGCGCGTCGTCAGTGTTGCTCCATTGTCATCGGGACTGAAACCCCCCCCCCCCCCCCCCAGTGTAAACAACAGCCGGACTCACTATCCGTCGACGCCACTTCCAAACGCCTCTCGCTTATCATCACTCGTCGCCAGTCCGGTTAGCGCAAAGATCTTTGCTCGAGCCTGCACGACCTGCTGCGGGGGTATGACCACCCTTGTATTCGATGTGTTTGCGTGCGCGGAGTGATCCGCCAGGGGGGAATGCTGGCTCGGCCCAGGCGAAGTCAAGGGTGTGGAAGCAGACGAGGAGCTGGCGGTTGATTCGGATGAGGGGCGACGGCGAGACGCCTCGATTCGCCGGATCGCCCGCGTCGCTTCGTGCCCGTTCATCACGGGCATGGAGATGTCCATGAGGATGACGCTGAGTGCGGGTCAGCTGCGCGCCAAAACACCACTTGCACCGTCCTGAAGGCGGAAGGCGCGCGAAGGCAATGAGCCGTGGAAAGTCTTCGAGTCCCACTTACTCCCAGTAATGAGCCGGGGTAGAGTCGAACAGCTCCACGCCCGCTTGGCCATCCACGGCTTCGGCCCATTGGTAGCCCTGGACAAGACTCAGCATTTCCTTCCTTCACGCGCTCGAGCGCCGCGCCGCGCCGCGCCGCGCCGTGGGCGACCCGCGCCACTCACCTTCTTCTTGAGGAACGCGCCGAGCACCCGCCGATTGATCACATTGTCCTCCACGACCATGACTCGGGCGATCCTAGCTTGCCTTGGCGCGCTGGGCGGCAGCGTCGCCGCCTTGAGCATGACCCCTCCATCGGCGAGTGAGATGGTTGAGATCTGGCTAGTGGGCGACCCGGGCTGGGGCGAGCTCGTGGTCGTCGAACCGTCATCGGATCGAGCCACAGACGGCTTGCGGGGGATCGGCGCATGGTATGTCGATCCCCGAGGTGCCATGGCGGGTCTGTTGCTCATTGGGGTGGAGTGGGACTTTTCCTCTGATCTCCTCCTTGTCAATGGCGCGCGATCATATGGCGAGGAATCGTTGAGATTCGCTGAAGGAGCGAGCTCCGAGATCGTAGAATTGCTTTCCCCCGACGCGCCCGATCCGGTCGTCTCCGTACTCGCCGTACTTTCGTCCGTCGTATTCCGGCCGATCGGAGGTCTTTCCACCTCAGCGGCGGCGGCGGAATCGGCCTTGTCTTTGTCAAATGACCGAACAGCCGTAGGGTCTTCCAGCCATGACACCGCTGTGCGCAGCGCATCGATGAAGTTGGTGGGGCCCACGGGTTTGTGCAAGATCTGACAGGATCCTCCGGCGCGGTTGATTTCGTCCCGGAGAGCCGCGCTCTCGTTGTTGCGGAACGAGTAGAGGAAGATGAGCGGTCTCGACTCGTTCTTGAGACTTGCGAGCGAATCGACCTCTTCGTTGATTACCAGGATGTCTCCTCGCATCTGATCGTCGAGCTCAAACCCGAGATTCGTGGCGCACGCAGCAAGCGTCTCCTGCGCGAGGGTTTGACCTCGGTGGGCCGGATCGAAATGGGCGAGCGAGATCGAACGACCCTTGCCGAAAATCGGTGAGAGCGAGACGGAAGACGAAGAAGCAGAGGACGACGACGTGTCGTCTTCTTCGTCAATCACCTCGACTTCGAAAGAGACGCGGATCTCAGTACCCATCCCTTCAACCGACCAGACATCGACCTTGCCGTCTACCGTCGGACTGCGGACAATCGAGTTGACAATGGCCAGTCCGAGACCCGTGCCCGCTTGCAGCGGGTTCTCCTGTGAGAACGGGTGGAAGAGCTGGTTATTCAGGAAATCTTTCCCGATGCCCTTGCCCGTGTCGATAACCGCCATCTCGACCGGGATGGTCTTGGATCCAGGCGGGTGGGGGAGCTCGCGCAGGGTGACTTGGACGTAGCCGTCCTGAAATGGTTAGCCAAGCAGTCGAATAGGAACCAGTTGCAGGGGACATACCGTCGTAAACTTGAGCGAGTTGCCAACGAGGTTCATGAGGACGCGTCGGAGACCACCTTTCTCGCATCGGACCATCCAGCCCTGAATCGTCAGCTCGCGTAGGCCAAGCTCCAGGCGGAATACCGCACCTTCTCCCTCGGACCGATATCAACAACCGTCTCGACATGTGCCATTTCCTTGGCCACCGTCCTGCGGTGTTCGCGGGAGATCAAAGTCGGCGCCGGAGGCGGTGCGTAGAAGCTCCCAATCTCCGAGTCTCCCATGAAGAATCTCGCTCTTTGTCCGATCCAGCAACCCTCGACTGTCTGCTCCACCAGATTCGCCAGGTTGACCTTGGACAGCTTGATCGAGCTTCCCGTTCCGGAACCGCCTTCGGCCGCGCCAGACAGCTTTGTAAAGTCGAGCACATGGTTGACCGTCTCGATCAGACTGTTCCCGCAGGTCTGGACAGTCTTGAGGAAGGCGGTCTGGCTGGGGTCCAGGTTCGTGTCGCTGAGGAGCTCCGCGGCGGCGAGGATGCCGTGCAGAGGCGTGCGGAGCTCGTGAGAGACGGAAGAGATCAGGACCGACTTGGTCTTGTCGGCGAGGACCATTCGGCGGCGAAGGACGGCAGAGAGGATGATGACTCCGATGGCGCGCTGGAACTGGAGCTCGTAACCCTCGAGGTATTGCTTGGCCTTGTTGGTCGTGTACGCGGCGATCATGGCGAATGGCTGCTGGTTGACACCGAACACGGGCACGACTGTGATTTTGGTCAGCGGGCCCGACAATGTCACGATGACGATGGGATCACTCACCCATGCCGTATCTCATGTCGGAGGGGAACATGTAACGAATCCAAGACGGCGCAATGTTCTCAAAGATCCTCCCGTCACGATTATTGAGCAGGAACTCGGATAGCTTCTCGTGCTCCAACGAGGTCAATGGTCGAGTCGGTACCGCGGTCGGGATCGTGGCCAGGACCGGGAAGGGTGGGATGGGTCCAAGCGTATCACTTCGTTCGAGGACGGGAGAGACGTTATCTGAAAAGTACGGGCCGGCGCGGTACACCGATTTCTTGCCTTCCACCGTCTCGATCTCGACCTTCTCAAACTCGGAGATGTCGAGGATGAAGCATCCGTCCATGTCCAGCGTCTGGCACACGAGCTGCGCCGCGCGGGTGTAGACGCGGTCCATCTTGGCAGCGGCCTCGGCGTTGGACGCCGTTGACTCGGCGTCTATTTCGAGACACTCGCGCGTGAACCTCTCCATTGAGGTTTGGATCTTGTCTCGCACGCGCAGTTGCAGCTGGCACGAGTCAGCGGGGATGCGCGAGCGCAAGCGCCAGCGCGAGTACTCACCTTGTCGCGCCAGAGCTCCATCTCACGCATGCAGATTGCTGCAAACTCTTTGAGAATGAGCCTGCTCCTCGGCGTGAAGTCCGCCCTCGGCTTGTCGTCGATGATGCACAGAGTGCCTAGGTTGTACCCGTCGGACGTCCGAAGAGGGGCGCCAGCATAGAACCGAATATGCGGGGCGCCAGCGACGTTGGGGTTCTTGGCGAATCGCCAGTCGAGTGAGGCGTCGAGGACGACAAAAGGCTCACCGGATCTGGTGCGCATGCGGATCAGCGCTACACTCACACGTCGGCACGACAAGGTGAGACCCAAGTCCAAGACCACTCACTTGAGCAACAACGCGTGACTGCAAAAGCTCGATACCCGAGTCCCTTCGGACGCACCGAGTCCCGACTCAGTCTTGTACCACTGCATATCCCCGTCGATGAGAACCACGGCCACCATCTTGGTGCTGAAGACGAGTTTTGCCATGTGCGCTATCCGGTCAAAGTTGACGTCTGGCGCTGTGTGAAGGATGTTGAACCGGTAGAGAGCCTTTCTCCTCGCGGCCTCATGCGGGGTGAAGGGCGCGGGCAACCACCCGAGCTTCTCGTACATTGCGCCCATCTCTGACGGGTTCGTCATCATTGGCGGAAGCTGTATTTCGTCCTCGACCGGAAGGAGTTTGCGGAGGTCGCGGGGATCAGGCGTCTTGGTCTGTCCCTGTGGGGTTGGGCCGCCAGTAACAGTGGACGATGAGGTTTGTGAGTCGGGCTCCGAGTCGGGCAGGACGTTGGCGCTCGCGGCGGAACCGAAGTAGTCAGTCGTGGACTCGGCCTCGACCGTCTTTTCGAGAGGTGCCGAGGCCGGTGGGATCCTCGACGAGACGATGCCGCCGCCTTTCGGATTGGAATGTGTTCGAGGTAGCTGGATCTGCTGATTTGGGTGCTCGTATGGCGTACCCGCGGGACTCGCCTGAATCGTTGGAAGATGAGCTGGATCACGAGTAACCCCGACTGCGCTCGACATGCTCCTGCTCAGCGCATAGCGCGAAGATCCCGGATCCGAGCTGGCGCTGTCCTTGAGCGTACTGGCCGACTCGCCCGACATGACCAACGCGAGCGGGTCGAGCAATTCTCTCTCCGGGCTAGGCATTCCGAGCGGGGCGAAATCGGACTGACGCAGATTCGTCGACGCCATCCGGACCGTCGCGGCTGCGAGGGAGTAGGACGGCAGGTTGAGATTGTCCGGTCTGGCTGCGCGCGTGGACTCGGCTGAAGCCGGACGGGTCGGGAGATTCTCGAGCTCAAACGCCTTGGGGCGAGCACCTATCGAGTTGTTGAATGACGTCTTGATTGGCGCCGAGCTGGGCATCGTCGAGCTGGCGATGGATACGGGTGCGGAGCTCGTGCTGGTCATGGTGGTGTTGGACCCTCCGGAACTATCCGTCTTGCTGCTTGTGGCGTACTGCGACGCGGAACTGTTTGACGCGGCGCCGGCGGATGCGGATGCGGAGCCGAATGATGAGGAGTGTGGATGTGTATAGTGCACATAAGACCTGCCCGGCGAGGAATGGGACGAGGCGGGATGGACCGGCGAGGGTGTCTGTCGTGGTGGATTGGGGATCTTATTGGGGTCGAACAGACCATTGGCGTACGACTGGGCAAATGTTTTCCAACTGAGTTGCTCGATCGGTGAGTGCTCCGCGTCGGCTTGCAGTTGGGGTGGTGAATCCTCTGAGGTTGCCGCTGACAGATGGCCCGCGCGACCAATCACCTGCGTTCCTGAGCCATTGCCCCCTCTGTTCCCCGCGAGAGACATCATGTCCATGGCGTTGTCGAGTCCGGTCTCCTCCTGCTCGAATGCGACGAGGCAGGAGTCCGCGGTCGCCGTCGCCGTCGAAGTCGACTTGATCCGAGGTAGCTCGCCCACGGCGCCCAACGAAGCGCTATCGGGCGATCTCGGGGACAGGTCCAACCCGGCCGCTTCGATGTCCGGACTCGGCTCGTGACTTGGCATCCCCTCTGTCTCGGGAGTCTTCGGTGCCGGCGCTGTCATCGGTCGCGCCCTCCTGGACGTCCCGCGCTGTAGAGGCCGCAGCGTGCTCGGTCCGGCCATCGCCTCGGATGTCGACGTCACAGGGATGGTAGCGGACTTGACGGACCTGCGGCGGGGGAGCGGTGCAGTCGAAGGCGGGGGAGGGGAATTGCCGTGCTCGACAGTGGGTTCGAAGGGGAGCGCGATGGATCTCGGCGAGCGAGAAGGTGCCGGGGCGGACACGGCGGCGTGGCGAGACGTGGAACCGGAGAGTGTGATGTGGTGAGAGGAAGGGTCGGTGTGGAGGTGGTGTAGAAACGCTGCTGAAGAAGGGGCGATGCGTGTCGAGTTCTTCGATGCGGATACAGCGGTGCGAGGTGAGATCGAGGATGGGTCGTCGGTGGGCGGCCGCATCGAACGGCCTCGGTTGGTACTGGTGCCGCTGGTGCTGGTACTAGTGCTGCTCTCACCGGCCCCGGCGCCATCGCCAGTCCCAGCCCCGCTCCGGCCTGTGCCGCTGCCGCTGCTGCTGGCGTGATGCGATGAAACCCTCTCGGACATGTCGGAAGTAGGAACCGCTCACGAAGGCACAGCCTGAGCAGATGTCATGAACCTCCCAACTCCGTCAGTAGCAGCGCCCGCGTGCTCCTGAGAGGCGCCACGACAGTGTCGAACGATCTGGATCTGGCGGCGAGCAGCGAATGGAGTTGAGATGTCGCGCCGATCAATGATGGCCTTGGCGCCGCCGCCCGAGAATGGAATCTGGTACAGTTGGATGTGATTCCGCGGGTCGAGGCCAGGTCGTCCGAACTTGCTGCGAGGTCGTCGCGATACACGATACGGGTGAGCCGTTGGCAGGCGAGCAATTCAAAGTCTTCTATCTCCGCTTCACCCAGCAGTGTGCGACTCGGGGGAATGTCGATGAGAGCCGCGGCGAAGGGACGTCCCTAACCCTCGCTTCGGGGACGAGTGGAGACAGCGAGAGAAACCGAGTAAAGAATGCCGATCGCTCTTGCCGCTTGCCGCGCCACGGTGCAGGTGCTGTTGCTGTTGCTGGTGCTACTGGACGACTGGGTTGTCCTGGTATCGAGCTGGACGTGGGTGTATGGAACGAGTGGGATGGGATTGACAGAATAGGAATAGGACTGCAACCTGCGCCTTGGCGCTGGGTGAGGGGCGACACGGTGCGGAGTGAGATCTGGCTTGACTGAGTGGTTTTACGAAACGAAACGCGGCACCAGAGCCGGCAGCGTCCCCCCGGTCGGACGGTGTGGAGCGGCTCTCGGCCTCGGCTCAGGGAATAATCCAGGCCTACGAGTCGGCCTTTTCTAATGCCGTTTAGTAAAATCCACCAAGCCCATTACATTTCCCCATTACAACTAGGCGCCCGGTGACAAACCCTGAATAAGGGGAGGGCCGCGATCGACGTGAGAGCGGTGGCGGTGGCGCAACAGGGGAGAGGGCGGGGGGAGGAGGGGGGGGCGACCGAGTTGGCAGAAAGGCCGCGGCCCAGCATCGGATCATCCATCACCGGAGAAGGTCCAGAGCTGACGAGTTTCTTTCACTCCACAACGACGAGTAACGAGAGTACCAGAGGAAGGACGGTTTCACGACCGCAAATGCCGGAATGCATTGTGGGGGGCGGCTGTTGAGCGGGGGCTGCTGCAGCCTGCTGCAGCCTGCCGCGGTGGGACGCTGGGAACGGATAGCCAGGGCGGGGGATGTGCGGATCAGAGTCAGTCAGACAAGGAAAGTTGCTTCTGGACTCTTCCAAGTGCTTCTGGACTTTCCTTTCCAGTCGCTTAAGGAAAACGATTGGCGGGAACCTGCAATCTGTATACCACACGGTTCACTCCGATCTCGATCGTTTCGAGTCGGTTCCACCCTCTTCTCCATTTATCGCGGGGATGAGGGCCGGCCGCAGGGTCGCTCGCTCCCCACCCTAGCGTAAGTCTGCGCGCGTGTAGTGCCTCGGATTGCGGATACAAGTAGACTCAGCAGCCGCTTTACGGGTTCCGGACAACGGGCACGGGCACGGGCACTAGCGAACCGATTTCGCAAAACCAACAGGGCGAGGGCTTAACACATTCTGGCTGGAGTCGGTTTGAATGTTTGGATGTTTGAATGCTTGAATGTATATGCATGCACCGGACACAGGCTCGACAGCTTGCGTCGACGCGATACCCACCCACTTTTCTATCTTCCCCCGGACGCCATCGGCAACTCATCGCCGGGGCATTCCCCTCCCGCGACCCCTCAGAGCGCGTTGCGCCGCTCCTCTGGGCATGGGCGGTCCCGCTTCCTGCGCCTGTTGCCCACACGTCAGCGTGTCGTCACTCACGGGTTTAACGGGTCAGATGGCATTGTTATCAATTTGAGACCCCACTCACCTCGCTCTGTGGGTTCCTGACCGTCTCGTCCACGCTCAGGATCAAGCACGCCGCGTCGACGGCACTGGAGAGGGCGTTCGTCTTGACCAAAGAAGGCTCCCAGACGAAACGCTTCATGTTGTCCTGGACTCCCTCAGACTCGACGTCGACGCCCGCCCACGTGTCGCCCATGGCGTCATGGCGCATTCGCAGCTTGTTGAGCACGTCGGTGGCATCGAGGCCGGCGTTGTCGCAAATCTGCCGGGGGATGACCTCGAGGGCTTTGGCGACGGCGCCGACGATGAATTGTTGCTTGCCGACGATGGTGCGCGAGTAGTTTCGCAGATACGTCGAGATCTCCATCTGCATGGGCGTATCAGCGGGAAAGGCTCACTTGGCGGCGACGCTCCGCTCACCTCGCAGGCTCCACCTCCGGCCACAACGTGGTTGTTCTGGATCGCCCGCTTGACGATCATGATCGAATCGTGGAGACTGCGCTCCACCTCTGCGATGAACTGCTCGGCACCACCTCGGAGGATGAGCGTGCACGTCTTGGCCTGCGGGCAGTCCTCGAACAAGTTGAACCGCTCTCCGCCGATCTGCTTCTCCTCGAACTTGCCGCACGTCCCGATGTGGTGAGGCTCAATGTCGGATGTGGTCGATTGGATGGAACCGCCCACCGCCTGAACCACGCGCTTGAGGTCGTCAGAGGTGACGCGACCGGCGCAGAAGATGTCCCTGTCGGCGAAATACTGCGTTGCGAGATCACCAATTGGGAGCTTGGACAAAACGACCTTTGCACCGGTAGCGACGATCGCCTCGAGCTTGCGGTAGATGATCTGCCACTCGGCGTCGACGATAGCCTGGTATTCGGAAACCTCGTTGACCCTGATCTCGGCATTGTCCTTCTCGGCCTTGAGCTCCAGCTCGACGTTGAGGCAGAGAACTTTCGGGTCCTTGAACGACTTGGGCTGCTGCTCGAACCCGGCGTACGAGAACGTCTTCTTGAACGCCACGCCCTTGATGAGCAGCGAGTCCTGCATGCCTCCTCCCGGAACCTTCTTCACGCCAATGAGCGACTCGTCGAGGTCGTCCTGGTCGAGCGAGAGGACAGCGTCGACGACCATCGAGGCGAAGAAGGGAGTCTGGGAGTGGATGAGTTTCGAGGACATGGAAGTGGAAGCGCATTGCAGCAGCAGCTCGCGGAACTTTCTGCAAAGCGACATCAGCGCGGCACGGCGCAAACGACGACGATGGACGCACTGAGGGTCGCTCTTGTCAACGGTCACTGCGATTTCCTTGATCTTCTTGATCGCCTGGATCGATCAGCAAGCGGTCCGCCCCGCAGATCAACCGAACGCACCAGATCCCTCGCCATCCGCAGCCCCTTGATGATCACATGGACTCCGACGCCCTCCTCGATATACGGCCTGACCTCTTTGAGAATCTCGGCGGCACTGCAGGTCTTAGCTCTCCTGCCTCGCACACCGGTCAAAGTCTCGCTGTCACTCACAGCAGCGTCACACTCGTCGTGCCGTCTCCGACCTCGGCATCCTGCGCACGGGCAATGTCCACCAATGTCCTGGCTGCGGGGTGCACCACATCCAACAGCTTCAATATGGTCGCTCCGTCGTCTGCAAAGGGTAAGACAAAGCCGGAGCTTCGCATAGAGAGTTCGACGCACTGGAAATCGTCGCCTGGCCCCGCTCGTCCACGATCAGCTTGTCCATCCCCCGCGGTCCAAGCGTGGTCGCGACCGTCTGCGCCACAGCGAGACACGCCGAGATGTTAGACAGCAGTTGCGGAGTACCCTGCGAGGTATCCGTGCCCTCTACCCAGCCCGTCAGCTCGTGGAATCAAGTGGAGAGTCTGGGGTCGGCTCGTGGAAGGTCGAAGAACGTACCCCTGAGGAGAACCACGGTGGGTTGCTGCAGCGATCAGCAACTCGGACAAAGAATCGGATGAGGGCACGTACCATCTGTGGGAGTCGGCCCTGCATATCTATTGTCGAGCCGGCTCGGCGTGATGTGCAGTGATGAAGAAGGTGCTCGTGACGGGATGATAGATGGTGGTTAGGTAGCGCTGACCGAAATGTCAGAGAAGCGAGCGCGGCGCATTGCACAAGGGAGTAGTGACGTGGCAATTTGATTCCGTTTTGATCCCCTGTGATAAGCCGTGAGCCACCGGCGGCTACCGGCGCTCACTGCGACAGAGGTCACCTCGGGCTACAACATCCTCTTGTCCTTGCTCGGACTCTCTCGCTCTTTCCACACTTCGCCCACGCCAGCTCTAGCCACCATGTCGGAGCTCTGCCCACCCTGGGCGCCATTCTTCGGGTGCGTTCACACCTTCCGTGTATGACTCGTAGCATCGCTGACGAGATCGCAGCTTCGCAGGAGTCGCCAGTGCCGTGCGTGACGTTGACCTGCCTATACCCACGTCGATCTTACCAACTGACACCCGGACAGATGGTCTTCTCCACTGTTGGCGCCGCATACGGGACCTCAAAGGCGGGTATCGGCATCGCCGGCCTCGGTACCTTCAGGTGGGTCATCGCACGTTGGTTCTGCCTCGTCGGAAATTGCTCGTGCTGATGGAGCAGACCCGAGTTGATCATGAAGGTGGGTCCAACCACTTGGACGATGCGTACTCGTTGGAACGTGCTGCTGACCGTGCTCTCAAGTCCCTCATTCCCGTGGTTGTGAGTACAATGTTCATCCCGGTGATGGACTTCCAGCTGAGCTGACTGTCGCAGATGTCCGGTAGTATGTACCCGATCCGTCCGGTTGGCGGATCGAGCTGATGCCCCCTAGTCATCGCGGTGTACGGCTTGGTAGTCTCCGTCCTGATCGCTGGTGGTCGTGAGTCCCGTCCAGGCATCCGTCCTCCGTCTTCCGTCTTTCGTCTTCCGCCTTCATGCCCTGTATGTCATCCCGGAATATCGGCTGACCGACCAGTCGCGCCGGGCGAACCATACTCGCTCTTCGCGGGGTTCGTACACCTCGCCGCCGGTCTCGCATGCGGCTTCACCGGTCTAGCCGCGGGTTACGCAATCGGTATCGTCGGTGACGCTGTGAGTGGGACTATGTTACATTCTGTGGCCCCGTATCGTTCTCCCTCCGTGCTGTCCTGGTGCCGCTCCCCCAAGACAAGCACTCTTCTGCGTCACTGGCCGGCGATGGCGATGAGGCACATCTCATGAGCGAATGAGCGATCGGGTCGTTCGGCGCTGACGAAGCGTTCAGTGCGTGCGAGCGTACTTGTACGAATCGCGAGTGTTCGTCTCCATGGTTCTCATCTTGATTTTTGCGTGAGTCGAAGCAAACCCGTCATGGCATCTCCGTGTCTTCGCCGTTCAGCACTGACACCTTCTCAGGGAAGTCATTGTAAGCTTCCCTCCGGAACCTCCGCCTTCGAGGGAGGGACACGGGACACTCCAGTATTGACTCGTATAGGGACTGTACGGCCTCATCGTGGCGCTCATCCTCAACACCTCTGTGGGCGACGCTGTCTGCGGCGCGTGACGGATCCGCCCTCACGCGTCCTCGCTCCCACCCTCACTCTCACCTCACTCTCACCTCACTCTCACCTCACTCTCACCCTTAACCTCGCCCTCTTGCAGCACCTCAACCTCGCTTGCCCGGCCTGCCCCGCTAGTCCCGCTCGCCCGATACACAGAAGTACAACGATATCTCTTCATGCACAGAAGTCCAAACGCCATCGCCCTCGGACATGGTACGATTATACGAGTATGGGTCGAGCCCGGTGCAGCGCCCGCCCTGGCATCCCCCGCGCCCAGGATCAGAGCCAGCCGAGCGCGACGGCCCCGCCAATTCCCCCGTCCACGGGCGTTTTGACACCGATCTCCTCCCGGATCTGCTCGATTATGATGATCTGTTGGACTGATACGGTTTGACCGCTGTTGTTGTTGCCGTTGTTGTTGTTCCCGTTGTTGTTGTTCCCGTTGCCGTTGTTGCCGTTGCCGTCGTTGCCGTTGTTGCCGTTGTTGCCGTCGTTTCCGTCGTTGCCGTCGTTGCCGTTGCCGTTTTCATTGTTGTTTCCGCTATTGCCGAGTTTACCCAGCAGCAGCTAACCCCATCAACGCATGTCCTTGTCCTTCAGGACCAAGCATCGCTCGCTCGTGGCCGGACACTGAAGGATACTCAGTCACTCACCTCCGATTCCAGATTCGTCACCGTGTCTATGAAGGCTACTGCGGGGCCTGTATCGCATGTCAGCCGCAATCGCTGGTAGCCTTGTGCGCGGTGAGTGCTCGCGGTATCTAGGCGCGAGTAGGAACCCCGTTCGAATCCGAGCCCGAGTCCGAGTCCAGGGGCGTGGTGCGGATCGCCGGATCGCACCGCACCGCACTTACCCGCAACGATGATGCTCGTGTCTTGATTGATGATATTGGCGCTTAGCGGGGTAGACGAGCTGCACACAAACAGGTGTACTGCGACCCGTCAGCAGGTGTATCAACCACAGCCTCGAGGCGGATTGTGCTCGTGCCACGTAAGAGCAGCTCGGAAGGACATTGGACATTGGACATTGTACATTGGACAATGAACAATGGACAATGGACAATGGACAGTGCACATCGACTCACCCGCCCCGTCGATCTTGTCCGGGACGACACACTTCGACAACGGAAAGGTGATCGCCTCGGTCGCTCCGCCGATGATCATGTGGCAGAACAGGTTCTACGGCGTGAGGTGAGTACGATTCTCCGACTGGAGCGAACCTCCCACTCCCCACTTCCCACCTACCTCCCACTTCCTACCTCGCACCTCGCACCTCACACCTCACACCTCACAACTCACACCTCACACCTCACACCTCACACCTCTCACCTCTCACCTCACACTTCACACTCCCGGTCAGAGTCGAATCCGAGATCTCGCCGCCCCGATTCCCGGCGGGAATCGACTCTCGACTCTCGACTCACCGAAGTGTCAACGTTGGTCAGACCTGCTCCGCCAAACGAGAGCAGCGTACCCGGCACGACCGTCCCGTTATTAGTGACGCTCAGAGCGGGCGTCGCTACGCGTTGCATGCGCAGTCAGCACGGCGATGCTCACGTAAGCCCCACTCGAAACCGACTCACGAGTCAGGCCGAGCGCTGTGGCCGGGTCGCAGCCCCCCGAAACGAACGGACCGGCAATGGAAAGGACCTGCTGCGGGGAGAGGACCATGTCGAATGCGTTGGCGATGGATGAGCCGCCTGGGCCGTCAGCGATTTCATCGGTCTCAGCGGGTTCGGCGGTCTCGGTCCCAGCAATCCACATCACCTCGACACAGCGACACATGACAGTCAGCCCCGGCATAATTGTGTCTCCCCCCCCCGGCGGGAAAAGACAGTAGAGGGCGAGCAAGGGGAGAGTGGTTCCGAATCACAGTGCGATCACTTGTGCTCGTGCCTGCTCGTGCTCACTGTTGAACGTGTTGAGACCGCTATTGTGCCTCGCCTCGACAGTGAGGATCTCAGCCGCTGAGACGAGCAACGACTTGTCGCTGATCAAAGTGGCTCCGCCGATGTACCTGGCACCCAGATCAGCATCGAAAGCCTATCCCACGTATTCACCAGACCAGCAAAGCACCGCGCAGCCAGCGCCGGCGCTAACACCATACACTAGCTTCACCGCCAGTGCCAGCGCAGCGTAGCTGGATCCGGGCTGGGTGGTACATCACGCACGCGTCAATCCCCACAAATTCCAGAACCCGCGCCGTCTGGAGGAACGTCCCCACGTCGACCATCGCGGCGCTGAAGTCGAAGGAACACGAGTCGACGTCGGACGTATCCCCCCCAAGGGACTTGGCCACAGATTGGAGTGTGGACAGGTGGGTCGCCTCGTCGGTTTGTATCACCCTGCGAAGGAAAACGTCAGCATCACTGTCACTCGACCTGGAGACGCGTCAAGGAGACGCATCGACGAGTCAGACTGCCCGAGGCGACTGTGAAGAGCAAAGGGGTGCGAGAACCAGCGAAAGCGTGCGAGAGGTGTGCGCACCCGGGCGAACTGTGAAGCACACGGGCATCTGATGGTCAAACGCCGAGGGGAGAGAGTGACCCACGTGAGCTGCTCAAACACGATCTCCCCGTCGACGAACCCGGCGTCGGTGAAATCTTGCGCGGTGAACTTCTTCAGCGCCGTATCGTAGAATGTCGCCTCGAGGCTCTCGGCGAGCACGGCGAACTGCGAGAGGATCAGTGCGGCTGAAGTACGAAGCAGTGGGACTATGGTGAGGCGGAGGCGGAGGTGAGGGCCAGTATAGAGACCAGAGACCAGAGGCGATGAGCGAGCGGCGAGGGGCGAGGGGCGAGGGGCGAGGGGCGAGAGATCTCAGACCCAATCGCCAGACACACCTTGACAACGGTGAGGTCCGTCCCACCACTTGCAGTGCCATTTCCGTCGCCGCCATTGCCGGTCCCCACCGCGGTCGTGTTCGCCACGTCCGTGATGTTGCCCGCAACGGTACTCGTACTGTTGGGCCGATGAAGAAGAGGCGACGCAGACACGCTCGCGACCAGCGCGAGAGATGCCGTACGGAGGAGCAGCGCCAGCGCCATTACAGTGCAGTAGTTCGAAGTTAGGGTGGTATGTGGACTGCTCAGCAGTGAGGGTGGCGGATAGCAGGGTATGAGTACTACGACAGTCGACCAGCGACTACGACACGAGTACTGTATGTATAGAACGGCTCGAAACAACTACACTACAATATGTATGTATGACCGCTGGGATCTCGGACCGAGCCAGATACAGCACACGGACTATATGCTTAGCATCCCGCGAGGTGTGCCAAGCTATCCATCGTACGAGCCAAGTGGGGTCCGGGTGGTTGCTTGCGACTTTGGACGCACTCGACTACCCAAGGCACCGATACCAGGTGACCGTTGTGCGCCACCTGGTGTGGGTGAGTCCAGGACGACAACGGCGACGACAACGACAACGGTGATGGCAACGAGATCGACGTCCGTGAGATCCGCGACCCGCGACCCGCGCGACGCGTAGTGTACGTTGACGACGGACGACAGACGACGGACGACGGACATGGAGGCACGCGTGTGCATGGCTCAAGATGTTGCGTTGTGCCTCACGCACAACATTGAACGAAACTATGTACTGTATGACCGAGAACCATCACAGGCAATGCAGATACCGACCAAACGAACCCTTCACAACGTCGTAATGCAGAGAAATTCGGTATGATAAACATTTGGAACACGTACATACTGTTCAAGCGAGTACGGTACTCGTGCAGTACAACAGCTCCGCTCCCCCGCCGGACGCGCGTCAATGATCCACTGCCTCGTGCTCCAGCCCAAACACCACGCGTATGGCTTCATCCCCCCTTCCCATGCCTAATGGCTGCCCACTTGGCTCGCCTCCATCCTGCTGTTCCACCCCGCTCACCCCGTCCACCCCGCTCACCCCACCCAACCCCTCCATACCGCCCAACCCATCCAGCCGGTCCACCCGGCCCAACCCGTCCACATCCATCCCATCCAGACGATTCGCCTCGTCCTCTTCCGCCGCTACGGCCGCTATGCCCCTTCCTACCACCTCGAGTAAAGATTGTGGGTCGTGCTCCCAGTCGTAATGCTCGTCTATTGTCCGCTCGAGATCCCCTTCCAGTGAATGCTGATGGTCGTGGCGGTGGTGGTGTTGGAGCTGGTGTTGATGATCCATCTCCATCCCCTCCATCCCCTCCATCCCCTCCATCCCCTCCATCCCCTCCATCCCGACCGGTCTCGTCCCTCCTTCCCGGTTCGCCGGACCGGCCTGACCGTCGTCATGCAGTCGTATCCGACTCGGTCCAGCCTCTGCATTCCCGTCTGCCTCTCCGTCCACCCCGCCCTCTCCTCCCGCTCGCATTCCCCCGTCTCGCTCTCGCTCCAACTCGGCGTGCCTCCTGATCACCTCGGCGAACTCTGCTCTGTTCTTCTTCAACCTCATCTCCCTCACGAGGTATCCGTCGTACTTCCTCGGCCTCCCCTGCTTGCGCTTGATGCCCAACCTCTTCTCCTCTAGCCGGAGATTAAACTCGGCTTCCTCCTCTGCAGTGCGGATCTTGCGAGGACGCCCGATCGGTTTCTTCTCTTTGACCTTCCGAGGAGGTTTAGGCGGCGGGGCCACGAGCTTGGGCTTGTTTTTTGAGCCCTTGGGACGGCCCCTCCCGCGTTTCAGAGGCACGGCGGCGGTCTGATCGCCGTCGGAGACCTGTGTTGGAAGGGCTGGCGACTCGGAGACCACGAGGCCGGCGGAGGAGGATGACTCGGCGGCGGGTTCGTGCTCGGGAAGGAGAAAGTGGGAAGCGGATGTAGGGGAGTGTGCGAAGTTGGAAGGGAACAGTCCGCCTAGGCGGCTCATCAGCATGCGCTTTTGACCCACTTGTCGAGCGCCAAGAACATGAATCACACTGCGACGCAACGTACCAAAGCTCGACTGGGCGAGATCGTCCAGCGTTCCATGAGAGTACGCTTGCATGTCGTGTTCGTGCCCGGCGAGGTGCGCCGAGATGACGGCGGCGGCTTGCGAGTTGGACATTCCCTGTGCATGTGTGACGGGCTGGGCGGACTGATAGGGCGACTGATCAGCACGATACTTTCACTGATGCCGATACCGATGCCGATGACCCTGCTCGCCAAACGTAGGTTCCAATAGCGACGTAGCGACGTAGCGACGTAGCGACGACTTCCACTACACTCACCTGCTGCGCTGTCAGACTATTGACGATCTCGCGGAGCGCGGGGTCGATCCCATCGTCATCGAGATGGATCGTGCCAGTGCCATCCTCGACGACGTGCTCCTGCGGTTGACCACCGGCCGCGTTCAATGGGACTTGACCTTGCTCATCCAATTGCAAGGCCGGCGGAACCCCTTCTTGGTCGTGAGATACCTGCACATGCACCTGCGCCTGTGCTTGTACGTCGGCCTCGAGCTCGTTCTCGTGCTTGACCAGATTCTCCGCGTAACGCGCCGACTCCTGCTGCGCCTCCTTGACCGCCTCGGACAGCGCAAACAGCGTTGAGTCAATGTGCAAGTCCGTCTCCCCGTTTCCAGTCATCTCAGCAGCAGCGGCGGCTGCTGCGGCAAGGGACGTCGCGTCGAGCAAACCCGTCTCGCCATCGCCGTCGCCGTTGCCGTCGTCCACCATGCTCACTGAAGTATGCGCAGGTACTGGCGAGTCTATCGCGCCAGGACCAGACGCGGCAATCGACGTCGGAGTGGGAGCAGCTGGGGTCGGGGTGAGAGCGTGTCCCGAACCGACGCCAATGGCTGGCCGGCTGTGATGGCGCGACATAGTGCCGGGCCACTCGCGCGACGACTGGTCCGAGTGGTCTGAGCCGAGTGAAAGATAGGTTGGGTGTGTTGAGCGTGGTGTGTTGTGGACGAGGTGGACGTGCCGGGTGGAGGTGGATGAGCACAAAACGAGTAAAAGTGGGCCGAAGGTAAAGAGTGGTTGGGAGGAAAGGAAAAGAAAAGGTTGACAAAAACAAAACAAAGGCCGGGAACAAGGGGGGTGAACCCCACCGTGGGAAAGTTGACTGACAATCGATAACGCCGCAGAAGTCCGGCCGTCGAGGGACTCTAATCGCGGGCAGCGATTACCACACCGTACGTCTGTCGTTCCTGCGGACCCAGTGGTAGTCGTCCCAAGCATAACCCCCAGCTGCTGCTACGAGATACACAACGTCTCCTTGGCCTTCTTTGGTCCATGGATCTCCAGCGGACACTTGACAACTAGCAGACCCGGTCCAGAACATCTCGAGCGCCGCGCAATGAGGTTCGGTCCGGTCCGGTTTGGTGCCGACATGCGGAGATCACCTCCGCGTTCGCCGCTCCATCGCTGCTGATGTCCATTACTCTCGTGACATCAACCGCAGTACAGCGCGTGGGTCGCATGCGTTGTTAGTAGCCTGTCGCCGAACTCTCCGTCCAATCAAAATGGCCTCTCAAGCTCTCAAGTCCTCTGCGTTCGCCTGCGACAACTGTCGACGCAAAAAGGCGAGTACAGTACGAGTACATGTACCGGTCCGACTTGTCCCTCTGTCCAACTTCCTGCCCGGGGTGATGGGTCCAGCTCTTTGTGGGCCCTTGCCCGGCGTGCGATCGCTGTTCGACGGGAGTGAGAGGCGGTTTACGCACTACTCGTGCATCGATATGCCACCACGTCCAAGGATGAATGCTGATGGGACCAGCGCAAATGTGACGCCTCCAAGCCTGCCTGCGGTTACTGTCAGCGAAGATCAAAAGCATGTTCCTACCCAGTCCACCGGGATCCAGGGGCTGTGGAGGATCGTCTCAGTCGACTAGAGGAGATGATGACCACATTTGTTGAGCGATGGGGCTCACCGGATCGACGCGACGACCCACCACCCCCATCGGAGTGGCGGCGAGGACTGGGCAGGGGGAGGGAAAGGGATGACGCCGAACCTTCGGGTTGTGGCCAAGATCACGTCGCCAGTCCAGTCGCGACTCGGGACCGCCCTCGGTCCGGGTCGTCTCCCTACGCGCGTGTGACACCAGTCGACGGGAGTAGCAGTCATGACTGGGGGATTGACCGACGATATCACAACTCCTCGTCGTACTACAAGTCGAGTGCAAGATGGAACACCGATCATAGAGGTGCCTCAGGGGGTTCTCCTCTCGATCAACGAGCCCGCCTTGCCACCAACGCCACGACGCAGAGAGACATTGAACCTCTGGTTCTCCTAATGTACTCTGTTAATCTGCCGGAGGTCCCACACGTGAGCCCAATCCCCTCGACTCGATGACGATCCTGATCCTCCCCAGTCTGACAGCGCTGACCCGACCCCAGGACCTTTACAAATACCTGCTCGACTCGCATTGGACATGGATCCAGCCGTTATACAACATGGTGTACCGACCGGCCTTTGTTCGTGATATGGGTGATAACCCAGAGGGCGGTCAGTATTTCTCCCCGTTCCTCTTGCACGCCATCCTCGCCCACTCGACGCGATTCTGCCGCGACCAGCCTGCGATGGCGGGGTACGAGGGGTTTTCCGACTATTTCTGGCGCAAAGCGAGGACGATGCTTGTCGAGGAGCTGGACAAGGCCAGCACGGTCGCCACAGTGCAAGGCTTGCTTCTGCTGAGCGCGATCGAGAATTCTCGGGGTAACGTCTCGCAGAGCTGGACGTATAGCGGGATGGTGAGTCGGCCACGATGCATCGTGCTAACGTGACGATAGGCTTTCAGGATGCTTCAGGACCTGGGTATCCATCTCGACGGGGCGAGTCAGGCCTCTGACGGCCGATTCAGCGAGGAAGACCTCGAGGTTCGGCGGCGACTGTGGTGGAGCGCATTCCTTTGGGACAAGTGAATACCCAATCTCATGACCCAGCTGACTTCAGGATGATCAGCATCTACTTTGGTCGCACTCCTACACTACAAGACAGCCCTCTGGCCCCGCCCACGATCCTGGTCGACGACTCGACCGAGTCGGAGCCCTGGATCCCGATCGGAGCGGCGGACACGAGTCTGACGCTCGGCGGCGTCCCAGGCGTCCCGGGCCATGGCGTTTCGTGCTTCGTCGCAGCGTGCCGGATGGCCGAGGTACTCCACCGAGTCCTCATGCGGCACTACTGCGATTCAACCGCGCGCGCCGTGGTGGAGAGGCAGGATCGCGATCTCATGCGCGACACGATCGCCCTCCTCGAGGATCTCGCCCCGCACTTGCGAGCTCGACCAGATGCATTTGCTCCTCATCACATCATTGTCCTCAAGTGAGTGCGAGTGCAACCGCATGAAACCTGCTGGAGCCTACTGCTGAAGGCTTCAGCTGCCTCATCCACGCAGTCATCGTCCTCGCTCACCGCCCCTTTTGCCCCGCTCCTGGCCCCGGCCACAGCCCCTCCCCCGCCACGTGCTCGGCCATGAAGGCGTGCATGGCTTCTGCCCGCGCCATCAATGGGCTTGCAGAAAATATACGTCGCACGTACGGCGTCTGCAAATTCGCCGCCGTGGGCTACAGTCTCTGGACGGCCGCTACCGTCTTCGTACTCGACATCAAGTCATCTCGGCCAGCAACAGCGACGGATTCAATGTCGCAACTCGATGTCTCGAGGGAGCTTCTGAACGGCGTCGCCCAGTTCTGCCCCGGGATCCGACAGGCGATCATCGCCCTCGACAATCAGATCGATCATCTTCTTCCTGATCGGACCCGAAGCGACAACGTCTCTGGTTTCGTGGATCCGTCGGCGTTTCTCCCTGCTGTTCCACAGTCTCAAGTCCCAGTCGCGCCGGTCGGCGAAGCAAGCAACCTCGTCACGGATTTCGGCCAAGCTCCCGACTTGTTATCGGAACTGTTCCACAGCGGTTTCCTAACGCAGACGCCGTTCCAGTAGCATCACTCTACTACTACTTTATCATCATGTACGAGTACTGTTGATGAAGCCGATGCGAAAGCTCCATACATCGTGACCGTCGATTTCATGGCGTTCAGTCCTGGCCGAGTCCATCCCCAGGGCAGCGCTCATCGGTCTCCGACGACTTGGTCAACCCACGAAAGGCATGACCCGAGATAGTTGCCGGGCTCCATCCTCCAAGCGACGTCGTCCCGAGACAAATACTTGGTCACAGCGGGATTGACCAACAAGAGATCCACTAATGGCTCGCCCGTCTCGATGCACCGCTTGCAGTCTTCGTAGATGATGTCGTGCGCCTGGACCCGACCGACTTTGTCGGCAAGACCAACCATGACGTGTTCGGCCATGATCAACCCCTTTGACAATGACACTGAGGACTATCAGTGACAGACAGCGACCACAATTCTTGCCTCGGTGAGAAATTCGAGGACTCCACTCACGGTTTTTCCTCATCCTCGAGGTGTCGACGGTCATGTTGTCGAGAATAAAGTTGCATTGGACGAGGGAGTTGGAGGTATAGGTGAAGGTCTCTGGGATGACCACAAATTCGAGATGCCACGGTCCTGTGGCGCGCTCAAAGTCGGAGACGAGCGTATCCATGGCGGTGGCAACGTGAGACCGGGTCAGACGGGCGATGGCCATGACGATCTCGGACGAGATGGGATTGCGCTTGTGTGGCATGGTACTCGACGCTCCACGGTGGGGCACGAACGGTTCCTTGACCTCTGCAATCTCCACGCTCGACATGAGCATGACGTCGTAGGCGATCTTTCCCAGGGATCCGCACACCGCAGCGAGGAAGCTGATGGTCTCGACGATGTGGTCCCGGGTAACGTGGATGCAGATCGACGGCTCAGTGAGGCCGAGCCGTTTGCAGATGGCCGAGATTGTCCGGATTCCGTCAGGCAGGGAGGTTTCGGTGCCCATCCCCATGCTTCCCAGTGAGCCCGAGGCACCGCCGATGGATGCCAGCAAGGCGCGAGGGCGGAGTTGAGCGAGACGCTCCGCGTGCCGGTCGAGTGAAGCGAGGTACACCGCACACTTGTACCCGAACGTCACGGGCAAGGCATGCTGGAGGTGAGTCCCTGTGATGTGAGTCTGCAAGTCATGCCATGTACAGTACACAGATCGTGTACGATACTGAACGGATCCTCCACTCACGGCCCATCATGATGGTGTTCTTATGCTCCTTGGCCAGGCGGACCAGAGTCGCTCGGGCCGTGTTGAGCTGATCCTCAATGAGATCAAGTCCCGCTTTGATCTGTAGCGAGACAGCCAGGTCGTGGATGTCCTGCGTGTTGAAACCGACGTGGACGAATTTGCCTGCTTCGCCACACATCTCGCTAAGCTGGCGTACCACGGGTAGGATCGAGTACCCGACGATGTCGGTCTGGACGATCAGCAACAGCCCCAAAGCGAAAGCATCTTGGCCTTCTGGGGCTTATTCTTTCCAGCCACATTCTTGGCCGCCGGTCTCCAGGACTCGCAGCTCACCTCGTGACGGAGTCGCTCCAAGTTGATCTTGGAAGCGTCTGCGTATTTCGCGATACTCTGCGCCGCCCATTGCGGAATGATCCCGAGATCGCCTTCCACCTCGGCAAGTGCCACTTCGACCTCGACGAGTCGTTTGACATACGTTCGGTCGCACATGATCTCCCGCATCGTGTCGGAACCGAACATCGTGCGGAAGACGGCGGAGTCGAGCATCGTCACGCTACCAGGCAAGGACTCGAGCGGGGACGGCAAAGGGACGCCGAAAGAACGGCCGTTCCATCCCTCGCCGACGACGCCCGGGCCGTGGTCGGATACCGAATCGCCGTTGGTGTGATGATGACCATTGGGCTGGGCTTTGATTTGCTGTGTGGTGGTAGTGGATGCCATGGTGGGTCGATAAGACCGAGTCTAGGTATGGGAGGGCTGAGCGATTGTGTTGAGAAATGTGACAACTGGTCCGTGGGTGAGGATGCTGCATCGTCGATCATCGTCGCTGCTTTATATGCCGTCGAGCATGCTCCGAGGATGCTATCACCTTGTACGGCCCTTGCGGGGGGTTCTCCGCAGCATGCTTCGTGTCATGGACCCGCTCAGTGCGCGGAGATGCACGGAGCAAAGGGGCCGTGCTCCGCCAATACTTCGGCAAAGGCGGAGCAAAATGCGGCGCAAGCCCCCGTATTCTCCGCAAATCCCACCACGGCCCCCAAACCCCTCGGGTCCCCTAGGAGGTGCAAACTACCCCCCACGCCGCCAGCTGAGGGGTATAAGAGCGGTCTCCATCATGCACCAGAGTCCCTTTCGTGAGTGAAGCTCGAAGCCTTCTGCCTCCCTGTACTGCCTTTTGCCGATACTGCACATACTGTATTATCGTATAGACACACGTCACGTAGCCAACTGGTCGCCGTCCACCACCGATACACCATGCCTTCCTCCACGTCGTCTGTCGCCAAGGGAGAGCGACTGCATACTCTTATGAACACGCTCGTGGCGCTCCCCACGTTCGTGGCGATGGGCTACTCGCTCTCCTACCTCGGTGGCGTTCTTTCCTTTTCGCCATTCTACCACCTGTTCCCACAACTCGACACGTCTACGACGACAGGATCGCTCAAGAGCCACAACACGCTCAACCAGGGCGCCGTCAACGCGTCTCTCAACCTCGGGGCGCTGGCCGGGTGCCTGTCGTGCATCTACCTCGGCAACAGGCTGGGACGTAGGAAGACGACCTTTCTCGGCTCGGCGATCGTCGTGCTCGGGACGGTTCTGATGTGCGCGGCGTTTTCCCTCCCGCAGCTGTGCGTTGGTCGTGGTGAGTTGTCGCAAATAACTTTGGCACAGTGCGGAACCAACGCTTGTGCATTACTTCCGCAGTACATACCGTATGATACTGTACATGTGAGCGTGAGTGCGAACCGCTGACACTGTCTCCGTCGCCCAGTGCTCATCGGGATCGGCCTCGGAATGATGTCTTCCACCGTACCCGTTTGGCAGTCCGAGTCTAGCAAAACCCACAAGCGCGGCGTCCACGTCATCATCGACGGCGTCTATATCGCTCTGGGCATTGCGGTCTGCGCGTGGACGACTTATGGGTTCTGGAGGGCAGACTCGCAGAGTGGCTGGAAGTGGCGCATTCCCGGGTAGGTACGGTACGAGTTCGAGTACTGCGGACCACGGGCTTATCAGCACGATGTACTTCATGGTCAGAGCACTCACACTGACGTGAACAGGATAATCCCCGGTGCACTCGCACTGGTGGTCGCTTGCTCGTGCTTGTTCTTCCCCGAATCCCCCAGATGGCTGGTCCTGAAAGGACGAGTCGAAGACGCCCGCCTCGTCTTCGCCACGGTGCTCGACCGACCCCCGTCATCCGAAGAAGTCGAGGAGCAGTTGGTCCTATCCGCGCAAATCATCGACGTGGCTGGCGAATCGGCCTCGCTCTCCATGCTCTTCAAATACGGCAGGGAGAAGATGCTCTACCGTCTCCTCCTGGCCGTTTCCGCCCAGTTCTACTCCCAGATGAACGGGGCCGGCCTGATCACGTATTACTCCAACCAACTCTTCGCCACGATCGGGTTGGACACCAACACTTCGAAAATACTCGCGGCCTCGAGTCTGACTTTCAAGTGGCTCTGCACTTTTATCGCTTTCTACACTGTCGAGATGGCTGGGAGACGGCTCCTGTTCATGATTTCAGGAGCCGGAATGGCCGTCTGTATGGTGAGCACGCGAATGCCGCACAAGTACGAGTACAAATACGAGTACTGCACGAGTATCTGCACTGCTTCCCTGACGTCCGTCCTCAGGCTTCCCTGGCGATCTGTGGCGCCCTCACCAGTCCTGACCGCCTGGGACCCGCGTACGCCGCAATCGCCTTCGTCTTCCTCTTCGTTGTCTTCCTGCCGATCGGCTACCTCGGCATCAACTTTCTCTACTGCCAGGAGGTCATTAGCACTCGATACCGTGCGCCCGCATCCGGTATCTCCACCGCCACCCACTGGACCTCGGCCTTTGTCGTGGCGTGTGAGTGGCACCATCCACATCCCTTGGTTGCTGAAGCTTATGTGCTGATTCGTCACCCAGTTGCTACACCATTCGGATTCAACTCGCTGGGCTGGAAGTACTACCTCATCTGGGCAAGTCTATCAGCCTCAATCGTGCCCGTCGTGTGGCTGCTTTATCCAGAGACCACTGGCCTGTCAATGGAGGAAGTCGACAAAGTCTTCGTTGAAACCGCCAGTCCGTTGACCGCCAGGCGAGACGCCGTCAGAGCGGGCGCAGGTGCAGGTGTGGGCGCGGCCAAGCGTCGCGCTATGACCGCGCCGATGAGCAGTGGACCGGGGTACAATGACGAGAAAAAGGGGACGGTGACCGAGGTGGAAAAGGTGTGAAAAGGTGTGAAAAGGTGTGAGCCTGTGAGCCTGTGAGCCTGTGAGCCTGTGAGCCTGTGAGCCTGCGTGCCAGGACGTAGCCCCCGGGCGGGTCTCAGCCCAGAGCTTTGCCTGGAGTCGCGGGCTCTCATGCTAGGCAAGCACAGTTTCGAACGACTTCGAGTGCAGTCGTACGAGCACGAGTACGAGTACAGCAAAATTTCCCTCTCACCGGCACTGCATTGTACGAAGTACAGTACTGTACAGTAGGCAGCACCAGGAAGTGACGAGAGTGTAATGTCAGAATGGTAAGCGTGCGTAAGAGGTCCCTTGATCCCGGAAGGTCGAGTTCTTGCAACCGAAGATCTTTATCAGTTGCGTTGCGGAGTAATGGATGCATCCGCGAGCGATTACATAGAATATTAGGGATTCCCGACTGGAGCAAAACAGCGTTGACGCCGCCACGCCACATGCCTGTTGTATCTGTCACGAGCACTGTTTATGTTTCTGTCATCACGCCACCTGATGACGAGATGGCATCTACGGATATACACGATCGACACGATGAGACGGCAAGAGAGGGGATGAATTCGGTTCGGTTCGGTCGATCGGTCGGACACGTCGGTGGGACACGATGTCATATGGATATGTCGTGACCTGCAAGAACGTGGTCCGAGTAGATCACTCGGAGACGAACGATGCCTCGTTGAAGAGCCATCCCTTGACGGGCACGGTCTCGCCGTCGACCTCGACGTCGAGCGTAGCGGGGTTGAGGTACTGCCCACGGTCAGCTCGGTTCGAGCGAGCGATAAACACTTGTGGAGGGGGCGCGAACGGGAACGCCGAGACGAAGCCCGCAGACCCACCTGGAAGATGTAAGGCTTGGTTCCCGTGACGGCGGCAAGGCCCTTTCGGATGATGTAAGGTATCTCCGCCAGCACATCCACCTTCTCGATGAGACCTCCCTCTCCAAGCTCCGCACCGAGCTTGTCTACCGAGATCTTCGCGCTGGCCTTGCCTTTCCCGTCCACGCGCTTGCCCTCCCACCGGAACTCGATCGCTCCTGGGGCGTTGTACCCCGTAAACTTGTCGTGGACGGGGGAGGAGTGGGTCGCGCTGGACACATCGTCGTTGAGTGCCGGGTAGGATTCGGATCCGGGGGGTGTGTGCGTCTGGCCCACGACGATGAGTGGGTTGGGCACAGTGCTGGAGTAGACAGCGCCAATGTTGACTTTTGTGCGGCCGGATTTGGCGCCCTTGGGTCCGTACGAGTCCTGGACGGGTCTCTCAGCTCGGTCGCCAAGCAGTGGGATTGTTGCGGAGGTACAAAGCCGTGACCAAGAAGGACGCAGATAGTATGGTCACGACGACGCAAAGTCATGACGACGCGGTGCACGCGGGGCACTCACAGTCGTCGAGAACTCCATCTGGACTGCTCGGACGGTCCCGAGCTTGCTGTCCTCAAAGCCACCACCGCTAGTGAAGTATGCAAAGTTCCATCGCGACGCGAGCTACGCCGAGGCGACGTGTCAGTGACTGATACGAACTGCACGAGGCAGGACTGCTCACCGAATCGGGTCGCATGCCCTGGATGGCGTGCACCAGCATCGCCTCGCCCCCGACGTCGATGGCCTTGCCGTCAATGACGATGGTGCCCGAGCTCTTCAAGAACGGCAGGAAGCGGCTACGCGAGTCAGCATCCGGCATCTGAGCATGTGCAAGTCATCACACCGTCACGCCGTCACACCATCACACCATCACACCGTCACACCGTCACACCACATCACATCGTCACACCGCCGTAGCGTCGCAGCGTACTTCACACTCCCGAATGGCAAATACGCTCAAGCGCGTGTGACCACACTCACTGCACGACCAGACCATCCCGCTTGCCATCACTGGGGTCCTTTCCAAAGAAGGAGAAGCCGCCGTCGGGCCCGTCGCCGAGCTTGAACCCGGGCGCATCGGCCGGACGGCTGTAGGTCACAGAGATCTGCACGGTCTTGTCGAGGTTGGCGGTGATCTTGTAGGTCTCCTCGGTGGTGGGGGATCCGGACTGGACGACCTCCTGCGGAGTATCAGCACCATCGTGTCGGGTCGGGTAAGGTCTCAATCCCAAGTGAGAGGTGGTGGTAAAAAGTGAGAGGTGGTGGCAATTCCGGCCACTGAGTAGGAAGGATCACGCAGAACAATGATAAGGACATGATTGACCGGGGTAAAGCGGGTCCAAGCGCCCGAGGAAACGTAGCAAGTGCACGCACAAACGCATCCGTCTTGCTGCTTCGCCCGTCGGTCTTGAGCGCAGACGTGTTGACAGACTTCCAGACCGCCTTCTTGGTGTGCGGGTTGTAGTGCTTGAACGTCATCTGCGTGGTGGCCGGGACGAGGAAGACGCTGAGGCGGGGTTCAGCACAGGCAGATCCGGAACTCCGGGGACGCGTGTCGGACGTCGTCGCGAGGGAGTCGGTGGAGAGAGACAGGACTCGAGACGACGATCATGGTGAAGAACGCAGGATTGTGTTTCGCAGGGATAGACGTGCACTCACCCCAGGTACGACCAGATGATCTGGACCATCACCCAGCACCCATCGGGCAGGATGGTGTACCACACCTGCGTCTCGGTCTGGAACCCCTTGTTGTTCGCGCACGTCCACTGTACGAGGCGTCACGTCAGCGCGTGTCGGCGGGATAAGTGTGGAATAATCTCTGAAAGCGAGGTCTGGAGAGTGCTACTCGTACTACTCTTACTCACCGCGGTGTCCTTCTCGGTGAGCTTGCCGTAGCCGCTGAGCGAGGATGTGACGGGGTAGAAGTTCTTGCCGTCGCCTCCGGACGACGATTTGGCGTTGCTGAGTGTGCAATGGATGGCAAGGGAGTCGGGCGGGGGGACGGCGGCAGAACCGGCAGGACCGGTAGGTTGTTGATGGTGAGGAGGAAGAACGAGCAGGATTGTCAGCTTGGGAATAGGTCTCGAGCAAACGTCCGCGAAGGAATGATGGGAAGTGGTGGTGGGCTCGTGCTCACTTGAACCAGGACATGGCGGGTCAAGGTGATCTGGGATGCAGTCGGTTCGTTCGGTTCAGGTGCGTTTAAAACGAGAAGTGAACAAGTCGTGGATTTGTGCCAAGTGATATGAGCAAGTTGGAACAAGTGTCCTGGTACAAACGACGTTGATAAATGGTGGTGGACGCTACGCTGGCGGTGCCGGCGTCATCGCTCCTCGCTCGTCTCGCTTTCTAAAACCGAAGCCCGGCCGGACCCGGCAATGGCAATTGGCAAGCTTGGCGGGCGAGTGTGGCGGACAGGTTGGCACACCGACTTGACCCGCACCGCAAGCCGCCCAAGCTTGATGTCCCAGAGGACTATCAATGCATATGGATACGACACAGCAGCCCGATACAACGCTGCATGTGACCCACTACTACCCCCACGCACTCACGCGCCTACGCATCGTCGTCAACGATCCAAGACTTCGCCTCGACCTCGCGAGGCGCCGCGCGGCCATCCCCGCCTGGGTCTGCCCCTGCACCTGGCCCACGTCTGTTTGGCGAGCCCGACCTATCCCGCTTGTGCGACACGGGAGACCTCGACGCGTATTCCCGCTTCACGGGCGGAACGTCACTGTCTTGTCTCGTGCTTCGCCGCGTGTCCCTATCCCTGTCCCTATCCCTCTCGCGCTCGATCGAGCGAGAATCTCTCCGCCTGTATCGATCCGTATCCCTCTCCCTCTCCCTCTCGCCGTTGCGGTCGCGATCCCCTCCCCTCCGCCTATCACGCTCCTCTTCCCATCCCCGCCTCGACGACCTCTCCCTCTCCCTCTCCCCGTACCGGTCCTCGTCCCGCCTCCGCCGCCGCTCGTAATCATCTTCATCATCGTACCGCCTCGAATCGCTCCGATGTCGATCACGACCGTCGTCCCTATCGCGATACCGGTCCTCGTGACGGCTTGAATGTCTTTCCTCCCTCTCCCTCTCTCTCCCTTCGCGCCGCAGTTCTCGCTCGGCGCGTTTCAGCGCTCTGTGTTCTTTCCGTAACCTATGCACGCGGTCAGCGGTGGTTCGTCGAAAGCCAGCTCTATCAACCCGCACCCGCACTCGGCACCCTGCACTCTGCACCCGAAGATCGGGAACCGAAAACCGGGGAGGAGGACCAGAGACCTGGGATCTGATGTCGCTCGCCATACGGCTGGGCCAGCCCATGTGGATATGAACCATCACTCACGCCTTCTCCTTCTGCTTCTCTTCCTTCTCCGCCCTCTCAATCTCCTCGTCCCTCCTCCCTCCCACCGCCACGCCATTCGCGCCCGTCCCGACCCCGCCATCCTCCCCCTCGGCCTTCTTGTTCGGCGCGAAACCAAGCGCGATGGAAAGCGCCTCCTCCTCCGCCTCCTTGAGCCGCTTCATCTCGGCCCGCTTCTCCTGCGCCGCCGCGTCCGCGTCGAGGGTGGTCTTGTCGCGGGCATACCAGTGGATGTCCTTGTTCTTCTGCCATCGGCCCTGGGGGGCGTTGACAGAGTGGCCGAGGTAGTTCTCTGGGGTACCGTCAGCGGACGAGGGCGAGGGCGAGGACACAAGGGAGATGGTAAGATGGAAAGGGACAGCAAGAGCATGCTCTCAGGGAGGCGGAAATGATGGCGGGGAACCAGAGCCGGGCGTAGCAGAGCGTAGCAGAGACTAGGACGGCAGAATCGGCAACAGCAAATTCGGACACTGTCACCCACCTCGGTCCTTGTCTTCCACCACGGCCGACCATCTTAAAGCGTCGTGTCAGCATACTTTCATGCGCATTACCTGCGAATCAACACACTTGAAGTCCCCCGCGCCACCACGATTGCCTAGACTCAAGCGTCAGCTGAAAATCGTCCTCGGAGCCTCAAGTCGGTCCCTCTCACCTCCTCGTACCGGACCGTCGTACATGGTGCTGCGCTCAGCTGTTTTTGTAATGAGCTGCTGAAGACGAACGAACGAGTCCACTACGTCAAGTGGATGACCCTTTGTCGCCGCTGAGTCTCGCTTTGCCGGGCGCCACACGCCGGAAACGCCGCCGTCAGCTGGTTGGGTGTGTAAATTGGTTCCGCTCTCTCAGGCGCGTTGCGTTCCCGCCCGCCGTCACACACCGACGACACACACAGCAACGTCAATCACACCCTCTTTCAACGCAGCAACAACCCCTCATCACCTCTCCAACCCACCTCCCATTCCTCTCTCTCCCACACATCTGCCGTCTTGCACCCCCAGAACAGCGCATACTCCTCGCAACCCCTCCAGAACCACCTCATCGCCCACATCGCACCCTCCCTTTGTCCCGAGGAAGCGCCGCGACTCGTACGCGCACATCGGACTCATCCGACGCCGACGGTGACACCGCATCAACATCATGGGTGGCGTCTGCAGTAGCTGCTGTGAGCGACCACGCTCGTGGGCTGCGTGCGGGGAGATTGCTGATGGCGCTTCACTCCAGGTGGACAGAGAAGGAAGAACTCGTACGAGCCGCTCTTGCTTGAGAACGAACGCGAGGCAGTTGCCGATCTCCTGCAATACCTCGAAAGTGGGTCGACCGCACCTCACTCCCCCCCTCATGGCATGGTTGGGATCTCGCGTAATGCTAATCCTCGCCCTGGACAGATCGCACCACCACCAACTTCTTCACCGGATCTCCTCTCGCGGCACTGACCACCCTCTCCTTCTCTGACAATGTCGACCTGCAGCGATCAGCCGCGCTGGCATTTGCCGAGATCACAGAGAAGGAGGTCAGGGAAGTAGGCAGGGACACGCTCGACCCCGTGCTCTACCTCTTGACGAGCCATGATGCCGAGGTGCAGCGTGCTGCTAGCGCAGCGCTGGGCAACCTCGCTGTGAACCGTGAGTCGATTCGAGCCGAGCGAAACGCAGCGAGATGTCGATGTCAAGTACGGAAGCGGATTGACTGACGCCGCGTGCGCGTAGCGGAGAACAAGCTGTTGATCGTTTCTCTGGGCGGGCTGGAGCCTCTCATCCGGCAGATGCTCAGCCCCAACGTGGAAGTCCAATGCAATGCCGTCGGCTGCGTCACCAACCTTGCTACCCACGGTACGTACACCACTTGTCGCAGGTGGACATTCCCGTCGCCATTGCGCGACTCCCGTCGCCTGGTTCGCATCAATTGCCATGCTGACCCGCATCGCAGACGAGAACAAGACCCAGATCGCCAAATCGGGGGCGCTCGTGCCACTCACGAGGCTCGCAAAGTCCAAGGACATGCGGGTACAGCGCAACGCCACTGGCGCGCTCCTCAACATGACGCATTCTGGTGGGTCTGCTAGTCTGCGGGTCTGTGGGCGCGGCAGGTCTCGGTTGTGTTCGGCGCAGCGGCTGACCTCGCGCAGATGAGAACCGACAACAGCTCGTCAACGCCGGGGCGATCCCAGTTCTTGTCAGCCTGCTCAACTCGCCAGACACCGACGTGCAGTATTACTGCACCACCGCGCTCAGCAACATCGCCGTGGACGCCAACAACCGGAAGAAACTCGCTCAGACTGAACCAAAACTCGTCCAGAGCCTCGTGGCGTTGATGGACAGCCAGAGTCTCAAAGTGCAATGCCAGGCCGCTCTCGCGCTGCGGAATCTCGCCAGCGACGGTGCGTGGGCCATACGCTGACTCCTCTCCATTGCCTGGAGCTGACGCAAAGCAGAAAAGTACCAGCTCGAAATTGTCAAATCCGATGGTCTCAAGCCTCTTCTCCGTCTCCTCCATTCGTCCTACCTCCCCCTCATCCTCTCCGCGGCGGCGTGCGTCCGCAACGTCTCGATCCACCCGGCCAACGAATCGCCCATCATCGACTCAGGCTTCCTCCAACCCCTGATCGAGCTCCTCAGCTTCGACGAGAACGAGGAGGTTCAATGCCACGCCATTTCCACGCTGCGAAACCTTGCAGCCAGCAGCGAGAGGAACAAGGGCGCAATCGTCGAGGCCGGCGCGGTCGAGCGGATCAAGGATCTCGTCCTGACGGTGCCGTTGGCGGTGCAGAGTGAGATGACGGCGTGTGTCGCGGTGTTGGCTCTGAGCGGTGAGTGCGGGATTGCGGAATCATGGGTTCCCAACGTTCCCAGGGCGTGTGTAGTTGTTGATCAATCATCAGATGACCTCAAGCCGCAATTGCTCGAGATGGGGATCTGCGAGGTGCTCATCCCGTTGACCAACTCGCCGAGCGTGGAAGTGCAGGGGAACAGCGCGGCGGCGATCGGCAACTTGTCCTCGAAAGGTGCGCACTAGCTTATCAACAGTGGATTGATGTCCGGTTGACTTTCGTAGCCGCCGAGGACTATGCGCCGTTCAACGCTGTGTGGAACAAGCCCGACGGCGGTCTCCACGCCTATCTCGTCCGCTTCCTAAGCAGTGCCGATATCACTTTCCAGCACATCGCGGTCTGGGTGAGTCGGATTTGGGATTCATTTCGGAGTGGAATAAGGACGCGCGCTGAGCACCGTTGTAGACGATCGTGCAGCTGCTCGAGTCCGAGGACGAGCAGCTAGTCAACAATATCCGTTCCTCGCCGATCCTCATGTCCTCGATCCGTCAACTGGCCGAATCCCCGCCAGCGTCCCGACAAGGCCGCCGGGACCCCAACGACCCCCATGCCGGATCAGACGACGATTTCGAGGACGACGGGATGCTCGACCAAGATGGTGAAGGGGAGATTTCGTCGCTCGCCAGGCGGATCATCGACCTCACGGATATGGGTGGCAGGCAGGGTGAGGAGAGCCACTTCGGATCGAGGGCGGCTGGGCCAGGTGGGGCTGGAGCTGGGGCAGGAGCAGGGGTAGGGGCAGCGTCTGGGGCGGGAGCAGGGGCTGGGGCCGGTGTTGGTCCGAGTGCGGGACAACAGGGGGAAGGCGAGGCACCGGTGGGCAGTCAGAGCAGTGATCATGCGGCGTTGAGGGCGAGTGTGCACCGGGCTCTGTCGGGGGGTCACTGAGGGGTCACTGGGGCGAGGGCGCAGGCTATTACGTGCGCGAGGGCGAGGGCGAGGGGGGAAGTAACGTCGAGGAAGTAACGTCGAGGTCGATGTTGCGAAAGATACTGCCTCGTGGAGATGTCCGACTACCCGTAGGTAAAAGAGCAAGAGTGGTTCGATACGGATACCGATACCCCGCAAAGGCGTGGCTTGTATGTAATGGGCATTGCATTTGCACCTATCCGTTGTGGGAGTTGGAGCGGGTCATGCTCTGGAACTCGTTGGCTGAGGTAAGGCTTTGAAGGAGCATAGAGGTCATGCTGTGAAGATCCATAGGTGAGGTTCAGCTCTGAAGCTCTGAGGGTGTGGTCATGCTCTGGAGCTTTGTGGGTGTTCTGCGACTGGACGAACATCGATGTGGAGACTCAGGACCCGTGGGCCCGCCGTGCCAGTCGGTGAAAGTGAGCTGTCAGAGAACGATCATGGTACGGCGGGGACAGCATGGATTGGTTGAAGCGGAGTGATCTTGATCAGAAGGGAAGAGAAGAAGCGCTCGTACTGTATTTACTGCATGTCGAGTATGGATCGTGCGGGAGTGGAAGGGGGAGCTCAACGGTTCGTGGTTGCTGAACCCGCAGACCCACTGGCAGACCTGCAGCCTCGCAGACTCGCAGACCGCGCGTCCATGCGGCGTCACAACCTCGTTTCTTTGGCCGGATCCAACCTCACTTCGCTTCCACGTCGGAGGGCCGACCTCGGACAGGATTTGATCCCCGAGGCAACAAGACGCCGAGGGGACGATGCCGATTGCTCATACCATGACGCGTGCGAAGCGGCGCGATGCGACGCGATGGTCTCGCACCGGTCCCGGCACCAGCACCAGCACCAGCACCGGTGTGGATGGATGCGTGCGATGAGACAGATCTGTTTCTCGCCGGGAGCAATGGAGCATTACTACTCTCCACGGGCATCGGTCGTTTTGTCCGGGCATAGCGCCACGAACCGAAACCCAGGCGGAAGGGCGGAGACGGAGATTCAACTCGTACTCCGTGTTGCATTACGCCGAATAACAGGCACGGCAGATCGGCGGTCAGCGATGCCCGAAAAGTTTGGAAACGAGGCGCATGCCCATGCCCATGCCCGGGGAGGGAGGGAGGGAGGCGGGACGCAGATGCGATGCAGAGGCAGAGCAGATTTGCGGCAGCGGCGTGGCTGGGAGTGGGAGTGGGAGTGGGAGCACGGTTCCATGTCCGCCTGCGGCTAGATCTCCGGGCACGGTCAATAACCCCGGGGCATAAGCCAAGCTCGGGGTGAGTCAGTCAAATCACACTCGTGTCCGAGTCGTCTTCGTCAGTCCGTCGTCAGATCGTTGCTCTCCGGGACCGAGGTGCAGCGTGTCGTCCGCTCGTTGAGATATATAATCGAGGGATCCATTCCCTTTGTCGAGGTCTTCACTCACCCAACCTCCCACCCGCGACTCCACGACTCCACCCGACAAACACGACCACGCCTTGCCTGCCTTATCAACTGTATCAATCCTCTGCCGTAAGGTACCCGGGAACCGAACATCGCCCATCGCGTACCCTACGCCTAGTCGCCTCGCACGGTGGTCAAGCACTCGACAATTGCCAGGGCTTCCTTTCGGGCACAACAAGCCTCGACTCCCCATCCATCACCGGCAGCCCGAGCCTAGCAAACGCTTATAACCCCCTCGAGCCCATCGCAACCACCCCCCTCTTCCTCCCCATGTCCTCCGCAACGCTCAACGCCATGACCACTCCCGAGAAGGTCGGCTCGCCCCCTGGCTCGGTCACCGCGGACCGCGACCTGTCGCAGACCAACACCATCGTCAACGGGGACGCCGAGGCGCAGCCCAAAAAGTCCGCCGAGCAGTCCACCAACCCGCACGACGATTCGGCGGCGTATGACCACCCCCTCGCCCAGCTCGGTCAGGCGAGGAAGAACTTCCTCCTGTTGATCTTCTCCATTGCGAGTTTCGTCGACATCTGCAACGTCTCTGGCGTGGCCGTGGCCGTCGCCCAGATCTCGACGGATATCGGCCTCGACCTGTCGCAGATCGTCTGGATCATCACGTCGTACTCCCTCACGTTCGCCTCGGTCCTGCTCTTCGCGGGCCGACTCGCCGACCTCTTCCCAGCCCAGATCATCTTCGAGGCAGGCTTCCTCGCACTCGGCGTCATCTCCCTCGTCACCTCCTTTGTCACCTCGAACAAGTTCGGCTTCCTCATCCTCCGTGGTATTGGCGGTATCTGCGGCGCAATGAGTGAGTGGCCCTGCCTCGCAAGGTCTCACAAGATCTCGTGGCCCTGCCTCGCAAGGTCTCACAAGATCTTGCGGGTTCTTTCGTCTCCCTTGGCTGCATGCACCTTGCTGACCCTTGGTAGCCATCCCGTCCGCTTTCCACTTGCTCGTGCACATGTTCCCCAACCCCAAGGAGCAGCAGGCGAAGCTGGCCCTCCTCGGCATGTCCGGCGCGATCGGTGAGTGCGACGACTCAGGGCTCCTTTTTACGCCGCTCACCGCTGACCCCGTCTAGGCAACGTCCTCGGCCTCGTACTCGCTGGCCTCACCATGCTCGCCAACTACCGGTGGTTCTTCCGCCTCATCGCCATCATCTGCCTCGTCTTTGGCATCACCACCATCCTCCTCCTTCCCTTCACGGGCTCTCCCTACAAGCCCGACGGCGTTCCCCGATGGAAGCGACTCGACCTCCTCGGCGTGGTGCTCATGATGGGCGCTCTGATCTGCTTCATCCTCTCCCTCACCCAGGGTCCGATCGACGGTTGGTCCGCAGCAAGCTTCATCGCTCCGTTCATCATCACGTTCCCCCTCGCGATCGGCTTCTTCTTCTGGGAATCCCGCATCCCGCCCAAGTCGGCCGTCCTCCCCAGCTCGGTCTGGAAGATCACCAACGCCATCATCTCGTCTCTCGGCGTCATGATCGCGTTCCCCTTCTGGGCGACCTCTCAGCTCCAGTACGCGACCTACTTCCAGGAGGTGTTCCAGTGGACGCCCATCCACGTCGCCGCCGCCATCCTTCCCCAGGGTATCATGGGTCTTCTCATCGGTGTGCTCTCCCAGTTCGTCCCGCAAATCATCACCAAGCCGCGTATCTCTCTGCCCATCGGCGCGCTCCGTGAGTACACACATGCTGCGTCTTTCCCCTTCCACTCCTTTCCTACCAGCCGGTCGGGTCGTTTCGCTCTCGTTCTGAACCCGCTGACCACCGCAGTCATCATCGTCGCCGAGATCCTCCAGATTTTCTCGGACGGGGGGGCGGGCATGGACTACTGGAAGTACTGCTTCCCAGCGTACCTCCTCGGCTCCGCCGGCGCTGTCATCACCTACTTCGCCTCCGCCATCAACTTCATCACCTACTCTCCTCCCGAGATGGCCGGTGTCTCCGGCGCTTGGACCCAGGTCCTCGCGCAAGTGGGCGGCGCCGTCGTCCTCGCCGTGCAGGCCGGTCTGGAGGGCACCGACCTCGCCAACTGGAAGATCTCCTCGGCGCGCGCGTTCTACTTCCAGATCGGATGGACGGCGCTGTTGGCGATTCAGTATGTGGTGTTCTACAAGAAGCCCGGTACGCCCGAGGAGGAGCACATCGCCGCGAGGAAGCGGATCGCAGACGCGGGGATCGACGAGGGTGTCATTGCGTGAACGGGAGTGGTGCGAACGGGGGAGTCAGGAGCTATGAGAGGGGAGGTCAGTACCAGAGGCGAGAGGCGCGAGGCAATCTAGTGCGAGGCGCGAGGTGCGAGGTGGATGGAGAAACGTGTCCATAGACGTCCTAGAGTGTCGAGGGCAAGACGTGAAGCTGTGCCATCCGTGGCTCAAAGCTCATAGCTCTCGACCGTGTCGACCGTGTTGATCGTGTCGATCTAAATAGACCAAATCATAATATGTATCCCCTACTCTGTCCTCAATCCAGTGTAGTGCGACGCGAGCGAACCACCGTCCTCCGCACATCCATGGGACTGCTCCGACTCACGAATTTCTTGATCAGCGCGTAGGTTTGTACTTGTCGAGCCGGCCTCCGTAGGTCCCGGTTGCGTCCCGATTCCGTATTCATGCTTGATGTGCTTCTGTCTTGTCATCACCCCGGTTTGCGCGGTACCTCAAGCCCTAAGACGCCAAGGGCTGAGGGTGACAACGTGTCTGAGCCTAAAGGGAACCTGTGACGCGCATTATCGTAAAGCCGCAGCCAGTTCCGGCGCCGCGGTGACGGACTTGTCCCCACGAGCGAGACGGCGACACATGCACGATCCGGCTCGAGCGGGCAGGAAGCCACGGCACGGCATGCATATAGTCCAAGAGCATAGCCCAAGAGTGCCTGTACCCCAGCCTGGCGCGGCACCACCGGTCTAGACGGGTGGAGGATTGTTGGCGAACAAACAACCCAGCGAGTAAGTGGAGTCAAATTGCACTTGTTTGAGCCACGTTCGCATTCGCCAACTCGCGTTGTTGACAAAAGGAGAACAAAAAGGAGAACAACCCAGCCAAAGCAAGTGGAAGCATATTTCCAAGAGCTCATGCTTAGCTCATGCTTCTAGGTGCGTAGTAGTTCTCGCCAAACATTTCAAACCCGGCTTGAGTGTTGATTCGTCGTACCGCAACGCTGGAATCACTCGGAACATATCTCGCCGAGGGTCAGGGAACGCAGAAAGAACGACGTCAGGGGCACAATCAAGGCGCAGGCATGACGGCACGGTGACGCACTGCACTGGCACTGGCGGTTCCGTGTTTTCCGCCTTGAGGGGGTGGGTTCTCAGTCGGGCAACAGCGACAGCGCGAGGTGGGGGTGACGAGACGAGTCGTCTGTCGATGTCATTTTCTCATTACACTGGGCTCAGCTGACAGCGAGATTCTGTCGTCGTCGTCGTGGTTGTTGTGCGACCTGTTTTAATCTACTTAGCGTGTGTCGTCGTGGGTGTGATCGCTACTGTTTTGCACATACAAGGTGGTTGGCAAATGCGAGTTGGGCATGATGAGAGAGTAGTTATGAGACGTCAGGTGCTCAGGGCTTGGCCCGTATTTGCCACCCAGGTACCGGATGTGATTTTCCCTGAGCCCGCCTTGGCTCTGCTGCCATGCCCTTCCCTGCCACCCTTCGCTCTTCCCCCTGATCCCCTTGACCCTGAACTCACCCCTCGCCTCGTGTGGCGCGTTCGGTCCGGTATCTGCGGTGTGTTACGTCGATGCCACCCCGCCCGCGCGGGATCACCGACCGTCACACTCGATTCATTCGCGGCCAACGCGGCGCACTCGCACTCCGGGTAACAGAGATCGGCAGCTCCATCTCTGTTCCACCCACGCACCTCGCTCGCAGCTCGCTCGCCTCCGCTTTCCCGTGTCCGCAACGGCCCGACCGCACAGGTACTGCGCGGCTTTCACAAATTTGGACCGGAGACGACTACCTCCCCCCTCTTTTAGACTGGTCCGCTGGAATCTAGGGCACGTTTAGAGTTCTGCACCCATAAGCAGTGAGCAGTCAGTCGATCTGACAGCACACCTGCGATCTTCGCTCCCTTCGCCTTGATTTACCATTGCCTCCCGTTCCCCACGCCGTCGCCACCAGGGTTCGCTGTGTCGGGTTGGGTTGTCTCGTGTCAGCTGTCGCGTAGTCCCATTCCAAGTTCTTGACCTGGTCTCCCCTCCCCCTCACCCTCCACTGCCACCACCACTCTGCTCCGTCGCTCCGTCTGGCTCTGGCTCCGACAAACCCACTACTCTCTCTACTGTCTTTCTCCTTCCCCTCTCCTCCCGGCCACCTCGCTGGAACCAACCGTCCACTCCGCAGTACGCCGACGCTAGAAGGGGGAATCATGATAGCCCTGCCGTCCGGGCTCGTCAAAACCATCGTCTAGGACCGGCGGCCCCCCTTTTGCGAACATGGTGGCAACATCCGGGCCACCTTGTCAACATCAGCTCCAGCAACCCACCTCGGCGACTTTTACCCAGGCTCAGACGCTCCCACATCAACAGCAAGGAGTAGGGTGAGTACGCGAGTACACAAACCCCCACTCCCGACCCCAACCCGACTTCTCGCAACCTCGAACCTGTGCGGACGTTTCTTTGCCTCGTGCAACAGCATATTAAACGTGGCCTCATACCTCTTGTTGTTCGGGACGGACCATGATCCCCCTCTCCCTCCCCTTCTCCCTCGAGAATCACGTCGCTGACGCCGATTCCTGAAGGGCAGCTGTGAGCGGCTCTTCGTCGATCAACCAACCCGTCGCCATTGAGGTTGAGGTGAGTTGCGACACCTCGCCGTGCTGCCTGGCCGTGACAAAGGACCGTCGTCCAATTCCAGCAAACTCTGTCAACCCCCTTTCCCCTCTGTCCCCTGTCATTTCCCATTTCCCCGGCCCCACACCCGCCTTTCCCCCTTTGCCGCCATCCTTTGGCCCCATCCATCACACTCGCACTCACACTCGCACTCCACAACTCTTCGTAGCTCCACGATCCAAGCCATCTCCATCGCCATCGACACAACCCACCTCTCTCCCACCATCGTTCACCGCTACCACGATTCCAACCGCCGCCTTCTGCCCCTTGCTCACCTTGACAATGGATCCATCGTGCTGACGGCCTTCCTCCCTTCATCTGCCTCAGGTGCCAAACCAGACCCCACGTCGCACCCTCCCCCCAACGCTATCATCTGCCTCATCACCTTCCATCAACCACTCGCACACCTCCCCTCTCGCCGCATTCCTGCCCACCTTGGCAAACTCGGCAGCACCCTCCCCACTACCGTTTCTACCTCTGCTCCCTCCCCAGATAGCCTCGCTCCGGGCAAATCTCACCCGTCGGCGCTCGTCCTACCCCCCGTCAAACATCCCGGGATCAACAGCTTCCTCCAGCGCGTACCCCTGGGCAGTAGGCGGCACGCCAACAGCCGAACTCAACCCCGGAGGAGACGTCTTCCCCGGATTCGGCAGCGAGCTGACAACGGGTATGGCTTGGACGCCCGGAGCAGGATGGGAGGGTCTACTGGATTTCGACTTCGAAAAGCCTGCTGCGCCCGTTGCGGGCTCGAGTACGCCGAACAGGATGTTCACCAGTGGCGCTGCTGTCGATGCACCACTCTTGCGAGGGAAGAGTGAACCAGGCTTGGGCGGAGAGGGCGACGGAGGGGCAAGCGGAGCAAGCACGGATGCGGCCAGTCTGGGTCTGCCATTGCTGGCGTCGCCGAGCAAGATCGCGCAGTTTGGGTCGGACCTCGCCTGGCGGACGATCCTCGGTAGCGTGGTCGAGGTGGAAGGTGTGGGCGAGGTCGGCGTGGCGAGGGTGCTCCAAGAAGTGTGGAAGAGGGGAGGAGGCGATGTCGTGAGTGTTGCGGCGTAAAGCGCTTGCACCTGATCTTACTGGGGGAATCCGACTGACGACTCGGAGGTGTCTCTTCAATCGCTGTGGCCCAGCATTCTCATCGCGCTCTCCCTTCCTCTCGACTCGCTTTCACCCGGCGTTCGCATCAGCACCCCGTCCATTCAAGCTTCCATGGCTCTTCAAAACCTGTACAACCTCACCCTCCGCTCGTGGGAGCCCGCAATCTTCTCCGGCCTTCTCGCTTCCTTTGTCGCCGCCAACCCTGGCAAGCCGCCCGTTTCACTTCCTCTCCCTCCGCAGTCGAACCTTGCCGCGGGATCGACGTCTGCACCAGACGACCTGTTGGGCGGTATGACACCTGTGTATGGTTCGTCCACGCCCACGAAGGAGCTCGACCTCTCGCACTGGATGAATGTCACTCCAGGTGCGGATTGGTCCATGCTCGGTCTCGGTGTTGGCGCTGGCGCTGGCGCTGGTACAAGTACGGGCACGGGCGCAAACTCGCCAAAATCCCTGGCCGTGACTGGTGTCGCTGGACCCGGACCGTCCAGCTTGGCGTTTGAGATCGGCGGGGAAGCGAGTCAGGAGCAGCATCGACGGTCGTCCACTTCTCGGACGGACGAAGGCGATTCCACAAAAGGTATCGACGACCTTATCGCGGCGATGGAGGAAGGTCGGGAGGCGCACGAGAGGCAGTTGGTGGCTCAGGCAGCGGCAATGTCGTCATTCCAGCATCAACAGGTGGTTTCGACGAGTCTTGCTGGCAAAGCTGTGACTAGAATGGCGAGTGACGCCACCGCGACGCACCTCCCCACGCCCGAGACCGACTCGTCGGACTCTCCTGGTATCGTTCCTGCTCGTCCGCGGTCGATCGGGTCGAGCGGGTCGAGCCGCAAGGGCTCGTTCCAGCTGACGCCGCCCGAATCGGCTCCATCCCCTGCCACCCCCGCCACCAGCAACGGGTCTGTTTCATCCACGTTTACCTTGTCCAAGGTTGCCCAGAAGCAACCTGTCGCGACGAGTCAGACAACGCCGCAGACGGGCCACGCCAAGCCGGCGATGCAGCTGGCTTTGCCCGAGGCGTCGTTTGTCCCGCCACCGCCCATGTGCATGTTCTTCTCCCCCAGCTTCCACGACTTGCAGAACGGCAAGGTCGGCGTGTGGAAGGGCGATCTCGAGATCAAGGGGAGGGGAGGGGGAAAGTTCTCGGTGCTCGTTGTTGGGGAAGAGGTGACGGGATATCTCTGGTGAGCGAGGGCATCCGGATCCTCATATGATAAGCTCCACGTCAGGCGCCATGCGTAACCCCGTGCTGACAGTCGTTTCTCAGGCAATCACAAACATGGCCGAGCACCATCACTTACCCGTCCATTCCCACGCCGACCGAGTCGTACACCGCCACGATGATCCCCGTGTCGCATCTCGCCCGCGAGGGCTTCACCCCGGCCGCGATGGGCATGGTCCTCTGCAACGACGCCAACATCTCGCAATACGTGTCGATGGTCCAGGGCCTGCACGCGGAGGGCGTGGCGTTCCACCTGCCGAGCGTCTCCAAACTGCCGATCGTCTTCCTCCCTGCGAAATTCAACTCTGCCGACCCACTCCAACGGCTGGGTATCGCATTCATGACCAAGCCTGGCTTCCCGTTACCGCCTCGTCCACCGACCAACCTGGGTACCGCGTCCGTCGCCACAGCTACAGCCGCAGCTGCAGCTTCGACCGGCAGCGACGAAGCGGCTTCCACCGGCGCCGGCGCTCGCGCTTCAGCGGGACCGAGAAAGAGGAGACGGAGGCAAAGTGCGCCGAGCAAGAGCACCGCGCTGGGCTCTTCGTTGGAACCGGCTTCGGCTTCGGGTCCGGGGTCGGGATCAGGCGGAACAGGACCCAAAGGGCACAAGAGGAGGGGCACGATGCAGGGACTAGGCGCGAAGGGAGCCAAGGTTGAGGAGGAGGTGATTATGGAAGAGGAGGGATGAGGCGGGCGTGCCGGGTGGCAGGTGGTGCGTGGCGCGTGACGTGGAGTGCCGGTCCAGACCAGGACTCTGGCCACGATTGTTTCTCGCGGGAGCGATAAGCGGACGTCGAAATTCGTTCGCGCGGGATCTAGGTCTGGGAGAGGGCTGATACGATCCGAGGAGCGCACCGATGGCCCGGGCTCACTGGGTCCATCTGGAGTACAAAGCGTTATAAATTGTCCGACCGCGGCGGCGGCGGCAACGGCGGCGGCAACGACAAAGACAAAGACAAGAAAAACAAGTAGGAGCGACAAGGCCCCGGCAAACACGGCACAGGGCCGGGCGATGACATTCGCGGATGGAAGAGGTGTAGGGGTGTCTGTTCACTCTCGGTTTCTCGTTCTCTCTGTTTCACGGTCTCTCGGGGCTCTGGGTCGCAATTCTCTCAATACACGCAATCAATACACGGACTTTTCTCCTTCTGCATGGTTAACGATCGGGAACGAAGAGATAAAGAAAAACAAGAGGGAGAAGGGGCAGACGAAGGAGGAGGAGAAGACAAAGGAGAAGGAGAAGACAAACACGCAACGCGGTGGTAGTAGAGGAAGAAGCAGAAGCAAATACACGAGCGAGGAGGTAGCAGTAGGAGAAGGCCAAACTGGCCAGACGCGACATACACGTTTCGCGAGGGTCTCATGTTATCGATGCAGTCCCGTCTCCGCGAATAGCGATTCAGGTGCTGCAGAGCGATTAAGCACGAGTGCTGGGACCGCACGAGTACGATCCGATCGGCCTGATCAGCCGGGTCCACTGACAGCTCGGAGCTCCTCAACGCCTGTGGAGTTGGCTGTTGCGATGCGAGCATGTCGTGTTGGAACAGCGCTCCTACGTCTGCGAGCTCCACGCCACGCGCTGATCCTCATTCCGTGTACGGAGACGGACAATGAGCGAAGAGTGACAGACCTGTTGATGAGTTCCGACTCGCGAGTTCCGACTCCCGGATCCCGAGTGACGTGTGTGTGTGTGACGAGAGAGCAGGGTCCTGGACAAGGAATGTACGCGCGCGAGTTACGAGACTGTGTGAACGAACAGTGTGTATGATCCCGCAGTGTGCATGATCCCGCAGTGTGCATGATCCCTCACGAGAGGTCTAGCCAGTCGTCTATCACATATCCGTCTTCCGCACGACCGGGACCGCGGGGACTGCTGGGTTCTCCGCGCCCTGCCCGGCCGTGCGCTCCTGGACCGGCTCGAGGGGTATGAATATGTTATCGCGGTAGAATTTGAGTTCGCGGATACTCGCTTGGATGTCGTCGAGTGCTCTGTGGGAGGGGTCGGTGAGATCAGCGCGGAATACGGAGGGAGGTGGGCGTGGGAGGGCGTGGACTTTGGAGCGCGTGGACGTGGGAGGGCGTGGACGGGGGTGGGTGTGGACGGGGGATTCAATGGGAGACTCGTCTCGTCTCGGCTCGACTCGAGTCGGCGCATGGCGTAACCCTCGCCGCCGCACTCACCGGTGAGACGCCTCGGCCGTTCGTCCTGCCTTCTCGGCGGCTGTGATGGAGGGGTACCATCGTCTGCACAACTCCTGCGGGCGTGAGCGGAGCGGGTGCAACGGCGAGCAGTGGCAAGGACAAGGGAAAAGCGAGGGAGTGACGATAAATGTCTGGATCCTATTTGATGGCTTCGCCGCGACCCACCTTGATCGAGCTGACGTCCACGATGCGATAGGAGAGATGCCGCATGAGATCGGGCATCTCGCGTCGGAGCCATCTGTGCCGTCAGCGGGTCAGCGGCGGTCACCACGACACAACGACACGATGACGGACCCGCACAGCGCTCAGCGCTCAGTACAGCCTTCCCTCAACTCTGCTCTTCACTTAGTCTACAATGTCCTCTCTACTCTCGTCTTTGCTGTCGTCTCTGCTGTCGTCACGGCTGTCGTCACGGCTGTCGTCGCTGCTCTCTGCTCTGCTCTCTGCTCGGCTCTTCTCTGCTCCGGTCTCTGCTGTTCTCTGCTCCCCCCTCTCGCTCGGCTCGGCTCTCATCTCCGCTCCTCTCTGCTCTGCTCCCGTCTCTCCTCCCGGCTCTCCACCCCTCTGTCCTCTTCGCAATCATCGATCCCAATCCAGGCTCAAAGCCACGTCGCCACACCACACTCGGACCCCTCGAACCCCTCGAACCCCTCGGACCACCCCGCGTCGCCTCGCATCGCCTAGGCTCACCTAGCATCCGCATGCACCGAGCTCCCGGCCAGTACCCCCGCGCCCTTCTCCGGCACCCATTTCTCCACATACTCCTGTACGCGGGCTACGACGTCTTGTCTCGTGTGCGGGGACGAGAGGCAGGCGTCTGTGAGGCCTGATTTGCCGTGTTGGACTGTACACCACTCGCCCATCCTACGGCGGGTCAGCGGGTCAGCCGATGTCTTGATTGGTTGGGCTGGGTGGGCTGGGTTGGGTTGGTTTGAACTGGGTTCGGTTGGTTTGGACTGGGTTCGGTTGGGTGGGTTGGGTCGGGTGTCACCGCGCGACGAGGCTTGGAATCTGTACCAGTACACGAGTAGTGATATCTGCCGGCTGTCGACCCCGATCCGTCCCGCCCCGCATCACTCACGCGTCCAACACACTCTTCTCCGTCCGAATCACATAGTCGATCCCTTCATCTACCGGCTCAAGACGCCCATTCGTGATGATCACCGCGATCTCAATGATCACATCCGTGTCCTCCAGTCCTGTCATCTCGCAATCGACCTGGCCGCGGGCGTCAGTCAGCCAGCCAAGATCTCGCGTAGACCTCGCGCAGACTTCGCGTGGACCCCGCGTGAAACCCGTAGGTGAGGGGAGGGGATGCAAAGCACCACAGAGACCTACCCATACAAGCGGTCCGTCATCGTATGTCAGCGGCGATCTGGGCATCGTGCGAGGCGACAATGCAGACGGACAAAGGCAGACAAAGGCAGACAGATGTTGTAAATTGTTGATGTACTCGTACTGAAGTCCAGGTGAACACCCTCCACTTCCGGCGGAAACCGGCCCATCTCACCCCACAGCTGACGCCTACGAGTGGTTGCATCAGGCGGAGTAGCAATACGCGCCATACATAAAGGACAGGACGTCTCCGATCATGACCCAGGACAAAGAAGCCGATGCATAGCGCTGACAAAGCCGTTGTATACCCATCCCCGTCGTGGTTCGCTCGTCCCGTCTACCCCTACTCCGCGCCCGCGCCCCTACCCTGCCCACCCATGAACTGCTGTGCCCTACGTCCGAAGCATCAGCCACGAACCTCCTGAGAACCCCACGGCGCTCACATGTCGCGCAGAGACGGGTCGTTTGCCAGCTCGCTCATGCTTGGCATGCCCCCGCCGGACTGCATCCTCTCAGCCATGTTCCGGATGTTGGGGTTGGACATGAGACGCTCGAGGCCGCCGTTGGCCATCATCTGCTGGGCCCTGAGTGCGATGTCAGCGGGAGCGATTGCGATCGCAATCGCGATCCTGAGCATAGCAAGGCTCATTCCGGGTTGCTCAAAGGCTACGATCATGGACTCGATGATGCGAGTGGGGTTCCAGATCCGCGGCCACTCACATCGCCATCATCTGGGGATTCCGCATCATCGCCGCGATGTCCGGCATGCCACCACCGCCGGCCCCACCTGCACCGCCTCCCATACCTCCGAGCATCCCTGCCAGCGCACTCAGGTCGGGCATCCCCCCAGCCCCTGCGCCAGCTCCGGCACCGCCCGCGCCGCCCACAGCGGGCTCACGGTCCGAGACAGGGTTGGACCGCTGCTCGGCGGCCCGGACCTTGGCGGTCGCGAGGGAGGACTTCATGTTGACGTTGGAGGGGTCGAGTTTGAGCCCGGATTCGTACGCTTCGACGGCTTCGGTGTAGTTGCCGAGGGAGAACTGGGCGTGGCTACGAGCGCAAGTCAGCGAGTGTACTTTTCATTGTGAGTCATTGGTCCAATCGCCACGATGGAGGCGGGTGGGGGTGGAGGGGTCAAGCATTTGACATCGGAACACTGTGCCTCCCGGTGACTCATCTCATCTCGCACTCAGAGGCGAGGACGAGGATAGTCCGAGAGAAGCAGGGCAGGTGATGCAGCGTCCTGGAGGCAGAGTGTGCGAGATTTGACGTGACGCCACCCACCCCAGCCTCGAGAAGCCCTTTGCGAACTTCGGATCCAGCTCGATCGCCCTCGTTGCGTCCTCGACTGCCTTTTCGTGCTCTCCCAGGGCGCCCCACGCCGCGGCGCGGTTCGAGAAGTACACGGGGTTCGCATCGACCTCGATGGCCTGGGTGTACTGCTCGATCGCGCTGTCGTAGAGCTTCTGCCCCATCAGAGCGTTTCCCTTCGTCTTGAGCGCTTCGGCGCGGGCTTTGTCCGTTTCCGAGGCCGAAGTCGTGGCGGGGGCGGGGGCGGGGGCGGTGGTTGGGGCCGGGCCAGTAGAGGAGGACGGAGCGGAGGGCGAGGTGGAAGCCTTGGCTTTGGTCTTGAGGAAGACGTCAAGGATGGAAAGAAGCGAAGCGGGGGCGAGAGAGTATCGTTCCTTGTCCTCGGACGACTCCGGGTCGATACCAAACGCCTCGGCCATACACTGGACTGGGACGTGTCAGCGAGTCGATCGCATTTGAGGAGGCAGCTGACGCGAGTAGCGGGCCTAGTGTCGTGCTGTTCGACAACAGGACGGCGACTTGGTCTTCAACCCCAGTGTCTGAAGCACCTTCCTACTCACCAGCCACCTCGAGAGACTCCTTGTCATCCTCCTTGACCGTCCCGTCCTCCCCTGACGCCCGGAGGAACTCGATGCTGCGCGAGTGAGCCGAGCGATCGATGATGATAGAGTTACGCCTCGACGCAGGCGCGGGGGGGACAACTCACAAATTGAACACAAGCTGCTTCTTCCTCGCGTCGGCCATGCTGGATGATTGGGGAGAGAGACAGATACAGGAGAAAGGTCACACAAAGACAGATGGACGAAGGTGGTCTGTCTGTCGTTTGGTTCGGTGGAACTTGGTGGAAACGCACGACGAGTTCGGCAACGTGGCACCGGTCGGGGCCGGGGACGTGGCGTGGCGTGGTACAAGTACCAGTACATAGCGTGGCCGTGGCATCGCGGTTTCACATATACCGATGAGCTGCAGACTGCCGGTACAGGTAAAGCGCGTGCATAGCATGCAATGAACGGGTTGAACAGTGGTAGAAGTATAGACAAGTGTGTACGTAGGAATAGCCCAACAGTGTCCTTTTCGGAAGGTGGCGATACGAGCGTGCAAAATGGGGTGGGTGTGGGTGCGTAGTGTCCATGCAAAGTGTGATTGACGTGATCAAGACCCGAAGAAACCCAAGAGAGAGTGTGTGAGAGAAGAGCAAACTATTGTCCGAACGTTACTCGATGTTTCGCAACGATTTTCTGGTTTCAGACCGTCTGGAAGAGATCTGCTTCGAGCAGTCGCAGTGCTCCACAGCGTCTGTCGGTGTCCGTCGGTGTCCGGCGTCCGCGACACGGTGAGACCGGCTCTAGGCCAACACGTACGCCGCCAGAGCGCTCAGCAGCGAGACCAAGACGATCCCCCCTGCACGGACTCCCTTCGCCGTAGCCCCCGTACCGGACTTTGACGACGAGGTCGGTTGGTTCGCAGAGAGACTGATGAACGCCGAGCCGCACGCCGAGTTGACGGTCGAGATGGCGTTGTTGACTAGTGTGTTGTTGAGTGTGCCGGAGGTGGAGTTGGACGCCGAGGAGAGGGTGGAGAGGAGGAGCGAGGAGCATTTGGAGCAGGTAGGTGTGGATGTTGAAGGGAGGCTACGGCGGTGTTAGCGCGATTCCGGGGTACACCAGCACGGATCACTGGAACCAGACGAATGCTGCTTGCGCCGCCATGAGATCAGGTGGGATGGACAGGGTCGGCGATCATTCGGGGTAAGGCAGGATTGCTCGCTCGCACTCACGCTATGCCTTGAGGCAGCGACCACAGGTACAGATCGTCTGGTCGATCGCTCGCCAGCGCCTCGAGGTAGCAGTACACGCCTGTATCCGGATCGATGAGGTTCTCCGCCTGCCTGACGACGGCGTACGTCCCCACGCCAATCTTCGCCTCGAGGGCGACGACCTTCTTCGCCGCGATGTCGGCCTGGCAGTTGCTCTTCCCTCCCATGTCCGAGAGCACGCCCTGCATGTACGTGTCGCACTGGTCCCCGCTCGGCTGGGGCGAGTACGTGTACGCCAGCAGCTCGTTGAGCGTCGTGTAGTTGTTGGTGCCCGTTGCGGCGGAGACCAGTTGGGCGTACGAGGACGAGGTGGACAGAAGGAGCGAGAAGGGCAGACACGATTGGAAGGTCGTGGCCTGGAGGAGGGACGTGAGGTAGAGGAGACACGAGTCGGACAGGGCGTACGAGATGGATGTGTCCAGAGGTGACGGGACGGGAGATGGCGGCGCGGCGGGCGCGGTGGACGGTCGCAGCGGAAGCGAGGCGGAGGCATTGCTCGAAGAGGAAGACGAAGACGAAGTAGAGGCGGTCGTGGTCGTCGTGGTGTTTGCCCGACGAGATTGTCGTCGAAGCGTAGCGGCGTGAGGGGACGGTATCGAGACGGGAAGTGATCGCGACAAGACCTCTGGAGGGAGGGGTAGTGGTCGCTCGATATCTCTCCCCTCACGGGCTAGGACCCGGGCCGCGATCGCCAGAGCGCCGAGGAGCAACGACCACCGCATGGTGCGGCGTGTGTGCGTGGTAAGGACCGTGGTGACCCCAGGCGGGGCAGTTGGGTGTGGTGTATTATACGAGGATGGTAGAGTAGAAGAGGGAGGGAATGATGAGAGATGAGCTGTGAGAGAGGTAAAGGCGTCAGCGACTACGACTGCGACTGCGAGGGCGACGAGGGCGGCGAGGGCGGCAATAGGCACAGAGCAAATGCAAAGGCAGAGCAAAGGCACAGGCCACCCACCGTCGCTCGGACCCACTGGACTCACTTTCACCTTGACCGTTGACCTCCTTCGGCAGCACGCCGTTCCCACCGACCGAAACGTCCTCCCGTTCGCGTTCTCTTACCAATGTGTCCAAATGATGTATGTATGCTGGATACCCAGTCGACTGTGGCCTGTGCCCGTGTGGGGTTGTTGTTATTGAAGGCTCTACGTCGCCGCTGTCACCCAAGTCCGAGTCACACAATTTCAGTCATTCCATTCCCCGTTCCCTGAATTCCCAAGGGTCCCCCAGCAAATCAGGGACGAGCGCTAAGGAGCACAGTATCCTTTAGGAACAACATTAGGAACGGGTCTAGCCGGATCCTAATTCCCCTCCTCGCCCATTCCTAATCCCGCTCCTAATCCTTCTCATGTTCAGTTACTAAAACGCGTCAACGGCTCTGCTCCGTTACGCAGCGAACGCCACGTTCCTGAATTCTCCGGGGACCTTCACGTCGTCGCCATTGCTGTGGTTGCCTGTGACTTCGGCTCTGCTCGCCTTCTCAGTAACGCGATCACGGCAAACCTACCGTCCCAGTTCGCCAGCTTGGCAGCGCCGGCAGCAGCGCCGGCAGGTCCATAGTCATGGGTCACGTTGTACCTACGCGTGATGAACACGTTGTGCAGGACACGACAGGACGTGGCATGTAACATGTGGAATCGGATGATTCGTTCTTTGCTTGCTTGCGGCAGTGATAGTAGACTAGTACGGAGAACGGAAGAACGCTACAGGTGAACAGAGAACGAAACGAACGAGAGAGGCGTCAGATGGATGGATGAACGGGAACTATCTATGAACTCGGCGCAGAAAGGAGTATCGTATCGGTCCACACGCAGTACACACATCTCTATGTCTAGGCGGCAGGGTAGCCTATACACAACGTCGCGGCGACTGTAACGGCGGCGGTACGTGTCGAGCGTGACGGAAAACGGAAAACGTCGAGTCTGCTCCGCACTCCACACCCAGCCCGCTTCCCCTCTCCCCTCTCCACGCAATGCGCCCGCCGATCTTGTTCCTGCTCATGATCATGCTCCTGCTCAAGAACAGGCCCGAGTCAGGCTCAGGCTCAGACTCATACTGGGCGATAGGTCGCCTCGTCGCCAAGTCACGCATCTGCCGATTGGCCCGGCGAGAAAGGCACGCCCTCAGCCGGCGTGGCCGTCTCGGCGGCTTCTTCCCGCAGTGCCTTGTCGACGGATTCCGCGCCTATCCCGCTGCCACCAATAGGCACCTCTTGCCCCTAGGCGCTGCGTCAGCGGGCGTTCGCATCTCTCCACAATCCACATTCCTCACCGCAGTGGGACGGAGGGACATAAGGACTGGGATGATGGGCGTCAGAGCACTCACTATGAGGGCCCGCATGATATCGCTCAGGCTGATGACACCGACGAGGCGCCCCGGTTGAGGATCGTCCTGACCCGCTACGACGACCAGTCGGTGCACACGCCGGATCTTGATGAGGGAGAACACGGCAGAGAGACTATCTTTCGGCGAGCAGGTCACCACGCCTGGGAAGTCGAGGGCACGCTGCTTGAGTGCTTGCGCAATGGTGAGGTCAAGTGACTGGTAGGCCCCATTCCGGACGAGGGTCTAAAATCGTGATCGTGAGCGCGGTTCGGACACCCGATGCGGAGCGGGTCGCTAGCACACTCACAATCACATCGACCGTCTCGTACAGGTTGAGCACCTTGCCATTCTCGTCCACGATGGGTACCGCGGAGATACCCTGCTCGGAGAACATGTGCACGACGTCGAACACGGTCGTCTGCAGCGTGGCCGTTGCGATGGGGTAAAACGGCTTGGCCTTGGCCTCTCCGTCGGGCGGCGCGGAGACATACGTGCCGATCCCGAGCTCCTGGACCGAAGCAGTGAGGTATTGCGTGATGTCCCGGCACTGATTCGATCAGCCCCAGCTCGGCAAACGCAACTGGGCAACTCGGACAACCGCCGGGATATGCCGACTCACGTTCATCGCGATGAATTTGAGCACGCGGTACTGCGTCAGCACGGAGATGACCACCTCGGCGTCCGTCTGCGGGTCCTTGTCGATCAGGGGCAGCCTCCGCGCGTGTGTGCGGATGAGGAAGCGGCACGCGTCGTAGAGCGGTCTGAGAGGGTGGACGGAGAGGAGCGGGGGAGGTGGCACGGCAATGTTCTTCTCGATATCTAGGGCGGGCGTCAGGCAACCGAGCAGGATCTCCTGGCCACACGCCGCCAAAGTGGTTGTCGAGGTGACTACTACGACGTGCAGAGATTCCACTCCCACTTACCTCGAATGCTCTGCAGTCTGATCTGCTCGACGTCTGCGGCCGCGCCTTCCCAACTCGAGGTGTGGTAATAGTACTGGATGAGGTGGATAACGTCTTGCACGGTGAACATGCCTATGGCGCGTAAGCGGTGACCCTGTACACTTGCAAGGGTTATATCGTCGACTCACCCGCAAATTTCGCCGTCTCCGTGTTCCACAGCGGGGCTGAGACGACGCCTGAGCTCGGAGTCAGTCATGCGCATTCACAGCCGCGACTCTGGGCAGGCACTTGCAGTGCGTGGGCGTGGGCGTCACCGCACGATCCCACACTCACCATAAAGCAGCATCACGTCCAATGCCTTCTTCACCTTGAGCTGCGTGTCGAGTACGATCAACCTGAACGACACGGGGAAGACGTCGTAGCTGCTCCGCTCCTTGAGGAAGGCCCGGAGCGCCTCGAGGGCCTCCTCATGAGTCAGCGGCTTGAGGGGGACCATGGGCGGGTGCGTCGCTCGAGACGGTCTGCGCACGACGCCTGCGCCGCCCGAGACCCCTCCCGAGGCGGATGTCCTCCGCGTGGACGTAGAGCGTGAGACGGATGCGGCGCGGGCAATGTTCGCGACGGGCGAGATGGGGATGGGCTGGGAGGAAGACGAAGGTGCCGCGCCGGGGCCGGCTTGTTGCGAGGAAGTCGGCGCGGGAGTGGACATGGCGAGTGTCGGGGAGGATGAGACGTGTCAGATAACCGTGCCAAGGTGATCGTGGACTCGTGAAGGTCAAAGCAAAGTTGTTTGCCCGCGGGTATCGGAGCGAGGTGGTACTGTTATGTGCACTGCAACCGGCTCTGGCTCTGAACACCGGAGCAGCACAGGCGATGTTCTCGGTGTCTTGCACAGGGAACGACGTCGATGCAGGGTGATCGGCACGTGTATGGGCGGAGCGATGGTGAGAACGAGGGGCGACGTTGGGCTGCACAGGTGTCGCGTTGGAGGATGAAGGGGATTGACAAGGAGTAGGAGATGAGATGGGACAGGATGGGATGAGATACGAGGCAAGTGGTCTGTCAGTCTGGGCTCGGTATCGAGGCGTGTATAAGCGGGTGATGGTGACTGGAAGGACGGATTTGATCCCGCCGGGTGAAGGAAGGGCCCTGGAAATACCCAACGTTGGACATTGGAAGTGGCGCGGCTTGTGGCGGCGCCAATCGGCACCGAGTCTGTCGGCGAAAGCAGGACGCGCATGAGCCTCGGCCTGTCATTGGAGAAGGAGAACCACCTTGCGAGTCGGCTCGCACTTCGGAGGACGAGCCGAGAGGACCGTGCACCCTGTCATCCGATCATCATCATTGCCACCTTACGCCTTCCGAGCGAGCGGGGGGGGCCAGACTACCCCACCCATACAGTCTTTCGTGACAATTGGCAGCGACCTTATTCTCACGGATATCTTGAACCAAACCCCTTTCTCGCGCTTTCGCCTCCCTGGTACCAGCAGAATCTCCAACGAGGGGCTCTCATCTCGTAGCCAGGACGATAACGGGACCTTTCGTTGGAGAGAGTGGGAGAGGGGCACTGAGTAAGTGTGAGACTCGTTCCGATTCTACGAGTACTGTCCGGCCTCCTCGTGCAGTGGATTGTTGTCGGGTGGGGTCCCATTTCGTGCGCTTCATGTCCATACGACAGACCAGCCCCGTCTTCTCCATCAATGTAGCTACCCCCTGCCGTGCATACCCTCCAGGCAACTCACCAACCCCCTTCCGCATGGGAAGGGTAAGCGGTCCCATGCGGAAGGGTAAGCGGTCTTGGAATAGCCCCGTAGATGGAACAAGCACAGAGCTCCGAGCCGTGACAGCAAGGAGGTTTGCAGAGCGAGAACTGTACACGTACGAGTCCAGTCAACTCGAGATCTTATATGCTGGAACACTCCCACTAGAGTCATCAATCGATTTCTAAAAATTGGACATAGTCCCACTTTCGTCCATCGTCCCACTTTCATTCCAACTGCCAGCCCCTTTCCAGCGCTACTGCTTCTCCAAGCATCTCTCTGGCGCACTTGATTCCGTCGTACTTCTCGACCCCGTTGCCATATGAGGTGTTGGCCGGGTTCAGCTGATATTGTACCTACCTCTACATCACGCCCGCCTTCTCGCTATACCTGACCAACTCAACACGGCGCCCACCTCACACCTTCACCGTCTCCATTGCACCCTCGCCCACCACGATACCCTCGCTCGGGAGCTCTCCTGACTTCCCCCTACCGCTCCTATCCCCCTCCGGCGCTCCCCCCTTCCCCCACCCCACAACCTCTCAAACCTCCACTCCCGCTGCAGATGCCAAAGACAGTTCCCCAATCCGACCGTGACCGACTGTACGCCCACCTCTCCCAAGTCGCCCGATCGAACAGTACCCTTCTCCCGAAGTACAGCTTCTCCTCGAGCCCCTCCCAGCCCTCCGACCCGCCGGCACCCCGCTCAACGGCCACCGTCTCGGCCACTTCCTCCGGCGGAGCAAATACGTTGGGGTGGGGGTACCCTCGCCACAGCGTGCTCACTGGGCGAGGATATCTGGGTCGAGGACGAGCACGAGCACATTTCCCCTTTCGTGCTGGTGCGTTTGGAGGCCGCGGTGGACGTGCCGCTTCCACAGGCGGTGGTGGCTCCGAGCGCCTAGGACACTTTCAACGCTCCGAATCCGGTTCCTTGAGTGCGGACTACGACTCGAGTTCGGACGGGTGGGGTGATCCGCCCCATCTCGCAGAAGCAGAAGCCCGTGCGACTTCTATTTCCAACCTCGGACCATCCGACCACGGGACGGGAACGCGAAAGAAGCACGATACCCACGATACCCGCGCTACTCGCCAGAAGCGCCTCCACGAGAAGCACGAACAGCCCCAGAATCCGCCACTGCACCACAAAGGCAGCACCACCCCTCGCACCGGATCATTTGGACATTGTTCCTCGTGTGTTACCCCTTCCCCAACCCCTTCGTCTCTCACCACCTCTCGCGGGTCTTCACCCACTCCCAAGCGACCCGCAACTTGGTCAGAAGGGAATCCGAGCTACAACTACGACAACGACGATCCTGACCTGGGAATCCCGCGCTCCGCAGCGAGCCGAGAGAAGCTTCGTGGTCTTGCTAACACACGTTACCCGGTGGAATCGCGCAGGATGGCCTCCCGCGACAAGACCAGTGCGATCACCGCGGCCTTGGAGGAGATCAGGCGGGTAATGGGAGAGCGGATAGATCAGGGGTACGACCAGTCCCCTCGCCATGGGTCGAGAGGGCATGACGAGCACGAGGGCCGGACGAGGACCTACGACGTGAGTGAGCTCTCGCGAGAACTCAGCTACTGTATCGTATGCCGGGGGTAGCTGCATTTAGCAAGTGGACGCTCACGCGTCTACATAGTCGAGGGACAGCGGTTTGAAGGAGGTCGATTCCCTCCGCGAAGAGAACCGCGGGTACAGGAAACAAGTCGGGATGCTGGAACAGCGGCTCGAGGAGCTCTCGGGGCGCATCAAGGATATCGACTCGGCGAGAGTGAGTGGGGCTGGGTTTTGCTCGACTCCTCTCATCGGCCCGTGCGTTTTGCAGCACGGGTCCGTCCGAGAAGCACAACGCGCAGAACCGCTCCACTCTACAGTACCTTTGTCTCTGATCTACCTGAATCACTCGAATCGTGCCCTTGCTCCTGATTCTCCTCGAAGCCATGCCCTGCGAGCATCAGCCGAGAAGTGGATTGTCTGGGAGCACCATGCAGACGTTGTCAGCGTGCGGGAGGCTACGAGATACTTCAACAGCTCTTCACATGATATCTGGTGCCGCCCTGATCCACACAGGCCCCTGCCACCTCCTCGCAGATCCGAGAACTCAAGCTCCTTCTGCGTGACCGTGACGCCGCGCTCTCCGCTGCCGAGTCGGCGCTCACCAACGCTCGCTCAGCTCCACTCCCCTCCCACGCCACCTCCTCATTCACCACCACCCTCTCCCAACCATCCTCTCACTCCTCCGTCCACCCTTCCTCCCAACCCCACCCCAACCCATCCAAGTCGTCCGACCCTCGCTCGACCCCGTTCCAGACCTCACCCACCTCCTCTGCCCTCCTCGGTGCGCAGAACGAGATTGACCGCCTCACCCGACTCCTCTCCGCCCAGAAAGCTCTGATTGAGGAATCCACCCGCCAGCGCCAACTCGCCGAAGCCAAAGCCTCTAGTGCGACGAAGCACCAGAGCACGATCCAGCGGGAGAAGAATGAGCTGGAAACGAAGTTTGTAGAGATCGAGGGGAGGCTTGAAGGGGAGATCAAGAGGAGGGAGGAGGTCGAGGGGAAGTTGAGAGTGGCGGAGACGCAGGTGGGTGGTGTGGCGTGGCGGGGCCGTGGCTCGGGCGCCGCGTTGTGTTGTGGGCACACCACGGTATACGTACTGCAACGTATTTGTACAGTTCGAGTACAGGTCCTCGCAGGATCTCAGACTCGCGTCACCGCGGAGATCCTTAATCGCATGTCGTTCTTCAACCCGCCGAGGTGGCTGCAAGCTTACCGCCCCACATTTCAGAAAGGCAGCAACCCCGCACTGCAGCACGAACTCGAACTTCTCCGTGGTCGCCTCTCGACGACGATCAAAGATCGGGACGCCGCACACCTCAAAAGCAGGTCATTGCAGGTACGTCGCTGCCGACGTCGTCGGTGTCGTCGGCGGCGTCGTCAGCGAAGCATGCCTCCGTCGAATCCGCTCTCAGGATTCCGCGATTGCGAGTAACGCTGACGAATCACGAACCACCCAGACCGAATGCGCAAAAGCGCTAGATAAAGTGCGGGAGATCCGGCGTCAGGCCGACGGGCTACAAAAGCGGAATCAAGAGCTTCTCGAGCAGGTGCGCCGGCGAGTCGTCTCGACTGATCAGCTCAAACGAGCTGTTCTAAGCGTCTCGGGAGTCGCTGACGCTGGCAATGTTCAGCGCCAGGGCGAGGAGAAGCTTTCGAGCGACAAGGCGGCACTCAAGAAGGCTCTCAAGGAGCAGGTGAGTCGTCAGATCTGATCGGGAGCACAGCTGTCGCGCTGTCTTGAACGGTCCACGTCCGGGGACTCACGCGTGTAGTCTGACGAGACCGAACGGATCCGCCTCGAGAGGAGGAAGTACAAGACGAAGCTCGCGGAAGCGACTTCGGTGCGTCTAGCGGTCATCCCGTCGTCTCTTTGTGTGTCTGTACCGAGCATGCTCTGCCGCAAGGCTCGTATCTGCTCGCTTGACCGGTCGTCCATTTTCCGACCCCAGAGGAGTTGTGGACTCTGTGGGTTCACGCTGAAGCGTCCCGAGCTGGATGCCGAGATGCTGGCAATGACTGATCTGAATTTGCCTTTCGACACCCGACCCATTCCATGGGACTTCTTTGCTTCCCACCGGGTCGTAATGCGTCTGACCATGATGTTACCCTCGACCATTACCCCTCCGCTTTCATGACTGCCCTTGACGTCGACGATGAACCAGCTTACTAACCATTCTGCTTCAACCACATCAACACCAACACCAACAACATTTACCCCAACTCAACCTGTCACCTCAACGCACCTCCTTCTCTCCCCACCTCGACTCCGGCCCCTCCGATCCACACCCGGTCACTACCTCCACCGCCACACCATATCCCTCTCTGTCCCCACTCGGCGGACCGCATCTCCTCTCTCGTATTCGTACAGACCATCGCCTCGCTCCGGCGCCAGATCGACCTGCAGACGCAAGCTTCCGAGCGTCTCACTCGGCGGCCGCCGACTGCCCTCGCTCACCCCAGGCCAAATGGGGACGACACGAGTCCCACGCTCTCCGACGCCTTCCAGCCTCGCAAGGAGTCCTCCGTCCGCACGGACACGAGTTCTGCAGTGGGAGCGGGGCCAGTGCTCGGCACAGGCTCCAGGGTCAGAGTGGGGGAACACCCGCTCCCGGAGAGGAGGCGCGAGGGTGCAGACGAGAGGCACGGGAGGGTGTTGAGGGATCGCCGGGACCGGTTGATGGCGCCTTTGGAGGTGAGCTCGGGGGTCGAATTCTTCCATTGTACGGGAATTTTACTTGGGGAAACGATCTTGAGCTCTAGTCGTCATTAGACGAGGACAAGCGCGGGCTTCCTCAGAGTCGGGGGCCGTTTCTCGTCAAGAAAGGCGTCTTTCGAGCGAGAAGCGGAGCTGCGCTGATAACTGTACTGTAACATCTCACCTCAGCCCACCCGTATTCCCAGCCCGAAGCCATACGACGCGACCCCCACAGCCAGCGTCGTCTCCACAGAACTCAAGCCCATCTCGTCCATCTTCTCCTCGACGGGGGTGTCGTGAGTCGTCGACCCACCTGATCAAACCATCATGGCACTTGCATCGTTGCGTGATACAAGGCCCCCGGGAGATGCCTCGCCAGGCCCCCGTGTCGCTGCCACTCCCTGCTATGATCCGTTTGGAGCCATTCCGCACCGCTCTGACCGGCTCATCGTGCAGGTCCAGCTCGAGCCGGCTCCTCGGGTCCCCTCTGCCCCCAGCCCCGGGTCCGTCGGCGTCGGCGTCGTACCCAGCTCCCGGCCCGGCCGCTGGAATCGCCACCGACGTGTTCTCCGACCTGACAGCCCTGGCCGCACAGGACTTGCAGTGAGTGATGCCGTCCTCCACCCCATACAGCTGAGAGCAGCTGGCGGGCGAGGGGCGAGCTCACTCAACAGCAGGAGCAGTGTGCGGGCCTCTCGGCGCTCCATGGAGGTGAGTGGCACTGGTATTTCCCCTACACCGCCCGACCTCCCGCCCTCCAGTAGGCCTTTCCATCGGCTGTTCGTGGCCTCCCGGCCTCCGGGGACAGGGAGAGAGCGGATCATCATCACCACCACCAACACTCATCACCATCAATCACGTCGTCCCCAACTCAGAGAAAGACATGTAACCGGCGGCCGTGGCCGTGGCCGTGGCTGTCTGAGACTAACCCCTCGCCTCAGGCTCACGCCGTCCTCACCCCGAACGGCGGCGCCACCTTCGCCGCACCCACCGCCGCCCCGGAGCTCACGACCGTCCACCCCGCTTCGCCGACTCTGCTAAGCATCTCGCCCCAGCGGGATGATCCTTTCGTGAGTCGAGAGCCCTGAGCCCTCTGGCGAGACGGAGCGTAATTCGTTCAGCCCGGAATTCTTCTCCCCTGACGGAGGGCTCGCGCTCAGATCTCGCAGGCAGGACTCGGGGAGGTGTTCGACACCATCGCGGACTCGACGACGCCGCGTAAAAGCGCCAGTGCGATCGTGGTTTGAGGTTGGCGCAGAAACTCGGCGAAGGGATGTGTGGAAGTGACGGACTGTTTACAAGAGAAACAGAGTCCAATCACAACTCAGCGATACCTCCTTCTAATGGTCCATCAGCGTACGATCCGAATGAACTCATGTCAAGCATCGCTTCAGTCCCGCTTCCCACTCCCCACCGAAGCGCTCGTGCTGCAGGAGGCGTTACTGCTTTTGCTCCTAAGGAAATCACTTGCATTGCCAAACCAAGCCAAGTCAAGCCTACCATATCTACAGTACCAGTACACCGCGTCTCTGCCGATCCTTTCTTTCACTTCCCTCCTCACTTCCTTCCTCACCATCGCGTGACCCTTGCGCAAACATCGCCCGCCCCGCGACCGCCTAGTCCACCTGGGTGTACGTGCCCGGGAAGATACCGGTTACGCCGTTAAGTTTCCCAGTCCACCAATCGTCCGGGTTCTCGGTCCGCTCAATGATCTCAATACGGTCTCCAGCTCTGAACCCGAGGTCTCCTTCGGCCTGTACGATTCAGCGACGACCTTCCAGAGGATAAACGCCTCGGAAGGACAGAGCCACCCACCTGCGCCTCAAAGTCAAAGATCGCGGTGCAGTACACCTTTGGCGTGCCGTAGCTCGGCTTGGGCTTGAGCGGGGGCGGCGGCGGCGGCGCCTTCTTCTTGATCGAGTCGGTACTCGCGGTAGAAGTGTACGGCGGGGGAGCGGCCAAAGTGCGCGTGGGGGGAGCGGCGCCGTACGCCTCGGCCTCCTTTTTGGACGCGTACGAGGCCGAAGGAGCCCGGCCAAGACCCGACGTCTTGGAGGTGATGGATGGGGAGCGGGACGACCCGGAACTCTGCCGGTGGGTCTGGAGCATCTTGGCTATGGATCCTGTCAGCGAGCATTGGGCTCCAGGTGCACAAAACACTAACCGGTGGAGACGACACGCTTGGTGATTTGCAGCTCGTCCAGCTGCTCAGCGGCATCACCCCGCTGTTCGAGGTAGATGTTCTCAATGTCCTTCCGCTCCAGGTCGTACTTGCCGTCCGCGAACGACTGCACCTTCTCCAGCATGATGTAGTACACGTTCAACCTGGCATGTCAGCGTGGAAAGGTACGTTCGCTCAGGCCGAAGTCTAAGCATCGGCTTGCACTCCATGCACCCGATTCCAAATCATGGTGAGACCAACTCACTGCATGTAGTAGAACGAGTGGAAGAGCGGATCGATGAACCGGGTCGCCATCTGGAGGAACGCTGGGAGCTCGGTCTTGAGCAGGTTGTTGTGGTGCTCGTACTCGCCCGCGGCGAGCTCGAAATCTTGCTCGACCTGGTCACAGCGAGTTAGCGCGAGCGCGAGCGACCCGCAAGAGAGATCGTGAGAGAGATGGTATGGGAGAGGGCGAGAGAGAGAGAGTGCGATAAATCGTGAGAGAGGGTGCGAAAGATCGTGAGAGAGCGTGCGCGATAGATCGTGCGATAGATCGTGAGAGCCACAGCGAGCCATCACCAAAACCACCGCCGACTCACCGTGAACAGATTCTTCTCATCCTTCAAGCTCTTCTCCTTCTTCTCCCTCAGCTTGTTCAGGCTGTTGTTGTGCCTGTCGAAATCGATGAGCTTGTGGTCCCGCTTGGTGCACGATTTGCGGATCTTCTTGCAGATGTCGTTGAGCTCCTTGCAGGGCTGGACGATGCGGCTGTCGATGAGCTCGAGCTCGGGCGTGAGGGTTTCTGTGGTGGCGGGCGACGCAAAGGTAACAGGCCGGTAGGGAGGGCACGACGGCGCGACGGCGCGACGGCGCGATGGTGGACGATGGTGGACGATGATTGGTATCGGGCGGGGGAGAATGAGACGGCGGAAAGATGTGGAGAATGAGAACCAGCGATTGTACGGGAAGCGGGTTGTCGTATTAGAAGGGGAATGCCGGTAGGGAGCGCGCAATGGTGGGCGAGGTCGAGACGGCGGTAGGGGTGAAAATGATCCAGCGATGGAGGTAGAAACACTGGTCAGCTTCACTCCCACTCCCGCCCGGGGCAGCTCGGGCTCGGGTTGTACGCACCCCGCATCTCCTCCATCAACGTCTGATACACCGTGATGTTCTGCACCGTCTTCTCCGCCTGAGGGAACTTGGCGGCGAGGTTGTACTCGGCTCCCAGGGGAGAGAAGAGGGTAGCGAGCGAGCCGCCGAATGAGGATCCGGAGACGAGGAGGGCTGCGACGTCAGCGGTGTTCACAGATAAACAAAACCCAATCGCGCAGGGTATTGAGAATGAATGAGGTGACGCGACCATCACCATGACCACGACCACCAACACGACCAGGGTGGATGCGAGGGAGCTGCTCGATACGAGGCTGGAACGGGGTGGTGGATCCTTGACGCCCACGCCCACGCTGACGCCCACGCCCACGGCACTCACATGACACGCTGTCCCGGAACACCACGGAGTCCTTGAGCATCTTCTCACTGGCCGCCTCGATGGCCGCGAACTTGCGCTCACTACGGGCGGGGCATCAGCATCAGCGGGGGAACGACGTGCTTCGTTCGACGAGGACCCGACGAGATGCGGGAATCCTTGCGCGTTGCGACATAACCGCCCCGGCGGCCGACAGAGCCCCACAATATCGTCGTGGATGGGTCTGCATACGAGTCTGACGCGGGTGTAGCCTGAGATGAGATGGCACCACCTATACGTACTAGTCGTTGTACTCCGGATCGGTGGACTCTGAGGCGCAACATCAGCAAGACTCCACCTGCAGCACAAGGCTATTAATTGGAGTGGATGGGACTGGGCAGCTGAGGGGCGAGACGCGGCGCAGCAGGTGGATCGAGGGAGACGGGGGCTGGACGTACTCTTCGCCATCCCAATGCGGGAGGTGATGTTGTGCGGTGTCCTACATGATCAGCATCGTGCTCGTGCTCGTGCTCGCGCTCGTGATTGCCGAGGCTGGCTTGTCGAGTTGGATTTGCAGGGTCGGGAGGGGAGGATCGGGGCAGGTCGATGGCGACCACGGTGACTCACCGCGAGAGGGCTTTCTGGATGCCCTTCATCGTGGAGGGATTCTGCGGGGGTCTGCGGTCCGGAGGAGAGTGGTGTGGTCGAGTCGGGACGTGGTCCGATACGGTCAGAACCACGATAGAACGCAGCGATCGATGTGAGAGTGAGAGGGTGAGAGACGAAGGTGAGGTGGGAGTAAAGGCTGTCCCGGGACCGGGATGGGACCGCCGTGATGAGGCGGTGACGACGACGACCACCTACAACGGGCCGAGCCAGTGTGGCGGCGACGCCCGCTCCGCTCCGGGGGAACAGTGGCGGAATTCTCATCCTCGGCATCCTGGGTCCTTTTCACCGACAACGGAAGGACAGGCAGCATTCGGAGTCTCAAATCGCCTTGGAGACCTGGCATATGACTAGAGACCATGAGAACAATCTCAGCTGTTTCCTCTTCTTTACACAGTGCATGAATGCCGCATCACTTGCTACGACAACAACATGTCAACATCGACAGAGTCTCGTACGGTCATTGGCCACGCCGTTTGTCTGAATCCCATGAACGAACCGTGCACGCTCCGAGAAGCGTTGCAGTCGCAAGAGGCGAAACCGAAGTCGAGTCCATCATCATCCCCAGAGCAGAGTACAGGATTGCGTAAAGTAATCTCGCCGGAGACCGACCTCGGCTTGCCGGCCCAAGCTGAGCTGGTGTTCACAATTGGCGCCCTCTCTGCGTTTGTTGGCGAGGAAGAACAGGCGGCGAAGTTACACCTGGTGGTCACTTTTGAGGGGACGGGTACGACAGCCTCGTCCGACCCCTCGTCAATGGAGTCTTCCGGTCCAGTAAGTCAGGATGACCTGGTTCACGAGCTGCAGCACCGAGATATCCTCGAGGATATCTTCGCTTGTACAGATCTGCGCGATACCCTGCGCGAGGACGAAGTAAGGTTCGATCAAGATACTTTTCACGTGCTGGCAGGACATCGGGACAGGCTCATTCACGGGCTGAGGACAGTCGAGCTGGAATTTCGTCGTAGCAACGATGGAGGTATCGGATTTAGGATGCCCCGCAGCCGCTTGGGTGGGATGACCTGTGAAGCTCGCACCTCGCTCTGGTTGACCCGACCGCAAGACGAGGGACTGTCTTACGACGACGACGACAAGGCGCAAGCGGCGGAACAGCTGTAGACCATGCTGTGGCACTGGTCCATGAACGTGGGGTACGATACAGTTCATGTGCAATCAAGTCCAATCTATATACAGCTAATGCCTATGGAACGTTCGTGTAGAGTACAAGTATCGGTGCGATCGGCTCCACCTCTTTTTCCCGCCTCGACCCAAATCGAGTTTGTTTTGTCCACAACAACTCCTCCCGAGTTTCCGTAACGAATGATACAGCGCCGGCACAGTGGCACCACTCGAATACCTCACAGCATCAAGGAAGCCGACATGAGTCTCTGAGCTGTTTGATCCGACGACACCTTGCTGTCGGCGCCAGGGGCGGGGTCGGTCGGCTCGACAAGGAGACTGTTGTTCATCTCGGGAGTCATCGCCTCGCCTTCCTCGTCGGTTGAGAAGCCCGCATCGGTCGCGCCGGGACCGAGGGACGCGAAGCTGTAGGCGGGCGACTTGTCCGCGTGGGGCGAGTCGGGTACTTGGAGAGACAGCGCAGGCTTGTTGTCGTCGTTGTCGACCTCGGTCTCGGGTGCGGCACCGAGGTCCGCGAGAGTGACCACCTCTCCACCGGTCGAGGATGTGAGGAGGAGCATCTCAGCCTTGAGGCGGCGCGAGGCACGGTAAGTGTTGTCGTCGTCTACGGTGTCCTCGAGGACCCGGGCGTAGCGGCCCGAATCCGCATCGAGGGACACGAGCAACACGTCGGCGAGGTAGGCGGAAAGCTCCGAGTCGAGCTCAAGAGAGTGGACGAGGGACTGGATGTCCGGGATGATGGACTCGGGAAGGGGAGAGAAGGTGACGAGAGAAGGGAGGTCGCAGTCGACAGACCTGGCGCAGGACGGGAAAGAGGCGGCGAGCGCCCTGAACAGGTGTGTGATGATGGTTCTGATCCCTGCTGGGGTGTATCGGCCTACCCTGGGTCAGCGGTGCACCTCATCGGACGTGAAGCCAGCTTGGCCGTGTAATCGACCCACCGTCAAAACGCCAGCGAAGCTCTTCGACACCCCATGATCCGAACGCATAGTCCAACCTCGGCTTGAGCGAGTAGTCGGCGAGCCGCCTTCGCTCCTCGCGGTCTTTGAACCTGTGGTCGTCGGCGACCTTGGGCTTGATGGTGCTCAGCGCGGGGAGCCCAGAGAAGGGCATGCCCGGGAGGGCACCAAAGGTGGTCTTGTGTGGGCCCGGAGACGGGGCTGGGGTAGTAGCGGGGGTGAGGGAGAAGGGGGTTGGGGCGGTGAGGTTGGGGCACGGGAAGCCGCCTGGTGTGGGGTCAGCGAGGCGGAACGTAGTTGAGACGACACGGACCACTCGCCTTGGATGATGAGCTTGCGAAGGGTGCCCGTGCTGGACCAGAGCTCTCCCGCGGCAATGATCGCGGGGTGGACCATGGCCGTGGAGAGGGTCTGCTGCTCGGCAGGGTGGTCGAACGCGTTGAGCCTGCATCGAGTCAGTATGACGTAGGACAACGGAGCATACTCCGCGTCGCGTTGCGCCGACTTACCACCTCACTTCGATGGGCGTGATCGCCGCGAGGACCTCTGCGAGGCAGTCCATCCTCTCCTCGCTGTCCTGGACGTACTCGCCGCCTCGGAGGGTGAGCCTGCACACATTTGGCAGCGCCACCTTGCCGGGGAGTGGCGGCTTGGGCTTCTTCCCGTCCTTGTCCTTTGACACGGTGGGCGCGACGTACTCGTGCTCGACGTAGCGGAGGTCGATGTCGAGGTGCTCGATCGACTCGCCCTGGTCGCTCGGGGAGCGGAAGATGCCGTCTTGGGGGTGGAAGAAGCGGGTCCAGTGGGAGAGCGACGCGACGCGGGCCGTGTTGGGCGCTAGGGGGGAGCTGGGTTCGGACATGGCGTCGGCGACGTGGGCGTGGGAAGGACAAAGGAGGCTGTAGGTGGGTAACGCGAGTTGGGTGGTGGTGTTGTGTAGGTGAGGTTGTCAAGCAGTGATTGTGGTGTGGTGGCTGTGAGGGCGAGTTGGTGGGCGGCTGGGGGTGAATATATACCTCGAGGCGAGAGGGGGATTGAGGAGTTTGGGGGTGATGTATGACCGAGTATATCCGGACGGGCTGGAAGCGAGCGACGATGACGGAGAAGAGAAGAAGTGAGGAAGGGAGGCAGTGGACGAGGAAGACAGGAAGGCGGAGCGGGGGACCGGTGCGAAACACGTCTCGCTAATGGCTTTGGTTCGAGGGGTTCCTTTGGGTCAAATATGATGGCGTCGGCGGTGGCTGTGATGGTGGAGGACACGGGGCCGACGGGTTCCTTGGGGCAAGCGAGGGATTGATTGATGGGGACAGCGGTTGATGGCTGATGCCCAGCGGCTCCGTACAATGGGGCGAGGGGCGCCGGCGACCAAAGGAAGGAGCGCAACTCGTTGGCGACCCCAACAATCCAGCACGACTGCGCCAGTGTCGTGACGTGCCGTGCTCTAACTCTGCATGACAAGGCGAAACGGGCCCACTCGCAGCAGCAGCTCACGGGGCTCGTTGGGATGCAACTGCCAGTGACTCAAAGGCAGGGGCTAGCAAGGGGTGATGAGGGGAGCGACGGCCCCTCCTTTGTTGCCGCCGGCAAGTGCGAGGTGATGGGTGTCGCCGAGATGAAAGGGATCGAGCGTGTGTCTGTGTGTGTCAAAGAATGTGGATGTGTTTGGCCGACTGCACTGCACTGCACTACTCCAACTCGACTCTGCATTTATCGCTCGAGCACCGAACCCAACCCCACCCCACCCAGTTGGCTTCTCATGCTCTTGTGACCCCCACGGGTACCTCACCCACGCCAAGCTGCACCAAGCATGTTGCGTTCCCTGCCCCCAACGAACCGGTCTAATCCGTAGGTATGACTCACGACCACCCGGCCACCGCACGTCGTCAGAGTAACGCAATCCCCGTATGGTTCCAGAACATGCAAAAACCGCCGATACGGTTCGAGTAGCCCTCTCCTTTCTTACTTTGCTCCTCTTCGTTTCCGCACCTGCCGGGCCGGCTTCCCCTCCCCCTTGGCCCGAACCCGGACGCTTCTCCTTTCCGCCTTGTCTACCCGCCTTTCCCACACACCGCTCACCGCTGCGACTTTGTCTGCTCAGGGTTTTGGGGATCACACGAGCGTTTCCGTCTCTGCCTTCCCCTTGCCGATCCTCGTGGGGACTAAGACCGGGCTGGGGAAACACGCGGGAATGACGAATTGCCGGCGGCACTGGTCACTTGACCCCCTGCTCCTGATGGTGTTAGAACCAACTCCAATGCGACCTTGTCTCCAACTTCTCGTAACGACCGGTCCGGGGCGGGTTCGCGCGTTACTGGCGGATTTGAAATACCCAGCGACAGCAACCACCTCGACGTTGAGGAATTCAGAAGCCGCAGACACCCTGCAACGACTGCGAGACACGCTTCGCGGAATTCTTTCGTTTAGGATTGGGAGCGGACCCGAACCGGACGACGAGGGGCTCGGGCTGTCTGGACTTGACTGCGAAGACTAGAGTAGTCGCTGCGGCGCCGTTGTGACCTCACATAGCCTCGATGCATCATTACGCCGACCCGACTGACGCTGTGACGCCTGTGCTTGTACTACTTGTACGTGTAGAAGGCGAAGTCCGACCCCGTCGGGTTAGGTGGGGTGTCGAAATAAATATTAATCTTGTCGGCGAAACTCGGGACAATGTCACCCTCAGCCAGTGGTAACTTGCGGAAGGTCCCGCTCCAACCAGAGCGACGCCGTTGCACCCTCCCTCCTCGCGCTCGCACCCATCCTCTTCTATTCATCGTCTCGTCCTGACCTCCCCTCGTCCCCGCCCACACCCCACGCAAGCATCATGTTCGCGCCCGTGCTCGCCAGACGATCGGTCCTCTCCGCGACGGGTCTCGGTGAGTCCGCATGCTTTCATCCGGGTTGGGACAATGCGTCCCGTCCGTGGAGCGATGCCCCGCGATCGGACGTCGAATTCGTTCCGATGTGATCCGCTGACTCGTTGTAGCGCCCATGCTCCGTGCATCGGGTTCGAGCCTCATGCTGGCCCAGCGCCGGTGAGTCGGGCGTACTCCAGCTCCGAGAAGGGGAAGACGGAGAAGACGATTTCGCCGAGTGCGCGCCGCGCCGTGCTGATCCGCTGCAGGCTCGTGTCGACGCAGCACGTCAAGCCGACAGAGGAGATCCACATTCTCAACGAACAACGATTGAAGCGACCCACTTCGCCGCACCTCACGATCTACCAGCCTCAGGTGGGTCGATTGGCCCATTCCTGCCGATACAGCTGTCTTTCCTGCCTTGTCTTCGAGTCCTCGATCTTGCATTCCGCTGTGATTATCAACTCCGCGCTAACTCGCCCAGCTCACATGGTACATGTCCGGTCTCACCCGCATCACCGGAGTCCCCCTCTCCTTCGCGCTTTACGGCGCCTCGATGCTCTACCTCCTCCACCCTTACTTCCCCGCCATTGACTCCGCCCACCTCGTCCAAATCGCACACGACCTGCCCACCTGGCTCAAGGGGTCCGTCAAGATGATCTTCGCCGCGCCGTTCACCTACCACGCCTTCAACGGGATCAGGCACTTGCTCTGGGACGCGGGCTACGGGTTGACCCTCAAGGGTGTGTATGCCACGGGATACACCGTGCTCGCGGCGACGGCCGTGTCGTCGATCTACCTCGCCTTCTTTGTCTAAGCGGGGACTCGGGCAGGGGCTGCGAGTGGGCAAAGCTAGCGGGGTGAGCCGAGTGAGCTGTGTGGCAGGATGGCGAACGCGTGATAGGACAAAGCTGCGTGATACGAGGGAGGAGGTGTGGTACTTTGATGTCGGCACAAGAGGGCGGACGGGTGACATCGGCTCGAGGCCAAGAACAAGGTGACGTGACATGTTGTGACGCCGTATGCAGCGATACTCCTTACATCGGCTCCAAGCCCTGGGCATGGACATGACTATCTGAACCACGCGTTGATACCCACGCCCGTCTCGATCCCTTCGGCAGAATGCCACCAACCCTCCGGGACCAGCAGGCTCTGTCCTGGGCCCAACCTCGCCTCGCAAGCTCCGGGGAGCTTGGCCGCCTCGGCCAGCGCGGCGCGGTATCGCGAGAGCGTTCCGGCGTCTAACTCTGGCTCGGGTGGCGGGGCGGGATGCCCCGCTGTTGGGAGAGACGTCGAGCTAAAGAGCGCAGACACGGAGATGGGGATCTGAGAGGTGTTGGTGTGTGGTGGTTGGGGGTTGATATCGAGGAAACGCTCGGCCTCGGGTGGGAGGACGTGGAACGTCTTGGTGCCGATGACTACGGTGCGATGAGCGATGAGCGATGAGCGGGAAGCGGGAAGCGGGAACACGACAGGAGACGCAAAAAGTGCTTGACGAGAGGAGTTCTGTGGTGTGAGGAATGAGTGGTGTATGAGGGGTAAAGAGTGAAGCCGGCAGATATGTGATGTATAGGGTATTGGCGCAAATCCTTTCGTACCCACCCTGCGAGTAGATGCCAATATACGGATCCCGATGGAACGGCGTGAAACTCCCTCCCGGACCGACCCATAATGTCCTGCGGTACACCTCCCCTCTCGGCCCGCACGAGAAGTGGGGCAAGGACGGGGTATCACGCTCGAAGATCGGGTGCGGGGGGAGATCGGATTGGGCGAGGTAGGCTGTGGGCAGGGCAACTTTTGTAGCTGTATCTGTAGTAGAGGGGATGCGGTTGAGGATGAATGCGTCGAGGAAGAGTCCTGAGGGCGGTGAATGAGCTTGTCGTACAGATGGGCCGACTCCGTCCGCCTGGAACGACCCGTCCACCCCGAACGACCCCATTCAGATAGACAATCCCTTTCGGATAGTCAGGTTGTCAAGTAGAAGAATACGAGTCGCAGGAAACGAACCAGACTAAGCAGGAACATGGCGCACACGAGTTCGCACTTACCAAACCCCATGGTCACCCGCCTGTACCGCTCATCAAGGTATCCCCTCCCTCTCGGCCCCATCTCAATGTCCACGCCCATATCCTCCCCCACCGCCTCGCGCAGCGGCGCCAACCCGTCCCCCAGCGTCCACGAGCGCAGGGCAGGCCACGACGACACGAGGTCGGGGAGGTGCAGTGATGTCGGTGAGGAGGTGGCGAGGTGGGAGCGAAGCTGGGCGGGTGTTGGGTGGGGCAGAGAGGTGGGTCGAGCGAAAGAAGCGGAGGCTGAGGCTGAGGCTGAGGCTGAGGCTGAGACTGAGGCTTGGAGCCCGGCGGCGAGGAATCGGGAGGGTTTCATGGGTCCAGGTCGAGTGAGGAAGGGGCAGCGGTCCAGCAACGAGAGCCAGGGCCTGCCGGTATCATGAGCTGAGATCCTCGAGGAAGTTTGGGCCGTGGAAGTAGGAGGAGCAAAGAGGTGGTCCGATGAGATATAGAGTGGTCATGGAAAGTGGAGGCGGTCCAGAAATTCCATTGGTCCGAGGTGCAGTCACTCTTGTCGTCTCCCGTCCTCATCCTCATCTTCCCCGTCTAGCATCATCGTATCGTAGCGACAAAAGTTCCGAGAAGTGTCGCCTGACTGCTCGCCCATGGACAGCCTCTCACCCGACCAGGCGCAGGCGTTGTGGGACGCGGGAGGGTTTCTCGTCCTCACTGATCTGCCTGCGGGAAGCGAGTTCGGAATTGACGGGACGTGAGTGCGGCGGGGCGTTCTCTGACCCGGAACACCTACACAGGGGAACTCCCTCTGAGAGCAGACTCCGTTCCATGCCCAACCGGAGGTTCGCAGACGCAGACGAGACGGTCGCAGGGGAATACTTCGTTGCTGATCCCGCGTCCGTCACAGATTCCACCTCACCCGCCGGTTCTCGGGGATCAAGTTCATCCCTCCTGGTCTGCACATGATCACTTGGTCGGCATCTCCGTCTGCGGGTCAGGGATCTCAATCCAGTAATACGGACGACATCGTTTCAGGCGGCCCTGCCAGTCTCACAGGAGCCGAACCAGCAGCCATCCCCATCCGTTCGGCGTTGTTGCGAATATGGAACCCCCGAGAACGGGTCGTACTACCATACAACCGCCAGACCGAGTCCGTCCCACTCCCTCCCTCGAGCACCTCGAACTTCTCGAACGAGGAAGAAGAGCCCGCCCAAGCCATCTCGGAAGATCACCTACGCACGTTGGATCCCGAGATGGCGGCGTATCCGTGGGACGGTTTCCCCCGGTGGAACGGGCTCACGAACCTGATCACGCGGGAGGTGTTGGCTGGTGTGCTGGGGAACGGGCGGGTGGACGCGATGACTCCGGTGGAAGGGGAGGTGGACGAGCCGGCTCGGAAGGGGGCGACTCGGTCAGCCGTTCTTCAGGTCGGGACGACAGAGGCAGGGGGAACAGGGGGTGGGGGAGGTGGCGATGGAGCGGCGGAGACTGCACCTGCACTCGCGTCTACCGAGGAGAGGCCGATGAAGTTCGCTCAATTTGAGCTGAAGCGGAGTTGGGCGGAAGGAGCGGTGGGAGAGGAAGTCACCAAGTGGTCAAGAGATAAGAGCTGGCTCCTGGGTCATGTCGTCACGGAGCAGCTGGAGGGGGGTGAGTGAGAGCGACTCTCCGACTCTTTTGCACACGAATTGGCCCGTGCTGACTTGTATCAGACGCCACGGTGCTCGTCGCGCAGCTGCAGCTTGCTTTTGTGCTTCTGCTGTACCTCTCCTCGTGGTCCGCACTCCAAGCGTACAAACGCGTTCTCACCCTCCTCTGCCAGTCGCCCTCGTTCCTCACCTCCCCCACGGACTTCCTCCACCCCAGTTCGGAGACATCTACGAAGGCACCGAAGCCACCCGGTACATCCAATACATCCACTCAAGTCTCAGGCTCAGGCCTGAGACTCGCGCGATCCTCTCCCTCACCCACCTCATCGCAGCAGCTGGTAGTGAAGACCTACACCTCCCTCCTCGAGGTTCTCTCCGCCCAACTCGGTGCTCTGCCCGCCGGAGCGTTTGAAACGGAGTTACCGGAGCTGGACGTGTTTTACCTTGATCAGCTGGAATCACTCCGAAAGGGCTTGGTGGGGGGTATGGAGAGCAGCATCCCGCCGTGGAGCGAGGAGGATAAGGAGGGCGTCCGGGCGGCGTGGGGAAGACTCGGTGCCGTGGCGAGAAAGGAGTGGGGATGGGATCTGGGCGAGCTGCAAGGCGGGGAGGACGCGAGTGACGAGGAAGAAGAGGAGGGGGAGTATGCGCCTGTCGTCGTGGAGATGTAAAGCGCCGGCATTGGATTGCGGGGTGATTGCTGTACTCATACATCTCGCGTGCCCACAATACTCGAACATCTCGCGTGCCCGCAGTACTCGTACATCTCTTATCTCCGCATTTCTCGTACTCTGCAGGATCCTGCATGTCACGCATAGCCCATGAGCACGTACAAACCCGCTCAGAAAAGCCCCGGAATGACCACCTTTCTTTCCCGTGGAAACCGCTCCCCAAACGTATCGCGATACCACCGATGTCCCCGGATCGCCCTCGGCGTCATCGCCGATATCTCAGCGAGGACGAACATCCATCCAGGCGAGAGGAGCTTGGTAGGCCACCACCCGAGTCCGGCGGCTGCACGGCCGAGCCGTCCAGACAGGTGTAGTGAGGATAATGCCGGGATAGGGATGAAGAGCGGTCCAGCAGCGAAAGCGAATGCGGACCACTCGAGCCTGCGGACGGGGTCTCAGCGATCCCAATGCAATTTGGTAGGATGGCGAGGTATGTGGGATTGCTAGAGATGGTGTTTGCGGAGTCACCACGTACCACTCGCACAAGTAGTTTGGAAATGAGACGTAGCGGAACAGACCGCCATGCGGGATCGCATAGTGTCCCTTGCTCGCTTTCTTGTCCTCGGCCTCGGCCTGATCTGCAGCTCTGAACAGTCTGCGCCGGGGCGGACGACGGAGGTCGTTGAGTATCTCGTCGTGGTACACTGTAGCGTCAGCGGGTGATGCCGAGAGCATGGAAGCATGGGATGGGACACGGGGCCTCGGCCCTGGCTCACCGTTCCCAGCAAAGCCGAGGGCCCAACCGGCCACGCCGAACCAGAATCTTGGGGACGACAACGTCGTTTCCGGCGGGTAGAACGCCAATGACGTGGCGAGAAGACTCGCATTCCTACGACGGGTGTCAGCGATTCATCGGCGGAGTCATCGGACTTGACAACGGTTAGACGCTTGCTGTACTCCGAACCCCGGACTTGCAAGAGAGGGTTCAAGAATCGGACAGCGGAATAGTGAAACAGCGAGACCGCGGCGCGCTCACAGTAGGTTCCATGCCGCTGCGAGGAGGGGGATGACGATGTGCAGAGGACTGCGTCTGGGGGAGTACACCAGCGGAGAGAGCACCGCTCTGTGGAAGTAGTGCGTGAGGTACAGGCCCTGGAGCGGAAGCGTCAGCGCGAAGCGCGGTGTGGGAGATGAGGAGGACTCGGGCGGTGACGGCGACGCACGCTGAGGACCATAGCCTCCGGCGTGAGCGGGGGGTGGTCCGTTTGATAGAGGGTGGTGATGAGCGTGACGGGCTGTAGCTCAGCCTGGTCAGCTGGGGTCACCCGATTACGATAACTCGTGCGGAGGGGAATGGACCCACCGCCACCGACTCCATGACGAACCAAGCGAGGTTGCCTAACCTGTCAGCCATCGCCTCCGCGGATGCCCACCAGCTGCAGGGCTGTGCGATGTGTCGAAGCGACATGCGCACCATTCAGGTTGAGCCTAGAGCCCACACGGGCGAACCTCCCGAACGGCGCATCGAGCACGAACAAGGTGAGGACGGCGTGCAGCGGGAAGGCGTGGAAGAGGAGTAGGAAGGGGTAGAAGTTGTGCGGAATTCCCCGTGGAGGGGAGGGACGATGGAGCGAGCTGGCCGAGGAGCCCATCGCTCTGTATCCTTTTGAGAGGTATGCAGAAGAGACGAGGACAAACACCGACGCAGGATGGATGGCGGAAAAATGGATCGAGCGATCGTGTCATGTTGTCATGTTGTCATGTTGCCGCATAAATCGGAAGCGGAACCGAGATCAGGCGCGTCGGCGTCACCCCAACGTGGCGGGCGTCAAGGGCTATGAGTGGTGCTTTAGATGAGAAGTGCGCTGCATGCGACGACACGATGCTAGATACTGCTTTCGCTAGTCCACTCGGACCCCTCGCCCTACCGATTACACGTTCGTCCTCTCCTCGTCGAGCCAGTCGAGGAACTGCGGCGTAAAGTACGTCAAGATGATGCAAGCTCCTGCTCGGACCATGCTCTCGACCGTCTCGAACGCCATCTCTTTGAGGTCGTAGATGCCCTTCTCGGCGCCGGCGTGGATCATGGCGAACTCGCCAGAAACCTGATAGCACGCCACGGGGTGGTCGGGGACGATGCGGGCGGCGTCGGACATGATGTCGAGGTAGGGCAGGGCAGGTTTGACCATGAGGAAATCGGCGCCTTCGTCGGCATCGCGTTTCTGCGACGTCGACGTCAGCGGGAACACGCCGGCGACGGAGCAAGGGAGGTTAGCGGCGGAACCGCACTCACCAGGGCTCGCCGGGCGAGGACTCGAGCGTTGGGTGGGAGTTGGTAGCATTTCCTGTTCCCGAACATTGGTGCGCTCCCCGCGGCGTCCCTGATGGTGCATTAGTTGTGGATCATGAGTCACGTATGTAGGCCGATGACGCCGACGCGACCCACCGGAACGGCCCGTACAGCCCACTCGCAAACTTCGCCGCGTAACTCATGAGCGCACACCGGTTGGCCAGGCCCACATGCATCAGACCCGCCTTGATCGCCCTGATCCGCCCGTCCATCATGTCGCTCGGGGCGACGCAATGCGCGCCAGCCCTGGCATACGCCACCGCGACTTCTGCGATGCGCTGGGCGGAGGCCTCGGCGTCGAGCGTGGGCGTGTGCGAGTGCGACGGAGGAGGGAGGGAGGAGAGGATGCCGCAGTGCCCGTGCGAGGTGTACTCGCACAGGCAGACGTCGACGCAGAGCAGCAGGGAGGGGAAGAGGCGAGAGAGCAGCTGGAGACCGAGGATGACGGGGGTGTTGGGGGCATCGGCGGCTGAGCCTCGGGGGTCCTGGGACGGTTTCATCAGCACGGCGAGTTCAAAGCGGCGACGCCGACACGATCTTTCTTGAGACGATTTCCCGCACTTCCACACCCCTCAGTCACCAAAGATAAGTCGGAGGCAACGGGATCACCCACCTTCTCCATCTCCATCGGCACGCCAAACAGGATCACACCCTTCAGACCCTTCTTCACCAACGGGGCCAAGAACCCTTCGAGTTTGTTAATCCCCCATCGCTTCTGCCCGGGCAGCGTCGCGATCTCCTGCTCCGCATCCGGGTCGTCCGAGATGAAGATGGGGTAGATGAGCATGGATTTGGTGAGGTTCCGCCCGCCGTTCTGGAAGAGGCGGAGCGTGGGGTGGTGCATCCCCCCATGGAGGATGGAGGAGATTTCGAGAGGCGGGGCGCGGAACTAGGGTTGGTCAGCGAGCTGGCCATGGAGAGTGATCAAGGAGGTGATGAGGAAGCAAGGCGGCGGCGATGGGTCGATGCCGCGGCGCACTGGGAACAGGGTGGACAGCTACGTACGTTGCTGGAGTCCATCTTGGCTGGGAGGGGAGGGGAGGCGAGGCGGGTGATGTTGAAGAGAAGAGACACAGCAGATGCAACGCATCTATATCTCTACGTCGACGACCAACTTTTCGGAGTGGCCGGGTGGGCTCGGTCGGGCCGTGTCACCGTTAACCCTAACCGGATGACCCGACGGGATCAAAAGAGCGGTTGGCGAAAACAAATAACTCAGCTCTGATTGATTAGGCGTCTCATTAGAAAACCCAACACAAGTCATTAGAGACAAATCAAATAGAGCGGGCAGGACCTCCTTCCGCTAGTCTCACCGCCTCCACAACCTCCACAATCTACCCACAACCTCTCTTCATAATCAACTCCCACCTCTTTCCCGCCCACGCACGATGCAACAACAACGCCCCGCCGATACCGGTTCCCGCACGCTCACCATCTCGCGCTCAGCGACCCCCGACCTCGCCCGCGCCGGCACCGCGCCGACCACCGCGTCAGAGTCCGAGGCCGTCGAGTCCCCGCCGGTCGGGGTGCTCCGCCTGAGGGGCGGGCCGACGAGACGCCGGGTCGTGTGGAGGGACGATACGGTGGACAATGAGGGTATGGGCAAGAAGAAGTCGAAGAGTGAGTGTGGGCGGGGTGTTTGGCGAGGCTCGAGCTGCAGATTTTGCGAGAGTGATTGCGCCTGCGATTACGATCCATGTCCCGTTCTCAATGTCTCGCTTTCGCCGCCCAGGGACCAGGTAGATGCGGATACGTTATGTGCGACATACCCGTCCATGAGAGTGGAGCTCTCGAAGGAGGACACAGCAGACCAACGAGTGGATAGAGTCGGCCGGACCGGATGGGGTTGGGTTGTGCTGCGTCAACTCACGCCCGCAGTCTGCTGCATCTACCACCGCCCGCGAGCTTTCGACGAGTCATCAACCGAATCATCCTCTGGCTCAGACGACGACGACGACGACATCGGTGATGGCGACTCGCGCCAACCCAACGCTGGGCCGAGCGAATCGGGAAGAAACGCCAAGGCGCAGCGGGGTATCATGAAGCGCCGAGAGGGAGGAGGCGAGGTGGAACAGAGTTCCGAATCGGATTCGGAGGGTGGGCAGGGCGATGGTCGGGCTCGGTGAGTCGACTCGGACTGACTCGTCTTATGCGGCTCGACTCGCTTTGTTCTCATTGTCGTTGTCGTTGTCGTGATCGTCGTCGTCGTCATTGTTGTCGTCGTCGTCGTCGTTGACTGACTCCCCGGGCAGACCGGCGAGGAAACCTCGACGAAAGCAAAGACATTCGCGTGAATGCGATCATGGTCCGGGTGATCACGCCCATGGTCACAGTCATGGGCACAAGCATGCGGCAAAGCCCAACAGGTACGATCATCAGGAGAAGCACGGTACGCCGGGACAGGCGATGAAGCCATGAGCCGATTACGGTCTCAACCTCGTTGGCGTCTTTTGTGATCCGCGGTCCGCCCGAATCGGTCCGAGCCGGACATTGCATTCGCGCTCGCCTCGTTCTCTGGCCTATGCCGTTCTTGTACGGACTATCCTGTCACAAGAGTTCTTGTAGCACTAGCATGCATCGGCTTCTAGTATCTACTCTCACCCAGATCGCCAACCAAATACACCTGCGATCTCATCCGGCTCTTCCGACTCGTGCGGCTCCTCCGCGTGATGCTCCTCATGCTCGCTCGGCTCGCGGTTCCGTGTCGTGTCGCTCTCACGATCCCACGTCACGCCCCCACAACCCCCACACCGGGCACATCATCCCACAGCCCGACCGTCAAGCACCTCATGCCGAGCTCCCACCACGCCTCCTGCTCCTTGCTCCATGCCCTGCCTCTCAGCTTCGCGCTCATCGCTCCGGACATCTGCTCCCGCAGGAGCTTGATCGCCATGGCGGACTTGGGCTCCACGGTATACCTGATCTTGCGGTCGATCTGGAGCGAGTTGGCCGAGATCTGAAGACGATCAATGATCAGTGATTTTGGATCAAGATTGTGCTCAGCTGAATCTCCGGCCTCACCCTGAAATCCGCCTGATCACCGCAGAGCAGTGCCAACGCTCGATCGTCAACCGGTCCCGTCTCCCACGCGTAAAGCCTCTTGCTCTGCATGATGGTGAAATACGCGAGGTAGTTTGTCCCAAACTCGGACTTTGCTATTCGGAAGTTGACCGAGCTGGGGTGCTGCTCCGGTCAGCACTTCGCCGGAGGGGGAACATGAATCGCGCTCGCAGGACACATACAATAGCCACCGGCTGCTGGTTGATGATCGTCTTGAAACCACCTTGGTCCATGCTGAGGAGTTTGGGGTACATGCCCGCTGCCAGAGCCGCGCCGACCACTTGGGCATTCTCGGCCTGCATATCGAGCTCGGGTGGTACGGTGACGAACCGCGTCCGGAAACCGCGGGCGTATCGCGCCCTGCGACGAGACGCTCAGCAGATATCCTCATGATACCGAGAGCAAGGCGGCGACATACTGGCTTATCTCCTGCTTCTGCGCCGGTGTCACCTCCACAAAATTCGAGTCGATGAGGTAGCTGCGAGGTGAGCGAGATTCGGCGCCGGAAAGATGGCACTCACGATAACAGCTGCTGACGAAGCTCCTCAATCTGCTGCAGGTTCTGTAATGACGTGTCAGCGAGCACCTCACCGCGGAGATGTGCTTCCAGGCGACTGGCTCTCACCTGATGGGACACAAAGTTGCGTTTGCAGAACGTTCGGACGAAGCCGGGATTGTCTGAGGCTCTCCGCCAGCTGTTGAACACGCTCGCAATGGTGAGGAAATCGCTGTTCCCTGCCCGATGTCAGCCGATCCCAGAAATGGTCCGGAGCGGAAAGGCCTTCCGCATTGACCGTATTGACACGGGACCGTCCGTCACCCCTCACTCACCCACTGCAAAGCTTCGCTTCGCCGCGTCGGCAGCACCCTCGTACCCAAAGGGCGTTACAAAGGGACTCTTCGAGTTCAACGTCGCCGCGATCGTCAACGCCGGATCAAGACACCTGAACACCGCCGCGACGAGCAGGAACTTTCCCAGATGGACGTCCATCGGAAGTTTGGACAGCAGCCGGCCCATCGGAGTGATCTCCTCGTTGGGCGTGAGCGCCTTGACCTCGATGAGCGCCGCTATGGCTCGCTGGATGTTGGTGGACGATGGCGGGTCGAGAGCTCGGAGGAGCACCTCCTCCACCGTGTTGCCGAGTTTCAGGCGCAGAATCTTGATTCGTAAGGCGAGGTCCTGTAGCGAGAGCCGCAGCATTTCGGGCACGGGATGTTCGGCAAGCTGAGAAGACTCGTCAACAGACATCCTACCTCGTTCGACATGTCCCGCGACGAAACTCACCTGCGTGTCGTGGCGGGCTTTGGTGAATAGATGGAACGCGAGGCCCTCCTGAACACGACCGGCCCGACCGCGCCGTTGCTTGGCGTTGCTGCGAGCAATGTACGTCTCGACAAGGCGCGAGATCTGTCGCTTCTCGTCATATCTGATTAAGCGTCAGCTTGAAGCAACTTCCAGCCTGCTGATACTCGCCTCATCTCTCTGTGTTTGCCGCTGTCGATCACGCAAGTGATGTCAGGGATCGTCACGCCGGTCTCTGCGATGTTCGTGGCTTGCGTCGTCAGCAGCTGTCACGGCCAACCCGACCGGGTGTCGCTCCGAGTACCAGTGCGGTCGCCTCTGCTCACTCACAAATGACAATCTTCCTGATACCTTGAGGCGGGATGTTAAAGACGGCGCTCTGACCCTCGGACGAGATGGTCGAGTGCAGCGGATACACCACAAAGTCGCCGCTCCCAAACGCCGGGTGACCCTGGAGCATGTCGTTGAGTTTCCTGATCTCTGCAAGACCGGGCATGAATACCAGCGTCGCCGCCGAAAAGGGAACGAGATTGGGGTCCTCGTAACAGATGCGCTCGAGCAGACGGACAATGAGATCGTACGGGATTTGTCGGCTGTCGAGGAGGTTCACGGTCTCGACCGTTCTCGCAGAGTATTTCGCCGCGGTGAGCTTGGTCGGATCCGCCGGCTTGTCGTCCTCTGCAGGCGCGTCCGGATCGTCATCCTCGTCATCTGCCTTTGCGCCTTCTTCTGTCCACTCGAGCTGCTTGGCTCCGGCTCGCGCGTTCCGCGCTCGGATGGCAAATGGCGACGTCTCGTCAATGTGCCATTCGGCGGTTTGCACCGCGTCCTCGAGGTAATTGACCTGAACTGGGAACGTTCGGCCCGGGACAGAAAGGAAGGGACAACCACCAAAGAAAGCCGAGATCTTCTCGGCATCGAGCGTAGCCGACATGAGCACGACCTTGAGGTCTGGTCTCTGCTGGATGAGACTCTTGAGCACGATGAGCAGGAAGTCCGACTCGATCGACCGCTCGTGCACTTCGTCAATGATGATGTGGGTGACCTCGTCGAATGCCGTGCCCCTCGACCCGTTTCCGGAAGACCCGCTCTCCAGCATCCGCAGGGCGATACCGTTGGTGACGAAAGCCAACCGTGTAGCCGCGGATACCTTCGCCTCGAGTCGGATAGAGTAGCCGACCAACGAGTTGTTGGTCCCCATCGCACCCGGTGCGTCGCCGAGCTCTTGCGATACCCGCTGTGCAAGCGAGATGGCGGATATCCTTCGTGGTTCAGTGACAAAGATCTTGCAAGGTCTTCCCTTTGCCAATTGATCTTCAAGGATGAACGAAGGTAGTTGCGTGGACTTGCCGCATCCCGTCTCGCCAGAAAGCACCATGATTTGGCTCTTTTCGAGCGTGGAGATGATTTCGTCCCGGAATGATGCGATGGGCAAGCCAGACCGGTACCGTAGCATGGTTTGATATGCGGGTGAACCCCTCCGTCGCTCGAAATCGGCCTGCAGCCGCTCCAAAAAGGCCGGGGTCTGCGGCCGAGAGCTGGATGGCGCCCCTTCCAGGTTGCTGACCACGGGTTTCGAGACGGTCTCGGCGACAGGCCTTTCGCTTCCGATAGTCTTCGCCGCCAGTAGTCGCTGAATGCCTCGCCAGACCTCCCTCTTGCTCTTATCGTCCCTCTCCTTCCTCGCAACATCAAGCTCCTCCCAAAGCTCCCGGTAGGCAGGAGGCATAGTCCTCCAGTTCACCGCCTGGATAGCCCCGTCCGCAGCCAGATCATGCAGCGCCAGCGCCGACACGTAGTTTTCGGCCTCGGTCATATCCGCACACGCAACATCCTCCATTCTCCAGACCCTCCGCTTCGTGGGGGTCCATCGCACCTCGACGCCGGCTCGAGCGGCGCGGGACAAACCAGAGAGACGCGCGTAGGTGATGACCGCTGTTTTGGACGATTTGGAAAGCGCAGTCCGAAGAAGCGGTTTGGGGAGATTGCCCGAGAAGGCGAATTGCTTCGGGATGGGCATCTGGCGGACTTGGATCGTAGTGTTGGCGGAAGGATTGGGCTCCTCGGAAGGAGACGGTTCGTCCAACATGTTTCCAAACAGACCGCCTTCCCCATCCACGTCCTCGTCCTCGGCCTCAGCCTCTTGTGTGGCGGTCGAGGCTGGCTCATTTAGCAGCTTCGATTCACCAGCGACTCCCTCCTGAGAAGCGGTGGACGCCGTCGCCTTGGCTCCTCTCCCACTAAGCCTCGCCTCGAGAGCCTCCGCGTCCCTTTTGGCCTTCATGGTCTTCAACAGCACGTCTAATCTGTCAGCATCATCCAGCCTAGACCGCTCAAAACCGAGACACACCCGCATCCTTCCGACTGAACATGTATTCCTTCTCCATCTTTCCAATCTTCTCCTTCACCCTCCTCATGTCTGGCGTCTCTAACACCACCCCATTCCCTTTCCCCTTTTTCCCGCCTTTCGCTTTTCCTCCCGGTCCACCGCCAGCCGCTATTCGCAGGTTATCGAGTTGGAGCATCAGCACCGCCCAATCGGTGTTGACCCTCTGGAGGTCCGGCTCGGAGTCCGAGTCAGAGTCTGCATCGGACTGGGCAGAGTCGAGGGATTGGAACAGAGATGAGGGTTCTGATGGTGGCTCGGCGGAGTCGGCTGGGACGGAAGGTCTCGAAGGTGGCTGCGGCCTCGGTTCTGGGTCTTGCTCTTCTGGAATTGGCTCTGTAGATTCCAGCAGGGGTGCTTCATCCGGCGTATCGCTCAGAGTGACTGCAGGCGTCAGCGAGAATTTGGTCCATGCTACGTACCTTCGCGCTTGGCGTACTCGCCCCGCGAGAGACACTCGTCTTCGGTGAGATGCAGCCACATCTTCCAAGTCAGCACTGTTCGATATCGTTCCAGCGCAGACCAGAGCTCGATCACTGTCTTGCGCTCACCCAGTCCAGAGCCTCCTCCCAAGTATCTGTCTCCCCAAATCCCTCCAGAAGACACTGCGAGATCCGTGCCTCGGAGAAGCCCATCTTCTGGAGGACGTGATAGGCGATGAACATGCGGAGCAGCAACTTGTCGCCTTCGCTAGCCGAAGACGAGCCTGCGAATGTTCTAGTCGGCGCTGCGTCGACGTCTGGTCGGTGTGAGCAATGACGAACGACAAAGGTACGGCGCAGGTTTCCAGCAATGATACGGAACTCACCCTCACGTCCCGCTTGTTCCTCTTTCAGAGCCAGGTCGAGGACCCGATCCCTGATCGCCTCGTTGATTTGCAGCCTTGGGTAGCCAGCTGCTATACGTTTGTCGTATTCGATAGTCTACGGCGTCATCAGCGTCATCAGCGTCATCTTCAAACCGGTGTAACCCAGTACCCTGCTGATCGCACCTTGATCACTCGGGCCACTTCCTTCTCTCCTTTATCATGCAGCCTATCCACCAAAGCCTGCAAGGCCGCCTCCTCCATCGCCTTCTCGTCCTCCCAATCCTCCTTTGCCGGTTCGCCAGCCCGGTCGAGTGCGGCGGTTAATCCGTCGGGCGCGGCTGCCCCACCTGCAGGCGTAGCATTGCCCGGCGTTGCATTGGTCGACGCTGCAGCCGAGGCGTCCGCCCAGCTTTGACGTTGACGTTCCTCCTCGGCCGCGGCCTCTTCTTTTGCCTTTTTGGAGACGACCGAGGTGGTCGCGAAGCCCCTGTGGACGGCTGTAGCGTGGCGTGAGGACGGTACATGATGCGCGTGTGGATCCACTCACGCTTCAGAGCCGTCTTCTTCTTACCCATGGTTGCTTGCTTGCGGCGAGAACGCAACACAGATGCAACCCAACTCTGCTGTAGATGGTTTGGTGGGTCATGTTTCATGGATCCTCGTTTGGGCAACGGACGTGGTGCCCCGCTCATCGACTCTTTTGATCCCGTCGCTGTCTTTGTCGGGTGGCGGTGGCGGCCGGCGGCGAATCCCGCGAATGGGATTGCTGATCAAGAACCATCACCACCCACCCACCCACCACCCCACCCACCCAACTCGCATTGCTAAGGCAACACCCTAGGCAAACGTCGTCGTTCACAGCTCCCACAGTACCGCCTCCTTCAGAATGTGCTTATAAACACCACCTCCTCCACCGCCTCTGCCCCACCACTCACTCCCACATCGCTCGAATCTCGCCTTCTCATTCAGAAGCGGGATCGAGCTACATTCACCCCCACGCCACCGCCATGCCAAAGCGCAAGATCAATCCCTGCGCCCCGGCAACAAACCCATGTCTATCCATCAGCAGCTTTGACGCCGCACTGGACCTCCTCGCCTGCGAGACTTTTACCCGTCTTGACCACCTCACGTGCAAGTTTGAAGCCGCTTCCGGCGTAAGACTAGGCGAAGGCGTGGTGAAGACGAGATGGGAGGAGGCGGTCAAGAGGTACTGGGTCATGAAGGGGATGGATGACCTGTGTTGTACAGCCGGGGCGAGCGGGAGCGGAGGTGCCGGTGGTGTAGGCATTGTCGGTGTCGGTGCGAAGAGAGGTCTCACGGCGGAGGACGTGCTGGACGGAGAGGTGAAAATGAGCGAGGGACCAGGAGGAGCGAATGGGCATTCGGGTGAGTGGACAATGCCATTGAAAGTGGCGCGGAGCTGACAAATGGTCTTTGCAGATCGCAAAGAGGGAAAGGATAGCACTGGTCGACCGTTGCCCGAGGTCCATCCTGGCCCTGGGGTCGTCTACGGTCTGACGCCAGAGGAGGAGCACGAGTGGCGGAAGTGGTCGCCCAAAGTCGGAGACGTCGTGCTCGTCGAGACCGCAGAAGACGGCATCTGGCCCGGGAAGGTGAGCCGAGGTCTTGCCACTGTGTTTTCCTGGGATGACACCTCGCAACACCTCTCCCGGCTTTCATCGAATCGAGTCGCCTTGGCCCGACTGACAGCCCGATCAGATCATCGACAAGAAGACCTTCTTCCAAGGTCGATCTGTCCCGCGAGGGTACCACTTCTTCCCCGTCCGGATATACAATGAGGACATGCCCCCGTGAGTGCCGCGCGATCGTATCGACGATGAAACGGTCACTCGACGCCGGACCCCACCCAACGCCCACCCCCCTCTTGCGGCACATCGCCATTCATGCTCGCCAACGATGTCCTCCACTCACAATCTTCGCAGCACCATCACCATCAAATCCCGACTGATCCCCTTGCACCTCCGTCCGAACCCGCCTCTTCTAGCCTCCACGTGCCTCCTGTCGGCGTACAACCACGCTGCCAACCCCACCACGTTCGACATGATGGCCGCAGCGCGCGAGTCGCTCGCAGCGCATAACCGCACGCACCCTGGTGTGGGCGACGACGACGACCGAGCGAGAATCAAGGCGGACAAGGAAGCGTGGAACAAGGTGGTCAACTGGGTGATGAATGAGCGGCGCGGGGAGAAGATCCGGACGGTCAACGAGGCAAGGGAGAAGAGGTTGATGGAGCTTGCCGAGTCGCAGTCGGCGAACCGAGGTGACTGCCCTGAAGCTGGTGATGGCAAAGAGGGTACTGGGGATTGCGAGGAGGATGGCTGGTTGGGGAAGAAGCGGCGGACGCTGTGTCCCGACACATTGCCGCCGAACTTATCTGGCGGTGGCACGTCGAGCGGGGGTGAGACCGACAGGTCACTCCCTCAAACACCATGGACCCGTTCCGAGAGCCCCGTGCAGAGCATCTTTGGACCCGCCGCGACCGTCCCGTGCAACACTCCTCGCCGTACGGGTTCGCCCTCACTCGCATCGTATATCCGACCCTCCCTCTCCACGCCGCAACGGCCTCTGTCCCCCCGGCGCCTCGCGGCAGAGAAACGTCGCAGCGGGATCTTCACGGGCGTGGGTGAGTATTCCCCTCGGGCCGGAAGAGGTGGGACGTACACCCCACCCAGGATCCTCCCTTCCGGCGACGAAACCGCTCCGAGCACGGGCTCACCAGCTCCATCGGGTTCTTTTGACTTTGTCTCCCCCCTGGGACCGGTGCGATTGGGCAAGCTCGCCGACGCGCCGAGCGGTCCGGGTTTGACGAGGAAAGGGAGTCTCGACGTGGTCAAGGAGGAAGAGGAGGATGTGGATGGATGGACAGTTGTGGGCAAGAAGGGGAGAGAGAGGAGGGCGGGCTCGGCTCCCTGCGCAGATAAGTCTGATATGGACGTTGCAGTTAATGGCTCGGTGGAGGTCGGTGAGGAGAGCATGGAGCTGTGAACGGGCAGGGCGAGGGGCCGGGGTGTGATTGGGTGAGCGGGGTGTCGTTTTCTCCCGGTTGTATAGATTTCGTCTATGCGTATGAGTCTCGGGTCATGTATCGGGCAGTCTCATGTCGGCTTGGAGCGCGTTCGCATTTCCGACCATCAAGTTTCGGACAATGCTAGCTGGGCGAAACCCAGCTGAGCGCAAGCCCGCCGGGCTGAGCGCTTGGCATCCTGTTTATGCCACTGATCATGTTATATCGCGTAGGATGGCTAAGGATGTTCCACGATGGATTTCCCAATCGAGACGAGCACATAGTCACAGTCCCAACTCTCTCATGAGGGCCAAGTTGTCTTGGATGTTTCGCAGTCTCTCGTCCTCGTAATCAGTTGTCAGGACTAATCCTCATCAGCGACCACGCCACGGATACGCCCGAGAGTAGGCGCGACGGCGCCAGACTGCCAGAGTGGGTGACTCGACTCACCAACGACGGGCTCATCGTCGCCCTCGGGTCTCCTCCCCTCAAACTCATCTACCACCTGCCTCGCCTCGTCCCCGAACAGACGTCTCATCTTCTGCAGGTCCATCCATTCCTCCGCGACCTTGCGCTGATCCCGGTATCGCACGCGGTACCGCCTGTAACGCTTCTTGCGATCGGCTTTCGATCGTTTCACATGCAGGTCGAGGATGTCGAGGATGCACCGATCTGGAGGGTGTGAGCGAAACGTCATTCGGGGTTGTCCAAGCACCTCACTGCCGACCACTGCCGACACACTGCCGACACACTGCCGACACGCAAGGGATAGAGATTCAGACCCGTGAAGAGATCCAAACGCAGACGTGAAGCAACGCCACGCTCACCCTTGAGAAGCCTGACCTGCCTCGTGGTCATGCCCGGCGTATTCCTGAGCTCGAACTCCCTCACCGTCGCGTCCACAGCCTCGACTCTGATCCCTCCCTTCGTCTTGATCTGCCACGAGGCATGCCACATCTCCTGAGCGAATGGCGAGGCGGGCACATCCTCGCTTTCGAAACAGTATCGGACGCGATATGTTCGAGCTCTGATGCCGCGAGCTTCGAGGATGGTGAATGGGTGATCTGGGGCGTCAGCGGCTCGCCGTGTCAAGTACTCGTACTCGTACAGCGCGCAGAGGCAACGCAAAGGTAAAGTGGTTGCAGGATCAAAACCCTTTTGGATGAGACGACTCACCACCCGCATCAAACGCCTCGACCAGCTCCTCAGCTCCTTCCAGCAGATTACCCCTCATCTCCCACGTATCCTCTTCTGGCCCATACCCCTCCCATCGGACGAGATACTGGTGCTCGAACTCCCCATCGGGCCCATAGCCCCTGTCGAGCGAGCGCGCGAGGATAGTGCCGACGACGAAGCGCTCTTCGGCGGGTTTCGGGGATTTGGGCCTGGCTTGGGACTGGGACTGTGGCTCGTCAGTCATGTAGCGGGAGGCTGATTGATACCCAGGAGGTTGGGTAAGGCGGGGGAGGGGGCAACTCAGCCGAGGACGACCTCGGACGGTGAAAACGGTGACGACGTGTCGACGGATGACGGTGATAGGCTAGTCGCGCCTCGACCTTACCTTTCTTGGAGAGCCGCGGGACGTCGCCGACGTCGCCGACGTAGACGCCGACATGGCGCGTGAGGAGCTCGCCGAGCGGCCAGAGCGAGGGGACGAGGTGGTCGAGGATGTGCGGACCCGGAGCACCGGCATGGTGAAAAAGAGTTCGACGAATCGGAGGCGCGGGCGCGACGGGCACAAGCGTGAAGGCCGAGTTGAGTTTCAAGACGGGTCAAGATGATATATCCACGCTGTTGCAAGATGGACGTCTACAGGACAAGTCGTGGGGACGGTTCACCTGCGCTGCTGCTGCTGAGGAGGAGAGTGAGATGGATGGAATATGAGAGATACAGGGACGAGACGATATCCAGAAAGTCAAAAGCAAACCACCAGCGTGACGTGCCTGGGACGTGGCGTGGCGTGGCGTGGCGTGGCGTGGCGATCCAACCATGGCCAACAGACAAACCGGTTTCGTATCATGAGATTCAGACATCATGCACATGATAGTATGATAGTGTGCTGCGTATATCTCGTCCTGTTCATCACTCTGACAAGGCCGTACGTTGAACAGGCCTCTGCGTCGGTGTGACCCTTCAGGACCTCCCCGCCCTGCGCCTCGCCTGACCCAGCGCACCGCCCCATTGCGGCGGCGGCAGGCTCACGCCGGATAACCATGCCCTCATGCCCTTCTCGCGGGTCCGCTTGAGCTCGGCGATGTAATGCTCGAGGTCTGGCAGCGTCAGCGTGATTGGGCACGACGTACGGCTACTTTTCCCCTGCGAGCTTGATTTGAGCGGTGAACAATGATGATGCTCGATTTGCGCGCGAGAATACCATGCTGACGCGAGGCTCGGTAGATGATATTGACGAATTAGGGGAACACAGAGCGAGCGATTGGCGCTGCGGCGCCACCCGGAACCCCACTCACAGTCGCAAGGCCACACGCTCACGAGCGAATCTATCGCCGCGTAAACCAGACGCAGGAGATCGTCCGCTTCCTTCCAGCAGCTCCCATCCTCAATTGCGTTATCGAGGGCGCTGCGGATCATATCAGCGCACAGTGGAAATCGTCTCGCTGTAATCGTTGCGGTCGTCACCACGCAGATCTGCACGGATTCGACGAATCGATCGCTCACACATAGCCCTGGATGAGATACCACCATGCGAAGATTGGCTTGTCGAGGATCCCCGGACGGCCGGGCTGCGGATTGGCGAAGATGTGCATCATGGCTTTCTGTTGGGCGAACCAGCGGATGCGGTGACTCGGATCGGAAGGCGATAGCACCCAGCGTCGGACCACTGCGCGGTGGGTTAGATCAGACATGCCGCACATACCGACCCGGGCCATGGTGGTACTCGAACTCACAGTTGAGCCAGTCCTGGGCGTGCCACGTATACTCTCCTGGCCCGTTCCTGTTCTGGACGATGATATCGGCCTGAATCGCATCGACTTGTTGGATGACAGCCGCCCTGCCCTCGTCGGTGAGGTGATCGCCGGACGACACATGCCTATAGACGACGATTCCGGTCAACACGGACTCGATAACGTTGAGAGGTTCTATGACCCAACCCACCAGAGCGAAAGGACGCGGTAAAACAGCGCCCAGGGGCTGAACTTTCCGCGATCAGATTGGCCGGAACGCTGTAACGCCGCTTCTCCGGGGTACAGCAGCGCGAACTGGAAGAGTCAGAGTCGTTCGAATAAGCATTAGAGTGGTTCAAGCCTGCGGTGTGCTGGGAGACAAGGCTGTGACGAGATCGAGTCGGTACTCACTTGTTCGGGCTTTGTTGCGGGGGGGTTCGCTTCGGGCTTCTCGAGCATCCAGCAGCACAACCTCAACGACGCAGACATGGCCGTGGCGGTCCATACCATCCGCCTCATTTCCTCTTTCCTGACTTCGCCCAAATTCCACTCGTCGAGCCACGCCGGCATCCCCGCCCATGCGCGGAGGTGCGGTGCGATCTCCCCCTGCGCCCTTTGCTCCTCGGGGGCGATGATCGCTCTCGGATACTGAGCAAGAGGCCCGCGAGAGACGAGGGCGTTGTTGCCATCCATCCGGGTCTGCCAGCACGCTTGCCCGATCGTGTTGACGAAGATGATGGCGCCGGTGGTGCGGGACGGCGAGTGGAGGATGTGCGGCTGGCACTCGAATCCGCAGAGAAGCAAAGCAGCCTGCGCCAGAGTGGGGTCCTTGGAGCCAGAAGTAAGAGCGTGATCGATGATCGAGCGGGACGTCTCGGCGAAGCGGATCGCTCGGAGTTGACCCGCTTGCGTCCGCCCCTCGCGAGCAAACGTGATGTGGGCTAGTACAGCGAGGACGATGTGAACGGCGCGAGGGCTCGTCGTGTCGAGGTTGAACAGCGAGCGGAAGAACAGTCCTTTGTGAATGAATGTGAACCAGATGTGCGGGCTGGCAAAGCTGCGAAGAGCGTGAGGCGGGTTCGCTTCCTCGCATGCACTTGCACTTGCTCTGCCACTTGCCCACTCACAAATCTTTGCAATGACCAGTGACGATGCGAGCCGCCTCGCCGCGATCGGACGAGTATCCCTCCAGGATCCACGTCCACCACCCGTCCCTGGCCTGGTTGATCCAACCCGGCGGCTCATACATCGGAAAGTCAACGTCAAACTCGTCCGCATACTCCCCGACCAGGTCTTCCTGGATGAGGAGTCCGCCGCCCGATCTCACGGTATGAGCGGGTGGCTGTGAGAGTGGCTGAGAGAGTTCACTGTGCCAATGATGGGAGGGAGCTTGATGGTAGGGCGGAGTGATTGCACGAGCGACCAGAGCACCACTGTCAACGGAGATTGGCTCATCGTCGTGAACCACACGAAGCTCGACAAACGTGCCCTTGTTGCGGAATCGGCCTGGGCGGGGGCATCAGCGATCCGTCCGAGTACTCGACGACCCGAGTAGAGGGGACGGACGGGACTCGCCTCCACGCAGTTTGTCTGGCCCTCGACGCTTGACGACTGTGTCGTACTTGCAGCTCAGACCCTTCGTCTCGCATCCGCTACACGCCGGCTTCTCGCCCTTGCATTTGACTTTCCTCAGTCGACTGAGACAGATATCAGCGAGTCGCGACGCGGACGCGGCGCAAACGGAAGGTGGGGGGAGGGACGGGGACGTACCACCTCGTGCAGGAGATGAAGGGCGGCGGCTTGGTTGAGTTGGACGTGGTGCTTTTGCGATTGGCTCGACGTGCGCCCACATCGTTGGCGGGAAGATCGGGCTCCCCGCTTTGGGAGTCCATACTGTAGTGGCGTACGCAAACGATGCGAGGCGGGGGGAAAGTTGAAATCGGAGCCTGTCAGTCGGAGGCTATGTGTCCTCGGGCGCTGTCGGAAGGCTAAATCGACACGACAGGCCTCATCACGACCCATGATCCGCCGCGGGCATCACGATTGCGCCCGGGCAGGGCGGGGGTGCGCGATGGCGAAGGTGTTGGCAAGCTCTTTGGCACCTTGTCCGCGCTGCCTCGAGGCGGCGCCTCCGCGAGGAAGGGGAGCTACGATATGGTGCGACAAAGAGTACCTTTGGAGGTGAGCATCTTGACTACCATCACGGGGAGGGAAAGATGGAGGGATGGATCGAGCCCATCAATCACATCAGTATGGTCCGATTGCGTCCGAGGCATCAGTAGCATCAGCATCAGCATCAGCATCAGCATCGGCGTCGGCATCGGTATCGGCGTCAGCGTCAGCGGCATGGGCATCAGCTTGCGTCCAAAGCCAAGTTGGCAATATCGCTTGGAATGGACAGTTCGAGGAGATTCTGCACGCCGAGGAGCTGGCCGACGTTGGCCGCGGGTCAAAATGACACCGAGCCAAGCGAACGATGGAAAGTCACCGAGCGAGAATGATAAACCGTATAAGTGCATTCCATTGTCATTGTCATCCCCGTCTGTCTGTTTGAACAACTGCTCATCGCCAGTTCGCCAGTTTCAGTAGCGCACATCCGTCCGATCACAGCATCCCCATCCCATACAGTCGCTGTCCTCGTTTTGTCCCTCCATCCCTCCACCCCTCCACCCCTCCATCCCTTCCACTCGGACCCCACGCGCATCTTGACCCGAAATGGCCTACGGAGCCATCGCCGCCCCCCTCCAGCTCGCGGAGCTCCCGACGCTCTCCTTCCCCCTCCCGGGGGGATGGCAGCTTAGCACGCACCCCATCAAGGGTGCCGAAGCGCCCAAGGAGGTGTTGGAGTATTTGTACGGCGTGTTCAGCAAGGAGCTGCAAGGTGGGTACGAAGAGTGATGCGGCGCGGCGCGGCGCTCCTCGCTGCTCCTTCCGCGACCCGTCGAGCTCTCGAGTGTTGTAAGATGCATCCGCAGCGTCGAGTCGGATACCGTACACGATGCCAGTCTCACTGACACCTCCTAGACGGCAGGACATACCCGCAAGAAGGCCCCATGGACTACCCCGCGTTCATCGCCTATTTCTTCGCCTCGACCACGATAGTCGGGGTGGTGCACACCGAGCCGCAGACGTCGGTCCCGCAAACGCTGGAGGAGGCGCTGGGGGGAAGAGATCCGGTAGAAGCGATTGGCGGGTGCTACTACATGTGAGCGGCGTCGGATGGACAGGGGAAGTGGACCGTGGTGACCGTGGGATGGCTTGCTGACGGGCGTAGTAAGCCGAACTATCCAGGACGGAGTAGTCATGTGAGTGAAGCGTGGAGCACGAGTATGGTGTCTGCGATCAGTGGGGAAGTCTCCTGCCAGTCCAGAGTACCTTTCGTCTACAGCCGTATTCCCGCCCCGTCCTTTGTGCCCGTCGTCGCTGTATCCTCGCCTCACGCGAGGATCCATCTCGCTGTGATAGCCCAGACCCAGCGACTATCACGGCCGCGCTGACCGTGTAGAACTGCAACGCCGGCTTCATCGTCCCCCCAACCCACCGCGGGAAGAAGATCGGGTACAACCTCGGCAAGTCGTACCTCGAATACGCCCCGCGTCTGGGCTACAAAGCCAGCGTCTTCAACCTCGTCTACAAGAGTGCGTCGGCGTCGGCGTGGGGGTTCAACTCGGACCCGCCGCACTGCACTTGTCTCATGTGGGGATGGGATGAATGGGATGGTCCCGCTGACGAGCCTAGACAACGTCGCTTCGCTCAAGATATGGGACTCGCTGGGGTTCCAGAGAGTAGGGCTGATCCCGAACGCTGGCAGGCTGCGGACGCAAGATGGACTGGGAGAAGAATATGTCGACGCGGTCGTCGTGCACAAGAGCTTTGTGTGAGCGTCAGAGAACGACACGGCAATACACCCGGAGTTGTCCTCTCGTGTCCACTTATGACCTATCAGTGTGTGTACGTCCACTGCAGACGTCCCCTATTCTTGGCATTCTATGCATGGTGTGCGCGCCGACTTCGGCCACAGGCGCCGAGCCAGTCTGTGCGGAATGATATTGTACCCTGTCCCCAAACCTGGGTGATCCCTCGAAACCTCCTGCTGTATCCCAGAATCAATGAACGGTCCGAGCCGTCGACTGTGCACCGCAATTTCGGGTCATCGCCTCTTGGCAGCAATCTCGCGGATGAGGTCCGCCATGAATGGACCGTGAACCTGTGGGTCAGCACAGACTTGCAAACTACTGGAAGTCGGACTCACAGGGATGTATGATCCGTGGAATCCTTGGTTCTGGCCGATCGACCAGCCGTCGGGACGCGACCACCTGGACTGCGTCAGCGCGGGCTCGGTCCGACCACTTCCACAGCGCGCTTACTTGTCGGGCGTGAGCACGGTATCGTTGTGGATCGCATAGTAGTCGTGACGCATGAGTTCGCCAATCATGGCGTAGTCCTGCGCAAGGTCAGCCAGGTCACACCAGAGCACGACAGGGTCACCAACCTTGGCGAAACCACCAGGGTACATGATCTGAAGGGGTCAGCGGAAAACTTTGTGCGCGAGAACCACGCCACGCTGACCTCGATCATCGCGCTGCCAGGCTTCATCCACAGCGCATGACTCAGACCGTTACCGTGGACACCCATGATGACCTGTGACATTAGTCGTGCGACACGACGAGTGGAGCTTCGCAGGCTCACGTCGGATCGCAGAGCCATGCAGAACTGGGAGTGCGGCATCAGCGCGAGCTCGGAATCACGCATTGATCATTTCGTCGCTGAGCTCACCTGCTCAATCCTGCTCTTGGTCTCCATCTGCGCATCGACAAACTCGATGACCCCTTGCTCGTGCAGCCCTTCCATCGCCTCCATCAAACCCTCGTGATCCGCCGCGAGTAATCTTCGGCCCGTGAGTTGGCGGTTGATGTAGGTCACCACGGGCACGTTGCGGTCTTTTCGGTGCACGTCGCATCCCTCGGTGAGCGCGAGGGTCTCCATCGACTGGCGCAGGGGTTCCATCCATCCCATGGGCGCGTCCAGCATGAACAGGTCGGCGGTCATCTTGTTCCAGTACTTTGGGTGCTCGCCCTTGGCGTGAGCGGCCCAGCGCTAAATAGTCAGCCACGGTGCGGGCACGAGCCACAAGTACATGAACTGGTGAGGGTACGAGTGAGGGTGAGGGTGATTCCCTTTCCTAGCAACTCACGTCGGTGATGGTGATCTTGTCGAACAGGAAGGTCATGCCGCTCTTGGCGCGGTCCTCCCAGATCGAAGCCTCCTCGATGGCGGTGTTGGGCATGACAGACTGCTGGAACCATGACGTGAGGCCGGCGTGATCTCTCTGCGGGTGGCGCACGGGTCAGCTCTTGAACACAGCGACAAGTGCGCCGAGCGAGGACGGTTCGCCTCACCCAGTCGTCAGGGGTCGTTCGGTACATCAGCCTCGCCGGGAGTTCCCGCTCGCCAGCCGTGGTCAAAACTCGCCAAGCACCGAGGAACACCTCGCCTGGACGTGAGTTCAAGCGGACTCAATCAGAACATACCGATGACTATGCTGTCAGCACGGGCGCACAGGCCGGGTCTCTCCCTCCCACGTCGACTCACAGTGGAAGTAGTGCTTCAGGAACGAGACGCTGTTCTTGCCCTTCTCGTCATTGAAGAACATCTGTCCGGTAAGGCGTTATCCCCGGGCACTCCGGAGGATCATGTAGGCTCGGGCTTCAGCTCACCGAGATGCCCGACTTGACCACGGCCACCTGGCCCAGCACGCTCAGATCGTCCCTGCCTTGAACAAGCACCTCCCATCGATCCGCCTGGGCGGGCCGGTGGGTGCTGCCATCATCATCCGGGAAGTCGGACATGATTTGCGCGACCTCTGGGACAGCCTCTGGGTCGGTCACGACGGCGTAGAAAGTCCCGTTGTGAAGGTACAGGTTCTCAAAATAGTCTGGGGAGGGTCAGCATACGGGTGAGCGGAACAGTCTGGTGCTCCGCGACCCACTGAAGCCAGGAAGTCCTTTGACCCAGACTGTGTTTGGCATCGAGTCTGGCGATAGCCGCACGAATGGCGGCCTTGACCCAGACGCGGCGAATGGTGATTGGGCCCCCTGCTGCAAATCGATCAACCTCGATCCCGCTCGCTCGGACAGGGGACACACACGCACCAGGAAGCCCCTCTCGCCCATCTCCGCAAAGCTCCTGCCGAACCGCGAGACGTCCGCATGGCCCGTCGTGTGCCACAGGAGGAACACCACCGCCGTCGCCACGGCCACGAGCACTAACCGATTCGACCGCCTCGAGCTGGACATGATGAGACGGAGTGGCCTCCAGGGTCTCCGGTCGTTGTGGTCGTCAGAGTCGGACTTGTCGTTGTGTGAGCTCCTACGAGAGTGGGTGGGAGGGCCGGAACGTCGAAGTCGGTGGGTGTTGGACGAAATGTTGGGAAGGTTTCCCCCCGGGTCCGCGGAAAGGGGTCGGGAACTTTGTGTCTCGGACTTTTGACGCGCGAAAAGGGGCCGGGGCGGCGTGGTGGTGCGAGGGGCTCGCTCAGTGAGGACGAGGGGTAGCGTACTAGGTGGCGCGGGAAGTCGAGTGGGAGAGAGTGAGTGAGTGTGTAGATACAAAGATAGGAGAGGTGCGGAGAGAGAGGGAGAGGAAGTTGTTGAGACAGAACGATGCAGTGGAATGGATGAGGTGGGTTGGATGGATGGATACTTCTGCGACGCGTCCCAACTCGGCTCATGTTTCCAGGCACGCGCTGGGTCGTAATCATTATCCCGCAAAGGGAAGATATAGGCGTACGCTCATCACGTGACCTCACCCTCCCCAATTTGCTCCCGCCCCCGCCACACCCGTTGAAACTCCGAACCCACCCGTCACTCTCTCACCCAAGGCGGGTGGGTGTCTGTCTTGCTCTATCTCGACTATCCCTTGTCCTTCTCGTCGTTGCCCAGCGCAAAATGGCGTCCTTTTCAAGAGTGAGTAAAGCAGCAGGAGACTATTTCCATCCTATGCGCCGCGCTGACCTCCCAGCGCCTGCTCCGTGGGTCCATCCCGGCAACGGTCGTCGGCACCACGCTGTACGTCACGAGTCAGCCCCTGTTGGCGGACGAAGGAGCGCCATCGCCGGCTGGCACGGTCCGATGTGGGAGAACGCCATCGGGGGACAAGGTGGGTTGGCATGGCTCTTGCCGAGGGGAGGAGGCTCTTGGGTGGCCCAGATCCCCATGATCCTTGGACGAGTCAGAGACGATTCGCGCTTAATGCCTCACCTGTAGCTGCCGATATACCCCACCGCCGACGCCGACCGACCTGTCACGCTCATCGAGGCCCCGCACCCGCTCACGCCGTACATCGCCCAAGCGCGGGAAACGACCACCGACGCACTGTCCGGCGCTGGCAAGTATGTCGAGGCGGGCGTGTCAAAGTGGATCGGGTTTGAGCGAAAGGTGGAGAGTGAGTCGAGTGGTTCGAGTGATTCGAGTGGTTCGAGGCCAGAATCGCCGACTGACAATCCGGTAGAGGAGGTCAAGTCCGTGGTCGCTCAGGACGAGCCTCTGACTCCCGGGATCATCTACGTCCTCATTGCCGGCCTGACCGGGTCCGTCATCACCCGCAACCGTTCATTCCCGCTCCGATGGCTCGCTCCTCCCCTCTTCACCGTCGCGGCCGCACCCTACTTCCTCCCCAAGACATCTCACAACATCCGAGCGTATCTCTCCGACCTCGAGGACAAACACTTCCCCGAGCTGGCGGCTCGGCAGGACCGATTCCTCTCCACCGCATCGTCGCACATGGAGATGACACTGGACAGGCTCAGGGGCGCAGAGGAAGGCGCGAGGGTCTGGGGCGCAAAGGCCGTCGAGGGCGTGGAGAACGCCACGGGATTGAGAGTCGCCGATGCCGTCCGAAAGGGACAGGACAAGGTCGAAAAGGAAAAGGCAAAGCTACAGGGTATCGCCGAGCAGAAGCTCGAGACGGTTGGATACGTCGTCGAGCAGAGGCCAGTGGCGGAGATTGTCCGTCCGGCAGAGGAGGACAAGACTTCGGCCCCGGCCAAGCGTCTCGTCTGAGCTATATGCATACAGTAGACTAGGAGCGAGGTGTACAAGCGGAAGGCGATCGTCGGGCTATGCGGCTATGCGGGGAGGATGTGGCAGCCTAGCAAGCCCCGTCCACCCCAGCCACTCCGTGGTGTGAGCGTGAGGACGACCCGTTGCGCCTCAGCTCCACGCGACACCACAAGTCGCAGCGGCGTCTGCGGGTCAGCAAGTAGCCCTTTGCACATACTCACCATCTCGGACCTCTGAACCAGGGAACCGATATCCTGCAAACCGCCCGGAGCGGTCACTCCGGCAAAGTCGAGAATGTAGTCGCCAGCATTCAACCCCTGCCACAGCGTCGGTGTCAGCAATCCACATCGCTGGCTCCGGGTGTGACTCACCGCATCCGCTGCAGGACTCCCCGGCGCAACACTGTTCACCTTTGCGACCGGTGTATCCGGCACCGCCTCCATCGCGATCTCCTCTCCTCTCGCCCGCGCGGCGGCATCGTGTCCATTGGCCAGTCGCTGCGTCCCGTTCAGACTGGAACTGAGCGGCGCAATCGCACCCGTTTCCGCCGTACCCGCCTCGCGCTGGAATGCGGCTTCGAGTGCGGGCGCGAGTCGCTCGTTGACCAGGTTTCTATCAGTGTGTAGGCGGGCAAGAGCGGAGCGGGCGTGTCGGATCGCGTACTGAGCGGACAGCGTCAATTGGAACCCAGCTCGGCATATAAACAGCGCGCAAAGTGCTCACGACATCAATGTCGGCTCGCGGATAGCCTTCCGGGTCAAATAAAGATGTCTCGGGCGTGGTCCCATGCTGCGAAGTCAGCCAACACGATCGATCCCGTCAGACTGGTCGAGTTGACTCACCGAAGCCAGCACCTCCTTGAGCGCTTCCTACCTCCGTCAATCTCATCCCGCCTTGGACAAGCACTCACCATCTCCGCCTCGATCTCGTCCTTGCGCTGCATCAGCGCCCGGGCATATTCTCGCGGCTCGCCCGGGTACGCCTCGGGGTGGGGGAGAGGTAGCGATGTGGACGGCGGCTCTGCAGGTGCCGGGAAGGCCATGGCGCGGTGATCGATCACTCTGGTCTGCAGCTGCGAGCGTCCAATGCCACCGACTGGCCTATCACTCAGTCGCGGGATGAGAGTGCGAGTTGCGGGAAGGCAGGATGGCAGCTGAGAAAGTCACTCGTGCCCAACAACATCCCGCACGCTCGTTGAGCGATGCAAGTCACGTGATATCTGAACGATACATGACGTGAGAGATGATTTCGGGAATTCGAAGTCCAGTCTGTCCACATTTCCACATTCCACATTGGACTCTTCCTCCTCCATCGTCAAGTGCATGTTCAGGCTCTTGAACAGGATACCATTGAGCACCCCATACTCCACGATCGCCTCGACTCGCTTGTCCGTCATCAACACCCGCGCCATGTCCTCCACCTTGCCGTTCACCAAGCTCGTCCCCGAGACGGAGGTCGCCATTCTGTCGGTCCTGCGAGCGTGTCACCTGTAAGCGCGGCGAGTCGCTCACTAGACAGATGGCTCATGTGCTCGACTTGGATCCACTGTACTGACGTGTCAGGACCAAGTCCGTTCAGAGCGGCCTCGCAGATGTCGACACCATGACAAAACCCGACAAGTCGCCCGTGACCGTCGCGGATCTCGCGGCTCAATCGCTTATCTCGCTGCATCTCCTCGAGCACTTCAAGGACGAGATCATCGGTGAAGAGGACACCACCGAGCTGAGAGCGAACGACACGTTGCGGTCCAAGGTGATCGGGCTGGTGAATGATGGGTTCGGGAGGGAAGAGGGTTGGGGCAAGGGCAAGGCATGGAGCGAGAAGGAGTGAGCGAGGGTTCCACATCCACTCCAAAATGATTCGTGAATCCCGGATCCTTGCTGATCTGCTCCGCTAGAATCCTGGACGCCGTCGACGCCGGTTCAGCGGAAGGCGGCTCGAAAGGTCGTTTCTGGACAATTGTGAGCGGCTCACCGCGGTGCTGATACAGGATTTCAGCTGATGTCTCTATTAGGACCCTGGTCAGTACAATACTGACTCTCTCTTCCTTACAGAGTACCCTGACACTCGTAGTCGACGGAACCTCTGGATTCATCCGGAAACAGCAGTATGCCGTCTGCCTCGCTCTCATCGTGGACGGTATCGTTGAGCTCGGTGTGATTGGGTGCCCGAACCTCGGATCGAAGCCGGCGAAACTCGGCGAGGAGATCATGCCCAACGGAGAGGGCGTGCTGATGGTCGCGATCCGCGGCGAGGGGAGCTATTCGGTAGGTCCGACAAGTCCAGTGCACTTCGCATATCCGCTCACCTGTCCAGCGCCCCCTGTCATCGGCGACATACGAGCGGATCCACCTCCCGCCCACCGCCGACGCGGAAACGCTCACGTTCCTCGAATCCGTCGAGGCGGGACACTCGGCGCATGATATTCAGAAGAAGATCGGCGAGCTGCTGGGCGTTAAGCGGCCGAGCCTCCGGATGGACAGCCAGGCAAAATATGCCTGTCTCGCCCGTGGAGAGGGTGGCGTCTAGTGAGTGCCGAGGCGAATCGGAACTCACTCCTCGCTCACGCTGACACTCGCAGCCTTCGCATACCCACAAAGTACTCTGGGGGGAAAGAATACAACGAGAAGATCTGGGATCACGCGGGCGGTTCGCTCCTTGTGCACGAGTCGGGTGGCATCTGCACCGACATGCACGGGCAGCCATTGAACTTTGGCCTGGGGCGGACACTAAAGGGCAACGAGGGCATCGTTGCGGCTGGAAGGGAGGATCACCCGAAAGCAGTCGAGGCGGTGAGGCGAGCCGTGGCGTCGGTTCAGGCGAAGCAATAGATTCGACAATGGGTATGAACATGCATGGTTGCGGTGGAGTCTCGCAGCGTCTCACCTCGTCGCCTCTACCTCTGATATCCGTCACGATCCGTCCCAGTGCGAGCGTCACGATCCGTCGACGTACGTCTCGATACCCTCTGGACCCATCCCAAAGTTCCATACCACCCCCTCCCTCGTGCCCGCCCGGCCCCTCCCATCGGGCACCCTCAACCTCGCATCAAAGATCTGCACGTCTTCCCAACCACGTTGCTCGGCCTGACGCAGCGCATCGACCAGACCCACGCTCGCCGAGAGCTGCATCGCGCGCCGCCGGCCGGCAAGCGTGAGTTCGGCGGTGAGGGGCCAGAAGGCGGGCTCGCGGGATGCGGCCGTGGTGAGGGAACTGGTCTGCTGGGCGTACGGCGCGGGGAATGGTGGAGGTAGATGGGGAGAGAAGAAGGGTGTGGTCTCGTTGGAATTGTCCTTCTTCTCGTGCTGAGAGGTCAGCACGTGGGGTGAGGGAATCATCTCGCCTCTCCGAGGGGCAGAAGCAGGAGAAGGTGCAGATTTGGCGTTCGCTCGTGTACCCTCCGTGGTGCACTGTGAAGCTCCCACTCACCCAGTATCCCTGCACCGAAACCACGACCACAGCGCCGAGTTCCTTGCGCAACCGTCCGATGCCGTCCATCACGTCTCTCATCCCCACATCCTCTGCGCCCCTGATCCCAGCATCTTTGCCAGTGCCCTTTCTCCTTCCTCCCCGCTCCTCCTCTGCCCACCGTTCGGGCCAAAGACCGTCCGCCAGCCCATCACACACCACCAGGTCCAGTCGATGCCCTCGTTCTTCGCCGCGTCCTCGATATTCCGAATGTATGTTCGGAGGGTTGCGGAGCGATCGGAGAGCGAGGGCCCAGGACTTGTACCTCGGCTTAAGCTTGATCACCCTCAACCTTCGCAGGCTCTCCAACACCACATCTTCCACTGCCCTGGCAACGTCCGCGTCGGAACGAATGGCTTTGAGGGACGACGCAAGTGTGCTCTCCACGCAGGAGGCGATGTGCGCGCGCATACCCCGTACTAGGGTCGGCAGGGGTGATCGATGAGTCTCAGGATGCAGGACCGCCGCGTGGAAGGATTTCCCTCCGAGCTGAATCTCCGTCGGCGGGGTGGTGCGGGTTGGAGGTAGTCGGAAAGACGAGGGAAGGAGCGATGTGAGGAGGAAAAAGTTGAGGACTGATGTCTTCCCTGGGTTCGGCGGCTTCAGCGATGTCTTTGTCGACGGAACATGAGGTTCTCGCGGCGAGGTTAGGTATAGACTGATCTGGTATCTTGTGGGGTGCACTCAACGCTACAATACACACCTGAACCGCTTGGGCCGACCACCTCGAGGAGATCCCCGCGCTGAAGCGTTGAGCCACCCGGATGCGGACGCGCGGCCAGCAACTCCTCGTCCAACCTCTGGAGGAACGTCGGTCCAGGTGGTGAGTCTGGATCTTAGCCAAAAGCAGATTCAGAGTCACTAGGAAGAGACCTCACTGATATACCGCATGCTCAGGACCGCCTGCAAGAGGTGCAATCAGTGTCGGCGCGACGTGCACTCGACTAACACTCACCTCGGCGGCTGTACCACACTCAATCTCGTCGAGCATGGATCTTGTAGTGCGAGGCGCTGGAACGCTGGGGCCGGCATCATCTGCAGACTGCATCCCGTCGAGCCGAGGCGGACACGTCGAGGCTGAGGGACTTGCAAGCGAGACCGAGGAAGTTGCAAGAATGGAAGGAAGAGAATCGGAGAACGCCAGTCAAAGTGGACATGGCTGGTGGAGGTCCAATCGGGCCATTGACCCGGCGTGAGATGCCAGGGAACTTTGGAAACCCAAGCGTCTTGCAATCAGATGCGAAGACTGATATGCATGCAAGAATCAAGACTACCCAGATCCGCAAGACCGAGGGTGCATTGGACCGCACGCATGGTGCCGCACGGTCAGACCATTCCAACACCTTTCACCACCTCGTCCCCTCTCCTCCCCACTCCCTTCCCTCTGGCACGCACCAGACCCAGCATCCTCGCCTCTTCGCAAAACCGGACAAACGTCGCGTGCAACCTCGCCGCCTTGTCCTCGTCCTCTTCCTCGTCGGCGCCGGCGTCGGCGTCGGCTTCGGCCTCGTCCGCCCCATCCGCCCCGTCTTTTTCGACCGGACCTCCTCGTTTACGCTTCCCAACGACTGCGCCTCCTCCATTCGCCATATCTTCAGTGACCGCCGCGTCCTGGTCGGCCGAAGCCGCGGCGACCGCTGGTGAAGGATGCAGCACGTTTGAGCGGAAACCCTCTAGCCAGTCCCAGAGGTTGACGGACCGCCCGGCGGATTGCCACAGGTTGAACAGCATCTGGAGCTCGGCGAGATCGCCTTTCCCGTCCGAGAGAGAGTCCAACAAGTCGGTATCTCCCGCTGTGGGCAAACCGTTGGGAGGTGGTGAAGACGTAGACCCGCCGTTGGGGGACTTGGTACCCGAGTCGATACGACGGGCCTTACGTGCGCTAGTGATAGCCGGTGAGGATTCGTTCCCCAGGCTACCCTGTTTGTCCTCCTGGAAGACTCCAGGATCGAAATTGTCTGGATGGGCAAGGGCATGCAGAATTGATATCCTCGGAGCGGGATCCAGAGCCTAATGCGTCAGGTGTCAAATCGAACCTGAACGACATAGGATACACTGCACGAACCGAGGTCATGTCGGAGTGCGGACCGATCTCTATCAGGCGGGCAAAAGGACTCTCGGGATCGGCCTTGGCGACGTTCAGCGCGGCGTGGACTTCGCGCACGCGATCATCCCCCTGCGCGAGATCCGACAGAGGCGAGTTGAAGCTGTGATGCAGGAACAACCACTGTGCGAGTCAGTCGTTGTATGACACCGGCGCGCACCTTTAAAGCCTTCAGAGACACTTGAGCCCCTCCGCCCGTTGCTGCCTCCTGCTCCCTCATGTCCTCGGCCAGCTCATCTGCAATCCGCAAGACCCCGTTGTCTGCACCTGTCCCAGCCTGAGTAGTGATTAGTCAGACAACGCTTCTGTCACGGCGCGACTTTACCCACTCGGAGAATGGCGTTGACTCCACCTGCACGCTTCCTGCCCTTGCCGCTGTCCATCACCGTGAGATCCACCATGCTGGGCTCGACGTGTGTCCAATTCGCCAAGAACGTGCTGATGGATGGAACGGAGAGGAGGACACGTATGGGCAGGTCCGGGTGTAGGCCAAGGATGTAGGATAGTTCGGCGAGGACGTTCGAGGGGACGAGTTGGGCTTGTTCTATGTGTAGCACCAATGGCGAGCCTGACGATACAGGTGAGCGTGGAATCGGAGCGTGGAATCCGGTCTTACAGACCACTCACGATCTTTCTGTGCGACCCACCATCGCTCGACTTCTTCGATGCCCGCACGACCCGACTTCTTGCTCGCTACGACAGCCTCGCCCAGGAACCCCACAGACACGGCTCGCACGGCCAAAGCAACGTCGCCCAGCTCGCGGCCTTGGAGCGTACATGCCCAAGCGGACAGAGTGGGGAGCAATGGTGGGAGCGAGGCGGATATGTCTGTTCCACATGAGCTGTAGACGCGACGAGCTCCATGGGATGCGGAACAATCGATCCCACGCCGAGACTCACTCTGGATGACAGCTATAGGCAGACGATGGATTGGGAAAGTGAATTTGAGGATGGGTGGGGCCGAACATCGATCGAGCCAATCCGCAATGTCGTCCAGCTGCTCGGCCGTCCGCGACGCCTCGTACTCCTAAAATAAAGTAGGATCAGCATGCATCCCTTGTGCGCGCATGCACGCAGACCGAGCAGACTCACATGGTAGGCCTCGTCGCATCGCTCATACAGGGAATCATAGAGCTCCCCAAGAGGTCGACTCGGCTTGGACGGGCCGGCCGAGCACTCTCGATCGGGACCGAACGGAACGACGAACACGCCCTGTCTCATTCAGCGCATACCATCACCCCTACGGGATGCCGCTTCTCACCTTGCTGAGAGATTGAAAGTCGTCGTCCATTATCACTCATGGAATGAAGGTTAGGACGGGCAGGTCGAAAGAAAACTCAGGCGCCATAAACGACACGCGCCGGCGCGCAAGTGGAGGGAAAGCGCTTCATACAGTGTGGCGCACGGCTGGGGTTGGGTCGCAATCCGCCACGACGCGGAGGTGGTCTGCAACATGCATGCGCTTCACTCTGACGACTGATCACCATTGGCAACTCCAGCCTTGGCCTCCCGCAATGCATCCCTCTCGGCCTTCTTCCGCATGCCTTCCGCCTTTTGCGCCGCAATGAACGCATCTTTTCCTCCACCGGCAAGCTGCAGATTTCTACCGATTGTTATCAGTGACTGACCCCGTGTCCGTCGTCGAGACTCTGGCTCACCGCTTGTGCAGCTTGGACCGGAGATGGACGTCCCAGTCCTTGACCATGACAGAGTGCGGCTGTCCGGGAAGTGAGCAGAACTCGCAGTCCTTTCGCGAATTGAGGAGTTGTCGGCTGTTCATTTAGCGCGTAGGTCACTGGGCAGCAGACAAGCTGCCACCACTCACCCGACTGTATCTGGTACTCTTGAGCCGTCCATGTCTTGCAAGAGGGCCAGGAGTTCAGGAGCGTCAGGGTGACCGACGGTGTTCGGGTCCGGTAGCGCTTCGCCCATCAAAAAGGCTGAAAGAATCAGCGATACCACGGCGCAAGTCGCGAACGTACCTGCCAGTACATCCTTTGCGACCGTTTCTCCTCTCTCCCCTCCATGCACGACGTACACCGCCACATCGCCTCCCAGACCCTTCGCCTCGCGGACAGCCGGTAGTAGCTGTTTGCGGATCCATTTGAGCTGCGACTTGGCATATTGATGCGTGGACAGCTTCATGCGGGCGAGCATGCTTGGGAACGCGGGATCCCGGGTCGGGTCGGTCTGAGGGAGTTGGAGGGAAGCAAACTCCTTGTATCCTGCTCTGATCAGTGGTGGATTGTACCCGAGGCATAAATGGACACACCTATTGACTGGAAAATACCCTCGGTATGATCCACAGCCGAAGCATCCCCATACAACCCCCTCGCTATCTCTCGAAGCTGTATGATTTCGTCTAAAAGTCCTCTCTGTGATGGATTCAGCACGTTCAGGTTTCGCCCCTCGCGACAGGCTCACATCAACCATCTTGTCGACCCTCTGGTCCAAGCGTGGTCGGAGATTTTCCATCGGCTCGTACACCCAGAAAATAAGGGTCCGGAATCTGAACTGATGAGGCCTGACCACTTGCTGGAGATGTTACTCACCTCGCGTGACGGCCTTTCCGGGTCGCATCACCGTCCTCCAGAGACTGCGCCGCCTCGCCATGCCCCGATCCACGCTCCCACCACCGCTCCAGCGCTCGGCGGACCTTGCGCCCATCTCGCCAGTGCCACCTTCCTGCCTCTTGTGGGTCCACCGCCACGAGCAGCCTGTGCAGCGCGAGCAGCTGTCTGTCCTCGTTTAGTATCGGCCTGGATGACGATGAGGGCCCGGCGCCGGCGCCGGCGCCGGCGGAGGAGAGGTTCGGTGTCCCAGGCCAGACAGGATCGAGGGTCCAGAATGTGTCCAGGAAGGATTGCAGCTCCGGCTCGAGACTGATGGGAGGGTGCGGCCCGGGAGGGGTCCATCGGAGGGCTAGGGGGTCCGAGGCATCCTTGCCTTTGCCATTGGGCGAAGGGCGGGAGAGTGATAGCTCTGGGGGAGGAAACAGAAAGTGCTGGATAAAGTAGTGTGTGCCCCCGCATACGATCGGTAGCGTGGTCTCTGGCAGAGATACGAGCTGACGATTCAGCGTGACTCGACGTCGGACCGACCCACCTTTCTGTCCGCTTCGGTGCACCACTTGCCCAGCTCCCAACTTTCGCCTTGTCCCGGCTGCACCACGTCCAGTCCCCAATGCTCGACCCCTCCCATCTCGTCTAGAGTCACCTTGTTGGTGATCACATCCAGACCCTTGTACAGCTGCATCGAGTCGGCGGAGAGGACGATACCGGCCGTCCTGCTCGGTCCGGCGACTGGCGACGGTCTGTTGGCGATGGACTGGGCAAGCGACACCGCGAGCTGAGACTTGCCGACACCAGTAGTGCCAATGACGGCGACGATGGGACGGGAGGTGGCCATGGTGCGGATCCCAGTCCGCAGCATGTGGGGGGGGGGGGGGGGGGGGGGGGGGGGGGGGGGGGGGGGGGGGGGGGGGGGGGGGGGGGGGGGTCAAGGGGGTACAGGACGTTGTCGTTGTCAACAGATGGATCCTACTTTTTATGGGTGGTCCACTCGGGTGGAGGTGGTCAAGGTGCCTTCGGGATCAAATTCCGGTACCCGCCACAGGGACAAAAGTTTTGAAACGCCGATGAAATCGCCGACGACCGGTTTGTGCGCCCCAGCTGCCGCCCCCTGCCAGACACCGCGGCGCTCAACATTTTTCTCGGCTGCCACCGTCTAAAACCTCATCTCCTCCATACCGTCCCTTTTCTCCTTTACTCTTCTCACCTTTCCAAAAGGCTTCTGCTTCAAAGGTGAACCACTACTCTTCAAGGCAAGGAATGGAACCGTGCTGACTTCTCCCCAGCCACCAAAAAAAAAAACTACCTACATCATGTCGGCCGAGGACGTCTACGAGGGTGCCATTGGTATCGGTGCGTGGAGTGATCCTTTGTCTTGGGGTTGGAGGACAGAGGACCGCAGCTGACGCGAGGACAGACCTTGGTACTACCTACTCTTGTGTCGGTGTTTGGGCCAACGACCGTGTTGAGGTGGGTCGCGAGACAGTGTACGGAGGCTCCGTGCTAACGAACGACAGATCATCGCCAACGACCAGGGTAACCGTACCACCCCGTCTTACGTCGCCTTCACCGAGGGCGAGCGTCTGATCGGTGATGGTGAGTTGCACAGTCCCTCGGAGACAGACACCCGCTGACACGGACAGCCGCCAAAAACCAGTCCGCCATGAACCCGAAGAACACCGTGTTCGACGCCAAGCGATTGATCGGTCGCCGCTTTGACGACGCCGAGGTCAAGAAGGACATGAAGCACTGGCCTTTCACCGTCGTCGACAAGGACGGCTCTCCCTTTGTCGAGGTCGAGTACCTCGGCGAGAACAAGACCTTCTCCCCCCAGGAGATCTCGGCCATGGTCCTCACCAAGATGAAGGAGATCTCCGAGGCCAAGCTTGGCAAGACCGTCAAGAAGGCCGTGGTTACGTGAGTGGCTCCTACTGAAACGCAGCAGCCTTGTACTTGTTCTGCTTTTCGAGGATGATGGCCCGCCGCCGATCAGCGCTGACCATATCAGCGTCCCCGCCTACTTCAACGACTCGCAGCGTCTCGCCACCAAGGACGCCGGTACCATTGCCGGTCTCGAGGTCCTCCGTATCATCAACGAGCCCACCGCCGCCGCCATCGCCTACGGTCTTGACGAGAAGACCAAGGAGGAGCGCAACGTCCTCATCTTTGACCTCGGTGGTGGTACCTTCGATGTCTCCCTGCTCTCCATCACCGGCAAGGTGTTCGCCGTCAAGGCCACCGCCGGTGACACCCACCTCGGTGGTGAGGACTTCGACAACACCCTGCTCGAGCACTTCAAGGCCGAGTTCAAGCGCAAGACCAAGCTCGACATCTCCGAGGACGCCCGTGCCCTGCGCCGTCTCCGTTCCGCGTGCGAGCGTGCCAAGCGCACCCTCTCCTCGGTCACCCAGACCACCGTCGAGGTCGACTCGCTCTTCTCGGGCACCGACTTCTCCGCCAACATCACCCGTGCCCGTTTCGAGGAGATCAACGCCGCCGCCTTCAAGTCGACCATTGACCCCGTTGACAAGGTCCTCAAGGACTCGAAGATCCCCGCCGCCAAGGTCGACGACATTGTTCTCGTCGGCGGTTCCACCCGTATCCCCAAGATCCAGTCGCTCGTCTCCGAGTACTTTGGCGGACGTCAGCTCAACAAGTCGATCAACCCCGACGAGGCCGTCGCCTACGGTGCCGCCGTCCAGGCCGCCGTCCTCACCGGTCAGACCTCGGACAAGACCGCCGACCTCCTCCTCCTCGACGTCGCCCCTCTGTCCCTCGGTGTCGCCATGCAGGGTGACATCTTCGGTGTCGTTCTCCCCCGTAACACCCCCATCCCGTCCAACAAGTCTCGTGTCTTCACCACCGTCGAGGACAACCAGACCACCGTCATGTTCCCCGTCTACGAGGGTGAGCGCACCCAGTGCAAGGACAACCGACTCCTCGGCGAGTTTGAGCTGTCTGGTATCCCCCCTATGCCCCGAGGCCAGGCCGAGCTCGTCTGCACCTTTGAGGTCGACGCCAACGGTCTCCTCAAGGTCTCTGCTCAGGACCGCGCCTCGGGCCGCAAGGCTCACATTACCATCCAGAACTCGGTCGGTCGTCTGTCCTCGGACGAGATCTCGGCGATGATCAAGGACGCCGAGCAGTTCAAGAACGCCGACCGTGACTTCTCTGCCCGCCACGAGGCCAAGTCCGACCTCGAGGCTTACCTCCACACCTGCGAGCAGTCCATCTCCTCGCCCGAGCTCGCCGCCAAGATCAAGCGCGGCGCGCGCGCCGCCGTCGAGTCGGAGATTGCCAAGGCTCTGGAGGTTCTCGAGCAGGAGGATGCGACCGCCGACCAGCTCAAGAAGGCTCAGCTCGGCGTCAAGAGGGCGATGCAGAAGGCCATGGCCTCGGCCCGATAAGCGTGGGGATGAGTAGATGGTACATGGTAGCTGGTGGAGGAACAAGCCGGATCCAATGTCTCTTTGCATCCATCTCGTTTCATTGTACAGGCTCCCCGACATGACATATGCACGGGTTTGAATACATTCGCGCGGCCAAGAACTGACCTGGCATGGTTGCAACGAGCGTCGGTGAACATTTGAACGCAAGCGGTGAACATTTGATCGCAAACAGGCTCCCGCATGCCCGTGGATGAGGATTCCCAAGTTTGCTCTGATGAACTGGGGAGCGGTCTCTATGTTCTGTCCCATTGTAGGCGCGGTTGCTATGATGCAGCGGTCGCCAAGCCAGCGTGGGCGAGTCGAGGGTCAGAGTGGCAGTCGCGTAGCAGTGGTCGTCTCGAGACGTCGTCAAGGTAGCGGTAACTGGGCGACTGCGGTGGTGCGAGTTGCTACATGTATAGCATAGCATATATACAGATGCGTCCCTCTGGGTATCCATCACCTTGCTTCCTCCCCGCGACCCATGCCAAGATGAAGTCTGCTGGAGCCATCCTCAAACAGGAGCTGGTGCGTGTGTGCGAGAGTGTGGCGGCGGTACATTTGAGTTTGCTGACGCAGCCATTGCAGACCGGGCGAAAGCTCGTTTGGAACGTGATATGGTGGTCTCTACACTTCTTCCTCTGTACGTGGATCGTCTAGGCCCCCGCTGAGTGGCAGTCGCGTACGGATGGTACTCTCAAGAGACAAACAAGAAGCTTTCGGGTCTCAACATGCTCAAGTTTTCGGTGTGGTCGTCGAGAGGCGCCGGGCTGGTCCTGGCATTTGACGGAGCGATGATCTTGGTCCCGAGTGAGTGGCCGCGGGTTCAGAAACTCGTGCGGGGAGCGGGTCGGGCTCATGTGCAGTGCTACGTAACATCATTCGCATCGTCAGGCCGAGTTTGCAAGGGATCATCGCTGCGGATGAGAACATCTGGGTGAGACGACAGTGTGACGGAACTGACGACAGTTTCACAGGCAAGTGGCGTATCAGATTCTGCTGTGGACCGTCGTCCATGTCACCGCGCACTACATCAACTTTATCAAGGTGGGTGGGTCATGCGCGTCGTGCTGAGCTGCAGGTCGAGTGGACTCAGATCCGCGTCGAGGCGGCGTGGCAGATCCACTACACTCAGGCCGGCGGTATCACGGGCCATGTGTGAGTTGTGCGGTGACGTACGGCTCGGCGCGACCGCTCACGCCGCAGGATGCTCCTCATCATGTTCTTGATGTACACCACCGCGCACGTCTCGGTCAGGAAGCAGTGCTTCGAGGCGTTTTGGTACACCCATCACCTCGTGAGTGGTGCGCGAGATAGAGCTGAATTCAGGCCTTCTTCTGGATGATCGGGCTGTACACCCACGCGACGGGGTGCTTTGTTCGGGACAGTGTGGATCCCGACTACATATCCACTTTCCCGTTCTACTCCACCGAGCACTGCCTCGGGTACATGAGCTGGCGGTTCACCATCTGGGCGGGAATCTTGGTGAGTCGAGCGGCGAGGTCGCGCTGAGTGAACAGTACTTTGGCGAGCGAGTGTATCGCGAGATCAGAGCGCGTCGAAAGACGGAGATTGTCAAGGTGTTGCTCCACCCTTCCGGCGCGATGGAGCTCCGTTTCACCAAGCCGTCATTCAAGTACAAGGCCGGGCAGTGGCTCTTTCTCAACGTGCCCGAGGTCTCCAAGTTTCAGTGGCATCCGGTGAGCGACACGACGGCGGCTTCACGGCTGACCCTAGTTTACCATATCGTCCGCTCCAGAGGACCCCTTCGTGTCGGTCCACATTCGTCAGGTCGGGGACTTCACCAAAGCTCTTGGAGCGCGTCTCGGCGCGACGGTGGCTCAGTCGAGCTTGCCGAGTGTAGAGAAGAGAGAGCTGGTGGGTATAGACAAGGGTCGCCGGGGGGACTTTGTCGAGGTCAATCCGGCGATGGGGCAGGGTATGCCAGTGCTGAGGATCGACGGGTGAGTTTGTGGTCAGGCAGAGCTCGCTCGCCGAGCTTCGCTTACGAATCAGTCCGTTTGGCGCTCCTGCCGAGGACGTATTCAAGTCTGAGGTCGCCGTGCTCGTGGGCGCGGGTATCGGCGTGACTGTGAGTGAGATGTTGTGCGTCCGCTGACCCGCAGCCGTTCGCCAGCATCCTCAAGCACATCTGGTACGCCCAGCGCGCCGGCCGGCTCGGCTCGCTCAGGCGCGTCGAGTTCATCTGGGTCTGTCGCGACACGGGGACGTTTGGGTGGTTCCAGACGTTGCTCGAGGAGATCGAGGAGGCTCAGACGGATCCGGACTTTTTGCGGATCTCGGTGGGTCGCGCCGAAGTCGCAGCTGACGACCAGATCTACCTCACGCAGAGGATGGACGTGGATGCGGTGCAGAATATCACGCTGAACGAGTAAGTGGATCCGTTGGCAGGCGGTCAAGCTGATGATACCTCTAGCGTCGGTCAGGAGTACGAGTAAGCCCAAAAGATCGTGATACTTATCATGGCTGAACGATCGCTCTAGCCCGCTCACCCTGCTGCGCTCTCGAACGCTGTTCGGCCGCCCCGACTTTAAGCAGGTCTTCACCTCGCTCGCCTCGTCGATCGAGTCCGGCTCCTATCTTCCCGGAAGGGAAGCGAGCCTCAAGACCCGCATGGGCGTGTACTTTTGCGGCGTGAGCGGGGTCGTCAATCTGTATCGATTGCGCTGACAGAGCTCCCGACCTGCAGCCTAGCGCTCTGGCGCGACTCGTCAGAACCGAGTCGTTAAAGGTGAGGTCCAAGTCGATCAGCGTGCGCTTTGCCAAAGAGCACTTTTGAGAGCTGCACCGTGAGAAGGAGAGACAACGTCGAAGCGTGTGTCTGTACTCTACTCTCCCGACGCATTCCACCAGGCAGTGAAATGCACCAGGCCGTGAAATGCACGATAGGCCAAACAAACAACTCAACAGTTGCATAAGATACCCGGGGAGAGGGACTGAGAGTGGGGGGCCGGTGGGGGCCTCGCAAACTGCCACGGCTCGTGGGGAGCCGCCACGGCACGAGACCATGACAAGTTAGTAGTGGTGTCCAGATCCCGTTCTTTCTGCTTACCGCATCCCGCACTCTTGCCGAGGGCACTGCCCACAGCGCCGCGCTATCGACACCCCGTTCAGCACCGTCCCCGACAGACGCGGAGAGACACGAGGGAATCGCAGCGTCGGGTCGATCGGAAAGGCAAAGAGGGTTTTAGTTCCGGTGCTGTTCCCCCATCTCGCAACTCGCTCCCGCACTCCACCCACCCACCGCGGCCTGCTTGCGACGCCGTCGTCGTCGTCGCTGTCTGTCATTGTCGTCGTGCGTCGCACGCCCACTCGAAGCACAGCTCCAGCTCCAGCCGACGGGCGGAGCGAGGCAGAGGCGAAAATTCATGATGCCTCCTGCTCATGATCGACATCGGTCCACCAACATTCCTGTGAGTGTGTGTCTTTCTCACCATCATCGGCAGCTATCTGTGCCCCTCCACGAGCGTCGCCTCTAAGCCTCCCGTCTGACCCCACAGCCCATCTCACCCGCCGGCGTCGGCGCTCTCGGCCTCATACACCCCACTCCACCGACAGATCATCGAAACCTCGACCGCGGCGACATGTACCCCAGCGCTGGACCCGGCCCGCCCGCTGGTGCCGGCAGACCAGCAATGAGCGGACCCTCGGCCAGCGACTTTCCTCAACACTCTCAGGCTCCTATTCCTCCTCATTTTGGCCCGATCCCGCCGTACGGCCCCACTTTGCCACAGCTCGAGCAGTACGGACACGGCGGCGGCTACCCTCCCCCTTATGCACCTCGCCCTCCACTGCCACCCGTGGGCTATGCTCAGCCGTACGGACCCCAGCCTGGCGGCTCGACGAGGGGCTCGCCGACATACGCCCCGATCCCCCCCGGCGGCGGTGGCTCACCGCGGATGGGACAGCACATGGCTCCGGGGCCTAGCGCGGCGGGCTCGGCACCTTCGACCGGAGGGGATGGTTGGCAGCGATTGCCATCGCAGCCGCGCGACGATGCAGGCGCGGCGCGCTCGAGACGGAGCACAGTGTCGAGGACGACGGACGAGGATGCGATTCAAGGCACGGGCGGTGTGGGCGGTGTGGGCGGTGCGGGCGAGGCCGGCGGCGCCGGCGGAGACACCATCAGCGACGCCGATCTGTCAAGGCCGAGCACGGCGGAAAAGAGAAAAGACGGCGTGCGGATACAGCTACCGGGGGACGATGGGAGCCCGTTGAAGGTGGAGCCTGGCGAGGATTTAGACGACGAGGACAAGTTGGATCACCGCAAGCGGAAGCGAAACAGGACAATCAGGAGTTGTGTGCCGTGTCACAATCACAAGCGAAAGGTGGGTCGGTGTGAGGGATCTTCGCTGATTCCAGTGCGATCGTCGACGGCCGTGCGGGCGATGTACAGCCTTGGGTTTGGTGAGTGCGCGCGCCCGACGACGCTGAGTGTAGACCGGAACATGCGTGTACGAAGTCGACGAGGCGAGGGACATGTGAGTGTGTCCAAAAGTCGTCGCTGAAGCCAGGAATGACCCCGATGTCGCCGAGTCCGATCGACTGCGGAAACGAATCGCCGAGCTGGAGCAGGTCGTGCGAGAGCTGCGACAGCGCAACCCCTCGAGATCAACCCCCACGTCCTCCATCCTTCCCGTTGAGCCGGAATCGGACCGCGGCGGCGACTCGAAAAAGCGGCGCGTCATCGTGGACCGCTTTGCCCGTTTCAAGATGGACGAAGCCGCCATGGCCGAGGTGGCAGCGGCGGCGGCGGCGGGGGACGACGCAGGATCCAAGCCGAAAGACTACCGAGCCGAGCCATATCAAACCCATCAACTTCCTGGCGAGGAGATCGTGTACGACCGGATCGGTCGCAAGACCTTTCTCGGAGCGCCCGCTGGAAAATCCATGCTGCGAAGGGTGAGCTCATCCTCGTCAAGACAACGCTGAAGACAGCTCCGCGAGTTGATGTCGGAAAACACGGCGCCGGGCCGAGAGGAGGAACTCGTGGCGGTGCCAGAGGATCTGGCCTTCACTGGTTGGTTCCCGGACACGCGCAAGACGTTCCCCTTCACGACGATTTGGAGTCATGAGAATTTCAGCGGGGAGATCATTGGGCTACTCCCAAACAAGGAGCAAGCGGAACTGTGAGTGGGTGCGCGGACGTACAGTAGTTGACTCGTCAGTCTGCTCGAATCGTGGCGAGACGAGGTCTGCGCGTTCTTCCTCGCGTGGCACGTGTAAGTGACCGCGGCGAGGCGACTCTGACATCAGACCCACGCTCGAGGCCGAGTACCGTCGATTCTTCGCCATGACCACGGCCGAGAAGATGGGCGTGCCGCTGTCATGCCTCTCGCTGTATCTGATGATTTGCTCGCTGGGTGAGTACCACCTCGAAGCGAGGCTGAACCGCAGGATGCGTCATGCGTGCATCAAAGTCGGAGATCTTTGGTCACCCCAATCGAGAAGTCGCAAAACAGGCGCAGCAAGCCGGAGTCAGCCTCAAAGACCCCAAGGATCTTACCTGCAGTCGTCTCCAGAGCGAGCTGTATTGTACGTTGAACGAGTCCAACTCCCACTGACTCCAGTGTCCGCGGCGTACCAGGCCCTTCGACTGTGCTCGTTCATGTCAAACCCGACGATATACACCATCCAGACGCAGATCTTGATGAACATCTACCTGCTCAATTCCGAGCGCGCGGCGGACGGGTGGGCGCAGACCGGCTCCCTAATTCGCCAATGCGTCGCCATGGGCCTGCACGTCGACCCCGCTTCGCTCGACCCGCGCATCTCGATGCGCGACGCCGAGGTGAGGCGGAGAATCTGGTGGTCTGTGGCGGGTTTGGACGCGTTGTTCTGCGTCTCGTTTGGACGCCCCTCGGCCATCAACTTTTACACCACCAACCTGCCTCAAGATCGCACCGATGACAACCTCTCCGAGGCACCGGGTTCGGCACTCTCCCAACTCCCGCCGTCAAACGTGCTCCGCAATGAGACCACCGACGTGACGTACCACGCGGCGTATTTCCAGCTCACCATCCCGTCGTTTGAACTCCTCGACAGGATCTTTCGTGTCGACTGGAAATACTCTCGCTCCTCAATCTACGGGTGGTTTTCGAAACCGCCTCAGGGTATCGACCATCCGCGCTCGTTTGAGGAGACGCACACGTACGAGGATGCCATTCGCCTCGCAAAGGACGTGTTCTCGTGGTATGCTCACATCCCCCGCGGGATGCGGTTCGAGCCGGACGAGGATACGCCGGAGTCGCTCCTACGATCCAGGTCGACCCTACGGATCAACCAGACCCTGGGTCTCTGCATGAAGACGTTTATGATAGTGTGAGCAGAGGCGAGCCGAGAGCCAACAGGCTCTCGAGGCGAGCGTCTAGAACTGATGTACCCGCAGGCTCATTCTGCACCGGCCGTACCTCCGCGTCGACCCCAATGCGTACCCCGAATCCGCCGAGATCTGTTTCAAAGCCGCACACACGCTCCTCACCGCATACACCGTGGGTACCATGGTCAAAGCCAGCATCTTTTGGTCGTGGTGGACAATGTCTTTCCGCGCATTCCACGCCGGTGCGGTGGTGGCCTTCCTCGCGATCAGGCAGCCCGGCACCGACTTTGCCAAAAAGTGTCTCTCCGATCTCCGCGGCACCATTGCCATCTTCGAGGATCGCATCGCGTCGTGGAACGCCGCGCACCCGGTCCAGGCTGATCTGTGCAATGGCCTCGTCAAGCTCGACAAGCTCGCGACGTGAGTGCGTGGTCTGGACCTTGCTGATGGCAGTGCGGCGACGCAGCAGCGACTCGCGGCGAACGATGCCGCCCGATCGAACACGAGTAACGTCTCCCCAGAGTACAAGCCGACACCCCTGTCCCAGATCAAGGGGTTCCCAATCATGTCCTCGACTTCGCCTTCGTCCACGACGTTCTCGTACGGGCCGAACAACGACTCGCATCGGCGTCCGGGAGAGAACCCCTATCTCGGGGTGTACCAAGTGCCGCCAGAGGAAGGGACCATGTTTGCCGGGGACGGCTTCAACGGTCCAGAGAGCTTTGCCCTGCCTCAGGTGGGTCGAGTCGCGCATGACGAGGAGTCGCTGACGTGTTGACAGATCTGGGCGTCCATGTTCGGGATCAAGATGGAGGGGGAAGGGCAGCGGCAGGGCGGAGTGGGGATGCAGACGCCGGACCGGACGGTGCTTTGAGGCGCATGGGAAGGCGCCACAATGGGGGTGGGGAATGATGAACCAGTTGTCAAATCGCAAAATCGTTGTCGACTCGTACAGTTTAGTCCAGTCGTATGCACCGCATCGCCGTGGTGACCGTCTTCTCGGCGCGCTCCATACAAGAGACCTCGCTCCATTGCAAGCTGCTTTGCTCGGCTGCGAGGACCAAGGACGCAGCGGCGATCGCCACCTGATCTGTGACCAACTCCTTTGTTGCCAGCGCCGCCACGTTTCCACCACTCTCTCGCGTCTCATTTCCGACATTTCACTTTCACCCTCCAACCACAACTCGCACCGTCAAAAGCATGTTTGAGCCTCATCTCGAGACGCACCACAGTCACGGAGGCAACGACAACGGATATGGCGACGGGATCTCTATCCTGGACGAGCTGGATAAGCTCGCTCCAATCAAGAGCTTCGATGCGTTCCCAAAGGTGCGGACTACACCGGTTCTGTTCTGCTGGCTTGGGTTGACTCCGCTGGCTTGGGTTGACTCCGCTTGCAGGTCCAATCCACCTACGTGTCAAAATCGAGGCGGGGTGGGGTGCTCACCACCGTGGTCGGCTTGATCATCTTCCTGCTTGTCCTGGTGGGTTCTAACACTTACATCGCCCTGGCACCGCTGACAGGTCCAGAACGACCTGGGAGAATACCTCTATGGCGCTCCAGACTACGAGTTCCAGGTGGATCATGAGCTCGAGCGGGATCTTCAGCTCAACGTGGATCTGACCGTTGCGATGCCATGTCATTGTGAGTTTGACTGCACGGTGGCCTTCGAGAGAGAGCTGACATTACTAGACCTCACAATTGACCTCCGCGACGCGGTCGGCGACCGACTACACCTCTCCGATGACTTTGTCAAGGAAGGCGTGAGTGCTGCGCTGTCTCCAGACCATACCACGCGCTGACAGCGCAGACCGACTTCGTCGTCGGCAAAGCCTCGTCGATGAAGCTCTCCCCGACCTCCCGTTCCGCGTCCGAGATCATTGCCTCATCGCGCCGTCACACCCCTAATCAACGTCGCACATTCGGTGGGATCCGACGACTCTTCTCCTCGGCCCCAAAGGCCAGAAAGGAACACTCCGCGTACCGCCCGACCGTTCCAAAGGTTGAGGAAGGGCCCGCGTGTCGGATATACGGCAGTGTCAAAGTGAAGAAGGTCACAGCGAACTTGCATGTGACGACTTTGGGACACGGCTATATGAGTTTCGAGCACACCGACCATCATCGTGAGTGACCCATGCACGACGCTACAAGCCTCGCCCACTATACCAAGATCATCGTTGTCCGCGGACCCGCTAACCGTTTTAGTCATGAACCTCACCCACGTCGTCCACGAATTCTCCTTCGGCCCGTTCTTCCCCGCCATCTCACAGCCTCTCGACATGAGTCTCGAACTCACCGAGCAGCGTGAGTCTCGCTTGTCCAAGCCCTCCCGCTGACAGACCAGCCTTCACAATCTTCCAATACTTCCTACGCGTCGTCCCGACCACATACATCGACGCTTCACGACGGCGGCTCTCCACCTCGCAATACGCGGTGACCGACTACTCGCGCTCGTTTGAGCATGGCCATGGCATCCCCGGCATCTTCTTCAAGTACGACCTCGAGGGCATGCATCTCACCATCCGCGAGCGCACCACGTCGTTCTACCAGTTCCTCATCCGTCTGGTCGGAGTTATTGGTGGGTTGTGCCTCGTCGCCGCGTGCTGATCGTTCAGGCGGAGTGTGGACCGTCGCGGCTTTCGGTCTCCGCGTCTTCAACCGCGCACAGCGACACGTCACAAAGGCTGTAGGCAAGGAGAAGGACGTCATCCCCTCGGCATTCGAGGGCAACTCGCCCGCTGCTCGGGATGGGTCGAGCTACTTTGGGAACAGCAACCCGGTGTTGTTTGACTACAAGGCGCGATAGCACGGCGGCCGCGCAAGCCGCTTTGGCTGTCGTTTGTCCTCAGAACTGGGAACCATCTGCATCACTCAGGTCTTTAGGGAACTGCGGTGTCTCGACTCTTGCATGCATTCAATCTCGTTGACAACAACGCGTCGGTCGCACCGCACTCTATGTACAGTACCGCTGAGTCTCGCCCTCTTTGCTTGTGATTGGTCGACGGGATCAAATCCGCCACACCCGGATCTCCGCCCGGCCACCACCACCACCACACCCAGTTGCATTTACATCGATACCATACCTACAATCACGCCAGCTTCCTTTTCCCTCTTCTCTCTGTCATAGACACCTTCTTATACCCCTCCGCCATGTCGACCCACCGCGGAGCCGCCTTTCTGGACCAGCCATACGTCGACCCGAACCCTCTCCCATCATCCGTCCCGCACGTCGACGAGCTCGGCGCAACATCGGCCCCGCTCAAATCCGCCTCCTTCTTCATTGGCCAGCACTGCAAGGATGTCAACGGTGCGCTCATCGCGTGCGTGCGACCAGTGCTGACCTGCGGTAGAGGACTTTATGCTGTGCAAGGCGGAGAACCGGGACCCGGCACATTGCTTGAAAGAGGGGCGCAAGGTGACGCGATGCGCTGCCGAGGTGTACGTGGTTGCTCCTGCTACTACTCTACCTCGCTGTTTTGTCCACGCTTCCTCCGCCGCTCGAAGCCCCGCTGACTCCCCTCTTAGCATCGGAAAGATCCGCGAGAGCTGCCTCGCCGAGTTTGACGCCCACTGGCAATGCTTGGAGAAGAACAACCAGGTGAGGAAAACCGGTAGGGACTCGGCTGATAGCAGTACTTCCAAGCCTGCCGGAAACCCGAACGAGCCCTCAACCAATGCGTCTTCACAAAGCTCGTGGGTGGCTCGGACCGTTCTCAGTTGCAGGGTCGCAATCCACGCTGACTTGCTAGAACCTCTCCAAAACCATCCCCGGCTCCCCCGAGGGCCAGCCGCAGATCCACGAGAAGAAGAACCCCATTTTCACTAGAGTGCAAAAGTGATGCATCGTCAATAGCTCAGCGTCTCGACCAGCTTGTCCACCACTCTGATCACGTCGGGCTGATAGAACTTCTCGAATGTCAAAGGCACAGGCGTGCTGGCTGTCAGCTCATATCGAATCTCGGTGACTCACTCCCAGCCGCTGACCAGTCCGACTGGAGCCTCGAGGTACTCAAACGCTCTGCGACCGATCTCCCCCGCGAGATCGTTGCCTACTCCACCTTGCTTGCCGGCCTCGTGTACAATCACCACCCTGCCAGTCTTCTTTACGGCTTCACTGACCGCGGCCGCGGGCAATGGGTTGATCGTGCGCAAATCGATCAGCTGGATGGAGGGCGCGGGGTTTGGCGGTCGCAGCTTGGCAGGGAGAAGTGCCGCCAAGGAAGGTGGAGGGTTGCTCAGCAGTTGTATCGCGCGGACTGCGTCAGCCACGGACGTGAAACAAGACTTACGACACGTGTACAGAGGCGTCCCGTACGACACCAGCGTCAGGTCGGTTCCTGGTCGCACGACGTCAATCTGGCCAAGCGGCAGAGTGTAGTCATCAATTGGCACCTGCTCTACCGCAGCGCGATACCTGTGGTCAGTGCGGCGCGGTCGGCGCACTCACAAGATCTTTGGCTCAAACACGATGACCGGGTTGGGATCCCTGACCGCGGCGAGGATCATGCCCTTTGCCTGAATCGGCGAGCGCGGGATCACCACCTTGAGACCGGCGGCGCCCAAAAAGAAACCCTCGGGACTCTGCGAGTGATACAGCCCACCATGACCCACACTCATGATAGGCGCTCGGACAGTGAGCGAGCCGCCGTTCAGAGGGTACGCCCCGCCGCTTCCGTAGTGGAGTTTGGCCGCCTCATTGACCAGCTGGTCGAATGCGGGGAAGATCTACTGTTCAGCGTTATCCTTCGCCAGCCGCTCACATAGTCGCCAAACTGTATCTCTGCGATGGCACACCCTCCCACGCTGGCGTAGCCGATCCCGAACCCGGCGATTCCCTGCTCTGTGAGAGGGGTGTTGAATACGCGCTTCTTGCCTGTCGTCAGCGCTGACGCGAGACGGACTCACCAAACTCCTCCGTGAGACCCATGGTACATCGCTGTGACGTGAGCTCGGTGTTACCACTTGCTGCATTGAGCGACCCACGAAGACGCCGCCGAAAGCCACGTCTTCTCCGTACACTATGGCTTTGGGGTTGGTAGCTAGAGCGGTTCTAATGGTCAGCTCTGTTTGGCATCGATACCCACCCCAGTGCATCTCTGATCGCCTGGTACAGGTTCATCCGGCGGGTCTGCCGCCCTTTCCCTGTTGGACCTCTCAGCCCATGTCCGTCCGCAAACGTCAACCCGGGCGTGGCCAAGGCCTGGAGTCGGATCGTCAGCGTGAACAAGGCGGTTAATCGCCACCACACACCTGCTCCTCGGTGCCCAACAAGATGTCGCTCTTTCCCAAGCTGGGCTCATCGACAGTCGGCTCATCGGGTACGGGTGTCGGTGCGGAGCGGGCTCTGGGGGCAGGGGGATCGGCTGGCCTTGCGTCTGATGGTTCGTCCACCGACACGGTGTACGAGTTGTTGCGGCGTTGAGGGGAGAGAAGGATAGGCAGGCGGGGGCTGCACCGCCGCGCGATGGAGGGTATGAGGTGCTGTGGGCGCATGATACAAGCTGCGATGGTAGTCGCGAAGCAGACAACAATGTCAAGATGCGACGCGACTGACCAAAGATGGTGAGACGAGTTTTGAGATGACCTTGACCCCCCGCATGGGTAGGTGAGTGAGCCCGAGCCGGAGCCGGAGCTTGGGCAGAGCCACAGCAGCAAGCTAAAGTAACCGGCGGGGACCCCGGGGGCACAAACGGTTACGTAATGTTGCACAATATGGGACGGGGGTATATCTACAGGGGCACCCCCTTATGTTGTGGGGGGTGCCATTTAGTGTATGCGAGTGATTGGCGGGTTGGGTTTAATCAAGCCGCTGCTGTTGTCCTTCCGAAAAAGGTAATTAATCCCAATCAGGGTAATAAAAGGGCGGGGTGTAATCGACGGTGGGTGGGTGGGTGGCCGTGCCTAATCGGCGTCACTAAGTAGTAGTACTCGCCGTTGCCATTCCGCCCTAACCCAAAGCCAAAGCCATCGCTAGCACCACCCTGCTCCTACTCCCACTCCTACTCCTCCTCCTACTCCTACTCATCCCACATCCCACTCCTCCTCCTCCTTTCCTCGTCACCTCGACCCCCCTTCCCCCCCTTGCCCCCCGTTGCCCCCCCGGTTCCTGTGTATATACACTCCCCCCACTCTCACCGTGACACTCCCCCTCCCCCTCACCCTCTCCTTTATCCTCCTCAGTCATGTTCCAAAAGGTGTCCGACAAGTTCCACCACCGCAAGCAACAATCCTCCTCGTCGTCAAACAAGTCTGCACAGTCGCCCATCTCACCCGTCGGCACTCAGCAGGCCGCTCAGAACGCCTACTTCAGCAAGCCCCAGCAACCCCAATCCCCGCAGCAGGATGTGCCGATGGATGGCGTAGAGCAGTGCGTTTGATCCATCCAGTTCCCTCCCGCGTCGCCCATCGTTCGCCCTGACCCGCTCCGCAGACACCCGGCCAAGAACTCGGCAGCTGGCTCTTCCGCATCATCGTCGCTCTCGGCGGTACACCCTCAAGCCAGAACCCTCTCTTCCGCTCTCGGTGTTCAGGCGACCCAGCCGGCCGTCGCCCCAAAGCCCATGGACAGAAACATGAGCGTCGAGATGGCCGACGTGTCGGGCCTGAGTCTCCAACATGGCTCCGAGGAGGAACGGATGAGGGCAAAGGCCAAGGAAGCCCAGGAGCAATCCGCCCATGCTCAGGCAGACTTGCACCGCGCGACGCAGCAAGCACGCGTTGCCGCAATCAACGCAGCGGCCACTCAGGCCGCTCTCGATGCCACCAGCTCCAACAAGACCCCGACCGCCGTCGGCGCCGGAGGCCAACCCCTCCGCAAGACCGCAGGCCGTTACGCCTTTGCGGACTTTGCAATCGAGCGAACGTGAGTGCTCACGCCCCTCTGCGACCCCGTGACTCACTGGTCTCAGCCTCGGCACTGGCTCGTTTGGTCGTGTCCACCTGGTCCGCTCGCGCCACAACGGTCGATTCTACGCCATCAAGGTCCTCAACAAGGAAAAGGTCATCAAGATGAAGCAGGTCGAGCACACCAACTCTGAGCGTGAGATGCTCGTCCGCGTCCGTCACCCATTCCTCGTCAACCTCTGGGGCACCTTCCAGGACGTCAGCAACCTGTACATGGTCATGGACTTTGTCGCAGGCGGAGAGTTGTTCAGTCTTCTCCGCAAGAGCCAAGTGAGTCCACCCCTCGATCTCTCACTGAGTCCAAGCGCTTCCCCAACTCTGTCGCCAAATTCTATGCCGCCGAGGTCGCCCTCGCCCTCGACTACCTCCACTCACTCGATATCATCTACCGCGACCTCAAGCCGGAGAACCTGCTGCTTGGAGCCGATGGACATGTCAAGGTGACCGACTTCGGTTTCGCCAAACACGTCCCGGACATCACCTGGACCCTCTGCGGGACGCCCGACTATCGTGAGTCCTTCATACCGAACCGTGCTGAGATCAGTCGCCCCCGAAGTCGTCCAGTCAAAGGGATACAACAAGAGCGTTGATTGGTACGCTCTCGGCGTGCTGATCTTTGAGATGCTGGTGAGTCGTCCCGTCTCAACTCGCGCTGACTCTAGGCCGGCTACCCACCATTCTTCACCGAGGACGGAAACCCCATGAAACTGTACGAGAAGATCATCGCGGGCAAAGTCCGATACCCCACCTACTTTGACGTCCTGGCCAAGGAACTCCTCAAGAACTTGCTCGTCGGCGACCTGACCAAGCGTTACGGAAACCTGCGAGCCGGTTCATCCGACATCTTTGCGCACCCTTGGTTTGCAGAAGTCGACTGGGATAAGCTGTACCGACGAGAAATTCCCGCTCCATACGTTCCCAAGATCGAAGGCGAAGGCGATGCCAGCCAGTTTGACCGATATCAAGAGGCAGATGTTAGCGAATACGGAAAGGCAGGGACAGGACCGTACGACCACTTTTTCACAGAGTTCTAGGCACCGAATGCATGTTGTCACAACTAAGGACTCTAGCTCCAAGAAAGGAAGAGAGATTAAAGGTCGTCGATAATGCTGTCGTCGCGTCGCGTCGCTGGGTAGGAATGCCGATGCTCGCTCACGCCGATGCTCGCTCATGCCGATGCTCGCTCATGCAGATGCTCGCTCACGCCTTGGCCGCCTCGTCGTCGAGCTGCGCAAACGCCTTGTTGAGCTTGTCGGTCGGCGTGATTTTTGGTTCGCCATAGACGTCCACCAGTTCCAGCAGCCTCGTCACTTCGTCGCTCGGAAGAGAGATGCTTCGCATTAGAACAGCGATGGCCTTGTAAGCCTGGGGGAAGTCGATGGCGTCATCGTCGAGCGACGGCATCCGCTTCTCAATACTGCCTGTTAGCGGCACCTCGAACGTTCTGACTCACCCCTTGACCAGCACATCGAGCGCCGCCGCCCCTTGCTCGAGCGCCGCAGAGTAGCCCTTGGCCACAACTTCGGCATCCTTGATCTTGGCTATTCTGAAGACGTCCTCTGACAATCTCTCGGCGAGCAACGGCTGCCTCTCCTCGGGCAAAGCCTTGAAATACTCGGCGATGTCCTCCGGGTTCCTCGAACCACCCATGTCCTTCTCGCCCCACAGCTCCTTCATGTCCGAGGCGATCTTGGTCTTGGCCGCGTCTTCAGACATGCCGGCTGGCTCCGGCGTAGCAGGTTGTTCCTCTTCCTCGGAACCCTCTTCGTCTTCGCCCTCGCCCTCCTGGTCCTGACCGGGCAGGGGCTTGGTCCTCGGCTGCAGCTTGAGCTTGGGACGCTGCGACTCGCCAGCATCGGTGCTCGTCCGTCGCTCAGTAGTCGCCGGCTCGCTCTCGCCGCTGAGGATGTTGAACATGTTGGTCGAAGAAGGCTGGCGGGAGAGTGGGGGTGTGGTCCCGGCTGCTCCAGGCTTGCGACCCTTGCTGAAAACGCTAGTCGGGCCAAAGGTCGGAGCGCTGGGCAGACCAGAAGACGAGCCGAATTGGCCGACCCTTGAAAAGTCCGCGGGGCGCTGCACAGGCCGGGGAGTGGTGGCGACAGACTGCCATTCGCCGGGCTGAGGCCCGTCCCTCCGCGAGTGACCCGCGCGAGATCCGCCCCGCGAGATGGACTCGCGGGACTGCGCAGACTTCTCCGCCTGCTCCCGGGCGGCCTGCTGGTGAATCTCTGCGATCGTCATGACGCCGGCCTGCTTGTTGCGCGACTTCCATCCTGCCTTTCGCTGATCCATCACATCCTGTCGTCAGCCATGCTCCATCTCACACACTCACCATGACCATGAATCGGATTCTTGACGGGAGACCTTCCACCTCGAGCACAATGTGAAGACGAGCAAAGACCGAGTTCATGTTCTCAGGCGATTGCGCCTCAAACTGTTCGCCAATGGTCGTGAGCAGCTTGACAGTCGACTCGATGTCTTCCTCGTCGGGATCGGTGGCATTGCCGAGCAGGCGGATAAGACAGGTCCTGATGACCTTGTTGGAAATCATCTCGAGTTTGTACAGCTCTCCGATGAGCTGGACAAGACCGAGACCCCTTCGCTTGGCCTTTTGCGCGGCGTAGTACTCATCGCTGAGCATCGCTGCCTCGCCAGTCGGCTCCTTGCCCTCCGCCTTGTCCTTTTCTTGCTGGGCCAAGAGCTCCTTGTCCTCCTTGCTCTTCGCCGCAGCCGCCGTCGCCGCATCCTCTCGGGCCCTCCAGCCGGCTTCGAAGTCCATCTGACATCGTCCAATGAGGTACTTGCGGAACAAGGTTCCGCCAGAAACCGGCTTCCCCTCGAGCTCCTCGGTCACGGACGGGTCAAGACAGTCGAGCAACTTGCGACACAGTCTTGCGTACATGGCGGACCAATGAGCCTCGTCGGTCGCCTTCTCAAACACCAACTTGATGACCAGCTTCAACGACATGCCGTCCGTCTCCTCGCGCGACCTGTTCGCGTACTCGAGGATCTGGTTCGAGATCGAGTCAAACTTCTCCTGCGTCAACTTGTTGAGCAGAGACTTGACCTTGCGCTCGATGAAGGCCGGCGACTTTTCGTCGGTGTCGGTGGGTCGAGCCTTGACCCACGAGTTCTGGCTGACAGCAAGGGGCGCGACGTCCGGGTCGAGTTGCATGCCGGGGCGCTCCTGGGGCAGTCGACGAGCACCGCGTTGACTGCGGTTGGTGCCACCTCGAGAGGCCGAGGGGGCCATCGGTGGCAGCCCGTGCATCGGCATCTGCGATGGGCCTCCCTGGCTGGGCGTCCTCGCCATGCCGGACAGACGGCCCTGGCCCAACGATCGGTTATATCGTTCCTCGCTGGTCGTCCCACGCGTGATTGATCCCGAGCCAAACTGGCCCATGCCAAACGAGCCCATGCCCTGACCCGGAAGCGCCGGGCGGCCGATACCGCCAATGCCCAGACCTGTACCGCGAGCTGGCGGGCCCATGGACGAACGAGCTCCTCGAGCGCCTCGGCTGGAACCAAATCCGCTACTCGAGTCCGCTTCCAGACCGATCTCTTCGAGCGGAGGGAGACTCTCGGGCTTCTCACGGCAGATTGCCATGAACTGCATCAAGAAGTCGCGGTCATATCGGAACTTGCCCGGCTGAGCATCGAGGTTGAGTTCTGGGCTGGGCGGCTTGAAAGAGCTCGGGTAGACAATGGCGCGTAGGTCCTCGATGGGCTTGGCAGTGGTGAGAGCCTGACTGGAGGCCGACGGTTGGTCGTCGCTAGGGGCGGGGGATGACGGCTTGAGGTCAAGAGAGGCGGGCCGACGAGCAGATTGGGTAACAGCCGAGGCGGGCTTGGCTGGCAGACCCGCGGCAGCCAGGGCAGGCGAGGCGAGTGGGGAGGACGGAACGGAAGGGTTCGGGGTCAACAGAGCCTTGCGCTGCTCGTCGGCCTTTTCCCTCGCCTCTTGGGCTGCGGCATGCGCCGCGGCGACCTCCTCCTCCGCCTTGGCCTTGTCCTGTGCTTCCTGCTCCCTCGCCAGCGCCTCGCGTTCCTCCGCCGCCTTTTTCGCCGCCGCCTGCTCCGCCTGGAATGCCTCATCCATCTTGCGCTTCTCCTCTGCGGCCGCGTCTTCCTTCTCCTTGTTATCCTTTGCCTTGCGCTCCTCGTCCTCTTTCGCGTGCCTCTCCTTGCGTGCCTTCCTCTCCTTTTCCTCGTCCTCCTCGATCTTGCGTAGTCGAGCGTTCTCCGCCTCTTCCTTCAGTCGCAGCTTTTTCTGCTCCTCGGACTCGATCCGGACAATCACTGGCAACGCTGGCACCTTCTTGACAGGCGGCTCCGGCTGAGACTCCGCGGCGGGGGGCTCCGGGGTGGCCACGCCACTGGAAGAGACCGAGGGCGATGGGCCCTTGGCCGCGGCCGCTGCCTGCTTGATGTCGACGGCGGTTCCGTCCGGACGGGTGAATTTGATGGCTTTTGAGGCTCGGGGCGTAGGGGTGAATGCAGTGGCGGCACCAGACATGTTGAAACCGGCGGTAGGCGTGAAAACGGGGGTGGGCTGCAGCGGGCGAGAAGGGGTCGACGGCATCGAGCTCACCGAAGGTGTCTGTTGATGGGTAGGGGGAATCAGACTGGGAGGACGAGACGGAGGCGTCGGAACAGGGCTGGGGCCGCCGCTACTCGGCAGCTGGGCCGTGGGCGGCACGGGCGAGGGCTGATTGGGCGCGCCAAGCTGCGCCTGGCCGACCCGTGGAGACATGTAGCCCTGCTGATTCTGAGGATGCTGCTGAGGCGCCCACTGCGCCTGCATGCCGTACTGCTGCTGATCGTACATGTTGTACCCGGGCTTGAAAAATCAGCAACACATCGTCACGCGGCACTCACGTAATAGCCTTGCTGGAAACCCATCATCGGATACTGCCCCTGCTGCGGCACTCCGTACGGCATCTGTGGCTGACCCATCATCATGTTGGGCCGTTGCATGCCCGGCTGCATCTGTGGGGCCATGCCGTTCGGTCGGACCATCCCTTGCTGCGTCGCGTTCTGCTGCATCATCCCTGGCTGCTGAGGACGGAAACCCTGCTGGATCTGTGGCGCCTGGCCGTACTGACCAGGCGGTATGGTCTGGCCGAGGACGGGCGAACGTGACTGTCCGGGTATGACTCCGGCCGGCGGAGCACGGAGGTGGGGCTGGCCCGGCATCATTCCGTAAGGATGGGCATTGGCGTTGGGCAGACCGTTACCGGGGAAGCCGCCCTGACTCATCGACGGGCGACGGTCCTGAGGCGGCGGCGATACCACACCTGCCGAGGGTGGTTTGCTGGTGAACAGGGAGTGCATGTCGAGCTTCTTGGCAGGCGCATTGGGGCTGGCGACGCCTGGCGAGTTGAGCGTGCTGGTCCGTCGGGACGGCGCCTTGACCGTGTTGGGGTCGGTAGACGAGTCGGCTTCGATGGAACCAAACGACTTGACCGTGTCGGCCAGATGGGCGCCCGTGGTGGACGGTGCGGCAGGCGACGACGAGAGCATCGGGTTGGGAGAATCGACAGTGCCAAAGGCGAGGGATGCTGGCGTCAGCCAAGCGACGATGCATGCCCTACTCACTCTTCGGAGGTTCCACGCCGGATCCGACCATCAGACTGCCCTTACGCGAATGATTGCCGATCGGCACGGGTGCAGGGCCGTTGGCTTGTGCAACACCATTGCCGTTCGACAGAGGCCTGCCGGCGACCACTCCGGGGGAGGAGGGCAGGGCGGGGGTGGCAACTCCAGACGCCAGGTTGGAGGCGGGGGTCGAGTCTGTGGCCGGAGGGGGGCCACGAGACCAGGCAGAGGATGCGGCGGAAGGAGCGGGCGAGGTCGCTTTGCTGCTTGGTTGAGCGGACGGGGCGGCGATTTTGCTCATTGACGGGTGAGGGGTAGGAAGGGGATGGGGAGAATCTAGGGAGGAGGGGTCGGTCGCGCGAGTATTGCTGCCCGGGATCAGCGCTGTGTTTGGCCATGTATAGCCATGTACAGCCTTTCGTGCACTCGTTCAAACTCACAGTATGACCTCGGTGAGAAGACCGGGGTCCGGGGTCCGGGGGATGACAACAGAGAGGAGACGATTGAGAGATCTGTCCCGATCTGCTGTCCACCGGGGTGACCAAACTTTTTTTTAGGGACTGGGCGACCGTTGGGAAGCCGCTGGTAAGATTGTCCTTTTACTGCGACACCAGGCTCCTCTGCGTGAAAGGAGGAGCGGCTCGAAGTGAGGACGAAGGGAAGGGTACACGAGACGATGCTCGGCTTTGAAAAGTAACTGAAAGAGAAGAAGAAGAAGAGGAAGTGAGGGAACAGTGACGGGGGAAAGGGGAGGGGGGATAGTGTGGGTGGGTGGGTGGTGGGTGGGTGCACGCGGCGTGGGAGAAGGGGGGGGGGTTTACAGTCTCAGGGTAGGGACGGTTGGGCGGGTTAGCTTTTGGCCTTTTGCCGCTCGCTCCTTTACAATGCGTATTTGTAATGTTCCCCTTGTCCCTTATCCTTTTTTTTTCTAATTGAGCGTAATGACCCGGGCTGGGGGTCGAAATTGCAATACCGCCCGCGGGCTTATCGGGGTTTCAGAATCTCGCTCTTGCAACTCCCTTTTTGCTCGGTGCAGCTGTTTCCCCTCCGACCGGCGTGCTTGGGTGGGAGCTTCTTGGGCCGTCCGTGTCTTCCAGAACCGTATTGACCACTCGCTGACCCGCCATCCCGACCTCCTTCCGCGACGAGAGCTCGCGCATATTCACCTGTATCCATGCTCGCTGCCCGACAATCAACTGTCGAGGCCAAAAAATCCGCATGACATCAGAGCTGGCCCAAATCTTCGTGGCTAGGCGATCCAGTCACGGGATGGGGGCCTTGTTGTTCCGGAGCGAAGCAATGTGCGACCGTCGTGGCGGTTCAGTTCGGGGGAGCAGAGATGAGCGAGGCAGAGCCGGTTTCTTTCTCATGCATCCTGGAAGCATGGCGAAAGCACCGCACGCCCTTGACCTATTTTCGCGCAGTTACGCGCATCCACTGCGAAGAGGACATCGACGACACTTGCATCATCACATAAAACCTACTTGTCGAGGTCAGGCGAGAAACAAGCCTCGGACTTCGGTAATAGCTGTCTGTATGACATCCAATTCCTTCTCGGTCTCCTCGACCTCGTCACTCGCCCGCTCTGCTGCCATACCCGCCAGCTTATGCAGGAAATTATGAAGACCTCGCAGCTCCCCTAGTGATCCAAGGAGATCCTCCACCTGCTCAGCCTGGTTGCGCCCGGGCAACGCGCCGAGAATACTATCGCAAGCCGTTGGGGCGGCGACAAGCAGCCGGGCGAGAAGCAGCGAAACGTAACTCGCGATGATTTCGGCCTCGGCCTGTCATGTAAAATTCCGTCTAATCACTCGAGATTGGACAGGCACTCACTTGCGACTGTGAGACGTTCTCCAAGTATATTGCGACGAGATGCTGAGGCAACGGTTTCGCGTCTGCGCAACGACAGATTCGCAGACACGCATGCTTTGAGGTACATGAAGCAGAGACAACTTTTGATTGTCAGTCAGACTCGCCACCACAATTCCAGAACCACTTACCCATGTCGGCTACGGAAGCGGTGAAAGCCTGGTCGGCCAAAAACGCGTTGCACAGCGCCGCGAGAACAAGACACAGCAAGTCCTGCCCAGAGACAGGGTCCTCTGTGTGATCTCGCTTGAATCGATCACCCGACGACAGCTCCTTTTCTTCACCTGATTGCTCCCCCATTGCGGCAACTAACTTTTCCCGCCCGAGAACGATCCGCATAAGGGCCGTCGAGGAACCCGGGACGTCTGACGTCGATTTCGACCAGCGAAGCGACATGTTCGACATGTTGACCAGTAGCTTGAGTGACTCGACAAGACACTTTGCCCCTGAGCATATCAGGTACGGGACCGTGGGACCACTCACCCAGAGCTCGGTGTTCATGATCGTCGTCAAAGGCGATTGCATGATACGCAATGATACCAGACACGACATCCTTGGCAAAATCGTGACTATCGTTTGCCAGAATGTCGCGATCGTCTGACGACTGCAGCACCACCGTGCTTATGATGCGCAGACAGAGGTGTAAGTGGACCAGATCGACAGTGCCCCGTATCGTCAACGGCTGCAGACTCAGTCCCGCGCAGGTCTTCGTACGTACCAAGCCTTTTTCGAAAAGGTCGAAGCGGTCAAGGACTGCGGATAGCTCGTTGGCGTAGGATTTCATGACCTTTGACATAGCCTTTTGGGCTGCAATGATGGGCGATATCGACTCCCAATGCGTGTCGCACATCATCTGCAGAGCATACGCTGCAAGGCGTCTGGTCGATGGCTGACCTCGTCAGTTTTGCTACACTAAATCTGTCAAGGGACTCACTGAGAGCGATGGTGATGGCATATCCAGCTCCGTGTAGACATCTTTCAAGCTTTGTGGCTGGACAATTAGCGTCTCGCCGACTCTGACGCGCACCTTGATCGACGACGCGTCCAAAGGTCCGCCCCCGACACCGATCATGTTTATCAAGAACGACACGCTATCCTCGCCATGAATACGGACAACACTGTCGATTCCTGTGGCTGATTTGGCGAGCTTGACGAGGAAAAGTATGCACACCGCGTCCATCACCTGCAAGTCAGACGCGGTCGTGATGCGACACTCACATCATCGCCACCTTCTCTGGCTGACGCGAAAGCCTCCCATATTCGCTCAGTCTGCCCCCAGATCTTCATCTTTTCCAACCATGAGTCATCGCACATGTTCCGGAGGACATCAATGGCGCTGCATGTCAGCAGATATCACGGTGTCTCACCTTACCTGGACCGTCTCAGACTCATACGCGTGTGATCATCGGCCACTGGATCCACCAGGTAGGCCACCTCGTCCATGAAGCGCCTGTTTTCCCCTTTCGACCTCATATCGGACACAGGTTGAGGCGCTCGAGCAGCGAGGAGGTCCTGATCATAAGCGAAGCGGAGGTTGTGTGGACCCACCGTGAAGAGACTTCCGGACGTTTCTCCCTCTGCGGTGTTGTCCACCTCGTACATCTTCCGCAGCTCTGCATAGCTCTCCTTGACCACGCCTTCGTGATGCACAGCTTTCTTTACTCCAAATATATCTCCAGCCTCTCCATCTTCCATCTCAACGCGTACTGTCCTCGTCTTGCCGTAGGTTCGTTTGGCTTTACCTCCCGAGCCATCATGGGCCGGAGCAGAGGGGACCAGTAGAGCTGCCGGATTGGGAGACAGATCTCGGGTCGGCGATTTGCTTGGAGTGCTTGGCAGCGATTGTGTCCTGGCGAGGCGGGAGGAGGGAGATGGTCGGAAAGGGCTGGGATCGTCGACAGGTCTGGATTTGGAGGGAGACTTGACCCCAAGGCTCTGCGTTTTGGTGAGCATCCGCCTCAGCCCCGACGGCCGGTTGGCTCTGTGTGGGCTGGGATCGTCGGCGTCCGAGAAACCCGAAGATGCACCAGACGAAGCGACCTGAGCGAAGAGTGCCGAGAGATCCTTTGGCGACGAAGTGGGCGTCAATGGCCGTCTGGACACGCGCTGCGAGGGCGGTGTGGATGGGGAGAGATTCTCCGTGAACGACCTATGCGCAGGTGCTGCTCTGTCCTTCGGTGTGGCTGAAGTGGGTGATGTCGGTCGTCGTTGGTCTTCTGAGGCCCGCTGCGTACTGAAGGTGCCTCTGGACGATTGCTGACGAGCCGGCGGTTCTCGTGGAGGTCCCTCATCACCTTGTCTGATCAACGCCTCCGGGGAACTGCCCCCCCTCGCCCGCTTGTGACTCGGCCGTATGACCCCGTCGTCATCCCCACTTCCACCCGTCGCTCCATCTTCCTTGTGATCGTCCTGCGTCTTGCGCTTCTGATGGCGAGACCCCTTCTTGGAATATGTACGTTGTGCGACGCGGTGGGATGGATTGGAAAGGAGGGAAGTCGAGGGTGATGATTCGGGACTCGAGGACCGCATGGCGGGTGAGTGGCCAGGTGATATCGAGGGGCGAAGAGACCACCCAGAGCCGCGTTCAATGAGGTTCTGTATCGACTTGTCCTGTTGCGTGTTCTGTGCGAACGACGCAGACAGAGAACTGCCATGAATGTGAGGATGGGACGAAGACTCGTCGAACTGGGCCCGCATCAGAGTGGCGGAAATCAACTCAATCTCCGTTTCGCGAGTGGTGGTAGGTATCCCGGACCGTCCAGGGGGAAACCGAGCAATGCATGAACAGGCGTAAAAAAGTGGAATGGTACAGGACGAAAGTCGTGAGGTGCGAACAACGGTCAAAACGGAAATGTAGTACACGAAGGGTGACCCTAATCGTCATCCTCGCCCTCCGAGAGGTCGATGTACGCGGGCTTCTTGGTGGCACCACGGCCAGGTCTAGCTGTCGCTCTAGGTGCGGGTGCGGGAACGAAATCCTCCATGAGGCTGCTCGTCAGCGACGGAACCGCATCGTGTACCTACGAATCATGCTCCTCGAAATCCGAGTCGGCCTTCTTCGCTTTAGCCTTGACTGTCGGCTTCGACTTGGGCAGCTCCAAGACGTCATCGTCCGAATCCGACTCGACGGGCTTCTTTGCGGGCTTAGGTTTTGGTTTCGCAGAACCAGCAAACCCGTCAAGGGTGGATTGCTTTGCTTTGGGCGCGGCTTTGGCGGCGGGGATGTCGTACACTTCGGTCAGCTGGGACTTGTCCCTCTGCAACCTACTATCATCGTCCGAGTCGTCGAGCTTCACCACGGCTGCCGGCTTCGCCTTGGGCTTGGCGGCCGCCGCCTTCTTCTTCGCAGGAGGCTTCTCGCCGTCCGAGGCGTCCGAGACGTTGGTGCTGCCGTCAGTGAGTGCCCAATTGGGAAGTCTCACCTAGGGCGCTTCGCTGGAGACGCCTTGGCTGGGGACGCGACGGCCGCCTTGGCTTTCGGCCTAGCCGCAGCCGCCTTTTTGGTAGGAACGAAGTCATCCGACTCGTCCGAGTCATCGCCGTTCGCCTTGCGCTTCTTTTTGGCCGCTGCCTTGATGGCTGCTTTGGTCTTGGGCTTGGCCGACTTCAAAGCGTTGGCATCGGCTTCGAGGAGGAGCTGATGACGATGTCAGCGCGCACCACGTGCTGAGGCTTACATCCCATTCGGCGAGGAAGTTGTCAAGGTCGTGGTTCCAGATGTCCTGCGGGGACAGTTTGAGGAGCTCGATGAGCTCCTGCTCTTTGACATCACGCTCGGCCAGCAGTTTCTCGACCTGCCGTTAGCGGAGGCATCAATCGCAAGTCCGCACCTTTTCCGCTGTCAAGCTCCAAATCGCCATGCCGAGCAAGTAGTCATAGTCACTAGCAAGACCCTCGTCGTCTTCCTCCATGCTGGGCTCAGCCTCAACATCCGACTTCTTGCCCTTTGGGAATGGCCGGAACTTGAGGTCGCGCAACTCCGCCACAATGTCGACTTTTTTCTTGTTCGACACGACCAGCTCTCGGGTAATGACCATCTGAACGAAGCGAGCCTGGTTGGACAGCTTCTCGAACTGCTTGTTGAGCTCGTCGGCGAGATGTTGCTGAGAGAATCAGCCACGGCCAAGACAGAAGACAGATTACTCACCTTTCTCAACCCATAAAACTCCAGGCGCTTGTGGAAGAAGTCCGTAAGGATTTCCTCGGCACTGGAATAGCGCTTGATTTTGCCGTTCAGGTCAAAGCACACCATGTTACCGGTACCGAGTGTGGTGGTCATCTTGAACTTTTTCTCAAAGCCTTCCGTCTCGGCAGCCTTCATGTCCTTTTCTGTCATGTGGACCTTGAAGTGGACCGTCGTGTCGGTGTGGTGCTCCTCGTAGTCCTGACATCAGCGACTGATTCCCGCAATCAAACATACCTTGACGGTTGACGGTGTCTTATCCGTACCCGTGGTAAGCTCCTCGAGCATCTCTTTGAAGTCCTGAGTCCATTTGCGGATCGGTAGTTCCGTGATCTCCACCGTGTGGTCGTCAACCTTGTCGAGGACCCCGCTGACTTTGTACTTGTCCTGCTCGACCCGCTCAATCGAGCCCTGGCGTCAGCGAGAGTCCAGGTCGATGACCCACCTTGAAACCACGGAACCAAGGGTTCATCTTTTCCGGCTCTTCACCCTTCATCATGCGGCGAAGGTTGTCGACAATGTCAACGGGATTGTAGTTGGGAATCGCCGTGCTCCAGCCTGAAGGGTGAGCCCTTGCCGACGAACTTGGACACTCACCAGTCCCGATACCGTCAGCACCGTTGATGAGCACAAGGGGCACCGTTGGCAGGTAGTACTCCGGCTCGATGCCCATGCCGTCTTCGATTTGGTAGTTTAGCAAACCGTCGTCGGCCGGGTGGAAGATTGCGCGGGTCATTCTTGGCACATTCGTGAAGATATAACGAGCGCTAGCAGCGTCTTTGCCGCCCTGGCGACTTCAGCACCGCCGTCCCTCATTCTAATCGCATTGCACTCACCGCCAGACGAGTACCAAATTGACCGTTAGGTGCGAGCAAGTTGATGTTGTTGCTTCCCACAAAGCTCTGCGCCAAACCCACAATCGTCGCCGTGAGGGACTGCTCGCCGTGGTGGTAGGCCGTCTTCTCCGACACATAACCAGCCAGCTGTGCCACTTTGATCTCCTTGGTGAGGTTGCGCTTGAAACAACCAAACAAGACCTTTCGTTGACCAGGTTTCAGTCCATCGGCAACGGAGGGAATGGATCGGATGTTGTCGGCCATGGAGAAGAGGATGAGCTCCTTGTTCACAAAGTCGGAGATTGGCAGGCTGTCGACATCGTGGTCGAGGAAAGTGCCAGGCTGCTATTAGCAACGCACGGAGGCGCACCTCACCTTAAATTGCCGCAGCCACTCCTTTCGATCGTCGGCCTTTTTCTTGTTGAACGCCATGTCGATCAACACGCGGTCCTCCTGCTGCATAGCCTCGAACGGCAGGCGGTGCTTCTGAAGGTCGGAAAAGTACTTTTTCGCATCGGCAGATGTACTGGTACCGAGACCCTGAGGTGTGAGCGATGCACATCACATCGACTTGCCTTGTAGTACTTTGACTCCCAGCCTCGCCCGTCATTGTTCGCAGCTTTCCACTCCTCGTACTGCGGCATCGTGTAGAAGCTGAACTCCTGCTTGCCCTTCCAAACCTTGACGATGGGAGTGATGAACTCGACCAGGAAACTGGGAATGCGAAGAAGTGAGGGATAGAAGTGGTCCAAAAAGTTGATGATGAGGCCTTTGATGTGTGAGCCGTCATGATCCTGATCGGTCATGATCATGAGGTGACCGTATCGAAGACTATCGGTGGTTGTGTAGTCTTGATTGTGCTTGAGACCGAGGATCTGCTTGATGTGCTGAATCTCGACATTTTTGACGATCTGATCGTGGCCAGCCTCTCGAACATTGAGCAGCTTTCCACGCAAGGGGAAGACACCGTACTCGTCGCGGCCAACGACAGCGAGGCCAGACACTGCGAGCGCCTTGGCCGAGTCTCCTTCCGTCAGGATCAGAGTGCAGTTCTTTGCGTTGCGTCCACCCGCATTGTTGGCGTCTTCCAGCTTGACAATGCCCGAGATCCTGGCGTCAGGAGTGCCATATAGACCGTACTCACCTGGATCGCTTCGCACCGTCAGACTTTTTCAGAATCTGATCCTGCTTAAATCTGGCCCAGCTGAGCACGTTCTCGATGATGCCGGATTTGGTGACTGACATTAGCGACGTACTTTTCACCGGACTAACCTTTCTTGACAAAGTCCTCCGATAGGTCACACTTGCTCCCAAACGCCGAGCTCTTCAACGTGAGACACTCCTTGGTTTGCGAGTCAAACGCCGGGTTTTCCACAAGAGCGTTCACAAAGATCCACATGTGGTTCTTGACCTGGAACGGCTTGACTGGGGCCGCCTTATTCTTCTTCTTGATCTGGTCCAGACTGCCGTCAGCAATGTAATATATTAACACCTACAGTTTGTTGGCCAATTGCGTCATGATCATGTCGACGTGAGTACCGCCTTTGGTTGTAGCGATGGAGTTGGCGAACGAGACGTGTTGTGGCTGACCGTCGGAAAGCGCAAACGCCACCTCCCAGCGCTTGTTGATGACCTCGTAGATGACCGATGGCTTGGACACCGCCGCGCCTCCAGCAGCATCTGACGCAGCCTGGTTCTGTGCGTTGAGGTACATCTCAACGTACTGAAAGAGTCAGTGTGGCTCGGCGGCAAAGAGTCAGTATGGTCCGACGTTCCACGCACCTGCTTGAACCCTTTAACCTTTAGCCGCTCGTCGTTGAGGTACACCTTGATGTCCTTGACGGTCCCGGCCATGTCGTACACTCGTTTCATGAGAAGAGCGTTGGTGTCGTCGTCAATCGAGGTCATGCCAAAGCGCTGGAGGTCGGGGGTGAAGGTGATCTTGGTCCATTCCTCGCCCTTCTTGTTCTCGGTGATCTGACTCTCAGCGCAGCTCATTGCTCAGGCTAACCTTTGGCGCAGCCTTTTTGGACATGTTGTCTGAAAACACCTGCTTCCACTTCTTGCCGTTGACCTTGTCGGCAGTCTCGACGACTGGCCGTCAGCGTCGCCAGGCCAATTTTACTCACTGAACTCGTGCGAGTAGATGTTGGCAAGCTTAGCACCGTAACCGTTTCGTCCACCCGTGAGCTTCTTCTGGTCGTCGTCGAAATTGCTTCCCGCGAGTCTATGGTCAGCAACGATAGTCGTGGTAAACTCACAGATGGCCAAAGATAAGCTCCGGAATCATGACGCCTTCCTTCTCGTGTCGCTCGACGGGTATACCGCGCCCATTGTTGTAAACCGAAATCTGGTTCTTTTCGCGATCAATGTTGACTTTGATCGTGTCCATGGTAGGGTCGTTGATCTGCCGTTAGCTTGGTTGACCTGTACGCTTACTTTGTTATCAGCAGAGTTGACGAGAATCTCGTCAAAGATCTTGAAGAAGCCGGGCACGTAGGTAGTATTGCTATCGTCAGCCCAGTCGGCATCTGAGAGGACTCACCGCAGCGCCATCATCTTAGACTCCGAGTCGTACACCCACATCGGCTGAGTGATGGCCTCAACGGAGCCAATGTAGGTGTCGGGCCGTTTCAGGACATGTTCCAGTTGAGTGAGCTGGAGTCAGCTATGCGTTGGCATGGGCACTCACTTTTTGGTACATCTGGCTGGCAGTCTTCTTCTGAGCAGGCTTGGAGCCTGCAGGCTCGACGTCGGCGTCGTCCACGGCCATGGCTACTTTCTTTGGCGGCGAGTCAAACGTGTCGCCTCCATCGGTCTCCGAGATGGAGTCATTGGGCGCGTTTTTCTTTGCTGCAAGGGGCGCCTTCTTCGCGGCGGGTTTCTTGGCGGGCGCCTAGGATGGTCAGCGACGCGGGCTTCCTACGGGGACAAGCACTCACCTTGGCAGCCTTTGGAGCCGCAGCCTTCTTCTGCGTCTTCTTCGCCTGAGTGGTCTCGACGTAGCCCTCGGACCCGCTGTCGTCGAGCTGGAACCCTTGCGAGGACTCGCTGTCGGACATGGTGGAAAACCTGTTGCGGGCAGCAGCACAAGTGGGTACAGCGAGCTGCGCAGAACGTTGAAAGAGTGACTGTTTCGGGTGCTGACGAATACGCTGACAAAGAGAAGCGCAGAGGGAGGACCGCAAGCAAGAGGAGAAGGCCATAAAATGGAGGAAGAGATATCAAAACACAAGGGAGAGAGTCGTTGCATCTCTCAACGCGACCCAGCCTTGTTGATTCGCGCGGGGACAGTCACGTGACAATCACGGCTCCACGTGGCGCTGGCGGCGGATTTGATCCCGCGCGCCATATTGAGTGAACGAATGGCGGTGCGTAGACAGAGATGCGCGTGTCTCCCTGGGTTTCTCTCACCCCCTCTCTGTGCTCTTCTTGTCACAGCTCCTTGCCATCTCACTCGGAACACCTATCCCAGCTCTCGCGGACCACAGCAACAGCCGAAGCCATGTCGAGACAGGCTGACCCATTCGACGACATACTCCAGCCGCAGCCACGGCACCCCCAGCAGTCCACCGTGGCCGACAACCCATTTGACCAGGACGGCTCGCCTAACCTCTTTGACGACCACAATGGCGCCTACGGCGGCCACGCTGGGCAGAGCTCGGGCCACGTAGCGAGCAGCTCTCGGGATGCTGGAAGGCAGCATGGCTACGCTCTTGATCCTTTCTTTGACGAGTGAGTGCTTCCCTGCATCGATCGGGGCTGAAGGCAGTGACGACGAATACGCCCATCCCAACCAGTCTACCGGCTACCTGCCTTCCCAGTCCAACCCCAATATCCGTGGCTTTGGACGCTCCGAGCCATCTTTGATGGAATCGTCGCGACCTCTTGCCCAATCTGGCGCCGTTCCAGCTGGCTTCCAGGGCCCTGACGACAAATATCACCCATCCAAGGGCTATGCTCACGATCCGTTCGAGGACGACGAAGGGCCATCGGCATACGCCTTCTCTGCGCCGGCTGCCGGACCCTACGCCCCTCGCCGGAGTCGGTGGGCCCGGTTCAGAGAAGATCATCTCACTGATGTCGATTGGACTTTCGGTGTGAACGCGCTGCTCGGTCGTAAGAGCAAGTTTGAGGGTGTACCACGGGAGGTGGCGTTGAACGACCCCGAAGCGAATCGGGTCAAGGGATACGAGAGCAACACCGTCGCAACGGGGAAATACGGTCCAATCACCTTCATTCCCAAGTTCCTCTTCGCCGAGTTCTCAAGGTCCGCCAACCTGTTCTTCCTCTTCACAGGTGAGTGAGTCTGCTGCGACCCCGCTCACACCAGCCTGCATCCAGCAGGTGCCCAACGTGTCGCCGACTGGGAGATACACCACCATTGTCCCTCTGGGCGTTGTACTTCTGGCGAGTGCTTTCAAAGAGGCTCAGGAAGACCTCAAACGCCATGCGTCCGACCGCAACCTCAACAACAATCTGGCCGAAGTTCTTGTCAACCAGCAATTCGAACCGAGACCATGGCGAAGAATACGAGTTGGAGATGTCGTTCGTCTGCCTGCCAACAGCTTCATCCCTGCAGACATGGTACTGTTGAGCAGCAGTGAACCCGATGGTCTTTGCTACATTGAAACAGCGAACCTGGATGGGTGAGTCTACACTGATGTTGCGGCTGACGGCAGCGAAACCAACTTGAAGATTAAACAGGCACACCCAGCCACTGCCTCCCTCACGAACCCCCACGCCGCGTCGCTCCTCCGAGGCCACCTGCTCTCCGAAGCGCCCAACTCTTCGCTCTACACATACGATGGGACTTTTCACCTCTCGGCTTCCTTGCCTGGCGCGGCGCCTACCAAGGTTCCGGTCGGACCAAACCAAATGCTCCTGCGAGGTGCTCAGCTGCGGAACACCGAATGGGTCTACGGCGTTGTCGTCAATGCGGGTCACGAGACGAAACTCATGCGAAATGCGACGTGAGTGTTCTTGTCCTTGCCGGCGCTGACCCACTAGCGAGGCGCCTATCAAGCGTACCGCAGTCGAACGTCAGGTCAACATGCAAATTCTATACCTCTTCATCCTCCTGCTCATCCTCTCCCTCGTGTCGACCATTGGCAATTGCATCCGAACGGTGAGTTGATGTCCGGTCGTCGCTTATATCAGTGGTTCTTCTCGTCGCAAGATTGGTACCTGGCCTGGAATATGGATACCACCAACAAGGGTGAGTTGTCTGCTTCAACTAGGCTTACATGCAGTCAAAATGTTCGTCGAGGACATCCTCACCTTCATCATTCTGTACAACAACTTGATTCCCATCTCGTGAGTGAACATCTCGTAAGTCGCTAACCGCAGTCTCATCATGACGATCGAGGTGGTCAAATTCTGGCAGGCATCCCTTATCAACTCCGACCTCGACATGTATCACGCCCCCACAGACACTCCCGCCCTCTGCCGCACGTCGTCTTTGGTCGAGGAGCTGGGTCAGATCGCGTACATCTTCTCGGACAAGACCGGCACCCTCACCTGCAATGAGATGGAATTCCGCGAGTGCAGTGTCTTTGGGACGATGTATGCGCAGGTTGTCGACGACTCGAAGAGGGAGCAGGGCCAGAAAACGTTTGAGGTCTTGCGGCAGCGATGCCTACAGGACAACGAGGAAGCAGCCGTGCTTCGAGAATTGTGAGTGATATCCCCGACTCGGCTGATGTGTCAGCCTGTCGCTGTTAGCAGTGTGCCACACGGTTATACCAGAAGAGCGCGACGGCAAGATGGTATTCCAGGCGTCGAGTCCAGACGAGGCAGCGTTGGTGGCAGGAGCCGAGATCCTTGGCTATCGCTTCCACACGCGGAAGCCAAAGTCTGTCTTCATCGACGTCAACGGTCATTCTGAAGAATTCGAGATTCTCAACGTCTGCGAGTTCAACTCGTCCCGAAAACGCATGTCGACTGTCGTGCGGGGCCCGGACGGTCGCATCAAGCTCTTCACCAAAGGTGCAGACACGGTGATCTACGAGCGCCTGGCGCCAAACCAGGCCTTTGCCGAGCAAACCCTCATCCATCTGGAAGATTACGCCACCGAAGGTCTTCGGACCCTGTGCTTGGCGTACCGCGACATCTCCGACGAGGAATACGCAACCTGGTCAGCCATGTACGATCATGCAGCCGCCCAGTTGTCCGGACGTGCCGAAGCCCTCGACAAGGTGGCGGAGGCCATTGAGCAGAACCTTCAACTTCTTGGAGCCACTGCCATCGAAGACAAGCTGCAAGACGGAGTACCGGACGCGATCCACACGTTGCAACAGGCCGGGATAAAGATCTGGGTCCTGACCGGAGATCGCCAGGAGACTGCCATCAATATTGGCTTGTCTTGCAGGTTGATCTCAGAGTCAATGAACCTCGTAGGTCATGACGAGCGCATCTGAGCTAATGCCAGGTCATCATCAACACGGAGACAATGATGGAGACGGTTGATCTGCTCAACAAGCGCCTCTTTGCGATCAAGAATCAGCGCCTAGGAGGGGATGTCGAGGAATTGGCTCTGGTCATCGGTGGGTACCGTCGCCCTTCAATCGCTAACCGTTTCCAGACGGGAGAAGTCTCACATTCGCCTTGGAGAAGGAATGCTCGGATGTTTTCTTGGAGCTCGCCATCATGTGCGAGGCTGTCATTTGCTGTAAGTCAATTTCTCCGGCAAGACATCCCACGCTCATCGTCTAGGCCGGGTGTCTCCGCTGCAGAAAGCCCTGGTCGTCAAATTGGTCAAACGGTCCACCTCTGCTCCGCTGCTCGCCATCGGTGATGGAGCGAACGACGTCAGTATGATCCAGGCTGCTCATGTCGGGGTAGGCATATCCGGTGTCGAGGTGAGTCCTTGCTGGAACTGCCCAAGTTCGGCGCTCACGTCTCGCAGGGATTGCAAGCCGCTCGCTCTGCCGATGTAGCCATCTCCCAGTTCCGCTTCCTTCGCAAGCTTCTTCTGGTCCACGGATCATGGAGTTACCAGCGGTTGTCGAAGCTGATTTTATGTGAGTGACGTTGCGTCCGGCGTCACCCAGGCTAACTTCCGATAGACTCGTTCTACAAGAACATCACCTTCGCGCTCACGCTCTTCTGGGTGAGTGAACGGGTTACACTGCAATACACCATGACTGGCTAACCCGCCCAGTATTCGTGGTTCAACGACTTTTCTGGACAGATCTCGTTCGAGGGCTGGTCAATGTCGTTCTACAACGTCATCTTCACCATCCTCCCACCTCTGGTCATCGGCATTTTCGATCAGTTCGTCTCGGCTCGCATGCTCGACCGATACCCCCAACTCTACCATCTTGGTCAGCAAAACTACTTTTTCACGCCCATCCGGTTCTTCTACTGGGTCGGAAATGCTTTCTACCACTCAGTCGTGAGTCTGGCGGCGCGTCTGAAGGGACACACAATGACCTCGCAGATCCTCTTTGCCTTCTCATGTCTCGTGTTCAAAGCCGACCTCTTGGCAACGGACGGCAAGAACTCGGGCCTCTGGGTGTGGGGTACGACACTGTACCTGGCGATTCTGTTGACAGTGTTGGGCAAAGCGGCGTTGATCTCAGAGTGGGTCGCAATTGCTGCGGCTTAGCTTCGCTGACGTCTTCAGCGTGTGGACTAAATATACCCTCGCCGCCATCCCCGGTTCATTCGTCTTCACGATGATAGCGTTGCCCCTGTACGCTCTGATCGCCCCATTGCTCAACTTTTCTCGCCCTTTCACCGGTATTGTTCCACGACTGTGGGCAGACCCCGTCTTTTACTTTGTTCTACTTCTCTTCCCCATGATCTGCCTTCTACGCGACTATGCCTGGAAATAGTAAGTCCTGTTGCGGCTCACGATTTTGTCTTCTGACGAGCCTCAGCTACCGGAGGACGTACTACCCAACGTCGTATCACATCGTCCAGGAGATACAGAAATTCAACTTGTCCGATTACAGGCCAAGGCAGGAACAGTGAGTACGCCGCTCCTGCTCGCGCTGAAACTTGCAAGATTCCAAAAGGCGATCAAGAAGGTCCGCGCGACCCAGCGGATGCGACGTCAACGCGGCTTTGCGTTCAGCCAGACCGAGACGAACAATCAGGATCAGACTCGACTGATTCGCGCTTACGACACGAGCGTAGCGCGGCCGACGGGTTACTAAGTGATCTAGAAAAGAGAAAGAAGCAATGCATCAAAAGTCATGAATCGGACAAATCACACACTAGGCCATCGGTCTACCCGGATCAGCAGCGGCGAGTTCGGACAAACTTACGTTGATATCGAAAGCGGCCCAATTGGCATCCGCACTCCCTGTTGAACTCGTCGAAGCGTGGGCATACCGCACGTCGTCGCCCGGTGGTCCACGAAAGAGAGCAAGGCGAACCGTCTTGGCGGTGGTCCAGAGCTCCCCTACGTGGTCAGACCGCCATTCGCCGCGCTCCGACTCACCCAACTGAGGCATGAGAATCGCTTTGTCGCCAGTGTCAAAGTTACCCTGCTTGTTTTCCGCAGTGAAGAGCTTGGTTGCGAGCTGATTGACCACGATCACCTGGGCCTACGTGAGCGTCTATGACAAATCGTGTATCAGCGCAGCACGCACTGCGCAGTGGTTGACGGTTGAGATCTTCGCGATCGTGTGCTTGATCCTGCCCTGGAGTGAGAGACGATCGACCGCAACATGACATAGCTCACGTGTCCATGACTCGTCGACGGGAGCTCATGTCGAGGTTGGGCTGGCGGAAGTGGAAACTCAGCGTGTCGATGATCACGAGCCGCACCTACAATGGAGTTTAATCAACTTTACCGGCGAACGGCGGGTCAACAGATGGGTCGCCCACCTTCGGATGCGATTCCAGCCAATCATCCAACGTCTGAAGCAGTGCGATCATTTGCACCTGTGTTGCGACACGTATCAGGTGTACGCCCTCGACGATGGGATAGGGATCAACTGTCATCTCAGCGGAAAGCTTCACCTGTATCCACTTGGACGTACTGCTGCTATTTCTCATTAAAGCGTGGGCAGCCTTGAATATACGGTCGATAGCCAATGCTCCCTCAGTGTCTAAGAATGGATCAGCTTGAGACTCTTGCTCGACCACGTACCTATTATTAGGACCTCAGCATCGTCGTGCGGCTGATCCCAATGTCCCGGCCCGGTACGTTCCCCCAGCCTTGCTGACATCGCCACCGAGACTATCATAGCGGTCTTGCCGATTCCTGGTGGACCAGAGATCTCCAAGACGGTCCCCGGTGTGATGGCTCCCATCGACGATTTCTCGTTTCTGTCCTTGTGTATGATATTTGGCTCGGCCACAGGAAGGCATATGGAGCTTAGGACGCCGTCGACAGCAGCAGACAATGTTGAGAACCGAGTGTGTGTTGCCTGGGACAGCAGTTCCGCCGCGGTGGAGGAGCGAGCAACGATGACAGGTTCCGCATCAGGGTGGGAAGTTAAGCCCGACGGTCCAGCTGCGACACGATCTTCAGACTCAAAAGCAAGATCATGAGCCAACGCTGTCTCACCAGAGGGTACCTCGCATTGCCGGAGGACGTCCTGGGCCTGCTGCAAACCGATGCCAAGCTCTGAGACAGATGAGCTGGCGGCAGGGCTGCGAAGGCAAAGAGCACTCACCAGCTGAAAGATCGCTTGCCGATACACGAACAACGTCAGAGGTATCCTTGTAGCCCGCAGCGGCTAGAGCGATCTTGAGGAAGTGTCTGCCCACCGTGAGCTCGGATACCGCTGAAGCCGATGATGACACAAAAAGGTGGATCTCACGGCAGAGGCAACGAGCTTATGAGCTTTGAGTGGTGAGTCTCTGCGGAGGCAGCACCAGCCATCGCAACTGGTGGAGCCAAGCTGCTACAGCGCTCGACAGGGGCGAGCTCGCAGAGGCATGAGGAGGGGAAAGATAGGGATGCAAAGTGTCGACGCGTTGAAATCGAACACCAGAGGCTGGGCTGGGGTGGGGCAGGGTGGGGGAATGGGCGGGTGGGCGGGATCAAATGTAAAGTTAAGAGTGCCACGTGACTGGACTGGGTCAAGGACGCGCGAGCGACGACCTCGCTCGTCGTCAGCAGGCTCTCTCTCTCCGTCTCTCTCTCTCTATCTCTCTCTCCCCCTCGTCTAGGATCCTCCCTTGAGCCCATCTCCTTCACATCGCAGATCCCTTGGTCCACTCAGAGCCGACGAAGCCAGTCTCCCTTTTGCCTCATCCGCATCCACCTTCACCGTCTCTCGTCCAACATGGTATGTGGCCCCTGTTGATCATGTGTCCATCAGCGGTGCCCCTTTTGTCGTGAGCTGACACCGCGGTCAGTCGGTCATGGAGCTCAACGGTGGTTCGGTCGTGGCGATGGTCGGGAAGGATTGCGTCGCCATCGCCTCAGACCTGCGATTGGGCAATCAGGCCGTTGGCATTGCCGCGAATTTTGACAAGGTGAGAAAGACCTTTTGAACCGAGTTGCTAGCCGGCGAGACAACCACAGACTTCGAGCATAGCTAACTTTCTCCAGGTCTTCCCTGTCAACGACAAGCTCTACTATGCGCTTCCTGGTCTAGCTACCGATGTCTACACTCTGTGAGTCCCTCGTATTCCATCGCTCTGTCGCAATGTTGCCGCTCGATTGCATCTTCGCCCATCACTCATACCTCCCTTAGGCGAGAGCATCTACGGTTCCGAGTCAACATGTACCGTATGAAGGAAGAGCGTGAGATCACACCCAAGACCTTCACGCATCTTGTTTCCAGCACCCTGTACGAAAAACGGTGCGTCGCTGTGCTGGAAACCCCTGCGCGCAGATCTCATCGGAACTCTGCTGATGCGGACCAGCTTCGGTCCTTTCTTCATCGAGCCCGTCATCGCTGGTCTGCCACCAAAGACTGAGTTGGAACCCAACCCGAAGCCATTCATTTCCTGCATGGACACGTGAGTCTTTCCCATCCATCCAACAGTGCGCTCTCACGTCGCGGTTGCCTCAAATCTGAAGCCTCGGATGATGTGGGATCATCAAGGCTGACTCTCCACTCCTAGGATTGGCTGCATCACCACTCCTAAAGACTTTGCTGTTGCGGGGACGGCTGGCGACAAGCTGTACGGTGTTGCCGAGGGGCTGTGGGAGCCGGACCTTGTACGTCCTGGGTCAGATTTCCGATCGTGCTGAAACGGTCACAGGAGCCAGAAGATCTGTTTGAGACCATTTCTCAAACACTCCTGAATGCCGTGGATCGCGATGCGTTGAGCGGATGGGGTGCGGTTGTGCACATCATGTGAGTTGATTCGCTTGCACTGGACGTGGAGGCTCTTGCTGATATGGACAGTACCCAAGATAAGGTGATCACCCGGACTCTTCGCGCTCGTATGGATTAGACGGGGCGGGCAGCAGTGTAAAGTAGGATGAGATGATGTTCATAACACGATACCTACCGGACTTGGACGAGCAACAACGGCCGGCTATGAACACAGGAGAGTTCACCATAAGCAGGTCCTGAGGCCCTACGAGCGCCGCTTGAATGAACCGCGGATGTGTTTCAATCCTACCAGAAATCCTCTCATGTGGAGCCGGAAGTAGCGACGGGAACAGATCTCTCTTCGCACGGCGTTTAATACATTTCCAGGCTCTTGGAGGACGTCAACCAAAAGCCACCCTGTAGTGCCGCTCACTCACCATGCCGTCGTTGATCTCGTAGTCTTGCAGAGAAACATGATCTTTGAATGCGGTGTACCTGAGCGATCAGCACATAGGCGCGGCCTGCAGCAGGAGACATACCATTTCTTGAGCTGGATCTTTTGCGCAGAGGTACCAGTCTGCGCTGCAATGAGCTTTTTCAGGTCACCGACCGTGTCGGTGGGTAGACATTTGACGCGGACTACAGAGATGAGCCGCGAGGTACAAAAGCCACAAGAGCCAAGTCACCTTTTCTGCCCATCCGGTCGTTTGCGATCACTTCGATAAAGCGTGCAGATGCCCTGGTATTGATGAGCTTTGGTCGACGTGGCAATGATCTAGAACCTACAGTGATGGCACGCCTGCCGGAGCCGCAGGCCTAGCTCCAGGCTTATCCATGTTGGCCAATCTCTCCTCTCTGTCTCGATCCCCTTTCTTTCTCCGGTCAAGTTCCCGCGCCCTGTCATAGTCACGCTGACTACCCGTCGACCTCTCCTCTCCGCGATAGTCCTCACCTCCTCGTACCGGCATGCGATCGAGAGGATCGTCGCCACGTCTGAAGCTGCCCATGCCGCTTGGCGCTGCGCCGGAAGGCGCGGTGGACGACATAGTGTTTCGCACTCCCTGTTCCCTCGTGCCGCCGAATCGTGCAGGCACCTCCCCTCGATCCCTGCGCTCCATGCGATCTCTGGCAGACTCCGCTTGCATGTCATCGAGTGGATCTCTCCGGTGGGAGAACGACCCGACGGACGACGACGACTTCTTGTAGAAGGAGAGCTCCTTGGGCCTGCGAGGAGGTGCTGAGTGAGACGGTGGGGAGCGGGACCGTGATCGAGGTCGGGGCTCGCGACGATCGCGTTCTCCATCCCGCCGAGGAGACGGAGACCTACGGCGGGGCCCTCTGGGTGGTGACTGTGATCTGGGCATGTTGTGAGTGTTCAAGAGGCCAAGAGAGGAGTGAGTGAGAGTGAATTGGATATGGCCATGTGTTGAGCAGCAGCAGTAAGCAGTCTTATAAGTGGTGGCGGGGCAAGACGTACTTACGTAAGACGATGACGGTGCGCTTTCTCGTGCCTTTTGGTGCCCCGTATCCATCATTGTCATTTGTTGCAGCAACAACCGTACCGTCACTTGGTTTTCTCTTCTTGTCTTGTTGCAGACTCACCAGCCACGAGCAGCAATGGAGCAGATCGAAGCCCTAGGCGAGCCTTCATCGAGCTCCAACCAAGCCCCTCAGTCGACCGACGAGCAGCGTTCAAAGTCAAAGCGGGCCCGTTCGCCAGTCGGCCTTGACGAGAATGATGCAGACGTCGAAGGCGAGCCCACACAGGGGCCCAACCCGGAGCCAGATGAGGTGAGATCTATCCTCGGGCGAACAGGACTCATCCTCGTTGCAGCTCTACGTCACGTTACGCACCGACGTCGTTGGGGTTCAATACTACCGAGGCTTAGTCGGCAGAGGCGAGTATGTCATGCTTCGGCGCCAGCCAGAGAACCAGTACGACGCGAACGCGGTGCAGGTGTGTTCTAAGTGTAGCGACAGCGCTTAACATGTCAAGGTGGTCAATGCAGGTGGTACGCAGGTCGGGCACGTTCCTCGTGCGGTGGCTGCCAAGGTCGCGCCGTACATGGACGCTGGACTCATCACATTGGAAGGTCGAATGATCGGCCAAAATCTGGACATGGCGAAGCACTTCAAGCTGGGTATGGATCTCTGCATTTACGGTCGTCCTTCACACCGGGCCGTTCTGGAGCCTGAACTGGCTTGGGCAACCCAAGCTCAGCAAGGCGTCGACAGTGTGCGCCGGCGACAGCAGCAGAACGAGGTGGACGGGAGGTTCAAAGGGAAAGGGCGAGTCCTCTTGGACGGGTCGGTCAGCGGACCGTCTGCTATGGAGAGCGAGGACGATCGTCGTCTCTGGGACAACCTGAAGAAGGTCGAAAAGGATGCGAAGCAATCGGACAGTCTCATGGTGAGCAGTCCCAGTGGATCCCTGCTGAGTGCCCAGGACTATCTCACAGCCGATACGGACGTGACCAGATTACCTCTTCATCCCCACCCCCCTGGCATCGCCAGTGGTCAGTTGATGGTCGACCTGTTACCACATCAATCACAAGCTCTTCAGGTGAAGTCAATCGATGTGGCGAAGCTGATAACCAGTGGATGATTTCCCACGAAAACCCTCAACTGCCCAAGACGTCGAAGGACCCGCCTGTGCAATTCTGGGCACTCCAAGACACGAATTCTGGAAGCACGTCGGGTCCATATTGGCTCAACATTGCCACTCGAACTCCTCAGAAGGATGAGCCCGAGCTCGGTAGAGGAGGCATACTCGCCGACGGCATGGGTCTTGGTGCGTTCGTTTCCGCGACTCGGCTGATGTAAAGGTAAAACTCTCACAACACTCGCCTTGATCCTTGCCACAATGCATGACCCGGACCCTGAGGGATACAGCCGAGCGACACTACTAGGTACGATAGCGAACCAAAGACATCTCGCTCATTGCTATCAGTTTGTCCCCTTTCCGTACTCAGTAACTGGCAGCAGCAAATCAACGATCACGTTGTGCTCGGGAAACTGTCTGCATACACATATCATGGTGCAGCGAAAGACGTCTCGGCCAAGACCCTCGAGCGATATGATGTGAGTGTCAAGATCTTGTCCACTAAGATGTTGCTGATCATTCAGATCATCCTGACTACTTATCAAACTTTGGCGAGTGACGCTACGGCCTCGGCGGCGCAAACGAACAGTCCTCTCAAGGCAAAGAAAGCCAAGACCACGGCGGGACCCCTGCTCAAGGTCAAATGGAAACGGGTCGTTGCGGACGAGGGCCATGTGCTGAGGAATCCCAAGGCCAAGAGTAAGTCGATAGGAGTTGGGTCAGATCTAATACCTCAGTGACTGCGGCATTCTGTAGTCTTCAAGCTGAACGCCGCTGGATTTGTACAGGTGAGTTGATCGCACGACAGCATGGCTGATGATGCAGGCACGCCAATTGTCAATTCGCCCGGTATGTCATTTAACATTCCCGGCGAGCATGGAGGAACCCTGACTCGTCTACACAGGCGACCTGGGATCTTTGCTTACCTGCTTGCGAACATGCCGTCCTTTGGATCAAGTTAGTATTATTTTCCGTCTATCAATATCTCGGATTGCTCATCGCTGCAGCCCGACTACTTCCGAAGCCTGCTACTTCGACCGCTCCGCAACGGCGACGCGGCTGCAGCCAAGCTCCTGCGCGGCCTCATCACCCAAACTGTGCTGAGAAGGACAAAGAACACTCAGGATCAGTCTGGGAATAGCATCGTGCAGCTCCCCCAGATAGAGTATTTCCAGGGTCCAGTTACCCTCGATGACGGCACTCGGAGGATGTACGACGAAGTTCGAGAGATTTCGGCGCAGAGATTCCAGGAAGCAGTCCGGACTGGCCAGGTGAGGCATCTAACCCATCCCGCGAGCAAAGCGCTGAGCATGCAGGGTACCGCCAACGTTCTGTCTCTTCTGACAAGAAGTGGGTGATTCCATGAGCAAGACTTCGTAGGCTGACTGAGGCAGTGAGGCAACTCTGCCTGTCAGCGAGCCTTGTGCCGTCTTCTTTCCTCGAGGAATTGCGGCAGCCCCCGAGTGCTGGGTCGAAGGCTGCGGTGGCTGTGGCATCAATTCCACCAGAACAGCGTGCGCAGCTCATTGACAAGCTACGCCGTACACTCGCCGATGATGAAGACTGCCCTGTGAGTCGCTATGAATCACCTGCAAATACAGTAGCATTCTGACGGCGCAGATATGCTTTGACATCCTCAGCCTGGATCGCGAGCCCCGCATAACCGATTGTGGCCACCCCCGTGAGTACCTTCGGGTGGAGTCTCCAGGGGCAGGCTGCCTAACAAATTACAGATTGTTTTCCGTGCATCAAGCCGGTCATTGAACTCCAGCAGAAGTGCCCGATGTGTCGGCACCCCATCTCCTTCGCCAGCCTCCTTTCGCTGCCGGCGGACTCGTCGGAATACGTCCAACCCGACGATCATGCGACCGTCATCAAGTCCGCCAAGATTACGGAACTGCTCAAGTTTCTCAAGGCGTTCGATGAAGATGACAAGACCCTGGTGTTCAGCCAGTTCACGAGCTTCCTCGACCACGTGGCAGCGAGCCTTCGCGAGGAGGGTATCGTCTTCAGCCGTTTCGATGGGTCCATGTCTGCGAAAGCGGTAAGTGGCAAGCGGAGGTCTGCGATTCAATGAATCACGCAAATGACTGATGTTACCGCAGCGCCAGGACGTCATTCAGGCATTCCAGGCACCAGCGACAAACGCCGAGGAAGGATCCAACTCCAAGGTCATGCTTATTTCGCTCAAATCGGGAGCGGTAGGCCTCAACCTTACGGCGGCGTCAAATGTCTTCCTGGTGAGTGAATGCTCTGTACTTCGGGTGACAATGACTGAGGCTCAGTGTGACCCGTGGTGGCAGTCAGCCATTGAGGCCCAGGCGATTGATCGGGTTCACAGGGTGGGTTCGGCGACATTTATCTGCTCGATCGCTGAGATGAACTATCAGATGGGCCAACGCAAGCCTGTGCGGGTGTTCCAGTTGATCGCGAGCGACACCGTTGAGTCGAAGGTTCTCGAGATCCGTGAGTGTTCATCCGCAACAATCCGCAACATAATTGGGGGGCGGCTGACTCGGTGATATCTTAGAGAAGCGCAAAGATGATCTGATCAGTCAGGTAAGTCGACGCGAGTGCGCTATATCAGTGTCCTTGACTAACATCGAGGCAGGCTTTCGGAGGGCGAGGGAAGGAGACTGGCAAGGACAAGAAGGAGGCGAGGTTTGAAGAGCTAAGGGAGCTATTCGGTGTCTGACCCGTTTCGCCGAGGCAAGAGCAGGCAGATTGATTACAGGGACATTCTCGTTGTACATGACATACTGAGCAATATATGCCAACTCTACGAGGATGGATGGCAAGCCTGCGCGTGATGTCCTAATGCCAGGTATTGAGTGTGACAGGATGCCGGTGAATGAGTGTGCGGGGTATCATATCCAGTACCAGATATCGTTGATGTTTTGGCTGCAATTACTGCGGTCAGCGGTCCGCTTGTGGGCTACGAGGCGGACAAACTCACTCTTGCATGCGAACAGTCGATCCGCCCCACCCGGTAGCGGTCCCGTGATCATCGTTCCTCCATGAAACGCCTCCTCCCTCTTTCGTTCATCAAGACGACGACATCCTGCTTGCTGCCCGAATCTGGCGACGGGACGCTGTCTAGCCTGGCTTCTGGTCGATGTCCGGGCCTGACGGGGCAGGGGAAGGCGACCACGATGACGGCGCCGAGAAAAGTGGCGGTGAAGAGACTGGAAAGAAGCGACCGCTGCCTGGGTGCGAAGTAGGTGCGAAGCAAAGGTGCCATGGGTTCGTGGCTAGGCCAGACCGGTGTCGAGATTTTGGAGCTTGTTAATGTCAGAGATAGAGGATGGATGAGGATGGATGAGGATGGGCGAGTGGGATGGAGCATGGATGGGATGGCGGCGGAATATATTTGATTCCGTCCCGTGCCAGGCGCAGGCCACGTGACTGGCAGGCTGCCAGGGTGATCGGCGTTTTTCGGCGATTCGGAACTTCGACCGATTCGATTGACGGGATCAAAATTTGTCCTATTCGCCACCTGGTGACCGTGGAACAATCTCGATCCTATCCCGGCTCACTCTCGCCAACCGTACCGTTTTTTTCACTCTCTCTCTCCTCTCAACTTCCTTCCATCTCTTCCTGCTTAACGCATCTCATTTCCCTCTCTCATCTGCATTCCGAGCGTCGTCTCCACTTTGCGCCTCATCAACGTATCGCACCTTTGAAAACCGCCAGTCATGTACGGCATCACCCGCTCTCTCCGCGCCAGCTCGGCTGTCTCCCCCTTCCGCAATGTAGCCGTGAGTAGCGTTCCTCGTCCCATTCGTCCCGCACTGCTGACTTTGACCTCAGCGGACCACCTCGCCCATGCTCGCCTCAAAACGCTTCAACAGTGGCAAGGTGTCTGGACCCGTCATCGGGTGCGTACTTCGAATGTTTCCCCTCGGAAATGATCATTGACATAGTGCAGTATCGACCTGGGTACCACTAACTCCTGTGTCTCGTGAGCATCTCTGTTACAGGTGCAAGGTCATGAGTTGACGGATCCAGTATCTTTGAGGGTGGATCGCCCAAGGTTCTGGAAAACTCGGAGGGTGCCCGCACCACCCCCTCAGTCGTCGCCTTCACTAAGGGTAAGTTCAAATTCTCTCCCCTTGATCATCTGGACTCATCGTTGTAGACGGCGAGCGCTTGGTTGGTCAACCCGCGCGGAGACAAGCCGTTGTCAACCCGGAGAACACCATCTTTGCTTCCAAGCGGTGAGTATCGGCCCGTCCCGCCAATTGTATCTTCATATTGACGAGTCAGATTGATCGGTCGCAAGTTCACCGACGCCGAGGTGCAGAGGGACATCACCAATGTTCCGTACAAGATTGTTGCCCACAGCAACGGTGACGCTTGGGTCGAGGCCCGTGGACAGAAATACTCGCCGTCCCAGATCGGCGCTTTCGTCGTCGGCAAGATGAAGGACACCGCCTCCGCCTACCTCGGCAAGCCCGTCAAGCACGCGGGTAAGTCATCGTTACTCCCGTGCAGATCTGGTGGCTAATGTCCGTTTCAGTCATCACCGTCCCCGCGTACTTCAACGACTCGCAGCGACAAGCCACCAAGGACGCTGGCTCGATTGCTGGTCTCGAGGTGCTTCGAGTGATCAACGAGCCCACCGCGGCTGCTCTTGCCTACGGCCTTGACAAGCAGGACTCAGCTGTCATCGCCGTCTACGACCTCGGTGGTGGTACGTTCGATATCTCCATCCTAGAGATGCAGAAGGGCGTTTTCGAGGTCAAGTCGACCAACGGTGACACCCACCTGGGTGGCGAGGACTTTGACATCACCCTGGTCAACCACATCCTTGCCGAGTTCAAGAAGGAGAGCGGCCTCGATGTCTCTAAGGACCGCATGGCCATTCAGCGTATCCGTGAGGCTGCCGAAAAGGCCAAGATCGAGCTTTCTTCCACCGGTTCCACCGACATCTCCCTTCCGTACATCACCGCCACTGCCGACGGCCCGCAACACATCAACATCACGCTCACCCGGGCTCGATTTGAGGCACTCGTCAAGCCTCTTGTTGACAAAACCGTCGAGCCGTGCAAGAAGGCTCTCAGCGACGCCGGCGTCAAGTCGTCTGACATCAACGAGGTCATTCTTGTCGGTGGCATGAGCCGAATGCCCAAGGTCGTTGAAACCGTCAAGGGCGTGTTCGGCAGGGAACCGAGCAAGGGTGTCAACCCCGACGAGGCCGTCGCCATTGGTGCCTCCATTCAGGCCGGTGTCCTTGCCGGTAACGTCACCGACATCCTCCTCCTCGACGTCACTCCTCTCTCCCTCGGTATCGAGACGCTCGGCGGCGTTTTCACTCGCTTGATTAACCGTAACACCACGATCCCGACCAAGAAGTCGCAGACCTTCTCCACGGCCGCCGACGGACAGACCGCCATCGAGGTCAAGGTCTACCAAGGCGAGCGAGAGCTTGTCCGTGACAACAAGCTCCTGGGCAACTTCCAGCTCACTGGTCTTCCTCCGGCCCCTAAGGGTGTTCCCCAGATTCAAATCTCCTTCGACATCGATGCCGATGGTATCGTCAACGTCGGTGCCATTGACAAGGCTACCAACCGAGAGCAGTCTATGACCATTGCCTCGTCGTCTGGTCTGTCCGACAACGAGATCGAGAACATGGTTGCCGATGCCGAGAAGTACGCCGAGTCAGACAAGCAGCGACGACAGGTCATCGAGGAGGCCAACCGGGGTGAGAGCTTCGTCACCGACACCGAGAAGTCGATGGCAGAGTTCGAGTCGCAGTTGGACAACGAGGAGAAGGAGAAGGTCAAGAAGCTTCTCGGGGAGCTGAGGGAGGTCGCGGCCAAGGGGGCTGCTGGTGACGCGAGCGTCAAGCCCGAGGACATCAAGGCAGCTCTCGACGCTGCGCAGCAGGCGTCCCTCGGCCTCTTCCAGAAGGTGAGTGGCTGACAGGTTTTCCTGGTCCATCGGAGTATGCTGATTGACCTCCCTAGGTGTACGAGAAGCGCAACGCCGAGTCGCGCGCGTCGGAGCAGCCTTCGTCGGAGTCGCCCGAGTCTGGCTCGGAGGAGAAGAAGTGAAAGTAGCAGGTGCATCCCCCAAGTCGTATACCCCTCTCAGCCTCCAGTAGCCTTTTTTGCATAGCATGGTCAGCCCGTCGAACGGATCGGGGCGGCGTGACCGGATAGTAGTAGTATCCTTGTATCAATGGAAATCCCTGCTCAACCCCAATGCTCAACATTTTGACTCGAGACGGCGGCGATCGCCGAGGAGGTGTCGGTGAGAGGAGAGAGACTACTTCAAATGATTTCGAAATCCATCTCCATCTATCCATCTATCCGTGACTTGTGCGTTCCCATGACTTCCGCATCCACAGCAATGCTCGGCGCCGAGCCGGGCAGGGTTCTATCGATACAATCTCACGTCGTGTCCGGCTATGTTGGTATGTCCTGCTACAGACTCCGCGCGCCGGCTTGCCAAAGCTCAACTTGTCAGGCAATCGCGCGGCGACATTCCCCTTGCAGACGCTCGGTTACGACGTCGACGTTGTCAACACTGTTCAGTTCTCGAATCATACTGGTGGGTGGTCAGTGCATAGCTATCAGCTCATCACCCGTCAAGGCTATGGCTACACCAACGGTCACAAAACAACGCCGGAGCAGCTTGCCGCCATTTTCGAGGGTTTAGCAACCAACGGCCTCATCACCCACTCCCGCGTGCTCACTGGATATGTGCCCGGCGCCGCAGCTCTGCAAGTTGTCGGCGAGCAGATTGAGAAGATGAAGAAGGATAACCCCGATTGCATATATGTGCTCGATCGTGAGTGCTCTCCTGTATCTATCGCTGATCACCAGCCGTCATGGGCGATGTCGGTACAGGCCTCTACGTGTCGCCAGACGTGGTTCCTATCTACAAGGACATGTTGCGACTGGCAACAGTAATCACACCGAATCAGTTTGAAGTCGAGTATGTGACCGAATTTCCAGTGAGAGCTGACGACAGATTGCTCTCTGGTGTCAAGATTGACTCTTTGGCCACCCTACATGCCGCCCTCATCCAGCTACACACCGAGCATTCACTCCCCCACATCGCCTTTTCTTCAATTCCATTGCCGATCAGCGTCGTTTCTACATTGTCACTGCCCGCTCCCCCGCACCAATACGACCGTCTGCTCCCTACGCCTCACCCGCCATGGTTCAACGCTGTAGGCGTAGGCGCACCAGACGAGGATGTCTTGGTGTGTTTTGCGAGTAGCTTCGTGGACGGTCAGCTCGACACATGGGCCTTCGCTCTCCCCACGATCGACGGATACTTCTCTGGAGTGGGCGATCTCTTCTCAGCCATGGTTCTGGCGCATTTCCATCCCGCACAGACGTCTCCGCTGCCCGCTCTCCCGCACGCTGTCTCGAAGGCTCTCCTGGCGGTCCAGCAAATCCTGTTACGCACTCATCTCTACTCCCTTTCGCATGCCGGGCCATCTGGCGCTGCCACTCCTCGCCCACTCCATGCCGCACCAGAGTCTGTCATACCAACTGATGCTGAACTCGACTCGGCGGTTCCCTTGAATCCCAAGGATCCGAGACGGAAAGCAAAGCGAATGAGGATAAGGGAGCTCAGGGTGGTGCAAGAGCGAGCTCTCATCTCCCAGGATGGCGTGGGCTGGCCTGGGCAGCGCCTGAATTGGTCCGCGTTATTGGCATAGGCTTACGCTCTCTTTGCATGGGATGGCATATTGGCGTATGTATGTATACAGGACATGGTGCATCGCATCTTCACGCCTATCAGCTCGATGTCCTTGGTCACCGCCCTATCAGTCGTCCCCAGTCACTTCTCAGCTCCACCGGACGCCTCAGCATCAAGCGTGATACGAAGGTTCTCGACCGTCTCGTCCTGCAGCCGACGCAAGTAGTTAGAGAGGTCAAGTTCGTGAAGCCTTGACACGGTTCCGAGTTGCTTGAGCTTGCCACGGACCTGGGATGTGAGAACAGGTCATTCATTCAGTCTTACCTCAAGGAGAGTCTTCCGTCTCGCTGCGATGGCGTTCGATGGACTGGACATCTTCCCTGATCGCGCAGAAAGTCGTTGTGAGCTGCTGCTGCCAGACCACTTCCAATCTGACCGCACCTTTCTCTTCGAGGGCACTTCGCCGATCCCTCACAAGTCTTGCCTTCAGCGTGACAGCATCGGGAAGAGCCGCAAGCTTGGCCAATTCCAACCCTTCCCCGATGTCAGTCTCCCGCAGTTGCCGTGCACTCGTCCTTACCATAGTGCTCCAGCTTGCTCCTTCCCTCAACCACTTTGTAGTGAAAAATGGATCGGAATTCGGTCGAATCCGGATCTCCGTCGGATTGCTATTCTTAGTGCTTGAATCTCAAGGCCTCACCTGAACCGAAAGGTGTACGCTTCAGTCAGTAATGCCCATTGCGCTGTCTCTCACTTGACAACGCCGGGATAAGCGGATAAAGTCGTCGACAGATCACTGTAATGAGTCGTGAAGAAGGTGAAGCACTGGTCTCAGCTCCACACTTCGCGAGTCATTACTTTTTTCCGGATCAAAGTCTCGGCGACTGCGTGTGCAATCCCCGTACCCTCGTAAGGGGCTGTGCCGCGACCAAGCTCATCTATGAGAACGAGAGAGCGATTGGTTGCCACCCCTATCGATCAGCATGACGACGAAGTTTTCCACTTGCCCATGATCATTGCAGATGTTGCCATCTCCGAAGCGAACGTCGACAGTGATTTCTCCATCGAATCTGATTTTCAGCGCACCCTTTCCACACGTCCAGGATGACGCGCACCGTCGTTGGACAAGCGCGACAAAAGTGCGTCGTGCAGCTTGAGATGCGCAGACTCGGCCGGAACACTTCAGTCGAGCTCAGCTCGAGTGCACTTCCGAGATTGAGGGCACTCACAAGCAGCCTAGTGTTGCCTGAACCGTGAGAAGACCTATCTGGCGAAGATAGGTACTCTTGCCAGACATGCTAGCGAAACCCCGATTAGCCCCGTGTACAGACTGCGAGCGCAGAGCACTCACTTGGGGCCTTGAATAAGCTGAAAGATTGAAGATCCGTCGGCAGCGTAACTGCGCATCAGACAGCTCAAAAAGTTGTTTGCCTACATGTCGTTGGGCACGCATGCTCCCGCCAAAGTCCTATCCAGGATGGGGTGTCTCCCTCCGTGAATCTGCCGAGTGTTGAATGAGTTTCCGTCACAGAGGCTTATCGCACGTCCTACGTACGGCCATTGTATCTCCGAACTCGGGCCGGGCAAGCCAGAGGTCAACAACAGAGTTTCGATCCAGGTGGCTGACCTACTGCAAGCTTTCTCTGGGACGGTCAGATGGTTCGCCTACTGTATAGCACGCACGGGTTGACAGCAAGGCAAAAGTTGAAAGCAGGTCGATCACTCCGATCTTCGCTTTAGCACCCTTCCTGAGCACCAATGACGAACGCTTTCTGCACATGCGTAAAGTCCACCTGTCCAGTCAACGTGTGCCGTGATGTCTGACGCACTGATGTGTTTCAACACCTGTGACAGCAAGGCAGTGACTGTATCTTGGCTGAGCGAGAAGACCTCTTCCTGCGCCTGCTGCAGCCGGGAATTCTTCCGCTGCTGATCAATCATCAGACGCAAGTATCCGCTTCTCTCCCTACGAGTTCGTTGGTGGTGAATTTGACTCTGCGGCGTCAGCCTGTGTGTCTAGGTGAAACTCACTTGCTCTTCGTCCTCTCAACGTTGATTGCAAAGGGTGGCAAATTCAACTCAACTCCTTCGCCAGCCGCCACCAAGCGATAGCCTTTTTCCGTCCACTCGGTGAAACAATCGAGGCCGTGAGTATCTGTCTACCTTAGCCCTCAGGCATATGCATCAACGTACCTCGTATACTCGTTCTTACTGCGATGATCAGTCAAAAATCTTCCTCTGTACGCACATTCTTCTATATCCTCTTCGTTTTCCTTGCACGTCGACCGTGCCACATCGAGGAAATTATTGCAGTGAGCTTTGATGGCCCACAATTTGGCATTCCTCGATATGTAGCCTCTGCCTGATTTCCGAGATGACGTGTCTTCGTTGATGATCCCTTCATGAAAGGTCATTAGCCTGAGCAGGGAGTCAGAGGGTTCAACGCACCTTCAATGAGTCTTGTAATGTCGAGAACGTCAGGATTGCCAAGCGTCTAGCGGAATTCAGCTTGCAGTCGTGTTATGAATTCACCTCTTGTAGCCGTTGCAATAGGCTGGATTTGCATTGCTTCAGTGAGCTTGCCAGGGCTGGGAGTGTCTTGATCAAAGTCTTCAGCCGGAGAAGCAAGGTAATGCGGTGCTCCGTGAGCTGGAATTTGGCCAATGTCGCCGTCTGTTGGCAGAGCTGAAGGAGTTAGCGCTTGCCACATGAGACATATTCACTTGGGCGAGGATTCTGTCGAGGTCCATCTACAGTTCAGCTTCCGCACCTAGGATCGGTGCGCACCTTCTGAAGGGGCTCGAGAGCATCGCGCACCACATTGAGGCCTTCGCCGGCTTGCATCAACTCTACACCCTGATCAGTTGATCCCTCGGAGATGTTTGATCACCTTGCACGGCATCCAATCGATTCTCGATGAAGGTCCGCTCTATGACATCAGATTCTCGCAGGCAGACACACGAACGGATGCAAGGCTGAAGAATGTTCGCTCGTAAGAGTCTCGAACCCATGGGCGTGAAGCATGTGTTAAGAAGCCCTAATCATCAGCGGAAGTTTTTGTTTGTATATAGCTGACACGGCAGATCCTCGTCCCACCGAACAGCGTATTCGTCGACTTGTGAGTAGAAGAGTTTGCGACGAGCTCCAAGTTTCGAGCCGTCTCTGGATCGATGAACATGACGCCTGGGATCAGCTGTTGTCTTCGAAGACTGCATCGTACCTTCAAGGGTGGTGTAGCTTATGCGCAGTGAGTTGGGGGTGAAGATAATGTTCCTTCTGGTCTGGACCCATTTGAGTAAAGCCGCCGAGGCGCAGAGGGCGTAGTATCTGCTGTCAGTCTCCACGGTCCCGGTCCACTCACTTATCCGCAGCTTGCATCACAGTTGAAGCCTTCAACGGGTCCTCCGCGCCGAGAGTTTGAATGAATTCGAGACCTATCATTCTCAGAGCATGAATGTCACGAGCGAACTCACCAGCCTCTCTTTTCCAGAGCGCCCTGACCAATGGTTCGCAATGCACCCCGAACTCGTCCTCCAACACTTGCACGAGATCTCTGCTGGTACCTCCCTTACCCTCTTTCAGGTTGTGCATAGCATTCATGAGCAGAGTTTCCGGAACAAGGATCGTTTCGGGCGCATAACTAGTCAAGTGATGAACGGTTCGATGGAAATCTGTGATCGTGAGTTAACGGCTGCCGAAGCGACTGACTGTTGTCGTCTGCGATCTGTCCACGTTAGGCATAATGGTAGCCGGTTGCAACAGCGAGACACTTGCCTGGGTAATTATCATCTGAAGTCTCAGCCATAGCCTCAGATCATCCACTTACCTTGCCCGTCGTCAACGATATCGCAGCGATGCCGACTTCGACTCCAGCGCCTGCGAAGTATGATGAGTGTGCTGAACGGCGATGGAAGCTTCTCTCACCCTTTCCTTGGATGACGGCGACGACGTAGTCTCGCAGACCCTCGGCGATCGTTGAGGCTCGCGTGGACATCTTGATGGTGCCAGCCCTGGTCGAAGGATGACCCGAGCCGACCCCGGAATGCTGCCTGGCGATCGCTTGCTGAATGAGAGATTGTCGGCTCTTGGATTCAAGACGATCGCTGTCGGCCTCCTGGACTCCCAACATGATGGGTGTACGTATGTATGTATATACGGGAAGCTGGGAGGTCTTCGAAGTGAAAGGGCAGAACGAGGGAGATGAACGGAAGGAAGGAAGGAAGATGGAAGATGGAGACACAGGATTGATCTACATACCTGTACATCCCAAAGCGAAAGGGGGGCCCGAGCGCCCAGCCGAGCTCATGTCCGAGGCCCGTGCCAAACTATGTACGAGTACCGTAACACCTCCTCACTTTGAGCATCGAGCGAGCAAGTCCTGCGCTTACAACATCTACAGCTGCTCCATGCATCCTCGCAAGTTGTCGATACGAATAACGTTGGGGTCGCCTATAGCAACTCAATGGCTGAGCGTGCCCAATTCGTGTCTGAGACGGAGCGCGCCGAGAGTCACCTCGGGGCTGGGAACAGCAATTTGGGGTGCTTGTACTCGTACATCTGCGCCGACAAGTACTCGTCGGTGTACTAAGATTAGTTCCAGGCCAGCCAATTCCGTCGTTGCCGAGGCGATGAGGCGCCTATCCGCACGGACCGGTATTTGCACGCATATCTACCGGATATCAGAGATCTCATCCGACAGCTCTCGTTGACAGGATGTACGAGTACTCGAGATAAAAAGTGGCCGGTGGCGGTGTGGCATCATCAAGACATGCCGCCAAGAGCTCATCTTGCCTTGCACTTCTTATCTTTCTACTTCAGGTTGCCCATGTAATTTCGTACAATGAGGCTAGAGATACTTTTCTTTCACGACATGTGATTCAATGCGGCGTATACAGTACTTGCCCCATGCATTTGCAAGCGCCTGTCTCCTCCCCTCCATCCCTTCCACCAATTTGTTGAGGTTTTCACCTGTGTCTCTGTGTCATGGCTCGCCGCCCGGCCAGGTGACCCTTGTTATTCGACCTAAATGGTGTCGGAGGTTCGAGACCTTGTCGCGAGATCATCTACGAGGGTCGCAGGTGGTTCGAGCTAGGCGAACCTCTGAGCACCACTTGAATAACTTAAGGACCGTCCCGGTAGCTAAGTCAAGTTGGCTGGTGCAGCGAAGGTATGCAAGAGACTATGGAAGTGTCAAGGGGGCCACGTCGACCAACAAGGAACCCGTATCCCGACTTGCTAGAGTTGCTAAACTCGAATAGTCTAAGCGAAGACCAGACGAATATAGACTACTCAGAATGACTTAAGGATCGTAGGATAGTAAAGTCAAGGTTGGTCGAGGTAGCAGGGATTCGGATGGTGCAGAGTAGATAGTCACTCAAGTAATCGATAACGGCTCTATGATTACTATGACTACGGTGAAGACTACAATTCCGAGTTCTCGAAGGCCTCTATCAACCCACCTGTATCTCGCTTTTATACCTTGCTTGCCTTCTTCTCGAACGAGCCCCTCATTGTCGGATAGAACATTCGAGTCTCGACTGCCGGTCTGTCACGATGCTACGTCGACCAACAAAGAACCCATATATCCGACCTCTAGAATAGGCTAACCTCGAATCGTCTAAGCGAAGACCAGACGAGAGTAGTCTATCCAGAATGACTTGGGGGTCACGCGACAGCCAAGTCAAGGTTGGTCGAGGTAGCGGTGTCTCGGGTACGAATAGCTGTTATAGAATATGACGGCTTCGATAAACTAGCAAGAGCTACGGTACGCTAAGGTTAACTACAGCGGACTACAATTCGGAGTTCTCGAAAGACCTCTTCTTCGACGGTCACGTCTCTGACCTTTATACCTCTGTCGCTTGCCCCCGGCCATCTCAAATTCCGTAGGCTTCGGTCGCATCGAGCGTATCGAGTCTCGTAGTCCTCGGCCATCTCAAATTCCGTAGGCTTCGGTSGCATCGAGCGTATCGAGTCTCGTAGTCCTCGGCCATCTCAAATTCCGTAGGCTTCGGTCGCATCGAGCGTATCGAGTCTCGTAGTCCTCGGCCATCTCGAATTCCGTAGGCTCCAGTCGAACCCGAAACATGCCGCATGTAAGACATGGAGAGACATGTCTCGATCAGCGGCGATGGCGTGTTTTGAGACATGATATTCGAGACATGTCGTGGTGTCGCCGAATTACCATTTTCGGGGTCGAGGATAGCCTCTCGATATTATCGCCGGATTGAGTAATCGAATGTAGCCGTCGGATTGTCGAGAGTATTCGAAGGGTGAGACGATATGGTAACATGTCGATGTATGCGAGATGTAGTCGTTGTGTTGAATGTTTGTTTCACGTATAATCGTCTGTCAAATAGGTCGAATCGTGTATAGTTGTGCAGTCGAAGTGAGTCCTCTGACACGGTCATAGACAACCAAATCCCGGACCGCATTCAATCTCCTCCACCTGTGGTTGAGATTGAAGGTGAAGAGGAATACGAGGTAGAGGCCATACTTGATCACAAGCATGACCGACGCTTCTACAAACCTCTGGCTACTTGGTCAAGTGGCTTGGATACAATGACACAACTTGGGAACCCGTCGACAACTTGGACCATGCACCGCAAATCCGGGAGGCCTACAACAGGAAACATCAACTTGGGACAACATCCTAGGCCTCCGTCAACACCTCACCGGCTATACTTCAACACGACACCAAAAACCTCGACCATCCTGGCAAGCGGTCGACTCACACTCATTACCTCACACTCTTTCTTTCACACCGCCACTCCCTTGCTCTTCTCCTCATCTTCTCCCACCTCCTACTGATCTCAACGGACGACATCAACACACCAGCAACACACAAAATGGCCGACAAGGACGCTCAACGGAGCTCGCGTCTTAAGGAGGGGCGACTGTCACGATCCTGCACACCCTGCCACAACAACATGTGTCATGGGCACACGTGACTCTTTGGTAAGTCTTGCCTGAGAATTGTCTCGCTTGAGATTCGTCTCACTCGAGGTTGTTCTCGCCTGAGAATCATCTCGCCTGAGAATTGTCTCACCTGAGAATTGTCTCGCTTGAAAAGGTTCTCGCCTGAGATTCTGCTCGGAATGATGTCACTTGCAAGGGAGGAAGTATTGGTATATACTCGTTCTTTAAGGTATATATATCGCCTCCCTGGGAGGCCTTGTTGATCCTTGGAAGAAGGATCAAATTCTCTTTGATTTGCTTTGCACCTTTCCACCACACTTCTTCCCAACACAGTCAACCACTGTGAGCTGTGTCCTTTCAGGACTTAATGCTCATCTGCCAGTGCTACACTGTGTCCACCTCTAGCTCGCCGGATCCTTCCTTGCTAGACTACCTCTTCTTCCTCGATGTCAGAGGACTCACTTCGACTGCACGACTATACGCAATTCGACCTATTCGACAGACGATTATACGCGAGACAAACATTCAACACAACAACTGCATCTCGCATACATCGACATGTTACCATATCGTYTCACCCCTCGAATACTCTCGGCAATCCGATGGCTACATTCGATTACTCAATCCGGCGATAATATCGAGAGGCTACCTCGACCCCGGAAATGGTAATTCGACGACACCACGACATGTCTCGAATACCATGTCTCAAGACGCGCCATCTCCGCT